>OW240918.1:123361058-123378913 GCA_933207985.1 Pelobates cultripes | reverse complement strand
GGGAGCTTCGAGCAGCCAGCCCGGAAATAGTGTGTTTACAGGAAACACACTATAGAACAAATGATTACACTCCGTTACTATCTAACGACTACCCCACCCAATTCCATGCCACCTCTCCACACAAATCAAAGGGCACATCTATACTCATCAGCAAAAAGGTCTCATTCCAACTCCTCACACAAGAGGTAGACACCAATGGGAGATATGTCATAGTTGTAGGAATCATTAATGACATCACATACACCATCGCAAATGTATATGCCCCCAACGCCAACCAACGAAACTTCCTTCATAAACTTTTACAGAGACTAACTAACATACAACAAGGGATAACTATAATATGCGGGGACCTGAACCATGTCTTAGACCCGACACTGGACACTACCCTCTCGCGAGCCCGAGCCAGATTCCGACCCCTCAAACGCCAAAGCAAAGCACTGCAGACACTCCTATCCACGCACCACTACTATGATGCGTGGAGAATCTCCCATGGAATGGAAAGGTCCTACACGTTTTTCTCGCCTATCCATAACTCCTACTCTAGACTGGATACCTTTCTCATGAAAGGATCAGACCTGAACCAACTGGTTAGGTGCGACATTGACCACATTACGTGGTCAGACCACGCCCCGGTTACCCTCGAAGTCAAAGATCTATACGACTTTAAAAACCGCAGCCCCTGGAGAATCAACGATTCCCTACTACAGAACCCAGCATTTACGGGCCAGGTAGAGACGGCCCTCAAACAGTACTTTGAAGAAAATTCCACCCCTGACATGTCCCCAACCACAGTGTGGCAAACACACAAAGCTGTAGTGAGGGGAATACTCATACAACGAGCTGCCACACTGCGCAGGACATCCCGTGCCCAGCTGCTGGAGTGGCAGAAAAAACTGTATGCCTTAAATTTGCAAAACCAAAACTCACCTTCTGCCTCCCTAAGAGACCAAATCATAGCCCTAAATAGGAATATACATCAACAGGCCCTACAAAACACAGGGTTTCAACTTAAACGCCTTAAAGCGACTCACTATGCACAGGGTAATAGAGCAAGCAAGCTGCTCGCAAATCGATTGCGGTCACGCCAAACATCCCAGAAAATTGCGTATCTAACAACACAGAATGGCACAAAGGTCCATACGCCGCGAGACATAAGCAATGAGTTCGCACGGTATTACGCAGATCTATACAACCTTAACCAAAACGGGCAAATACACCAACCCCAAACCACAGGCATCAAAGGCTACCTTCAGGACCTTCACCTCACAGAACTGACCCCGACACAAAAGTTGGAACTCACCCAACCGATATCAGCAAGCGAGATTATCTCAGCCATAAGCGCCCTGCCGACGGGCAAATCACCTGGACCTGATGGCTTGGATAATCTCTACTACAAAAAATTCAGTAACACGTTGGCCCCACATCTAGCTCAAACATTCCAAGACGCGATAGCCCACGAATCACTACCCAAAGAAGTATTACTAGCACACATTGTTACGCTGCCCAAACCAGGAAAACCACCCACAACCCCCCAAAATTTCAGACCCATATCACTACTGAACACAGATGCTAAACTCTTTGCAAAAATACACGCCACCCGACTAAGTAAGATCCTTCCTCACATTATCCACAATGACCAAGTAGGGTTCGTGGCGGGCAGACAGGGATCGGAAAATACGAGAAAAGTATTAGACATAATTCACAGCTACAAGAAGACACAAAAAGGGGGGCTACTGATATCATTAGATGCCGAAAAAGCCTTCGACCGCTTACACTGGGGCTTTCTAGAAGCGGCACTGCTCAAATTTGGAATACCTGAGAGATTTTTGTCGGCGGTGAGGGCCCTCTATAGCCACCCCACCGCGCAAGTACTCAATGCAGGGTTTTTGTCTGACCCCTTCTCGATCACAAACGGAACGAGACAGGGCTGCCCACTCTCCCCCCTACTCTATGTCCTAGCGCTGGAGCCCCTGGCGCAAACCATCAGGGACCATACCTCTATCCACGGAACTATAATCGGGCATAAAGAATACAAAGCGAACCTGTTCGCTGACGATATCCTGCTTACCCTCACGCAGCCACAAATCTCCCTCCCAAACCTATTAGCAGCTATCACAGAATATGGAACTCACTCCTATTATAAGCTTAACGTGACGAAAACCCAAGCCCTAAGCATAGGGATCCCAGACCAAACATTAAGCACACTCCGAGCATCATTCTCTTTTGATTGGAGATCTGATTACATTACCTTCTTGGGGCTCAGACTCACAAAAAATCCGACGGAGCTCTTGAAATATAACCACGAGACACTCTTAAGAGACATAACCGAAACACTGAAAGGGTGGGAATCCAAATTCTTGACCTGGCTAGGTAGGATAGCAGCGATAAAAATGTCCATCCTCCCTAAATTGCAGTATCTGCTTCGAACACTGCAAATACCTATCCCCAAATCATACTTGGAAAAGTTCCAAGCTACGCTGACCAGATTCGTATGGGAAAACCGCAAAATCCGTGTCTCCTCAAAACTCTTATACAAGCCCCTAGATCACGGTGGACTTGGGCTGCCAAACATCAAAGAATACTACAGAGCTGCATTGTTAGCATCTGTGGTGACCTCCCATGCAACTATTTCCCCCCCACAATGGATTGAGCTAGAGTCACACTGGTCGCACCCCGCGGGCATACACTTTCTCTTTTGGATACCCAAACGCAACCGCCCGAGCATGCCAAACATGTTGCGAACCACTGACCTACTCCTCCACACATGGGACAGATTAAAACACCATCTAGGCGAGCAACACGTGTGGTCTCCAGCCACCCCTATATCCTGCGTACACACTATTAATCCATCCTTCGACTACCGGCCCTGGCGCAAAGGTGGATGCACCTCCATAGGCCAACTGTTAGGAAGCAACGGAATTTTGCCATTCCCTGACCTCCAACGCAAATTTCAACTACCGACGAGAGCGGTGTTCTCATACCTCCAACTAAAAGCACTCCTCACACACAGCCCAGCACTCTCGCGGCCGCCGACCATAGCTTTCTTCGAGAAAGCCTTCCTAGCCCCTACCACGCCAAAAAAGTTACTAGCCTCCATTTACCGTGAACTGACAGTCCCGACGGAACGTAGCTATGAAAAATTTATGACAGACTGGCACGACGACCTGCACCAAATCTTTGACGTCATAAGCTGGAAAACGGCAATGTTAGCCCATAAAGGAAAGACAAGCTGCGCATCACATTTAGAACTGATGAGGAAAATCCAGTATCGCTGGTACATGGTACCAGACAGGCTGGCGCGCATCTACCCGAACACATCCAGACTCTGCTGGAGATGTTCACAGGAACCAGGAACGATGTACCACATCTGGTGGACCTGCCCTAAGCTCAAAGAGTTCTGGCAGACGGTAGGGGACGTCTCCACCGACGCACTGGGGACGAACGTCACACTCACACCTGAAGTGTGTCTCCTGTTCATGCCGTTAGAAAACATATCCAAATCAGCATACACCCTACTCTTCCACATCCTCATGGCTGCAAATCTGTTGATAGCCAGAGCATGGAAAGCAGTAGGGGTCCCAGACCGCACTGCCCTTACAACACAGATCACCCTCAATATAGACTACGAAATAATGGCACACAAAAACATTAACCCTAAAAAACATATTCAGGCAGCGGGCAACATGTGGGACACATACATTAAAACCCAGGCACATACGGAAAACACCCCCCCAGACTCAAACTCACAAGACCACGGGGAAACTAGAGTAGGCGAAACACCACAGGGCAAAACCTGACACACCAAATAAGAGGTAAAAACCTCCGGGTTAGAGGTTTGCAAATAGGAGCGGGTAGGGGTGACGGAGTTGGGGAAAAGAGGGAAGAGAGAGGGGAAAAAAAAAAAAAGAGCACACTCCGGGCTGCGCTCTAGGCTCTCGACCCTGGTGTCGCAATATACAACGAACGATCCAGCACACCTGGCAGTGGCAACCAACACAGGCACCAGGCAACCGGTAGAACATAGGGAAAACAATTATGGAAAACATGGAACGTATTCCACTTTGCACAAGAGGTCTGCCCCACCAAGACATCGTAAAGCAAATCTCCTTTGTACATAGTTTACCCCCCCTACCAGCTCATCCCATTCCCCGCCCTTCCCCCCTTCTCTTTCTTTCTCTTTCTTTTTCTCTTTAGAAGTAAAAAGAGTCATGCGACCCGACGGACTGGGGAAAGGGATGGGAGGGCATCGGATATATTGGAACACTGTCCCCTCAGGATGCAGTGACAGCACTGATTCCACCAAGCAGGCATGAACACACATCAAATGACAAAACAATCAGCAGCCCATCAGATAGGCACATGGCAGGGCCCGACGTAGACACAAGCGGGGAATAGAGCTGCACAACTAGACACGTAGAAATCACAAAAAGGAAATAACCCCTATGGCCAGACATCATGCAGAAGTACCCCTCCAGCCACATAGTCAGATAGACCATCTCAAACCTAGACACACCCTATCCGAGATGACTGGCACTCAGAAACCCTCCCCCCCTCAAGTAATGCACGCTATGTGAGTATGTCTATAGATAAACGGCCTAGAGAGCTCCACTGCCAAAACTACTACACAGGCATATACACTAACAGACCACTAGGTGAATGTTTATCTCAAATATTTGACAGATATGAGAATGTAACAAAAATTGTACTGGGAATATCAACAGCAAAACATTGTTAACTGTGTATATTCACCCACAAACAGCGCAGACATAGGCACGGTACAGGACTATAAAATACGCTTATATGCCAAAATTTAAACAAGGGAATATCTATGCCAAGCAGACACCAAACGTGCACACACACCATAATAAACGTTTGAAATAAGTGTATAAATCGTTATTGTGCAACACCTGTTGGAAATGTGGAATTTGATCCCTACACCCTCCCTTCTACTTTCTGTACCCACGCACCTTTTCGCTGACTCAATAAAAATTGTCAAATTGAAAAAAAAATAAAATTAAAAATGACCTTAATTTTACACCAGGTGGTCTATTCACTAATTGTAACTAGATCATAGCAAATTCAACTTTACACTAGAAAAGCTACAATTTCTGGGGAAATTGTGTGAAGTGTTCTTGCCTCCACCAGTAGTCTACAACTGGAGTGGGCGGAGTAACTGTTATCATTTATATAGCACATTTAATTGCAACGTTGTTGCACAGTTACATTAAACCATACATTTATAAAAAACATTAGCAGGTGTTCAAAAGGCCCTGTCTATGACATCACTTGCTGCTGCAGCTTGACACAGGTCAGAGTATTTTGGCGGTTGCCATCTTCAAACGGTCGTATCTTAAAAACTATAACTCCTACAGCGAAGAGCTTTATATTGTGAGAATCACAAGACCCAGACCTACATTATGATGCATAGTATGTCTCTGAAGTATTAAAACTGAAGGCACAGTCGCAGTTTAGAAATTGCACTTCAAATTTGAGCTTTGCAGAGTGAAGTTTCAATGAATGTCAATGGACAGCGTTGGTTGCAAACAAATGGTCATATTGTGAAAACTATCAGGACTACTTAGCTTAGCCGTTGACATGTTTAGTGGCAGCAGGGATAGCTGAACGTTTTGATATAAGATTTGTGTAGGTGGGCCTGAAAATAAGGGAGTGGTGGCAGTTTAGAAATCATGTCCTGATTTTTCAGCTTTTGGCAGCTCCCACTCTAGCTTTGCCATTCATTCCTATGGGACAAATTTCGCCACAAGAACGACGATATTCCGTGAACCATTCGGCGAAACGTTCCACAAAGTAATAGCAATCCGATCGGGAACAATCTGCACCTTTTGGTAAATTTTTGTCTATGTAGTGTAAAAACTGTGGGAGGAGTTAGGGTGGCAAATTTTGCTATAATAATAATAATAATAATATATATGTGAGATAACATTAAGTGGTCTTGCTATGCAAGAACACTTAATTAAAGCTATATTACACAAACTGTGACTATTAAATGAGTTGGAGAATTTCTATAAATCAGCTATTTCACATTTAATAATGCCATTCAGATCCCCTATGTGGTTCAATAAAGAGTTTATTGAATAGACCTCAGAAACCCTTTTTATTGCCAGAAAATATTGTCCATATTGTTATTAACACCCTCATCTTGTTTCCTCCCGAAGTACGATCATTTAGCTCCTCTGGATTATCAATTTTTATTTTTTGTACTTTGACTTGCATGCATACTGTACGGAACTGGAACTTCTCTTGTCCCTTCAAAATACAGCACACTGTGGCAGTTATGGTGCTTAAAGCGTTCTTTTAACATTAAGGCTATCAGTGACAGACATCCCAACACGCAAAAATGCATTTCAAGGAGGTGGCTGCACCAGCTACGGCGCAACCCTCCCACACACACAACCATGTATGAACACCTTGACACACAGATACACGAACTGACGCATACACACACTCAGATATACACTCAAATACGTACACAAACACTCAGATACGCACACTGGCACATAAACACACACACTCAGATACACATTGACACACAGATACACACACACACTCAGATACACACTGGCACACACACACTGACATACAGATACACACTATCACATACACACACACTCAGATACACATTGATACACAGATACACACACACTCAGATACACACTGGCACACACACACTGACATACAGATACACACTAGCACATACACACACACTCAGATACACATTGATACACAGATACACACCCACTCAGATACACAATGGTACACACACACTGACATACAGATTGTGGCGGAACAGACCTCGCCACGTGTTCTTGGAGGGGGCTGCTTGCCCGCCTCCTACCTTCTGATTATGGCCCTGGGATATATGGCATTTGAAAACACTATTTGTGCCCTGTGACAAAACTGGAGATTGTGCACAAAAATGACTATTGTACATATTTTTTATGATTCCCTTTGTTTGAAGCACATGGTGAGAACTTCCTGTTTTGCTCTCTGGAGGAGTCTACGGTGGTTATGGTGTCTGCTGCAGTGCTTGGAGTCCTCAGGAAGCGCTGGGAGCATCCTTCAACGGAGCTACCCAGTCATGGTGCCAGGTGATCCATTACACAGATACACACACACACTCAGATAACACACTAACATACTGACCATCACACTCCGGAAGACTTGGGATCTCTGCAGTGAAGAGTCATATTGAATTGAAATGTAATAATGCTACTATCATACAAGGATAGTAAACTCCTTAAATTCCCAGGTATAATAACCTATGTATATATAATATATTCCATCTTTTAGTTAAAGTAACTGCCACTATAACCTTTATAGCAGGAATACCATAAACAGTCTTCTATTAAATAATATAAAACTATACCAGTCCACTTGGAATGACACTTACCGGTAACACACTTCGCCGTACTTTTATCAAAAGTGTGTGCTCCATGTGCAGAGTCCCGGTTTAAATAAAGTGATAAATAGTCATAATTGAGAATATCGGTGCGCCATCGTCAGCTGCTTCCTGTTTCTTAATCGGTGCGCAAAGCCCGGAAGTGACGTCACACACTCGTATAATGTCTGGCTATCTTCATTGACATGTGTTAGTGTGGACCGTCATACGGAAACGTCCACAGGAAGCTGTATTATTTATATTGTTTTACTGTTTATTGTTTTTAATTATGTTTGTTTAAATAAAAGTAATTTTTTTAAGTATGCCATCCTTGTATATTTTTTTTTTACTGGCTTCCTATTTTTCCTGCAAAACCCAGGTTGGGATTATTCCACCAAAGCTCTACAACACCAGAGCAGGTTCATACTCTGGATTGTGTAAGTAGGACATTTTAGTATTTTTATAACTTCTATCTGCATTTTGTTCACTTGAGGTTGTATTTACCTAATTTTAAGACATGCTAAGGAACAGATGATTGCTATAATGTTCTGATATGTAAAACCATAGAATTCAAAGAGGTCCCCCTCCGACAAAGATTCCCCTTCCAATGGGCCGAACATAAAATTAGATATTTGGGAGTCTGGGTGACCAAACAAAGTGAGGACATGTTCAAGGAAAATTTCACAGATACACTCCAGACGTTCCAAAAAGACATGCGGGAATGGTCGTACCCCCACATCTCATGGTTAGGGAGAGTACAGGTTATAAAAATGAACTTCCTTCCACGCCTCCTATACCTCCTCCAAGCTATCCCCATCGAGATCCCGGGCCCCTTTTTTAGCACTCTTAGAACAGAAATGACCAGATACGTATGGAACGGGAGGAGACCTAGGGTGAAACTCTCCACCCTGACGCAACCTAAGGATAAAGGAGGATTAGCCCTCCCAGACTTCCACCTATACTACGTGGCCACCCATCTACAGAGAATAGTGGAGTGGTCAAAAGACGGCGTGCACAAATTATGGAAGACGGTGGAAGAGACAGAGGCAGGCAAACCACTCTCGGGACTACCCTGGGGCCGAGATACGGCAAAATGGGGCGAAATGTCCATCTACACAAAACACACCATGAAAGTATGGAGGAGGACAATGAGGAAAGGGACCATGTCACCATACCCCTCCCCCCTCCTACCACTGACGCACAACAACGGCTTCCCGCCGGGACTAGACCCAAGAGCCTTCAAAGACATCCTCCCAGACCCACACCCATGCCTACACCATGCCCTGCCGGGAGGGAAATGCAAAAAATTGACAGAACACACAACGAACAGCTATGATACACATCGGACAGCCCGAGAGCTACACCAGAATACTACAAAATACGCCCTCCCCCCCCGAAAAATGAAACACGAACCCACAACACAGACGCACCCTCACCCACACACACGACACACAAGACACTGAGAGGAGGGACGCACGAACCCACTCAGGACACAATACACAACTCAGCACGAAGAGACCAGTGAGTCTCCTAACGACGGAGGTTGGACAAGAGGCCTGCGAGCCTCAGCATATTCTGCACACAAACTACAACCACTGTAAACGAAATGTATAAATCATAACCGCACGACCCGCTCACTAGGCCAAGTCGCAGTAGGAAATGTAATTGAGAAATACTCGTGAAATATGATAAAAGGGACTTGCAAGTCCGTCAACATTGTGGGCCTGCGAGCCCAACTAAAAATCAATGTTTTCTTATGTTTTCTTACCTTCTGATAACTCACCTTGGAGACCTGCGAGTCTCTGAATCTTGACTAACCCATACAAATAAAAATTATATTCACAAAAAAGAATTCAAAGAGGGTGTACTTTCTTTTTCCTATGACTGTTTCCTTAGGCGGGGATTGCACAGTTGTATGCTGATTTACCTGAGGTTACAAGAAACGCCATTTTTGTTAGTGGCCTCTTGTCTTTATAAATATATCATTACCCTTTAAGACATTACACTATTGGATTCTTTGCGTTCCTCTCTTCACATCTGGGCACGTCAAGGATACCTGTGAGATGCATATCAATACGAAAGGACTGTACCACTGTATGCTTTCATTATCCAAGCTTATATGAAGCTCCATTTTATGTGAGTGTCCCTTCTCTTTTACTTAAAGGACCACTATAGTGCCAGGAAAACATACTCGTTTTCCTGGCACTATAGTGCCCTGAGGGTGCCCCCACCCTCAGGGTCCCACTCCCGTGGCGCTGAAGGGGGAGGAAGGGGTTAATCTCTTACCTTTTTTCCAGCGCCGGGCTCCCTCAGCACTGGGACCCTCCTCCCTCTTCTTCCGTCATCAGCTGAATGCGCATGCGCGGCAAGAGTCGCTCGCGCATTCAGCCAGTCTTATAGGAAAGCATTCTCAATCACAGTGAGAAGCGCGGAAGCTCCTCTAGCGGCTGTCAATGAGACAGCCACTAGAGGCTGGATTAACCCATAGGTAAACATAGCAGTTTCTCTGAAACTGCTATGTTTACTGCAAAAAGGGTTAATCCTAGCTGGACCAGGCACCCAGACCACTTCATTGAGCTGAAGTGGTCTGGGTGCCTATAGCCCCTTAAGGACACATGACATGTGTGACATATTATGATTCCCTTTTATTCCAGAAGTTTGGTCCTTAAGGGGTTAAGTTTCTTTTTTTGTGTGTGTCCCCTGAAATAATACACTATTGGAATTCATCTATATTTGTACTTTTTTGTTGCATGTAATGTTTAGGGCCATCTTGCTCCATAATAATTAAAGAAATATCTGAGGATATCTGACATCTACTTTTATCAGCATAAGCATTTGTTTGTATACTGTTTCCTTTTTGACGTTTGTGGTCTCTACTTCAATAAAGATATTTAGAGCTTAATTCATTTCTTAATTTTTTTTCAATACGAGTAAAGGCTAATTCATGATAGCAATAGAGAGTAAATACAAAAGTGCACTCTAATATATGTAAATGTAATTAGGCAACACCCCAATAAAAGGATTTTTCCAAAAATGGGTAATAAAATCAAAACGCAAATGAAGTAAAAGTATTAAAAGCATCAAATATCTTATCTGTGTATTAATTATCACTGTATAATTTATTATGACACAAGGATAAAAATAATTAAAATTAAATATTATAACCCTGACATTGTCTGAAGCACAGATGCTCGGAAATGACAGCAAATCCACTCATAAATCCATAACACCATAAAATGAAAATTAAATTTTACCTACCTAGCTGAGAGATATGGGGCATAAGCTTAAATTATTGGCAGATTTTGACCAGAGAGACCTGGCTGACTATTGACATTGCCTTTCTATATTCGAATACAAGTCATTATCTATTCCCCTTCTTCCCCATGTGTAATCAAATTTCTTTTACAACGTGCACGTTTCAATTTGACACAAAATTATTTTTGGCTTGGATAACAAGTTTTATCTGCAGACTAAGGTAACGACTATGGGGCTAGTTTTGAGCCTTCAATTTTTTTTTATTGCTTTGAGAAATAATAGCCTTTGATTGCTGTTATATTGATGATATTATCATCATTTGGGAGGGAAATACCCAGGACCCTTGGGCACTTTCTTACCTGTTAGGGTTAAAATGTTGCCTCCAGCTCCAGATCTCCAATTCCCCAAGTGGCATCCGGTTTCTGAAATTGACTATCTGGAAACGTGTAGTGCTGATAGGCAGGGGTGCCGCTGATTGGCTAGAGCTGCCAGCTGATGCTCCAAGTCAATCAGTAGCTCCCCATTCATAAAAAAGGTATATCCCAATCAAACAGGGAAACTTTTCACTTTTTTCAGGCAGTTTTCAAACCCTAAACGCTTATCCCTTATGGGGATACATTAGACACCTCCTCGATATGATCTATTTTTAAGGCATAGTAAAGCATTCTCAGCTGAATCTCAGTGGATTTTCTTTTTAAGTTCCTAAGGGTCTTGATGAACAGCTTATATTATTTACTATTTCATTATTATTTTATATTTCCATTTAAGTTTGGTCCCATTAACATGACTATATTGATTGACCCCAAACCTTTTGCTTTCCTGTTGCCCAGTATTGCAGGTTTATTTCAATGTTTACCTAATGCTGCATACATTTATTTTAATAGGTTATAAAAATGTATCGTTTAAATGGCATTGCATATATTTTGTGTTATCAATTCATATTTTTGTCTGTCTTAACAGGAGTTGAGGAGCATATGTTTTCAGCCAGCTTTGCTGCCCCCATAAGGCAATTTTTGTCTACCCCTATAAGGCAAATTTAGCCAATTTTGTGATCATCACTTAGGCTTTTATGATCAGTATTAATTATTTCAGGGACTGGTCCTCTCCGCCCCTTTAGGTAGTTTCCCCATATCTGATCTGATTATAAACCTTGCTGCTTTTACACCAAGTATGTCAAACATAAAGGCTAACACGGGCCTAATAAACAAGGTTTAAGTTTATGTGGGCCACAAAAAAACAAAAACTTCAGTTTTCATAGAAACATAGGCTTATTTTGAAAAGTGCAGTGTACAAAAAGTTGACTAACTGACACTGGACGTCCTCACACACGTAGGGCTTTAAACAAAAGAGCATGTTTATTTTAAGGAGGCAGGCATTTGCATATAACCAATGTTTCAGTCAAACTACCGTGACATTTTAAGAAAAGTTTGATAATATGACTGAAATGGTGAATGTAGGCTGTTGCACAGCTGTAAAAAAAAAAAAAAAATGAAATTATCTTGTTGATTTTGAAGTCCTATGAGTGTGTTCTTCACTTTGGCCGAGATCATTAAATCTTAGGAAAGCATTGGGAGTCTATTGTGCATGTGTGGCAAAATACACTGCCCCTTCTCCTTCCACTCTAATACACTGCTCACTTACCCCATTCTAATACATTGCCCTCAAATCCAATACACTGCCCCCTTCCCTCCAATCTAATACACTGCCTCTTAACCTCATACACTACTCCCCCTCACTCCACTTAGATTTAGTGAATCTATGTCACGTTTGGAACAAAATAGCAGCCCCTAACCGCCTTTTAACTCCATCATGTTATACCATTTGTAAAAGAAGATAACTTGGACTATTTAATATTGGGCATTTTTATACTTTTTCCTTTTAACTTTCACCAACAATTTCTGACAAATTCAGCAGGACATTTTTATTTAGTGCTGTTTGTTTGGACCAAATGTTCTGTTTTGTGCCAAAATACTGAGATCTACTCCATATTTCAAGACACCATTGATTAAAATGAATAAAAAGATACAGTCATTAAGAAGAAATGTAGCTATTGACTTGCTGTAGGCTTTGTGGCTAAACCATGTTAACGTGATCAATGTGTATTTGTAAAATACTTTCTAAAAATCGAATGCCAGCAAATTGTAGATATAAATATATTGAATATACCTATTTTAAATAAAATGTTTATGTTTATAAAAAATATAAATGTTTTTAAATAAAGAAATGTGAATCTTATCCAGTGACATCAAATTCAGTAAATGGAAAAAAACACTAAAGAATCCACATGGTAGAAATGAAAACAGTTTTTAATGTCAACTAAAATAAAACTCAATATGTTAGAACATTTTCTATAAAAAAAATTATAATTGTTATGAAGTCCTGAATTATATCATTTGAAAGGCACCATTCTCTATCTCCTACACACCACCATCAAGTCTCTAATTGTCCATCCATCTGTCCATTACAACATCCAAGCAAAGCATCACATGAAGAATGACAGCTGCGATTTCCATGGCGCAGACCCCTATGGTGGACAATGCTTGGTCCCCATCCAAGTGCTCACACTAGGTCTCCTTAGTCTACGCTACTTTGCCCATAGGGAAACCCTCCCTGCAAGACCGGGAAGGCCCTGAGCTCAGGCATTGGCTCTATGGCATACTGACTGTGAATCAGTTGATGGATGCGTTGGTGACACCTTTGCTTGGCATGGGGCTGCCTGTTGTAGAGACTCTTGGCCTTGCACATCATGTTGCACACCAGCAGCTTAAGCAACGGGATATCTCAGAGTGCACTCCATGCCAGACTGGCTCTCAGTCTCTCTCAGTGCATTCTTAACTGTCACAACTTCAACAAGTCTCATCCACCTTCTCACAGCACTGACTCCTGTCAGCATGTGACTGTGCACATGCGCACTCCACTAGAGCTACAGCAGACAATAAGCAGCGAGCAGACTCTGCAATGCCTATCAACCAATAGAATGGCAGCGGTTCCCATGTGCTATTCCAGCTCTAAATCTGGGAATGAATCATGGTTTATTAAAAAAAAAAAAAAAATATATATATATATATATACAGTCAGTTACATTACATGAGGTATAAAATGTAGAACATGGTTTATAAAACAATAGAAATGCTACATTGTCTAGTTTTATATATTATTTCTAGAGATGGAATAAGTTTCCACAGAGCCCTTGGCATGTTATTGTTTTGTCACCCCCTCTCCGTTCTTAACCTAGGAATGGTGAATAGGTTGCAGTAAATTCATGGTGCTGGGCCCAAGGCCAAAAATCACCTGATGCTTTATCCTGCTCTGTCTATATAATTGATTTAAAAATAAAACTCTATGGTTATGTATCTGTGTTTAACACACATTTATTAATCTCTGATTACCTAAAACCACATATCATTTAATTTTATAGAATATATCTGTGATTTCTAAACAGAACAAAAATAATGTAATGCACAGTTTTTTGACACTCCTGATACACATAGTGTATTAGGATAAGAACTAGGATCAATTTTGTCCTTTCTCTACTGTACATCTCTCAATAGTGTACAGTTTATAGATGACACTGATAGCGGATTGGCACTCGATGGTCATGTAGTAATGCTAAAAATAAATAATAATACAGAGTAGGGGGGCAAACAAGAGGCACCCATCCCATCCTTCCCTTCATATGTAATAATACAGGGTCAGAAGATGCCCATTCTTCTGGGCACCTGCAATAATATTCCTCTTAAAGAACACCGAGATGCCCAGTCTCTTGGGCTTTGTATAGAATAGCTCTTTAATGCCCCAGAAAGGCCTGGGAGATGCCCAGTCTTCTGTGCCTTGGGCTTCTATTCTCGACTTGTGGATATTTTTCCTTCTGCTGCAGCTAACTCCACACTGGAGTAACAAATTTTTTAAAAATCATATGTAGCCTATAGGCAGGGCTGCCACCAGAAATTTTGGGGCCCCTGACAAAGCACAAGGTGTTGAATGTGTGGTGGATGTAGTGTGTGTACTGTGAATACAGGATGTTTGTGTAGTGGATGCTGTGTGTATAGTTAATGCAGAGTGTGTGTTAGTGTAGTGAATGCAGAGTATGTGTTAGTGTAGTGAATGCAGAGTTTGTTTCAGTGTAGTGAATGCAGAGTGTTAGTATAGTGGATGCAGTGTGTTAGTGTAGTGAATGCAGAGTGTGTGTTAGTGTAGTGAATGCAGAGTGTGTGTCAGTGTAGTGAATGCTGAGTGTTAGTGTAGTGGATGCAGTGTGTTAGTGTAGTGAATAAAGAGTGTTTGTCAGTGTAATGAATGCGTGTGTGTCAGTGTGGTGAATGCAGAGTGTGCATCAGTGTAATGAATGCAGAGTGTGTGTTAGTGTAGTGAATACAGAGTGTGTGTCAGTGTAGTGAATGTAGAGTGTGTGTTAGTGTAGTGGATGCAGTGTGTTAGTGTAGTGAATGCAGAGAGTGTGTTAGTGTAGTAAATGCGAGTGTGTGTTAGTGTAGTGAATACAGAGTGTGTGTTAGTGTAGTGAATGCAGTGTGTTACTGTAGTGAATGCAGAGTGTGTCAGTGTAGTGAATGCAGAGTGTGTGTTAGTGTAGTGGATGCAGTGTGTCAGTGTAGTGAATGCAGAGTGTGTGTGTTAGTGTAGTGAATGCAGAGTGTGTGTCAGTGTAGTGAATACAGAGTGTTAATGTAGTGAACGCAGAGTGTGTGTGTTAGTGTAGTGAATGCAGAGAGTGTGTTAGTGTAGTAAATGCAGAGTGTTAGTGTAGTGAATGCAGAGTGTGTGTCAGTGTAGTGAATACAGAGTGTGTGTTAGTGTAGTGAACGCAGAGTGTGTGTGTTTTACTCGTGTAAAATTGAGCATTTCAACTGGTTTCAAGTTCTTCCTTTTTCCCTCTGTATCAGTACCCCACCTGGGGATATTTCCAGTGAAGAGTCGCATGGAGCCCATAGGGAACCCCTTTCTGCGGCCATCTGGAAGGCTCTGTGCCCTGGGTTCAGCTCTGTGGCAGGCTCACTATCGATCAGCTAATGAATGCGTTGGTGACACCTGTGCTTGACATAGCGATGCCTGCTGTAGAACCGGTTTGCCTTGCAGATCATGTTGCACAGCAGCATTTTAAGCTATGGGATGTCTCTTTCCTGCATGCAGCAGCTCTTCAGCTTTCTCTGGGTCAGTCTCATTAACCTATTAGCATTCAGAGTGCATTCCATGCCAGACTCCCTCTCCGCAACCTCATTCTCGCTCGGTGCTTTTTAAACCTTGACTGTCACAACTTCAACAAGTCTCATCCAACTCCTCATAGCACTGACTCCCACCAGCATGTGCGCATGCCAACTCCACTAGAGCTACTGTAACCAATCAACAGCAAGCATTTCCTTAGCCTAGAAAGAGCTAGCAGCCTGTACAATGCCTATCAGTCAATAGAATGGCAGCAGTTCCTATGTGCTATACAAACTCTAAAATTGGAAATTAGGATAATAATGCAGAACAGGGTTTATAAAATATAGACATGCTACATAATATCTGTAATGTTATATACCATATAATCAATTCTTAATTTAAAGAAAACAATATGGTTATAATTAAAATAATAATATCTTTCCATCTCTGTTTATATAAAATTGCATGTCATTTAATTTAATAAAACAAAATCAGCAATTTATAAACAAACTAAGAACATTGCCTGTTATCAGATTTTTTAGTAGCGGATTAAATTAATCATGACAGTGGCAGAATTAATGAAGATAATTCATTGGCACAAGAAACTATTGTAGCCTCCCAAATAGAGCAAGGGTGGGCAAAGGTTTATAACAGAATTTTTCAACATAATATCTCAACAAAACTTGTTTATTTGATCTCAACCCCTAGTAATCCTTGTCCTGATTGACAATTTGTTTATATGTCTTTCCTCCTTGGTGAGGCCATATTAGTATGTAATTTATGAATTAATTTATTTTCCCCATTTGATGTAAAATATGTAATTACAAATGTTTTAATCTGCCGGTCAATAATTGTTGTCTTATTAATCTACGCCTCCTGCTAGTTCTGGGATGTTTTTTCCGTATATCCGTATACCGGTCCTGAGAATGGCCGGGTTAGCGAACACACAGAGTCAGTATAACAAGCCGAGGTCAAAAGGAGTAGAGAAGACAGGAATATCGTATACAGAAGCCAAGGTCAGAGGAGTACAGAAGACTGGATAAATGTAAGACAAGAGCCAGAAAATATCACAAGAGGATCGCACTACCAAAAAGCACAACAGGGCAACAAGGAATGGGAGAGATTAAAGCGGCACTGTCATGCCGAATTCTGTTTTTTTTTTTAACCCCTCTCCCGCCTCCACTACATCCAATAGACCCACTAGTCACCCCTAAATGCCCCTAAGCCCCCCACATTACCTATTTTTTAATCCTTATTTTCTGCCCCGATCTATATTCAGGGCGCAGCCATCTTTGTGTGGGTAGATGAAGTCCCTCAGGGACACGTCATCTGCCCACACTAGGTAGACTGTGAGATTCCCGCACATGCCCAGTGAAACACCTGGACATGCGAACGGGAATTTCAGCTATTCATTCATTCATCAGACAGACAAATGAATGAATAGAAATGTCAGACGAACAAACAAACAAACACAATGTATCAGTGTTTGTTTGTTCGTTCAGTTTATTACAAGGAGGGAGCTACCGGCATGCAGCTCCCTCCTTCTAATATGTAACTATAGAAGCGGCAGGGAGCAGTGCTCCCCACCACTTCATAAGCCCCCCCAGTACCCCCTCTCACTCTATGGGGGTCAATATGACCCCCATAATAGCACAAGGGAGATAAAAATCTCCCAAATGCCCCTACTCGCTATACCGCGAGTAGGGGCATGTCCACTAAACAGTGAGCAGCCTGTGGCTGCTCACTGTAAAAAACAAAAAAAAAAGAACTATTGGCCCCTACCCCTAAACAGTGAGAATGAGGGGGGGGGCAGTACTCCCCCCACCCCTGGGCGGCGGGTGGGGGCCATAATGAGAATGGGGGGGGACCTACTGCCGCCCCCCCCCGGCCCCACCCTGGGGTGGGGCCTAAGGAAGAATAGAGGGGGACCTGCCCCGGCCCCCACCCCTGGGCGGCGGGTGGGGGCCATAAGGAGAATGGGGGGGGACCTACTGCCCCGGCCCCCACCCCTGGGCGGCGGGTGGGGGCCATAGTGAGAATG
>OW240918.1:123329450-123360958 GCA_933207985.1 Pelobates cultripes | reverse complement strand
AGATTACCTACAGTTTATCTCCAGAATATCTCCAAGCACACACTTTGAAGAAGCACTAAGAAGTAGAAACCAAGCTATATTAGCCAAGCTAATGACCAAAGCCCTTATATATAATCATGTCCATAATTTGTAACATGATAGTCCATATGGATAACATGTATATAATACATGAATTGTCTGCCATATTTGTCAAAATGTAATTACTTTAGTTTTTTATTTATGATAAAAATACATGCAAGCTGAATAAAGTAGAAGAA
Organism: Pelobates cultripes; assembly: GCA_933207985.1. Taxonomy (NCBI): domain Eukaryota; kingdom Metazoa; phylum Chordata; class Amphibia; order Anura; family Pelobatidae; genus Pelobates; species Pelobates cultripes. The sequence goes on along the minus strand of OW240918.1, from coordinate 123,360,701 downwards.
ACACAGATTTGCTGTGCTTTGCTGTCCCAACAATTATTTGCCAAATCAAACAGAACTCTATCTGTCTTCATCTCCTTGCACTAGTAAAATACTAAGAAACATTTAAAATTGACTGTGGAAACAAAAATATTTTGGTTCAACATGCAAAAAAACGTATCATACTATTGTTTTATAGTAAGCGTCAACATTACCAGGAATGACCCTGCGCACTCACTGCCAATATCAGCTGGAGAACCAGTAAAGTTTCAACATGTAATTGAAAAAAAATCTGCTGATGATGTAACCTCAAGGTCAATAAAGTGAGTATCGTTTAGTTGAATAATATCTATTAGTGTTATGCCAGTTCTACTCCTGGATTTCCTTTTTTTCCTTACTTTGCTTTTTGTTTTTGTTAGGGTTCGTTGAACGGTTGAGGTCTGGTGACTGAAGTTTGACTAAAAAAGCCAGGTTTACTATAATCTCCAAATCAGGTGATTTGAACATAATTTCCTGAAGCTATTTTAGTCTAAATATTTTCTTTTAGAATTGACCGTGTGCAAACCTAGTTCACATCATAGAAATTTACTCTTTATTTAGCAGGCTTATTCTATTTCTAGTTCACTCTGCTGCTACGATTCTGGTGTTCTGGTGTTGTGGTGTTCTGTGAAGTTATCTAGTTGTTTTACCAAGTGTTTGTTACCCTGTGTACTACTAAAAATTATAAAATTTTCCACTATCAGTTTACCATTACTAAGACTTTAACAGGACAATCTAGACACCATTACCTTTAGCTTATTAAAGTGGTTATAGTGTCTGGAGTTCCCTGGTGTTGTCTCATGGTTTTGTGTTAAATCGTTTTCACGTTTTATTAATAAATGTAAGTACGCGGACGCCCGCAGTCCACCACGTCTCTGCTGCTCAGATTGATGCTGCTGCATTATATGATCAGCAATGGGTGGCAGTAAATGACTGAGAGCATCAGCTGGCTGCTGGCAGCCTTTTGCAGCCATATTACTCGATGCTGGTATAAGATAGCATGGCAAGTTGGATAGGAACTATACCTTAACAATTCCCCAGTAAGGCTATGTTATGGGCACACGGAGACCCTCATTCAGTTACAAACCATTCAAAAATGGTTTAACAGTGAATTGAAGAACAGCACCAGGGGAGTCCAGGCACCATAAGCACTTTAATGAAATGAAGTGGTTATCGTGCCTATCTTTCCTTTAATATTGTTGTTTAACTGCTGAAAATAGTGTTTGCTGCAAAGCAATTATGGCTCAATTTTTAAGGACACATTTACAAGGTCCACACTTATGTTTAATGTTTGCATGTAATTCATGTCTGTTTGCAAGGGTATCTATCTATCTATCTATCTATCTATCTATCTATCTATCCATTTATATCTATATAATATATATATATATATATATATCTCAAAATACAGTTAGAACAAAATTACACATATATATAATTTATTTACATTTATTTATTTTTTTTATTTTATTTATTTATTGATTAGTTTTATTGTATAACTTTATAACTTCATTAGCATCATAATATATATATATATATATATATATATATATATATGTGTGTGTATATTAGTGATGTCCCGAACGGTTCGCCGAACGGTTCGCGAACGGTTCGCCACGGACTCATCATTGAGTAAACTTTGACCCTGTACCTCATAGTCAGCAGACACATTCCAGCCAATCAGCAGCAGACCCTCCCTCCCAGACCTTCCCACCTCCTGGACAGCATCCATTTTACATTCATTGTGAAGCTGCATTCTTAGTAAGCTGTCCAGGAGGTGGGAGGGACCCCCATCGTGATTGCTGGCAGGGTATCGGCACAGACAAGGTAAATCCCCAGGACAAGTCCCCATAGAACAGCCACTGCCCTTAGGGGTTCACACTCTTCACTTACAAAGCACTTCAGCAAGCAAAAGTGATATAGGCGTCTGGAGTGTCCTTTTTATGATTCATCCAGTATTAACATGTAGATAACTATCAAATATGAGATTTTAATCTTGTTTATTATAGTAAACTATTTCCTAAGACAACCCCATCTTTTGTTAAGCAATGTCTATCAAAATGTAGGAAAATAACAAAAAGTACATTTGAATAATACAGGCAAAATAATAATATATATACTGTTTCAAGAATATTTCCTGAAATTCTAGCCATCCAATTAAAATTTTACTTCCAACAATGAATGCCGTTAATGTGCTTCCACTTTACAAAACAATCAATCAAACAAACAAACAACGAACATAACCACCCAAAAGAGTGGATTTAAAAAAAAAAAATTACAAAAAAACTTTGTCCAAAATCGCTGAGTTTCTGCTTGAGGTTTTAAAAACATTTTCCATGTTACATGTTTATGTGCAATATTCCATATGACCAAAGAGAGCAGAGAGTATTGAAATGTTATTGTATTATATTAAAAATAACATTTTCTTCCAGATGGGCTCAAAGAGCTTCACACAATAAGTCACAGGAGAAGTTAGAATTTAAGTTTACAAATACATTAGTGCTTGGTCTTTTCAAAGCAAACAAGGATTTGATTAGATTGTTTTCCAGTATTTTTCTAAAGCACCTACTTTTTATGGAAGAGAGAGTTCCACAAATGTGGATCAGCATGGTTAAAATTGCCAAATGTTTTGAAGTGGATTCATGGTTCACTCAGTTGCACTGAACTTGCTGATTGAGGTTGATCTAGATTGTATAAGACAAAGAAGACAAAGATTGTAGAAGAACTTACTGGAAACACAAATACTGTTGCAATGGCTAAAATGTAAGTATGTCTTGAGGACACTTTGTGATTTGTCAGATTAGAAACATTTCAAGCATTTAAAGATAGCCCAGCCTATTAACTGTACGTTAGAATCAAGTGGCTGTAAAAAGTCTCAGATAGGTCAGAGATGATTACAATTGACCAATTAAACTTGTCTCTTTTCATTAGCAACAAAAAATGTGAGAACTAAGAAACAGCACTTCAAATTGAGCATGATTTATTTTTATATACAAAAAAATGGGCCTGGCAATGTTTTGACAGCCCTTTTCCAGAGACACATGTGGTGTCAGATCATGCCAGATTCATCTATTTGGATGACTGAATAAACACAAGCTACCCTCTGTGCATAGCAAGAGTTACATGTAACATAAAAGTAGTCACTGAATAGAGACACAATCGTGGACAACTCTCCTTTCTCCTCCTAATTTTAAAGTAGAGTTCGAATAAACAAGGGAACCCATTAAAACCAGGGGAACATGCCAATGACCCTAGGTATTCTCTCACCCCATATAGTGTGTCATCTCGGATCCTCAGTAGCTTGGAAGATAATTGATCAATATCCCCCTGGCAATGTACTAGAGCAGGAGTAGGCAACCTTCGGCACTCCAGATGTTGTGAACTTCACATCCCAAAATGATTTCACAACCATAATGCTGTCAAAACATCATGGGAGATGTAGACCACAATATCTGAAGTGCCAAAGGTTGCCAAACACTATACTAGAGGGTAAATGGGTATAATAACTATAAACCAGAGTCATAGGGACTCTCTTAATTGGTAGCTAAGTAGACACACAACTCCTTCCACCACACAATACCTGCTTGCTATTATTAACCTTCTGTATATGAAAGGACAGGGCAGAGACAAGACATATTTTTGTTCTACTGTTTATCAAGAAGGCCTAGGAATAGTAACATTACTAATGTGGTCACAGGGGTCTCAGTTGTGACCGGGCCTGTCACTCCAGAAGGGTAGGTAAAGGGTTCATAAATAAAGTTCCCTCATACCACTCCTGTCCAGATACATCTCTAGGCAGTATAAATAGAGTACATGTCCAGGATTCAAATTTACTGTTTTTTGTGCCTCCACTATGATATTTATGTATGGATGGGATTGTGAGGCATGTGAGAGCCATATAAAACCATGTTAGAAGCACTTTGCAGGGCCCCAGCATGAAGCATAAAACAAACCTGATTTTATTACAAGACAGGGAGGCTCACATTGCATATCCCTTTCTTTACTGTCCACCAATAGCACCAAAGAATACAAAACAGTAAGACAAAAATGGCATACATAGTGATAAGCCACTCCCATACCAAGTCCCAATATAATAGTCAGCACCTCCCTACACATTTTGTCTTTCTTTGCTGCTCCACAGACTGCCCTCATGGACCCGCTGGCCAAGCTTTTTGATCTAGCTGAAAATGCCAGGGCTGATAACAGGCTAGTTGACCCGGACGAACTCCATGGTTGGGTCCAATGGGCCATCTGTATTGCAGGCAGCGTCAATGCTTCCCTATCTATGGAGCAACGTAAAACCATCCTGTTTAAGATAGAGCCGAAACTGGATAATCCCGCCCTCACTGAGGCTGGCAAGGATGCCCAAGGCCTCCTGTTTGGTGACTCCTATATTAAGGACCCTGGCCATTTTGTTGGGGCATCTACTGTCCTAGATAAAGCCCAGTCCTCCATGAGGAGGGTGTTCCAGGGACAGATCTCTACTAGGGCTGGCCGATCCAGGGGCCGACTGGTCGACCACAGCTACTTCTCTTCCTGCGGCTCGGGAAGGGGCTCCTTCAATCAGTGCTCCCACTTTGATGAGGCAAAGACCTGATCTCCCTTCTTCCCATCCTATGGTCGACCATGGCGGTCAAGGGGATTCAGAGGAGGTTCCGGTGGAAGGTGACCCTACGGTAAGCTTGACTCTTCCATATGTTTATTCTCCTGTTTGTTTAGGGGACAGACTCTGTTTTTTTTTTACCCAGCATGGGCATCTATCACATCAGACACATGGGTTCTGGACACGGTGAGGGGGTTTCACATAGAATTAGTGGGGACGGCTCGTTACATCCCTACCCCTCGACCGATCTTGTTTTTTCCTTTGGGATCGCAGGTTGATCGACAAGGAATTGACAGCCTTATGTGCAAAAGAGGCTATAGAGTTGGTGCCTCTAAGCCCGCCAGTGGTCATCAGCAATATCTTCCTGGTAGAAAAAAAGGGTAGCCAAATGCACCCGGTTATCAACCTGCATCTGCTCAATTCCAGGGTATGCTACTGACATTTTTAGATGGAGGGCATCCATCTTCTCAGGGATTTACTCCTGCACGGGGATTGGCTGGTGAAGCTAGACCTGAAAGACGCATACCTGACAGTACCAGTGCACATGACCTCCAGGGACCTCCTACGCTTCCGCTGGGGGGAAAAGCATATGGCGCTTCACCTGTCTTCCATTTGTTTCTCTTTGGTGCCTTGGTGTTTCACCAAGCTGCTACGTCCAGCTATGGCCTGGCTCCGCAGTTGAGGTGTTCGCCTTATCGTTCATCTGGACGATATTCTGCTCATGGCCCAGGTTCGCTCCGTCCTCCTGCAGCATCTGCGATGGATGGTGAATATGCTGACCTGACTGGGTTTTCTCATCAACTGGGAGAAATCTTGCCTGACACCATCCAGACGCATGAAATTCTTGGGCTTCCTTGTTAAATCGGAGGAGGATGCCTTGAGCCTACCTGCATTGAAGGTTTGGACGATCCGCAAGGAACTTCACCGGGCACTTACCAGACTGCATCTAACCCTGCGTCACTTGGCGAGACTCATCGGACTGTTGGCATCATCGATCCAGGCAGTGTTCCCGGATCCCCTCCACTATAGAGCTCTCCAGCGGTTGAAGATTGCACATCTTCGTGAGGGAGCATCATATGTGGACCTGGTATTACTGGACAGGGAAACGAAAGACAAATTGCGTTGGTGCATTCACAATCTATGTGCGTGGAACGGCAGGGCCATATTCGGATCTCAGCTGGAGTTCACCATAGACTCGGATGCAAGCCTCCATGGCTGGGGCACCCACTGCGAAGGTGTGTCCACAGGAGAGTGCTGGTCAGATAGCAAATCCAGAATGCACCTAAATGCTCTGGAGCTTCTAGCAGTATCCTTTGCAATTCAGAGTTTCGCGAAGGGGACCGCCAATGACAGCATTTGCCTACGTATGGACAACATATCGGCAGTTTGATATGTCAACCTCGTTTGGCAATGGACTTCTGGGAGTTTTGTCCAGGCAGAGTACCTACCGGTCCTGCACAATGAGAGAGTTATCTCTCAGACAGCAGCGATTGGAGATTGGATGTAGAGGTGTTTGGCACTATTTCGTCCCTTTGGAGTCCCTCTATCATAGACCTATTTGCCTCATGGCTCAACACCCAGCTGTTCCATTTTTTCAGCTGGACCCAGCCGCAGAGGCGGTGGACGCTTTCCTGCAGGATTGGCACGGACTTCTTCTCTACGCTTTCCCTCCATTTGCCATGCTTCCCAGGACACTGCTTCAGGTTTACCGCCAAGTGGTGGAGTTGATTCTCTTAACCCCGTTCTGGGGGATTCTGTCGTGGTTCCCTCAAATGCTGGAGATGGCAATAGATGTTCCCAGGTTATTGCCAATACATCCAGACCTACTTCAGAACCCAGCAGGACGTCATCATCCTCTCCTCCTGGAAGGATCCCACCTGTTGATGGCTTGACGGATTTCAGGGGACCCTAGCAGATTTCAGGAGTTTCGGAGACAACTCGGCGCCTCTTGGCGGATGCATGGGCTCCCGGAATTCAAAGATTATATGGGTCGGCTTAGAGATCTTGGGCTGGCTGGTGCCTGGCTAGGGACGTAGATCCAGTTTCAGCTCCTGTGATAGCAATTCTCCAATTCCTCATGTCTCCGTTTGAAGCTGGTCAGACCTACCGAACAATAAATGTATACAGGTCAGCCATTTCTTTGGCCCATTAGGGTTTCGAGGGCTGTCCAGCAGGACAACATCTCTTAGTGTGCCGGCTTCTGTGTGGCTCCTGCCTGTCTTGCCCACCTAGACCACGATACTCCTCTACTTGGGATGTCTCCATAGTGCTATCATTATTTGCCTCATGGCCATCTCATGCAGACATTACCTTGCGCCAATTATCAACTAAATTGGTCACACTGCTTTGTCTGGTATCCTGTAAGAGGGTTTTGGATGTTTGTGCCTTGGATTTCGACGCACCCTCCTTCACTCCTGACAGCGTGAAATAAATCCAGACGCACGAAGATTTCGATTCGATCGGGTTCTTATCTGGCCTTCCCTTAGGCTCCAGCTTTGTGCCCGGTGGCTTGTTTACGGTAATATGAGATTCGCACTAAGCTGCATTGGTCACCATCTAGGCCTCATCTTTTTCTATCCCTTCAACCTCCTTTTTCCCCAGTGATAAGTACTACCATGGCTCGTTGGTTGAAATGGGTGTTGCAACAGGCGGGAGTTGACACTTCGGAGTTTTTGAACCAATTCTGTCCAGGGTGCTTTGACCTCGTCAATGATGACCTTGGGAGCATGATTGTAGGACCTGATGAGGACAGCGGACTGGTCTCGGGAATCTACATTCGGTAAATTTTATTTTCAACAGGTGACTCGTGTTTTTTCTACGGTTGTCAGTCAACTTTGAACTTGCAATATGAGCCTACATGTCTTGTTATAAAATTACATGATTTTTCTATTACATGATGAAAAGTCATGATTTTATTAAAGACATGGAGGCGAGTTATGTCCTACCCTAGATACACTTCTGTCTTGGATTACATCTTTCCTCCCTGGTATCTTTATGTTTAGATAAGGTTTGTATTAAAGGACTACTATAGTGCCAGGAAACATACTCGTTTTCCTGGCACTATAGTGCCCTGAGGGTGCCCCCACCTTCAGGGTCCCCCTCCCGCCCGGCTCTGGGGAAAGGAAAGGGTTAAAACTTACCTTTTTTCCAGCGCCGGGCGGGAAACTCTCTTCCTCCTCTCCGCCTCCTCTCCTTCCCTTCGGCTGAATGCGCACGCGCGTCAGGAGCTGCGCGCGCATTCAGACGGTCTCATAGGAAAGCATTTACAATGCTTTCCTATGGACGCTTGCGTCTTCTCACTGTGAATTTCACAGTGAGAATCATGCAAGCGCCTCTAGCGGCTGTCAATGAGACAGCCACTAGAGGATTTGGAGGCTGGATTAACCCTATTATAAACATTGCAGTTTCTCTGAAACTGCTATGTTTATAAAAAAAAAGGGTTACTCCTAGAGGGACCTGGCACCCAGACCAGTTCATTAAGCTGAAGTGGTCTGGGTGCCTAAAGTGGTCCTTTAAGGTAAGTTGAGATATTATTGCTATAACCTTTATGGTCGGTATATATTTTGAATTTGGGTTTGTTCTTGGGTCTCATGCTCGTTTGATAAAAGGGTCTATCTCTACCTTATGATTGCACTAAGTTGCTGAAATAATTGTGTGGCTCCTGTCTATTTATGTTTCCACAGCCTAATTCGGACTGGTTTGCTGGACTCCAACTGATTATCATATAATGGAATCATCCACATTGTCAGTTTCTTGTTTCCTGTGATGGATTTGTCCCAGTTCACTGGATTGGACTCCGACTGGATTTATAGGCAGTTTTTATTGTGCGGTTGAACTGATTCCTTAGGTTCCTGTTTGAGGTTTGTTTATTGTGGTCGCATCTCCAAAGAAAGAGGAAATGTGTAGGGAGGTGCTGACTATTATACTGGGACTTGGTATGGGAGTGGTTTATCACTATGTATGCCATTTTTTCTTACTATTTTGTATTCTTGGTGGACAGTAAAGAAAGGGATATGCAATACTCGCCTCTGTGTCTTTAATAAAATCATGACTTTTCATCATGTAAGAGCAAAATCATGTAATTATATCAGAATGATTGCCTATTTTGGAAAGAGTCTTAAAGGTATGATGATCTATGTTACAAATGTAGCAATGTTGCCCTGTAAGATTCACATGAAGATTACACGGCTTAGCATCTTTTAGAATTGATATATCCAAATCCTGACAGCATAAGTACCTAAATACAGTGTTTTCCTAATAACAACACTCTGTGTCTGGAATGAACTTCACTTGGTTTCCAAAAACGTTAATAGAATTTAATTGGGTAGACATGGTGTGTTTTGGCAAAACAGACAATCAGCTAAAGCTTGAGTACAAAAGGTTAATTTTGTGAAACTAAAGAAAGACATGCATGTTTGGTTAGTTATTAGCAGTGTCTAAAATGTGATGAGATTGGAATGTAAGGAAGACTATTTGCTTAATGTCACTGAGTAAATCTTAATAAAACAGGCATGAAATTATTCACAATTATGCAGGCATGATAGAAGAATAACATAAATCTATCAAATTTAGCATTTCCACACATTACATTTTTGTTCACAAAGAAGGAAAATACACCCTCTGATGTAATATCAATTTTACAAACAAACAGAATATATATATATATATATATATAAATAACACAGAATCCAGCGCAGTCGCTTATTCACTAAACAATGATTTCAAATCATAGAGATTGAAATAGTTTTATTTAAAAACACCTAACCTAGGCAAAAAATAATGGGGGTTTAGTTACATTAAATGATCATATATTGCATAAGCCTGCCACAACGTCAATGTACCCCATTCTTGGCAGGTACTACTCTAGCAGCCTAATGCTTGCTCTTATGAGATTAATCCACTTACTTGGGAAATGCTTCCTTACTGGGACTCTCTGCAAGTCAAGGCTAAATAGGGTCCTGGAATTCCAGTGAATTTAGTGAATAAGCGAGTGCGCTGGATTCTGTATTTTATATAATTTGTCCCCAGCAGCACCCTATAATGTAAGCATGTTCAGGTGAGTGCAGCCCTCTTGGTTTCATATATATATATATATATATAAATATATATATATATATATATTCACACTGCTCAAGAAAATAAAGGGAACACTTAAACAACCCAATGTAAATCCAAGTCAATCACACTTCTGTGAAATCAAACTGTCCACTTAGGAAGCAACACTGAGTGACAATCAATTTCACATGCTGTTGTGCAAATGGGATAGACAACAGGTGGAAATTATAGGCAATTAGCAAGACACCCCCAATAAAGGAGTGGTTCTGCAGGTGGTGACCACAGACCACTTCTCAGTTCCTTTGCTGCCTGGCTGATGTTTTGGTCACTTTTGAATGCTGGCGGTGCTTTCACTCTAGTGGTAGCATGAGACGGAGTCTACAACCCACACAAGTGGCTTAGGTAGTGCAGCTCATCCAGGATGGCACATCAATGTGAACTATGGCAAGAAAGTTTGCTGTGTCTGTCAGCGTAGTGTCCAGAACATGGAGGCGCTACCCAGGGCCGGATTAACATAGGGGCTGATGGAGCTGCAGCTCCAGGCCCAGGCCCATGGAATAGGCCCATTGATTTAAAAAAATATATATATATATTTATTTTTTTTAAGTTTTTTTTTTTCACACACTACTCTTAGGGATTCCACCTGGCTTTTATTTTATTGGCACAGCCAGTATTTGAGGCTGCCTGGTTGGTGCCAATATTGCAGTGATACTGACAATATAAATGTTGGTATTTTTCTCAGTATAAATGGAAATTACTCTGCAATACCAGCACTGGCCAGTAGGGGTCGCTGTATGTGGAGACAGGCAGGGATAGGAAGCTCCAGCATATCCCTCCCTGCCTATCTATACTCACTGATTTGCAGGGGTGCAGCTACAGAAAGTCCAGACAGCAACTCCCACCCTGCAGAGACAGCCCACAGCTCAGAGAAGTAAGTAATGGGGGAAAGGCAGTGTCCCCATGTCTCCCAGCCAGTGTCCCTGGTGTCTCAGTGCCCCCTAGTCTCCCAGTGCCCCCAGTCTGCCAGTGTCTCACTGTCCCCATGTCTCCTAGTGCCTCCATGTCTCTCAGTGCCTCAAGTGTCACAATGTCCCCAAGCTAGTGCCCCTAGTGTCTGTGGCCCTGGTGTCTCAGTGTCCCCATGTCTCCCAGTGCCCCCATGTCTCAATGTCCCCCAGCCAGTGTCTCTAGTATCTTTGTCCCTGGTGTCTGTGTCCCCATGTCTTCAAGTGTCCCCTATTTTCCCATTGTCCCCATGTGTCCCAGCCAAAGTCCCCTAGTCTCCCAGTGTCACTGGTGTCTCCGTGTCCCTAGGTCTCCCCATCTTCCTAGTGTCCTAGTGACATGGGGACCCTGGGATACATGGGGACACAGGGAGACATGGGGCATTGAGTCACTGATACATAGGATCACTGGAAGACCTGGGGACACGACACTAGGGGACACTGGGAGACATGGGGCACTGAGACACTGATACATAGGAACACTGAGACCTGGAGTAATCGACACATGGGGGCACTGAGTCATGAGGGCACTGGGAGACATAGGGGCACTGGGAGGAATCCATCTATACAGCAGATTTAAACTAAGTAGTTTTTTGGTGATTTTACAGCATTTTCTCTTATGTCACTCCTTATGATTTACATCATGTGATGTCACCCACACATATTTAATTATGCAAATTAGTAAGGCCAGTATGTTTTTCCAAGAAAGGTGGCAACCCTAACTACTTTTCACATACTCTTACTTAAGTATGGAAACTTAAGAGGGATGTATGGGAACAAAACTTGTGTGGACTGGTTGACAATGAATATAGCTAAAGGGACACTATAGTCACCAGAACAACTATAGCTTATTGAATTTGTTCTGGTGAGTAGAATCATTACCATCAGGCTTTTTGCTGTAAGCACTGTCTTTTCAGAGAAAATGCTGTGTTTACATTACAGCCTAGTGATAACTTCACTGGCCACTCCTCAGATGGCTGTTAGAGATCCTTCCTGGGTCATGGCTGCCTAAAATGCATCCAAACATTCAGTGTCTCCTCCGCATGCAGACACTGAACTTTCCTCATAGAGATTCATTAATTAAATTCATCTATATAAGGAGATGCTGATTGGCCAGGGCTGTGTTTGAATCATGCTGGCTCTGACCCTGATCTGCCTCTTTGTCAGTCTCTTTGTCAGTCTCAGCCAATCCTATGGGGAAGCACTGTGATTGGATCAGGCCACCACTTCTAATGATGTCAGCAGACTGCTTGTTTTTATGATTCTAATAGCATGCAGAGTTACAGCTTAAGGCTTGAATATAGTAGGATTTTGCTATATTTATGGAGGCATGAGGAGCCCAGGGGGGCTAGATGGTGGTGTTAACACTATAGGGTCATGAATTCATGTTTGTGTTCCTGACCCTATAGTGATCCTATAAGGTAATGCTGCCTTTGGTCTCTAACACTGTGGCATGTTCCCTTTCTTCTACACTCACTACATACAGCTTTTTTCTGTCCCAGACCATATACCAGGAGCTTCTGCCAGCTAGTAAGAGGGTAAGGAGACAAGTGGACCAGCGAGTGCTAGGGGACAGTCCTTAGAAAGCGTTGAGTGAGCGCATCATTAGATGCATTTATGCCAAGCTCAGGGTGCTGTCTGCATAGTATGCCCTTAGTTGGCCAGCTGCATGATTGGCAGGCAGCCTGACATGCATTCATGCCAGGCTGGCCTTCTAATTCTTTGAGCAGACATGTCCTCTTTTTGGGCATGTTCGCCCCTTTTGGCAGGTTATGTGATTTGTGTCAGTGGCACACCCTTTTACCATGCTCATTGACTTCCTGCTTGACTGGACACTGCTGTTAGGGGTTATGGATTACTTGAAAGATGAAAACATAAATTAGTGAGAGATTAGCCCAGGGTATGTGTTTTCTTATAGCTGCTGTTTTCTTTCTCTCCAGCACCATTTCCATCAGATACATGATGATTGGGAGTGTTTGATATGATTCTGTAATTAGGCCCGTCATAAATGTCAGCACCAGGCCCACTGGGCTCTTAATCTGGCCCTGGCGCTACCAGGAGACAGGCAAGTACATCAGGAGACGTGGAGGAGGCCGTAGGAGGGAAACAACCCAGCAGCAGGACCACTACTTCCGCCTTTGTTCAAGGAGGAACAGGAGGAGCACTGCCAGAGCCCTGCAAAATGACCTCCTGCAGGCAACAAATGTGCATGTGTCTGCTCAAACGTCAGAAACAGACTCCATGAGGATGGTATGAGGGCCCGACATCCACAGGTGGGGATTGTGCTTATAGCCCAACACCATGTAGGACGTTTGGCATTTGCCAGAGAACAGCAAGATTGGCAAATTCGCCACTGGCGCCCTGTGCTCTGCACAGATGAAAGCAGGTTCACACTGAGCACATGTGACAGACGTGACAGAGTCTGGAGACCCGTGGAGAACGTTCTGCTGCCTGCAACATCCTCCAGCATGACCGGTTTGGCAGTGGGTCAGTAATGGTGTGGGGTGGTATTTCTTTGGCTGGCCGCACAGCCCTCCATGTGCTTGCCAGAGGTAGCCTGACTGCCATTAGGTACCGAGATGAGATCCTCAGACCCCTTGTGAGACCATATGCTGATGCGGATGGCCCTGGGTTCCTCCTAATGCAAGACAATGCAAGACCTCATGTGGCTGGAGTGTCTCAGCAGTTCCTGCAAGACAAAGGCATTGATGCTATGGAGGGGCCCGCCCGTTCCCCAGACCTGAATCCAATTGAGCACATCTGGGACATCATGTCTCGCTCCATCCACCAACGTCACATTGCACCACAGACTGTCCAGGAGTTGGCAGATGCTTTAGTCCAGGTCTGGGAGGAGATCCCTCAGGAGACCATCCGCCACCTCATCAGGAGCATGCACAGGCATTGTAGGGAGGTCATACAGGCCTCCTTCCATTATTTAATTTTTGTGTTATTTTGTTGTCAGCACATTTAACTATGTAAAGAACAAAGTATTTCAGAAGAATATTTAATTCATTCAGATCTATGTGTTATTTTGTGTTCCCTTTATTTTTTTGAGCAGTATATATATATACACAAGTAACTAAACCCCCATTATTTTTGCCTAGATTAGGTGTTTTTAAAAAACAAAAAATCTTTCAACATTGAAGTTGCTGTTTAGTGGATAGGTGAGTGCGCTGGATCTTGTGTATTGTATTATTTGGCCCCCAGCAGCACCCCCATTTATGCATGTTAAGGTGAGTGCAGCCAATCCCCTCTTGTTTTTTTTATATATATATATATATATATATATATACAAAAATAACAGTTTCTGGTACTCATCCCATATGAACAAAATAATACCTTTAAATGTACCAAGGTGCTGTCCCAGCACGATATGTATTAACCAAAAAATGAGAGCACTCTGTGGATTTTGTGAAATCAATTCAGATGATTGTATTTACAATAGCATAAGATAAATCCACGTTTCAATAGTCTAGCGGTCTTTATCAAGATCAAGAGTATATATATTTACTCCTCCAATGGGCATTATACAAATACTCTCTAAGTCCACAAGCTGACAATATTTAAATAATTATTTAAATGTTGTAGTTGAAAAATACAATTATTTTATTTTAACCCCTTCAGGACCGTCATCGGCATTTTTGCATTGCCGACCGGTGACGGTCCTGAACCGGTGATCGGCGTTGCTCCCGGTGTGGGGCGACTGCCTGCAGCCCAGACTGAGCGATCACATGGTCACAGCAGGTGTCCATGTGTCTGCCTGCAGGGGGACTGCCTGTGCTGACAGTGTAAAAAAAATTAAAAAATTAAAGTTAATGTTAATTAAAATATATATATATATATATATATGTGTATATATGTATGATATATAGACATATATTATATCTATATAATATATGTCCATATATCATATATATAATGTCATACTAAGTGTATTTTTATATTAATATGTACATATATTAATATAAAAATACACTTATAATTAAATTATACACGTATATATATAATATATATAATAACTATATATATTGTATATATATATATTATTATAAAATACAAATAATAAGTAATTTAAATTAAATTAAAAATGTAAAAAATAATACATTTAAAAAAAAATTATATATCTATATGAAATTTTATTCTAACTTTATTTTGATATTAATATATATATATATTTATATCAAAATTCACTTAGAATGAAATTGTATATATATCTATGTATATATAAATAAATAAAAATAATATGAAATATACATATGTCCATATACAAAATTACATAAATAATTATATAAATATACACATAGACTTCAAATATATAAATATGCTTATATATTTAAATTCTATGTGCGTATTTATGTAATATTTTTACATAATTAAGTAATTTTATTGATTGCAATTTGAGGGACCTGTCTGCCAACCCAGGACAAAAGTCCAGAGAATTTTATTTGCTAGCACTGTATTTTACCCCGTAACGTTCTACGACACCCTAAAACCTGTACATGGGGGGTACTGTTTTACTCAGGAGACTTCCCTGAAAACAAATATTAGTGATTTAAAACAGTAACAAATATCACAGTGATGATATTGTCAGTGAAAGTGACTTTTTTTTGCATTTTTCACACACAAACAGCACTTTTACTGATGATATAATTGTTGTGATACGTTTTCCTGTTTTGAAACACTAATATTTGTGTTCAGCAAAGTCTCCCGAGTATAACAGTACCCCCCATGTACAGGTTTTATAGCATTTTGAAAGTTACAGGGTCAAATATATGGGTCAAATATTTTTACATTGAAAATGGCCAGGTTGGTTACGTTGCCTTTGAGAGCGTATGGTAGCCCAGGAATTAGAATTACCCCCATGATGGCATACCATTTGCAAAAGAAGACAACCCAAGGTATTGCAAATGGGGTCCAGTCTTTTTTAGTAACCACTTATTCACAAACACTGGCCAAAATTAGCATTCAATTTAGTTTTTAACTTTTTTCACACACAAACAAATATGAACGCTAACTTTGGCCAGTGTTTGCGACTAAGTGGCTACTAAAAAAGTCTGGACATACCCCATATTGAATACCCTGTGTTGTCTTCTTTAAAAAAATATGTACATGGGGGGTGTTATTCAAAGATTTATGACAGATAATAGTGTTACAATGTCACTATTGATAAATTTTAAAAATGTATGTTTTGAAACCGCAATATCCTACTTGTACTTATAGCCCTATAACATGCAAAAAAAATAGCAAAAAAGGCTGTTAACACTGGGTATTTTTAAACTCAGGACAAAATTTTGAATCTATTTAGCAATTTTTTTCATTCGCTTTTGTAGATGAGTAAAATATTTTTCACGTAAAAGTAAAAAAAATGTATTTTTTCATTTTTATCATATTTTTTCATTTTTTTAAAATAAAATTACATGAGATTATATAAATAATGGTATGTAAAGAAAGCCCCTTTTGTCCTGAAAAAAACAATATATAATTTGTATGGGAACAGTAAATGAGAGAGCGGAAAATTACAGCTAAACACAAACACCACAAAAGTGTAAAAAGAGGCCTGGTCGCAAATGTACAACATTGCAAAAACAGTCTGGTCCTTAAGGGGTTAAATATTGGTAAATTCAACAAAAAAGGATTAATTGACTTTCACACTTAAATAGAAATAAACATAAGACTTCTGTGTTATCTCGTGTTCTCAGTATGTGGACATACTGTTGACAAGTTGGTTTCTTACCTATCATTCTTTTTCTGATTCTTCATTCTGTGAAGCCTGTATTAGGTAATCTATAGTAAAAACAAAATTACTATTTTACACTAATTTTCAAAAACCATCAAAAGTTGGCTCTATTTTGCATGTAGTACTAATTTAAAGTTCGAAACCTGGAATGGAAGAAATCCCTCAATATATTTTCTAGTGCACAAAGTATAAAAACAATTAAGCATAGGATAAAACAGGGCTCAAAATGTCCATTCGCCCACTAGCCATTGTCAAGTCAAAATTCAGTCTTGGTGAGAGTGAGAAATAGCTGTTTTTAAAGACAAGCAGGGTTAAGTATGTAGGGGTTTATAAAACACCCCTTCATGTCTCATTAGAGATGTATAAACTTAGTCTGATACCAGCAAAGTTTATTGTATGTGTAGAAGCCCTATAAAGGGTTAAATGTGAAAGGGTTTATAAAATACCCCTTCCTGTCTTACTGGAGATTCCTGGCTGATATCAGCATATCCAATGGCTAGTGTAGGAACTCACCTATTGAGGCTTGTCTTGACGTGGCAGGTGAGCTTATATATTCAAATGGCCATTGGAATAAAAATAAAAGAGCCTCTATTTTGTTTAAATGTACATGGGGATTTAGGCCAGAGCGCAGGTAACGTTCTCTTTGTTTTTACATAGAACAAGACTGTACTTGATTATGTGAAAATGCCTGTCAAAAGATTTATTTTTTTTAATACCCATATATCTTTTCATCAACTGTATTTCTATAAACATATAACTATAACATATATATATATATATATATTGTTTGTATGTATGTTTTTAAATCTAAGTCAATATTTTTCCACATCCCAAAAACAATTACACAATGTGGCAGCATGGCATAGTTTTTCAATTATGTATGCCATCTATATTTTTTTATTTGTATTTTATTAGTTTTGTTGATTACATATACCCATATGCTTTTTTGGTTTTCCATAAGATTATCCTTAACACAAAATAATTCTTCATTTATTTTTTTCTGGTCAAATTTACAATCACACACACACATTCTCTCACTCAATCTCATGATGAAGATAGATTAATGTCAAAATGAAGTGTTAGCAGAGTGCTTTCTGAGCAGTCATTTGAGATCGTGTTAAGCCCCTCGAGATTATATAAGTATTAGTTAATTTGTGTTGGGTCAAGTATATTTTTTATGTGAGACATACAATCTCATTATGGATATTCTAGCAACGTCTTGGAACCTCTTAGTAGGATTTTAATTTTGTCTCAAAAAAAAAAAATATCTACAGCAACATTGAATATATTATGTCAATGATTATATAATACAGAGATAAAATTGCCACTGGATTGAAATCCTCTAGTAACCACAATGACTTTGTTGTTGATTTCTTCGAGCAATCATGCGCTTCCTACGCCCAAAAAAGGATAATATGTGACAGCCCTACATGTAAATCATATCCATGGTTTATTTTTTTTGAAAGTGTATGTTCCTTTTATTTTTATTATTATTATGCAGCTACATGACAAAAAACAAAATGAAATGTGTTCAGTAAAATGATGACTGATCTATTTGTAGTTGTATGCTCACAGATCATTAACAACTCAATTATTATAGTACTCACTGCAAATGATCCAATTAACTTATATTTGCTTAACTTTTTTAGGCTGATTACAAGATGGTGCACGAGCAAACAGACAATCACTCTCGCATTTTAAGTGTTCTAGAAAGTGCTCACAAACTGCTAACAGCAATTCCCATATTGCACTAGAGATTACAGCGCAGGAAACAAAATCAAGAAAGCAATTATTTCAGTTATCCAGATGTGTTTCAATCATTTTGTCAATGTTTTTTAGCAGTAATGCTTCTGCTAGCTATCGTGCTGGCACAAGGCTCACATCTTTTCATTATTAATTCAGCTCATGAAGCTTAATTGGACAAGGCTAGAGCGAATTTGACAAACATCACAGCAGCAGGGAAAGCAATCACTCTTTCAAGATGAAAATGTGTTTGATGTCTTACTGTGTAACTCATTTACTCTCCTTGGGAGTCATGTGACCTGAATGTTAATCAGCCATTGATTGGCTTCTCTTGTTGGACAGTCATGTGACCAGAATAATAATGGACTGCCACTTGGCAGACAAACTGTTAGGCAACCTTGTGATTGGATGCCAGGTTAATATAGGGAGATAAGTGGGAGCTTGATGAGCACTTGACAGAACTTCACAGAAAATTAAGGCCCTAAAATAGCATGAGAAAGTCTTGTCAAATCAAGCATGATTATCACTGAATGCTTAAGGAATTCATCATCTGCATGAAATTAATACACTTCAGTTCCACAAGACCTCACAGTCAGTTGGGACTCATCAGATTTTTATTTATATGTGTTAACCAAATCACATTAATTCTGAGAGCTAAAACATGCTAAAGATGAAGGTTATTTCCTGTTCAATCTCATTTATCTATGACAATAATCATTACTAATAACATGTCAAATTTGATTGCAGTGATGTTCGATTTGATTTTCATTTTATGGTGCTTCAGAAAATGGTGTTAACCCCCTTCCCATTAAGAATTATCAGTGATAAGGTGTACAGTGATTTGTATAATTATCATTAGCAGTGTTTATTTAAAAACTACAATGAATTCCATATGGTAGTCTAAATGAGGTTAAATTGTATTCTTAAAATACTTTGCTATTTCAGCCTTTTTTAGTTGGTAAAATGCACTAGATATACAATCTAGGTGATAATAAAGGTATATTTTCTAACAAAAAAGGAAGAAAAATGTCTTTGTTTAAAGCTGCAAGACGAATAGCCGCAAAGTCACATATTTGCAAAAAAAAAAAAATGCATGTTGATTATCTATTAAAATCATTATTTGCACCTGATCTAAAACTGAGCTCAGAGGCATAACTACAAACCACAGGGCCCTAGTGCGAAAATTGCCATAGGTATACCCCCCCATACCTCTACTTCCCCCCCATAGGTTTACTTCTCCCTTTCCCCCATACATCCATCCCCTCCCCACACACACATGCAGACAAACAGATACAAATGCAGACACACACACACTTACAGAGACACCCACACATACATGCACACATACATACCTGGAGTGACGGGCCCGATTGCAGCTGCGACTGCAGTAGTCTTGCCAGTGACTGAGCTAGATCAGTTAAAACCATAACTGTGGTAAAAAGGACTAAAACGAGTATGTGCAAAGTCACATATTTGTAAAAAAAAACTCACATGGAACAGTCAGTTCAAAATGATTGCAGTTAAAAACAATGGCTGAAAATTTTTAGCAAGTTAGTTATCTATTAAAATCATTGTTTGCACTTCATATAAAACTGAGCTAAATTGGTTCTTCGTATTGTTGATAACAGGTTGCATGATATTGATATGCTGATATGAAAAAATTAATCACTTAGTGAAAAATAAACTAGCTAAATAAATAAAAACAAGCTGGAGTTCACAGGACTACAACAAAATAAGGTGCACTGGAGTAGCCTGCACCAGTTGTGAGATAGAGGTTCACAAGTACGAGACAGGAGGCATGTACATGCACCATGCTCTTACCTATTTTATGAACTGTGAGAAATATTTTTTTTTATTATTTTAATTGTTACGTTTGCAGTATATTCTTGTTTATTTTTTTTAAGAATGCCAACTTCAGTTTCAAGCACACCATTATATTGTAGACTTGTTATTCCATACCACCAAGCAGAATGCTTTGGGGGGGTTTGTAGAATTTAGCTCATAGTTCATTTGGGTTGGCAGAATTTTGTTCATAATTAATTGTTTCATAGTTCATGCCAATGACTGTGTTGACATGTGTCAGGATTCCTAAGAGACCCCACACGCAGGATATAAAATAAGAATTTATGCAAGATTGACAGACTTCCTCGAGTCCAACTCTCTGCTAGACCCGCTTCAATCTGGTATCCGCGCTAAGCACTCTGTGGAAATTGCACTGACCAAAGAATCCAATGATCTACTCACTGCAAAATCTTGTGGTCAGTACTCTATCCTAATTCTCCTTGACCAGTCTACGGCTTTTGACACTTGATCATCAACAGCTTCTTCTCATCCTCCGCAATATCGGTCTACAAGATATTGCTCTCTCCTGGTGCTCCTCCTACCTCTCCCAGCACTCTTTCAGTGTTTATTTCTCTGGCTCTACTTCTTCTCCACAACTCCTCTCTGTTGGTGTCCCCCAAGGTTCAGTCCTTGGTCCCCTACTGTTCTCCATCTATACTGCCTCCCTTGATAAACTCATTAGCTCCTTTGGCTTCCAATATCATTTCTATGCAGATGACACGCAAATGTACCTGTCCTCAACTGATCTCTCCCTGTCCCTCTTGACTAGTGTATCTGACTGCCTCTCTGCTATTTCTAACTGGATGGCTGCCCACTTCCTTAAACTAAACTTGACCAAAACTGAAATTCTGTTTTTTCCTCCCTCAAGTGTTACTCCTGAGTCTGTCTCCCTCAAAGTCAACGGTGCTACCTTCAGCTCCACCACGCAGACTCGCTGCCTAGGTGTTCTCTTTGACTCTGACCTCTCCTTCAAGCCTCATGTTCAATCTATCCTGTTATTTCCATCTCAAAAACATTGTCCTACTTAACGCCAGATGCGACTAAGGTGTTGGTCCATTCCACTGTCCTTCCTCGCCTTGACTACTGTAATCCGCTTCTCAGTGGTCTTACGTGCTCCCAACTTGCGCCGTTACAGTCCTTAATGTATGCGGCAGCGAGGCTCATCTTCCTGTCCGCCTGCACCTCCCATGCCTCACCCTTCTGTCAGTCCCTACATTGGCTTCCTATAAAATATAGAGCTCAATTCTGGTTCTTGCTTTCAAATCTCTACATAATGCTGCTCCCACCTATCTATCCTCCCTTATACACAAGTATGTCTCGTCTAGGCCCTTATGATCTGCTGAAGACTTACGTCTATCTTCTGTCCGTACTCCCACCTCTGATGCTCGCCTTCAAGATTTCTCGAGGGCTGCACGGTTCCTGTGGAACTCGCTTCCCTCCTCCGTTAGATGCTCACCCAGTCTCCACTCCTTCAAAAAATCGTTAAAAACCCACTTCTTCATAAAAGCATATCAATTAAACTGTTAATAGCTCCTGACTGATTCCTCTTCTGCAACTGTTACTAGTCTAATACTCATAGGCGTATGCACGGGGTGTGCCGGGTGTGCCTGGGCACACCCTAATCCCCGCGGCACGCCTGTGAGTCCTGCAGGAACGCATGGGAACGGCGTTCCCGCTGTTCCTTCAGGCACTCTGCCGCCCCTCCCCCCGTGCTTCCCCCTGTCATGGGGGGGTGCCAAGAGGTGATACCCCCCCCCTGTCAGGTGCCTGTCTCCATCTCAGCCGCGGCGAGGGAGCTGTGTGCTCTCTGCTCCCTCTCGCCGCGTGGGCTGTCTACAGTAGCTGGGATCCGGAATATGATGTCATATTCCGGCTCCCGGCATCAGCAGACAGCCCGCGCGGCGAGAGAGAGCAGAGAGCACACAGCTCCCTCGCCGCAGCTGAAATTGAGACAGGCGTTCGACCCACTGGACCCCAGGGACAAGTCCACGCCAGCACTCCAGGTAGGGAGGCTTGGTGGACATTTTTTAATTTAATTTTTTTTATTTGTGAGTGTGTGTGTGTCTATGTGTATGTCTGTGAATGTGTGTGTGTATGTGTGTGTCTGTAAGTGTATGTGTGTCTGTGAATCTGTGTGTGTCTGTAAGTGTGTGTGTGTGTGTCTAAGTATGTGTGTGTGTGTCTGTGAATGTATGTGTGTGTCTGTAAGTGTGTGTCTGTGAATGTGTGTGTGTATGTGTGTGTCTGTAAGTGTGTGTGTGTCTGAGTATGTGTGTGTCTGTGTGTGTGTGTCTGTAAATGTGTGTGTGTGTCTGTGAATGTATGTCTGTAAGTGTGTGTGTCTGAGTATGTGTGTGTCTGAGTATGTGTGTGTCTGTAAGTGTGTGTGTGTCTGTAAATGTGTGTGTGTCTGTGAATGTATGTGTCTGTAAGTGTGTGTGTCTGAGTATGTGTGTGTCTGAGTATGTGTGTGTCTGTAAGTGTGTGTGTACATGTGTGTCTGTGAATGTATGTGTGTGTGTCTGTGAGTGTATGTGTGTGTACGCGTGTATATATATGTGTGTGTATGTGTGTGTGCACGTATATATACATGAGCTTATATAATTTTTTGTGGGGGGGGAATCTTGGGAGAGTTCCCACCCTTTATTCCCCAGGACTTGACCCCTGCCAGCAGGGGAAATCTCCCGATCTCCCGTGTCGGCTCATGCAGAGCTGGAGCTATCTGAGTGCCGGCTCTACTCTAAGCCTCCATGGGCTGGCGGGGAGATCAAAGATCTACCTCACCGGCCCACTGCAGCATGGAGGGAGGCAGGAGAGGACCCGGGGAGCTCTAGACAGAAGCTCCGCCAGGTTCCTGTCGCGAGATCTGACCATTGCCACGACAGGCTAGAGTTCACTCTCCACTGGACCACCAGGGATGGCACATGGCAGCAAGGATCCCCCTCCCTACATAAGGTAAGAAGGGAGGGGGGGTATTTACTAATCTGCCCCCACCGTCACAATCCCTCCAAACATACAGCACCCACACACAGCACCTATACACATACAGCACCCTAATACAAACAGCGCACGCACACAGCACCCTCACACACACATCACACAAACAGCACCCTCACACACAGCACCCACACAGCAACCTCGCACACACAGCACACATACAGCATCCTCACACATACAGCACCCTCACACACATAGTACACTAACAGCACCCTCACAAACACACACATAGCACCCTTACAAACACACACACACACAGCACCCTTACACACAGCACACTAACAGCACCCTCACACAAACAGCACCCTCACAAATACACGACACTAACTGCACCCTCACAAATACATGACACAAACAGCTCCCTCACAAATACACGACACAAACAGCACCCTCACACACACACACACATCACACAAACAGCACCCTCACACACACAGCACCCTCACAAAGCACACTAACAGGACCCTCACACACAGCACACAAACACCCTCACACACAGCACACAAACAGCACCCACACACACATCACCCTCACACACAGCACACAAACGGCACCCTCACACACAAACGGCACCCTCACACACAGCACACAAACCGCACCCTCACACACAGCACACTAACAGCACCCTCACCCACATAGCACACTACCAGCACCCTCACACACACATCACACTAACAGCACCCTTACACCCACAGCACCCTCACACAGCACACTAACAGCACACACACACACACACAAGCAACAGTGTATGTGTGTGTGTGTATATATACACACACACACACATCTCTCTTCTACAATTGTATATATATTTTATATATATATATATATATATGCGTGTGTTTGTGATTTAGGGTGCACACCCTAATGCAATAGGCTGCGCACGCCAATGCTAATACTATCCTTACCTTTTTGTGTCACTTTACCCCACTCCCTCTAGCATGTAAGCTCATTGATCAGGGCCCTCAACCCAACTTGTCTGGTTACAACTACATGTCTGTTCGTCCACCCATTGTAAAGCGCTGCAAAATTTGATGGCGCTATATAAATATCATAATAATAATAATAATAATAGAGTGGCCGTGCTTTACATTAGAGAGACAGAGAATGGTCAGAGGCAAGCCAAAGTCAGAAGAGCCGGAAATCAAGGTAAGCGAGATACAAAAGCAGAGTCAGGAAAGCCAGAAAGCAAAGTAAGCGAGGTACAACAGCCGAGTCAGGGACAATAGAACGTAGAATTATCAGACAGCTGAGATCAATACACCAGAATCACACACAATATATAGCACTATTGGGAACCAGAGTTAGAACCACAACGTATCCTACAGTAGAAGCAGCTTTTTATAGTCTGGTTCTTTAAATGTGAAGCCATGCCCCAAAACATTCAAATTCGGACGTTTAGCCGGCTGTGACATCATCAGCATCAGGTGCAGGAGCAGCACGTCTGCGTTTATCAGCAAATGTTTTCAACAAACTGGAATTATGAGTTAGGATGTATAAAGCCCTGTTCCAAGATTTCCCTTAGGTTATCAACATGTTCGTCAATCAACAGCAATCTCCTTGAAGGAATTGTAGAAGAGAGAACGAGTGGATTAAAACCGTAATTGAGGTAAAAAGGACTGAAACAAATGGCTTCACAAACCATGTTATTGTGAGTGAATTCAGCCCAGGGAATAAGGTCAACCCAGAAGAAAAAAGGAGTTTGAAACCCGTTTGAGCACAGAAAGCTCTCCAAAATTGGATACCTCTATATGATATTATTTCTATCAGTATGCCATGCAATCTAAATCCTTATTTAGCAAATATGTTGGCCAGTTCAGGTGAAGGAGACAACTTTTTTAAAGGAATGAAGTGTGTAATTTTGGAGAACCTGTCTACAATCGTTAGTACAACTGTTTTCTTATCTGATAAGGGTAGTTCTACAATAAAATCAGTTGCTATACTAACCAGTGGTGTATCCTGGTTTTGTGCTACCCTAGGCATGACAAAACTCAGGCACCCTTCCCCCGCTCCCCCCGCCTTCTAAATACACAATACACACTCACTGACAGACACATATACACTCAGTGTCAGACACACACATTCACTGACAGACACACATACACTTGCTAACAGACATACACACTCACTGACAAACACACATACACTAGCTAACAGACATACACACTCACTGACAGACACACATACACACTCACTAACAGACACACACATACTAGCCCACTCACTAGCAGACACACACACACTAACAGAAACACACATTGTAACACTCTCACTAACAGACACGCACAATCCCTAACAGACACACACACTTACACACTCTCTAACAGACACACTCACTAACAGACACACACATACACACAAACACAGTAACACACACACTAACACACTAACAAACACACACATACTAACACATTCACTAACAGACACACACATAGTAACACACTCACTAACAGACACACACAAACAGACATACACACACACACTCACTTTTTTAAATTATTTTTTAAATTCAATTCCCCCAGCCTCCGTACCTTTGGGAGTGCTGGGGTGGATTCTAGCTTTCCCTGGGGTCCAGTGGGGCTGCTGGGCGGCCGGACGGTCACTGCAGTCGTCAAGGGAGCACTGACCCTCCTGTTCAGCTCCCTCTCATGGTGCGTAGTGATGCCAGGGCTGGAGTGACGTCATATTCTGCCTCCGGCATCACTGCGGTGCACTCGAGGGAGCTGAACAAGAGGATCAGTGCTCCCTCGCCACCTGCCCAGAAAGTGACGCCGCTGCCAGTCTCGCATTTGCCAGGGAAATTGTGGGGCGGCTTTTTTTGCAGCCCCAGGCAAATGCCTTGTCAGCCTCACAGTAAATACACCCCTGATACTAACCCATGGTTTGTTTGGTATTTCCAATGGTTTTAAAAGACCACAATGAAGTGTGTGGGGTTGTTTATTTCTAGAACATATATCACATGCCATAATATAGTCCTTGATATCCCTATGCAAGGAAGGACACCAATACTGTGTAGGTATAAGAGAGTATGTTTTTTCATGCCAGGATGACAAGCAATCTTGCCATCGTGATGGCAGGTAGGTGTGGTTTCTTGCTGCTTGGGAGTATGTATAATTTACTAACATCAGTTGAGTCAGGTGCCTGATCTTGTTTTGCCAATATGTCAACAACAAGATCAGAATGTATTTTTATACTAGTATCCTAGTATTCCTTTTGGATGCAGGGTGTTTCATTTCCACATAACTGGCTTTTGGTGCACATATTGGAGGTAGCATCTTATTAGGTGGGCTACTAGTTGCTGCCATGTTTGTTATATTTTTCCCTCTATTTATATTTTAAAAAATTGTGCACTTGTTCATTACCTACCTGTGGCGTTATTTTGGAGCTATTACTGTGTGCGAACCTCAATGGAAATATTGTTGTACTACATATGTTTTGTTTAAGATCAGTCGAGCACCGGGATGAAAGAACCAGGATTTTTATCTGACAAGTAACAACATTATATCAAGTAAGCATTTTCTGCTGTGTCTGCCTCCTTGATGTTTTGGAGTTGCAGTATTTTTCTTTTACACTGGATTATTCTCTGTTCTATATCATTTTTAAATTATATATCTGGATTTGAAAAAAATAATAATCAATGGCTTTTTTGGCCAGAGAAAATACTAGCTTGCTGCCTGTGCTTTCAATACTCTCATCTTATAATTCCTCTAGCTCATCATACTCGTAGTTGAGTAGCTCTTGTGTCAAAGGTAAAAGTGCAGTGGTGCAGGAAATATAATTCTCTTCACCAGATTCATCACCGCAACCAACACCAACAGACATTGCAAACACTATATCTGTGAATAAAATTAAAAGTTACTGGCTGTCCCCTAACCATGAATCATCTTTTTTTTCTATCACTTGATTTAAAGAAAGATACGTCCAACATGATTGGATATACCTTGTATCCAGAAAAACACAAAACAGCCTATTCCTCATTCCTTTCCCCTTTTTTCTGGTGCCAGGACTGGCAGTGCAAATAATGAATTGAAATGAGCATGTTCAGAGCTTGTGAGAGTTGTTTGTTAACTATTGTTTTAACTTTTTTTATCCCATAATTAATAGAACATTACAAGCACCACCTATTACAGCTTTTTGGTGTGGTTATGCAAGGAGAGCCACTGAACCCACTAAAAGTAATTTGTTAAACCATTTATAAATGAGTTAACACATTACCTGGATCCTGGATCCCACTGGGCATCTGCAACACATCTAGCTTCTCATGCAGGGGATGTCACCATGTGCATGGCTTCTGTACAGGGCCACACTCAGTACAAGTAAAATATGGAAATCAGGGCTGCAGCTGTAAGTGCCCAGGATGACCCAGCTTAGTTGTCAAATTGGGATGTGGTGGTTATGGTTCTTGAAGTGTTCCTTTGAATTCTGTTAAAGTGTGAAATGCTTTTGAGGCCTGTTCCTATACACAGCATGTGAAGACAAAACACTTTTTCACCTCTGATAAATGTAAGGATACAGAGGTGATACTTACAGATTGTCTAATTAAAAAGCAGTGAATGGGTTAATTTGCCATGCACAAATTACACATGTCCCACATGTAATAAAATACAAGTACTGCCAATATATAAGTATTACAAATATTTCCTAACCTCTGATGAAGGGCATGGCATTTTAAACACTGAGCAAGAGAAAATTAATGACATTAATACAAAAATTCTGTTATATATGCATCAGTAGAGAGTCTGGTTGAACCCCATAATGAATCCTAGAATATCTGCTCTCTGATATTCAGTTTATATTTTTTTGCTTATTTATTGAGTTTTAATCAAAGTTTAGAAGGCAGAGTAATATATTTTTGGCACCAATAAAAACAGCAGCCACTAGTAATATTATGAGAAACATTTTGATTTGTTTACCAGAATTTATAGGTCAGCTGTAAAACATTTTAATAAACACTAGCAGAGTCATTCTGTAAATTGTAAATGTTCATGAATTTAAAGTGAATTAAGGGGGATTTTACCTTTTAGACAACATTAGTGGAATTTGAAACATTTTCCTAGTTTGCTATGTTTTTAGATTGACTGTTTGGGACAAGTTTTAAAATTCAAATCAAATTTACTTTGCATTCACAACAGTTCACACTTTGATGAATAGCATGGTAAAATAGATGAAAACATCCTGTAGATGAATTTCTTTGTTTATATACAGCACAAATATTTCCATCCCTGATATTTGTGGCATTAGGCTGAATATGTGGATTGAGTTCTAAAAAGTGATGGGGTAGGCATGGAGTGGACAACACCAAGATGACTGTAAATATTATACATGGTTTTTTGTAGCAGCATATAACAGTAGATGTTTGGTCTACTTGGATATCGACAAGGCATTTGACCACCTCCATTGATCATTCTTGGAATGCGGTCTTGCACAAATTTGATTTTGTCAGGTTTTAACTTCAGTCCAAGCTCCACATAAATAATGGCCCACATATTTACTATAGGTTATTTGTTCTCCACATTTCGCAAAACAAATAGACGTGCCAGAGGTGCCTATACTCTAATCTATTATATGTGCTTGCACTTGAGCAACTTGGAATCAAAACCAGAGCTAATCCCAAAATTCATTGAATGGTCTTGGGAGATCTGGAATATAAAATCAATTAATTCAGACAATATTCATAAAGAAATTACATCTTATGCCTCACACAGAAAAAAAATCGAAAGATAATGTACATATGGTATCTAGTTCCAGCGAGGTTGACCCATATTGGGGGTTAGCAGGTTTGAAGATGCTGGAGATGCCAAACGGATATAGGTAAGAAGCTCCATGTGTGGTGTAAGTGTCCGCTATTGTTACCATACTGGACCATGGTAAATACGCATTTACCTAAAGCAACAGGTGTATCACCTAAGGTTGAGTCTTACTTATTGGTTATGCTATGCTGAACAGCTGCCCAAACATATTTTACAAATTATTCTCCACATTTTATTTGAAGCAAGCACATTCATAGATATTGTGGCAGACCGCAAGTGTATCGCCACCACAAATTCCTTTTCCCATTGTGAAATAGCTCTACCAAGTTGTGAAAGTGATTATAGCTGGTATAGCTTTCCCCCCATGCATTAGTTGAGACTGAATGCTGGGAGTATACTGTTTATTTCAGGCAAAAAACTCTCAATTTATATCCCAGCAGGGGGTCTCCATACAGGAATATAGCAAGCTCCTCCCTGGCATACCTGTGTCTGGGAGATAATTGAGTCAGGAAACTATCAATTATCTCTCAGTTACAGGGAAATCATAAAAAATATTATACAAAAAATTTCTTTCTTTTTAAATCCAAACTATTGTGACACCAGATCTAATTAGTGGCACTTGTCAGCGTATCCACTGTTAGCGTAACACACCCGCTTTAAGGATACTGACTGCCATTCAATCTAATACAGTAAAAAAAGTTTTTTGTTTTTAAATCCAAACTATTGTGACACCAGATCTAATTAGTGGCACTTGTCAGCGTATCCACTGTTAGCGTAACACACCTGTTTTAAGGACACTGACTGCTATTCAATCTATAACAGTGAAAAAAGTTTTTTGTTTTTAAATCCAAGCTATTGTGACACAGGATCTAATTAGTGGCACTTGTCAGCGTATCCACTGTTAGCGTAACACACCCGCTTTAAGGACACTGACTGCTATTCAATCTATAACAGTGAAAGATTATTTTTTTTAAATCCAAACTATTGTGACACAGGATCTATCACTATTAGGCACTTGTCAGCGTGATTCCACTGTTAGCGTGAACACACCTGCTTAAGGACACTGACCGCCATTCAATCCATAACAGTGAAAAAGTTTTGTTTTAAATCCAAGCTATTGTGACACAGGGATCTAATTAGTGGCACTTGTCACCGTATGTACTCTGTTAGCTGCAACACACCCGCTTTTAAGGACACTGACTGCTATTCAATATATAACAGTGAAAAAGTGTTTGCTTTTTTAAATACAAGCTTTGTGTCACCAGATCTAAGTGGTGGCACTCACAATCGTGATCCGTACCGTTAGCGAACACACCCGCTTAAGCGACACCGACCGCTATTCAATCTATAACAGTAAAAGCTCTTTTTGTTTTAAATCCAAGCTTGGCCAGACACCAGAGTAATTGGTGGCACTGGATCAGAAATGGGCACAGTATGCACTGTGAGCCTGACACAGAAGCTGGCAGCAGTGGCAGACAACTGACTGCTATCCAATCTATAACAGTGAAAAAAGTTTTTTGTTTTTAAATCCAAGCTATTGTGACACCAGATGTAATTGGTGGCACTGACTGGGGAAATGGGCACTGTGAGCCTGACACAGAAGCCGGCAGCAGTGGCAGACAACTGACTGCTATTCAATCTATAACAGTGAAAAAAGTTTTTTGTTTTTAAATCCAAGCTATTGTGACACCAGATGTAATTGGTGGCACTGACTGGGAAATGGGCACTGTGAGCCTGACACAGAAGCTGGCAGCAGTGGCAGACAACTAAGTGCATTTACATTAGATAGAAAAAAAAAATCCAAAAAAAGCATACCCTTATCCCTAACCCAGCTATGCTTTTCCCTATCTTATGAACAGCAGCTACACTTTCCCTCCTCTTACTAAGCATGCAGCTTGAGAATGAATCTAAAATGGATGCTGTCCAGTAGGTGGGAGGGTCTGCTAGGGAGGCTGTGCTGCTAATTGGCTGGAATGTGTCTGCTGACCGTGAGGTACAGGGTCAAAGTTTACTCAATGATGACGAATAGGGGGCGGGTCGAACCGCGCATATGTTCGCACGCCGTGGCGAACGCGAACATGCTATGTTCGCCAGGAACCGTTCGCCGGCGAACCGTTCGGTACATCACTACACATCTGTTGAATGAAACCAGCCGATATGGCCATTTCTCCGCATTGTATATAGTTGATGTTGAAAGAAAAACCCTGATAAGACTGCAAAAAAGCTGTTGAACAAAGATGTATTACAATATCACAATGCTATCTATTGTGATTTGCATTTTGTTATTGCTTACTATTCAACATTCATGCATCAGTGAAAAATAAAGAATAAATAATAAATGTGAACTGAAAACTGCCAAGCTGTAGTTTGTTATCTGCCTAATTACTTAAATTCTCACCTTAGTAAATAACCATATAGTCAATTTCAAATGAGGCTAGGCAATTGATGGTTGTTTATCCTTTGAGCATATGTATCTGTTTGGAATATCACAGGTTGTGGCCTTGGGTT
>OW240918.1:122769450-123326950 GCA_933207985.1 Pelobates cultripes | reverse complement strand
ATGAATAACAAATTTGTTTCGTTACTGTACATCATTTTGAGTTATCCATAAAATGCCATCTAATAGTGTACTTGCTGTTCTCTGCTGTACTTAAAATACATTTTAATAAAATAAACTTGGTAGAAAAGGGGTCACACCGGGGTATCTCCCACTTTTAACTCATTTGATTGTTTCTTTAAGTGTGAATCCAGTTTTTTATTGACATAAATTACATTTTTGTTTAACTGAACTTTTTGGGGTCTTTAATATAGAAGGATGTTGATGAGCATTTTCAATATTTGATAATATTACTATTCACAATTTCTTATTTATGTCTATTTGGGAATTTATTTATTTTTACAGGACAGGCACCATTTTAATTGGGGTAAAGGAGGGAAGAAGGATGAACTATTTTGTGTGGGTTTTTTGTCCGTGTTTATATTTTTCTAAATAGACATGACATTTTGTGTTCACACAAAACTGGGTTAAATACACAATTTTGTTAGCACTTGAGGTACACATATCAAAATATTAGGTTGGTATAAGCAAGATATTAGACTGGAGAATGATCACCTTGTATGATGCAACTCTATCGTCTGCATGTTTCAATCAGTTGTAGACATGGAATCTGACAGAATTCCCACGAATCTGTCAATGCATATTACCTTGTTTCAGTGGTACTGGCTGCAGTGGTCTAATGAACCTAGGAACCTGCTTGATGCTATCAAATCCGTTTAGACCAAAATTCCATATTAACGTTTACAACCCCTTGTTGCATCAACACCATGAAAAATTCAGGAGGCAAAGGAGTGTACTACATAGGTGAAATTGTCCAAAATAATTTTAGATCACTCAGTAATGATGGAATCCCCAGCTAAATTAAATTTATTTTAAGGTCAACTGAGGGTAATGTGAGCTGTAGTCCACAGGTTACCTACATATATATATATAAAAAATACCAAGACGTAATGTATATTTTCTTTCTACCTAATCTATTATTTCATCCATAAATGATTAGTTCCCGCTCATAGTTTATCAATAGACCCTTGTGATTTATGGGTAATGAGCCAATTTCAATCATTCTGTTCACAAATAAACAAAGCGAGTTTGTCAGATTACCATTTTATAGATAATTACTAAAGCCGTCAGAGTTTCTGCTCCCATAAAAACCCATTCGCCTGTAGTAGTGCAATGCATTTCTCAACTTCCAAGGCATTCAGTGGTTAAATGGCCTTTAAAACCCTGGATATAACTCACATCATCTGTGATCACAAGAGCATGCACAGCACATATATCAATAAGCATAATTTATGGAATTCCAGAGTGACTGTTCATAGCTTAGGTCCATGGCTGCACATGGCTGACTATACGATACACCAGACCCTAACGGGATCGTGAAAATAGAAGCTAGTAATTTGTGCAGGAATATAAAAGGTATTGATTGTCACATCTGGATGACAGCATCAACACGTGTGAGAGGGAGGATGGGGGGGAAGTTTCCATAAAAGGTGATCAGTGACAAGCATTGATTAAGTTAATCACTAGCTTATCTCATTTCTTTCCCATTGTATCTAATTATACAGATTTTATTGTGAATATGCTTTACTTTCTATTATTAAATATGCCCACATTATTAAACTAGTGCCTGTTTTTCAACACTAGATATTCATATTTTTTTTTTACTTTTTTCAAAATGCATTGGTTGTGGGCACACACACACAGATATTCTGTTTCATGACGTTTTCAACTTTTCAAAAATAGTAAGACGTTCCAAGATCATAAAGTGAAGTGGTGGGTAAACTTTGAAGGGGACAGTATAAAAAAATAGTTTTCCCCATGTTCCGTTTTCCACATTGAAAAAGGTAACATGCATTTCTCAATAGTGGTTCTACCGTAAGGATCAAAATATATGCAAAATTCATATTAGTGAACAGTGAACATGAGGTAGGTCATGACGTAGAACACACGTTCGTAGGCATGGCTGTGTGTTAAGGTTGAAGGAAGTTGTCTATGAGGCGTGTGCGGTGAGACTGCATTATTTGCTGGACCATAACAGGGACATCCTTATAAATATTTTGTAGGTTCCTCTCTTTTAAGGATTTAGCTAAAATTATAATTTGCAAGACTATCTAATTACTATTTAATTTTTAGACTTTGTTTCTGGACTCTATATTATTTTTGGACTAACCTGGACTTTTAATATTTTGGACTATTCAGAAGTTTTAGTTTCCTTATTATTCGTTGTATTGTATTGTATTAATATTTTCACTACTCTGTGAATTTTATTCATCTATTTATTTTTTACATTTTAGTTTTCATACTTTGTCTGTATTTTGGTGTGTTTACATATTCATATATTCTTATCTTTGACAGTTTGCAGGATTTTTTTCCAGGGGTGAGGGGGGACATAATTGTAATGTCATCCATGCTTGGTCCATTTTTGACAGTATCATGAAAGGGAAGGGGCATAGTCATTATCGCATAAAGCAAGGGTGAGTAGCTTTTTTACAACTATGGTGTCAGGAATACGTTTATATTCCTGACACTTAAGCAAATTAACCCCTTAAAACCGGAGGACGTACAATTACGCCCTATTATAGGCGGCTCTAAACACCGCCGGGCGTAATTGTACGCCCTCCGGTTTTTGTTAACTTACCCGGTCGCCGGCGGTCCCACGCCGGCGATCGCGGTGGGGGGGACTCCCAGGGAGCCCCCCCGCGGCAGATCCTTCTCCTCCGGTGCTCCCCGGCCATGTGAGAGTGGGGTCCTAGCGAGGACCCCACAATCACATGGCCGGGTAGGCTGCCTCCTGCATTGCCAGCAGGGGGGCTGCCTGTAATGACAGGTGGTCCCCCTGCTGGCTGAAAATAAAATTAAAAAAAGTTAATCAGTGTAAAAAATAAATAATATATACTTAGATCATATGTATATATTATATACATATGATCTAAGTATATATATACACATATACATACACACATGTACACCGTCTAGGTATATTTTACTATTAATATAGATATTATATATATATATTAATATCAAATTACACGTAGACTGATACTGATTAAATATATATATAATTATTGTTATATATATATTTTTATATAATATAAAAAAAATAAAAATGTAAATTCGTTAAAAAATAAAATTAAAAAAATAATTAAAAATAAATAATTAAAAAATATATAGATGTGTGTTATTTCGTTCTAACTGTTTTGTGAAATTAATATATATATATATATATATATATATATATATATCAAAATACACGTAGAACAAAATAATATATATATCTATATACATAAATATATACGTATATATCACTATATATATACTTATATATAAATAAAAATATTTAAAAAAAATTATATAGATATATACATATATATACACATATGTATATATATACATATATTAATTCTACATATATATTTATGTAATATTTTTACATAATTAGGTATCTTAATTAATTACAATTAGCAGGACCTGCCTGACAACCCATGCCGAAAGTAAAGGGAATTTAATTTGCTAGCACTATATTTAACCCTATAACTTTCCGAGACACCATAAAACCTGTACATGGGGGGTACTGTTCTACTCGGGAGACTTCGCTGAACACAAATATTAGTGTTTCAAAACAGTAAAATGTATAACAACGATGATAT
Organism: Pelobates cultripes; assembly: GCA_933207985.1. Classification (NCBI taxonomy): domain Eukaryota; kingdom Metazoa; phylum Chordata; class Amphibia; order Anura; family Pelobatidae; genus Pelobates; species Pelobates cultripes. The sequence continues at coordinate 123,323,306 of OW240918.1, read as the reverse complement.
CGCCAGTAAAAGTGACGTTTTTTGCATTTTTCACGCACAAACAGCATTACACGGACAATATTATTGCTGTGATACTTTTTACTGTTTTGAAACACAAATATTTGTGTTCAGCGAAGTCTCCCGAGTACAACAGTACCCCTCATGTACAGGTTTTATGGTGTTTTCAAAAGTTACAGCATCAAATATAAGGCTTGCGTTTCATTTTTTTCACATGAAAATTCGCCAGATTGGTTACGTTGCCTTTGAGACCCTATGGTAGACCAAGAATGAAAATTACCCTTATGATGGCATACCATTTGCAATAGTAGACAACCCAAGGTATTGCAACCAGGGTATGTCCAGACTTTTTTAGTAGCCACTTAGTCACAAACACTGGCCAAAATTGGCATTTTTTGCATTTTTCACACACAAACAAATACTAACGCTAACTTTGGCCAGTGTTTGTGACCAAATGGCTACTAAAAAAGACTGGACATACCCCATTTGCAATACCTTGGGTTGTCTACTATTGCAAATGGTATGCCATTATGGGTGTAAATTTCATTCCTGGCTACTATACAGTCTCAAAGGCAACGTAACCAATCTGGCGAATTTCAATTTCAAATGTAACGTGCTATATTTGACCCTGTAACTTCCCAAAACGCCATAAAACCTGTACATAGGGGGTACTGTCTTACACGTGAGACTTTACTGAATATAAATATGTGTATTTTATTGCAGTAAAAGCAAACAGTATTATGACACTGACCGTTAAAATGTCATGTAGAACTAAAAAAATCCAAAAAAAACGTATTTTCTCCCATTTTTTTCATATTAAATTATGTTTCATAGCTAAATATTTGATATTAAATGAAAGCCCTGTTTCCCCTGAATAAAATGATATATAATAAGGGTGGGTGCATTTACTATGAAAGAGGTGTATTACGGTTGGACAGACATGTAGCGCAAATGCCAGGTTTTGTTTACATTTTGTTTTGTTCACAATGTGTACATTTGGCTCCGTCCTTAAGGGGTTAAAGGAACATTCTGGTCACCATAACAACTTCATCTAAATGAAAATGCTATGATGTCAGGAGGCCCCTGGGCGCTCTCTTTCCTTTAAGGGGTTAAACCGCTCTCAAATGGTTTAACTCCAAAGGCTTCCTCCAGCTCCAGGTCGCTCAGTGGTATTCGGCTTCTGAAATGGAGTGTCAGAAATTGCAGACTGACATCAGGCATGGGTACCGCTGATTGACTAGAGTGGTCAGTTGGCGCTCTAAGCCAATCACTAGTTGCCGGTTCATAAAAATGTTTTACTTTTTTATGTATGGGGAGTTACTGATTGGATTAGAGTGCCAGCTGACCGCTCTAGCCAATCAGTGGCACCCCTACCTAGCAGCACTTTGTGCTTCCTGACACTCAGTAAATAAAAGTGAACACATTAACACTGATATTTATTTTTACCTGGGGAGATGAGCAGGTCCAACATTTTCCTGCCAGGCCCAGGTACCAAAGCCTTATGATGTGATGTCCAGAATTAAGTGAAGGGATCACTTCACTTGTCCTTCCTGCTCCAGTCTCCTTTTCTTCGCCTTCATTTGACAGTCTTTTTCTTCTGACACCGGCTTCTCTCCTCATTGGTTCCTTCTGCTCCTTTACCTTTCTGATCCCTTTCTGCTCCTTGCTGCCCCTTCTCCTACTTTACCTTTGTGCTATTTCTGTCACTTCATGCTCCTTGCTGTCCCTTCCTGCTCCTTCTCCTACTTTACCTTTGTGCTCCTTCTGATTCTTTCTGTCCATTTCTGCACCTTGTTTACCCTTCCTGCTCCTTGCTGCCACTTTCTGCTCCTTCTCCTACTTTACCTTTGTGCTCCTTCTGATTCTTTCTGCTCCTTTACCTTTGTGCTCCTGCTGCCCCTTCCTATGGGCTGATCTGAAGGCTGTCTCTGCACCTTGCTGCCACTTTCCTGCTCCTAGCTGACCCCTTCTGCTCCTTTTCACCTCACTGTTGACCCTTTCTGCTCCTTTTTCTACTTTACCTTTGTGCTCCTGTTGCCCCTTCCTATGGGCTGATCTGAAGGCTGTCTCTGCAGGCTGGGAGTTGCTGTCTGCACTCTGTGCTGCTCCCCCGTGGATTCAGTCAGGAGAGAGAAGCAGGGATAAGCTGTAGCTTCCTACCCCTGCCTCTCTCCACACACAGCGCCACCTACTGCATGGCGCCGGTATAGCAGTTTAAGTGCCACCCCTTGCCCCCTCCTGCGGATGCTCAATTTCATTGGATATATAAATTGTGAATTACCAAGCTTGGCGCAGAGGTGGAGATAAGGCATACCTATAGAAATAATAAGTGACCACCCCCTTGTGTTCCAGACCAACATCAATCCAAATGGAAACATTTGGTTCTATCTCCTCTTTTGTTTAGGTTTAGAAGATTATGCTTGTCCAATTCTAAATATAATAAAAATGAGGCTTAATTATTAATCTGTGGATAATTATGAATGTTTCTTTTGGATATGATACTGGAACAAAAGGGTTTTCTCGAAGGCTAATGACCATTTAATGGTTTAAAATATCTAAGAAATGAACGCTCAATTAAGAGTTCAGGCCATATGGTCGAAGTCAGTTAGTTTACATTGGAACTAGACATACAGGCAGCTCATATATGGACGTTCAGACCTTGCAGAGCCTTTGACTAATCAAAGGATCAATCCATGTTGTAAACCATCTGACCCCTTTCACGTTCCTATACAATTTACATTACCCCTTCTGTCATCTGACCTCTACCAAGTGGCCAATTCATATATGCACTACACAAATTACATTAAATGACAATATTCTATAGTCAAATTATGCACCCTTGGCGTGACACCTTTGTGTCCTCCCATTAAGATCTGCTTACCGGACAGTGAGCGCGCTACCATACACAATTCTTAAAATGGAACTTTATCCTAGTACGTGTGCATATTATCTAAACTATCTGTTGGATCTGCCCATCTAGACCAGTGTTGGTTCTCGTGCGGAGTGCTGCATTGGAACGATACACGGTGAAGCCCTATTAGGGTGTGACACAGTCTAACATCAACAATAAAAAAAAAAAAAATTCTCTTCTCTTTTCTTCCTTTTCAAGGGGCCTACAAACTCAGTAGAAACTAGTTCAGCTGTGGATATAAACAAAAAACAACTAACGCCTAATAAGAGGAGGGTTTTCAGATACAGAGTATTAGATCAATTCCTGACATTTTGGAGAAGTCTATTGTTAGAGATCTATCAATGGCTGCTAAAAGGGACAAAAGAAACATGACAGAGCTCAAAATCTAAAAATAGCTATTACTCTCCTAAATCTAGTATTGCGGGATGGCACTCCTTACAGGGAATAATGGTATTCTTGGAGAAAACAATATGTGAGCCCGGTACTGATCATCCACAATTATAACGCAATCAATTTTGTCTCCATCTTTGGACAATCTATTGAAAGAGCTCAAAATCGATTTCAAAGCGAAACTACAGGTATCACATATTGGAAAGTTTAGTGGCACACACCAAAGAAATTTAAGTTTTAAAACTAGAATTTGAATCATTACAACGAAGTAAAGTACTTGAAGATCTGCGTAAAACGGAGCTTAAATTAGCCGACCTTGAAGACCGCTCAAGAAGGAGGAACATTAAAGTAAGAGGAGTCTCTGAAGATATTTCTAATGATCAAGTGAAAACTTTGTTTCATCCTTTGTGGATAAAGAGGCGTTTGGAAGTTTCCCTTTTGAATGTATGCATAGACATCATAAACCTAGAACCTTGACCTTTGTGACAAGCCAAGAGATATTATATGCTTCAACAATACCTATATAAAGGTCTTATTACACAAAAATGTTGTACTTTTTTTTTTATTATTGTTTTGACATTATTTTCATATTTTAAGTTTGCATAAGCCATAAAAATAGACAGGTGTTGTAACAACATCAATTTTGTAAAAGACACAATTCTTTGGAATGTGGCAACTGGGCTGCTTCAATTCACTTTAGATTGGGCATATAAATCATAGCTAGAATGAACATCAGTGTATAACATCTCTGTGTATTTGATTGTGCTAGTGAAGTAAATATCAAGATCAATGGATCTTGTCAAATGGAAGAGGAGTTATGTCCGTACTGTGATGAATTTGCTATAGCGGAAAAGGGGGGGCCTTATGGGAAAGGGGTGGGGATAAGGGGAAATAGAAAAGGGAATGGGGGTATGGCTAGCTGAGTGTGGTTATGAGAGTGAAGATATAGGTAGGAAAGGAGAAGAGAGAGAAATTAAAAAAAAAAAAAAGTGGGGGAACCAAAAAAAATATAAAAAAAAAATATTAAAAAAAATGCCTTACTGTGTTCACTGAAACCTGAATGGTTGTTGTCACCAAATCTTTTGCAGTCACTCAAGGGTTTTTCACTACCTACCTTCTCAGAAATCTTGTTGCAGTCATCGATAGCTTGCTTTTTCTGTCTCGTCCAGGTAGTGTAATCACTGTTCCTTCAACTTTGAACTTGCAAACCATGCTTCCAACTGTGTCTATAGGAACATTCAGTGCCTTCGCTATTGTGGGTTTTTTTGTATCCCTGTTTGAGAATGGCAATGATCTCTTCTCTTAACTTTGTGGACCATTCCACACTTACACCCCTAGCCAGTTTAGGTATTTCACGTGTTCCAGCTCAAGCACACCTGGTGCAACTAATGAAGTCCTTGATTAGTTGCATCAGGGGAGCATGAGACAACACCTGTTTTGTATTTGTGTTGTTTTGAGGGATTCTATTTAGGGAGTCATTTTGAATCTGGAGAAGTCATCAGTTGCATTTTCAGCTGAATTTGGGGAAACCACTTGAAGCATTTGTTGTGTTGAGCTTTTTTAATTGCGTTTGATTTGTTCATTGCAAACAGCTGAAAGCGTAAATTTTGACAAACCTGATTTTTCAATGGGGGTTGAATAATTTTGATTACAAGTGTATAGGTATATATAAATATAAAACAAAGAGGGCTGCACTCACCTGAACATGCATACATTCTAACCGTGCTGCTGGGGCCTATTCATACAACATCCAGCACACTCGCTCATTCACTAAAAGGAAATACTTTTTATTTACATTGCAGCCCTCCTGTGAAATCATCAAGCCTGAGGACTTTTGCCCAGGCAGATGCTTATCATTGAGTACATACAGAACATGCGCGACTATTATCATGATCCACTAATCCAGGGCTTCCAAAAGAGAAGCACTACATGCAAGCCTAGTGTGCACATACTGTGGCTTTTAGATACTTGGCACGGAAACTCTGGATGTGAAAGCTTTAATTACTGAAACTTTTTTAGTCTGGCGCTTGTAAAGAGTCTCTTGTCTGAGTCGTGGGAGGTGTGAAAACTGCAAAATGAAATGGTGTTCTTCTCTTAAAAGGTGCCATTTTAATTTGCCCCAAATCACTTAAAGGGACCTGGCACTGCACGTCCTCTCCCTCCTACCTCCCATCCCCGGTTGCTGAAGGGGTCAAAACCCCTTCAGTGACTTACCAGAGGCAGCGACATGTCCCAAGTCGCTGCTTCTTCCTCCACTCACGCTCCTCCCCTTCATCACGTCAGCCACGCATGCGCATTAGACCTCTCCATAGGAAAGCATTGAAAATGCTTTTCAACGCTTTCCTATGTGGATTTTAGCGACGCTGGAGGTCCTCACAAAGCGTCACAAATCCAGGAAGTGCCTTTTAGTGGCTGTCTAGTAGACAGCCATTAGACGAGGAGTTAACCCTGCAATGTAATTATTGCAGTTTATGAAAACTGCAATAATTACACTAGCAGGGTTAAGGGTAGTGGGAGTTGGCACCCAGACCACTCCAATGGGCAGAAGTGGTCTGGGTGCCTGGAGTGTCCCTTTAATGCTTAGGGATTGTCCTTTAAAGTAACACACTATACGGTCAGGAACACAAATGTGTAATCCTGACCATAGTGTTAAAACCACCATTCACATACACCCTAATCCCCTTCAACGATAAAAAAAAAAAAGTCACCTTATTTCCTGTGCCGTGCTGGCCCCTACCCAATCTATCACCTTGCTGACAATCAGAATTTAGGATTTCATCAACGAGGCGGGACAGGGTAGAGCCAAACACCAGCTTGGGCAATCAGCACTTCCCCCATAGAGATGCATTGAATCAATGCATATTTATGTGAAGAATTCAGCGCCTTCTTTTGCAGCACTGCCCCAGGAAGCACCTCCAGTGGCCATCTGAGAAGTGGCCACTGGAGATGTCCATAGGAGGCAATGTAAACATGAAAATGCCTGCCTTGTTTGATATCCTTCCCTCTGTGACTCCCATCAATTATTTACTTCTCCCCTCCATTTCAGACCCATTCACAGGAATTACAGACTGCAATTATTTCCACTATCTAGACTGCTGCCACATATTAGTCTCCACACACACTAATCCATACATATATACATAAACACTGACCCACAGAGTCTTACCCATATACACAGTGATCCATGTACACATACACTGACCCATATACACACAATGCATATTAAGATTTTAAGATCTAAAACAGTGAAGCTGTTCGGAAACCATGCCCCTCCATTTTTCTTTTTCTGCATAAGGGCCAGATGCCATTGACTGACATTCATCTATAGAGATAAAATAAAAAAATATTAAGATAATAGTCGATGGGTCACTAACTTGATATAATTTGGTGGGATTGCCATAAAACGATACCAAACTAGAGAGAGCTAGCCACTAAACAGCTGACCAATCTAAATAAAAGCATGTTTTTGTATTTAGACCAAAAGTTGTCTAACCACTCGTAAGTCTACCAGACAGCCTCTGCCGTGGAGTTGACCCACTAAGGCAATGATTGCAGTTTATCAAAAACTGCAATAATTACCATTGAAGGGTTAAAGGACCTTGGACACTGCACCCAGACCACTTCAATGAGCTGAAGCGGTCTTGGTGCCTATAGTGTCCCTTTGGACACTCAAGACTTCTAAAGCACTTATGCTTGCTGAAATATGTTGTGTTTAGAGCGTGTCTGCTTTTAATTTTATAAAAGGTGCAGATTTCAATAGATATTGGCGCTTTTATAAATAAACCTTGTTACACCTCCTGGCTGTCAGATAGCAGGTCCTGTTAGCTCTTTGTTTGGTTATCTCAGTGGAGCTAAACTCAAGGGGCAGCAATTGCCCAGAGCACCTGCTTTGCAAAAAAAAAAAAAAAAACTATTCTGCAATTGGAGAGCCACGCAAAATCTAGGCAGAGTTAAAAGGGGAGGGCTTGCAAAAGCTGCGACAAGAGATCTACAGATTTTGCAAGTTGTTTAGTAAAACAAAACAAAAGCAATAGAATTAAAATATGAATATTTACCAAACTGTCATTTTATTTTTAATTTGGGCAGTGGAGTGTCTCTTTAAACAAACACATTCACACATTTCTGCATATTTCATTCACTGAAATACATACACATTCGCACATAGGCTTTTTATTTTTTATTTTTTTATTTTATTTTTTAAGGTCTGAGCCAATATTCCACATGGACAAAACCAAAATGGTTTTGAAACAAAATTATTTCAGACAAATCAATTTGGACAAAACAAATGTTCCAACTGTGCACAAGTCTAGGATTCAGTTACATTATTCCCTCAAAGTACAGTCATACTTCCCAAAAATCACAGCCCTTTCCAGAATATATTCAAAGATGAAAAAAGGACCAAACTTTTTTAGAAAACATCTGTATGGCTTCAGACCACTTACATCATGGGGTGTTTTTCCTATACTCCATGCTACAACTCCGAACTCACACCGAACATCCTAAATTTATGAGCAAATGGGAGACAATTCTGAACAGTAAATTCAGTGATGCCGACTGGGAGAAAATTTGCTACCTGACGCACCACTGCTCTGTCTTTAGCAAGACCCAGGAGACTGCCTACAAGCTCCTGACAGCCTGGTATCGAATCACGGAGGCCCTGCGGTCTATGTACCTGGATGATTCGGATCTGTGCTGGAGCTATGGTGAGGAGGCCGGTACTCTATTTGGTGGGAATGTAGGAGGATTAGACCATTCTGGAGAGGGATCCAGGACATGATAGGACTCTTTATAGATGAGCCTCCCCCGACCCAGCTTTCCTATTGCTACACTACACTAGGACCCCTAAGTCAGCATACAAAAAAATAAATCAATCACAATCAAGATCCTGAACATTGCTAAACAAATCATTCCCCAATTTTGGAAGCAACCAACCACCCCTTCCCTAGGCCTGTGGTTCTCCCAGATGGAGGAGCTCAGGGCGGTGGAGGAATTACACATGACTGTTGCGGTGAAATCCGAGACCCCTCTAGGGATATGGACACACTGTTTACTGACCACAGCCAAAAAAGACTTTGCTTACAGGCTTAAGCCCAGACCGACATAACTGACAATGAAAGTCGGATCTAACCCCTCCTCCCCTCTTTCCCTTTCTTCTATACCCCTCTTTCTGTCCCCTGCTTTACCAGGACCTCTGCCACTGGGATTTCATGGTTACTCCCCATGGGCAGTGCCTGCGATACACGTGGTGGACACGCTGGAGGGGGCAGATCCAACCAGTTATGACAAGGACCAAGGTCTGTTTCCCCGGAGGGCGTCCACCCTGCTGCACGGATTGTGGGTTCAGAGCACCTGAGGTTGGCAGTGGTATGAGACAGATGCTTCACACATACATGAGACATGAATAAAATTTTTCAATGCTTATTATGATATTCACGATGGGCATCGCACCAATTAGTGTTCTCTCGGCCTGCCCCTTTGGGTAATGGGGAACCCCGAGCCCCATTTTATAATCGCTCTAAAATACCCTCCTTAACCGAATAATGAATCATAATCCTATTGTAAGGGACCTGCGTGTCCCACGGTACACCGGTTATGACACTGTTCAACAAAGAAACGGTTGCTATTCCGATCAATGGGGACATTTGCATCCCGATGTCTACCTGCGTTGAAACACCATATTATATACTAAGCAAAGGATCCTGATCCGGTCACTGGGGACCTGCATGTCCCAATGTAAAAGTGCATTGCAATACCATATTTGATTGTATGAAGAGTCGTATTCTGGTGAATGGGGACCTGCGAGTCCCAATGTATAAACGCTTTCATACAACCTCTTAGACTTAAGTAATATATTCCTGTTGGAAATATATTCCTGCGTGTCCCAAGGTTTACTTGCTTACAGAAATACCAAATAAAATATACATTTACAAAAAAAAAACATTCTGCAAACAAGTTGATCAATTGAAGCATTTTCCAAAATATTTATTTTGAAAAACAAATGTACAAATATCGTTAAGAACAATATCTCTTAATACTGCAGGAATTATAAAAAATGGCCCAAAGAATGACAAAAGCATAGCCATTTCTTAAAAATCAAAGTAAATGAAAATGTCTCAATATTTATGCAGAAATCAAGAAGTCTAAAAATCCATGTGTCAAAAGAAAAAAACCGAAAAAACCCCACAAAAATACAAAACTAGACGAATGCATTTGTTGCATTCGCCTTTAAATGAACGGATTCAACAAACAAAAAATTGATTCGTCGGGAAACCTCTTAATTGGTTTTTAAACAAATCGATTTGTTTAGAGAAACGGTTTCCCAACTTGTCAAATCATTGACATCCAATTCTCTTTTGGACAACTCGTTTCATTAACAGATTAATTTGTTTAAAGACAAATTCAATGAATGTACATATATATATATATATAAAAAATAATAATTCCAAAATCTTTACAAAAACAAAACTTCCACGAAAACACATAGTTGCCAGCTCTGTGGAGAAATGACTTTTGTGCAGACTTACCTGTGGCATCAAACTGCATATACATTCATGTTGCAAATTGCTTTCATAGTCTTTAAGATGGCTCACAATAGATGAAAAGTTCAGCTTTATACAAGACGTTTATATAACCAAAAACAAAAAATATCTCTACAAGTTATATTATTATTTTGTCCTTTTTAGTTCTCTCTTAAAATAAACATTAGGAAGAAATTAACTTTATAGAATTTAACAGTCATTCCTGGCATGAGAATGTATCAAAGTCATGTCGACAAACACCCAAGGAATTGTGGACAAGCCATTGTTAAAAAGTATAAAAATGTTGAATCTGTTTATGATTTTCTACCTCATATAATTCAGGAACACAATATAGCTAGGGAAGAGAAAAACAAAACAAAAAAAACAGTGTGTCTGTACATTGTCCCTTTGTGAGTGTGTGTTTTTTCTTTCCTTTCTTACACAACAACCGCTTTTAGAAAACGCTTTGAAATGTGTTTGAACTTGAAGAAAATCAATATTTTTTTTTTTCCTTTGTAAAAAGTGTGCCACTTAATGACATCAGCAGAAAAGGAAAAAAAAGGAAAGTTCTGTAAACATGATTAGCTTCCTTGGAGACTAGCAGTTTGCTGCAAAATAATGCCCATCACCCTTAAGAAGACTTAGCGAAGAGGAGGAGGAGGAGGAGAAAAAGAAGGGGGGAGTCATCCAGTAGGTTTTAAAGAACATTGCTTTATCTGTCCGAGAAGCAGGTGGCTTAGTTCAAGAACTGCTGACAATGGCCAAATCAAAGTGCATGTGTAGAATATGGCTAATTTGACATAATGGCACTGTCAGGTCAGTCATCGACAAAGGTAGTCTTCATATTTCACAGCTTGGAAAACCCTGATTGTGTAGATAATGGCAGTCACCATGGACCTCTTGGTTGACAAATTGTTTCTCATAGTGTTTTGAGGATGGTGGCCGAGAAAAACAAAACTGAGCCCTGTTATAGCCAGGGATGCCATGCGGGATCCATGCGGCACAAGTTATCCAGGCTGTTAGCGGCCGCAACCAGGGTGTTGACTTTGCTCTCCCCTCCATCAAACAGAGCTAGGTTGTGCAGTCTGGTCATGATGGCGGTTACGGCTTTTTGAACCAGTGAAACTAGCTGCTGGCTGTCCATATTCTCAGGTTGCCCAGCCGGTGAGAGAGGAGAAGAGGTGTCCTCTTGTGTCTTCTTGTGCCAAGCAATTATTTCATCTCGGAGCACCGTTTTCAGAATGCCGTCAACCTGCACGAAGAGGAAAATCAGATAATTATATTTAACTGGATAAAGCAGTTGAGGGGGGCGGGCTGCTCTGGCTAATTGCAAGAAAAGAACATCTGACACAATTAACCTCCTTCGAGTCTGCACGCTAGGACAATTGTAATTAACAGAAAGTTGGCTCTTTCAGCATTAAAACAGCAAAGTGTAATTAAAATGGATTATGAATGTTGCTTTTGGTATGTTCCAAATCGGCAACTCAACAAATTGTTAAAGGAGAGAGAATGATCAACCAAAACTAAGCCTGTCTTTTTTTCCCCCTTCTTCTTAAGAGGAGACTTGGTGGATGCAAAGCTATAAACGCTGTTCTGTTGAGCATCTGACAGCAGGAAGAGGCTTGTAGACTATAAAAAGATATTCTGTCATGTGAGCAATGGAATTTCAACAGATTAACAGAAAACATATTTTTGCTTTTGTTGATGTACCTTGAAATTGGGCTGTGCGAAGCAACGTGCCACAGCAATCATGGAAGCAGTGAGCGGTCCGGACACTCCAATTGTGGTGAGAAACTCTGAAATGTTTGGTGTGAGCCGGAAAGGGACGGGACGATTGGCATCTAGGTCTCCCGTAGCATCATTTATATCGAATCGGAAATAGGCAACATTCAGTTTGCCGGTGTCCTACAACAAAATATTTAAAGGGGGGAAAAAATAAAAATTGAGGAACCTGTAAGCTAATGCATTTTCGTCATTAAAAAAAAACAAAAAAACAATCAAAACAAAAATTGTTGTGCAGCTGGAAAGAACAACACTAGTTTGCAATCTCCAACATAATGTTGGACATTTTGGACAATGCAAACCAGTACACAAACTATGTATTTTTTTGTCTTATGTCAGGGCTAGATCCATACACAGCAACACAGGTGGTCAAATCACCAATTAAGCCATAAGTGCACAAGCTGTGATTATACAGGGAGATTCCTTCAAAACTTGCCACGTGTTATACCTTGGGGACCAGATGATGGGATAATGCACATTAGCAATTTATACTCCTATATATGTTTTCAAATGAGGAAAACGTTAATGGAACATTAGAATGAATTAGAATTAAGAACTAGAATTAACTGAAAAGAAGAATGAAGCATATACTTAAATTCCCATTTTGGTTTCGCAGAAGATGTGTGTGAGTCTGTTGGGAAATTAATAATAATAACAAAAAAATCCCTATTTGTTCTCAGGCTGTCTGGAGCTTCTCTTGGTGGCACATCAAGGGTTAAGCCCGCAATGCAATTAAAGGGGGATTTGTACAGTTATGTTCTGCTAGAGTGGTTTGATCAACACCAGAAGCTTTCCTCCTTCTTTAAACACAGGACGCACCTGTGCAATCTGTAGCATCTCTGGATTCAGTCTGTTCAAATGAAAGACAAATTCTGCAAAGCCGATCAAAGCCAGCTGGATGGTAAACATCTTTCGGAATGTCCAATAGTCAGTGGCATTGGGGAAGGTGTGCAAAGCCCACTCCTTAAGCATACTGCGCGGCACCATGTTACCCTGCACTTCTTTCAGTATGTCGCGCAGCACCTGGAAATCAAAGGGAAAGAATTTAAATTATTCCATTTGCAAAGAATGCCAAGCGAACCTAAAACATAAAATATACCACAAACTCTTCATATTAGTTTCAGTAAATACTGTGACACAACGGTTAGGAATTGCTACTTTCAAGGTTAGGTGGCAGTGGAACATGAAAAGAACTACATAATAATAGTTATGTGATTAATAAACAAAAAAAATCTCTAAGGAAAACCAACTTCGACTTCTCAAAGATGGGGAATGCCGCAAGCCAAATATCCAGTCTATTGTATTAAATATTATGCCAGTTAAGGACTTTTTATTGGCTCATTAGACTGAATCACCAACTCCAAAGTGACGTTAAAGAGTTACAGGGTCTAAGTGACACATTTGAGAAGATTTAAGATATTCGTCCCATGACTGGCTACAGCATCCACCTACATCACATGACAAACCCAGAAAGCCGAACGCTGGGAAGGAGACTTGTCGTATTACAGACCGCAGATTATATCTGTATTATAGGCTATTGTGGCCTACATGTTGCAAATCTCTTATCAGTTTGCAATTCTCTCCTAATGCTGCACAAATTCCCAGGTCAGTGAATGCCATTTGCAGTTTTTTTTTCTAAATAAAATGCTATAAAGCATACTGATAGGCGGCCATAACAAAAGCATCGTGCTTTTATTAGGTCACTAAGGAGTCTGTGCTGAAGAAATATTAATTTGTGCCATTCGCTGGGAGACGCGTGTTAAACAAGCAGCCAAACATCGAGAAGTAAAAATGCTCCACTTTCACGGGTGCGAAAAGACTAATAGCAAATAAAATCTTAAGTGCTGGAAACCAATTTTTTTAATTTTAGTATATAAGCAATTTGCTTGTGATTAGTGAAATGGCTTTCCTTATTGGGCATTAACACTCCTGCTCTATTACAGCTCAAGTCTCATAACTCATGGGAGCGAAGGCATTAATCAGATTTATAGGCAGAGCTCAAGCCTAGCTTCGCTGCAGAGCTCCAACTCTTAAAGGGGAAAAGTGATGCCAATCAGGGAAACCGATATATACAAGTTTTTATTTTTCTACTGAGCTAAAAAAAAAAAGACTACTGGATTTATACAGTAAACAGAGCTTCACAAGTTCCGGGTTTTCCTCTCTAGTTTAGGTATGTTAAACTGAAAAGGAAGCCATATGGTAAAGGAGGATATTTTACAGACCTGCTTGAATTTGCTTTTATGGCATCTAATCTTTAATGTGCAAAAATTCACAGTATTTCAAGTTTTAAGAGGTCTAGATGTTTGCAATGGAGATTAAAATCTTGTCAATAAAAGCAAATGTTGCTTTCAGATTGCTTGCACTAAAGGTGGATCTGTCCAATAGGGTTGTCTCTTCCAACCAAATTATGTCCACGAAGCAGGGGAGTTGTAGTTCAAATGGGCAAATCTGACATGATGAGACTTTATAAAGCATCTAATTTAATCTAGCTATTTACCTTTCACCAAATGCCTAGCAGATTTAGATAAAATATTATACATACATCAAGATACTCCCACAATTCAGAGACTGAAGCTCAGTACTAGATATTACAGAAGAGGAATATGCATGTCAAGTACCCAGATCAAAACTTTGGATAATATAGTTTCATCTAAAGATCTGATAACAATTTCAGCATATAATATATGGATTCAAAATATCAGTTTACCGAAATAGGACCTTTAAGTACTGGAAACCTCCCGATTTTTCCTTTTCCCCCCTTTACCAAATACATACCTTTCAGACCTTCAAAGGACAAATAGAATTTAATACAAACAGAGACAGAGACTATAAATGTATTCTTTCAAGTAGCAGATGACCATGCGAACATCAAATCTCGCAGTCCTGCTGCTCGAAATGACTGAGCTTATTATCATCTCACTCTCAGCTCATTTAGAGGAAAATGACAAACTTACAGAGAAACGCATACCGCAGACTGATTAAACCTGAGGAGAGGGCAGAATAGTTCTACAGTGTGGCTTCCAATTTCATTAATCAAGGATCTCGTACCTGATGACTGGCTTGGGTCCCTCGCGCTTGAACTGTGGCCAATCTGTCATAGTATCGTGAAATAGGGTTATCATGCTCAATGCCTTTTTTGGCACAGCGCTGCTTATAGATTTCCACCAAGGAGAGAGAAGAAGGATTGTCTTCGACAAGACGCATCTGTGGTGAAACTGCCACGACACGGGGGACTGAAAATTGTTGGGAGGGGGAGGAAAATTGATTAGTGCAATGTGAAAGTAATTCAGACATAAATACCCCAAATATATCTCTATATTTCAAGCCCAGCACAGACAGTGATCTTATTGAAATCACCTATCCAAACTTTACAGAAATTAACACAAAGCCATCTTTTGTTTCTGGAAACCAAAACCATGGCAAGCAGTGTACATCTGCAGAGGGTGCTGCAAATTGAGCCAGTACTTTCACAACTGCACCATGAAAATAAAGGTTTGTCTTTAACTCTTGAAAGGAGTAATCATTCAGATAATACATAAAGCCTAGCGCCCGTAACATTGGCAGATAGTTTATAAAGAGAAATTTCATGCACCTTTCTGAAAAGAGCGCAATCACCACTGACAAACAAAATGTCTTAAGGAGGACTCTTGTAACCCCTTCAGTTCCAGGTTTGTGACACTTAATAAAACGTCTCTCCTGAAGGTGTTAAAATAGCGTCACACCTTTCCTGAAATGTTCTTTATATAAAATATCTGGCGATAAACATCTGTCTGTTGTTAAAGTATCTAAACTGTAAAATGTAAAAAAGGATAGGCAGACTGCAGTACAGATTGCATGAAAGACACTGGACTGCACAGGCATCCGATAGTTCCATGACCTGGTCTTGGTTAATCCTTTTAAGAGAGCTTGAACCAGGATCTGTTATTAAAGAGGTAAGTTATATTCTCTTTTATACTGACTCAGGTTCCCCTTCGCCCATCCACTGTGGTACTAATGCAACGTAATCGAGGAATTGCTGGTCATAAGGCTTTACAATCACTTTAGGCTAAGGTGTGTAACTGCACTTCAGCTAATCGAACCACTTACTGACTCCGCTACCTAAACAGGGATTGAAATGAATTGCAGTCTGTTAGTGCTCTGCGGACACTTTGCTTGATCATGAGATCTTCTATTCAGAAATTAGATACTTTCTACTTCTATGTTCAACATAAAATTGGTCTGTTTTAGAACTGTAACCATTTCAAGGCCAACAGAAGAACAGGTGCAGCAATGATTAACATGAGCATCAAAAAATTAAGAGATCCAGGGTTTGTATCCTTTAAAAAAAAAAAAAATATATATATATATATATATAAAAAAGAAATTTACATTTGTTTGAGGGAACCATTCTGTCGCTAATTGTCACAGCCCTTTGTTTTTACGAATTATGTTTTTCGGATAACCTAAATGTTTGTTTCCAGTTATACAAATCGACCCGGTCTATTGTTTGCCATCGCAGAAGTGAAGCTCCGGGCCTTGAGTGTCAGAAATGGCACTCTAAAGCATACTACATCTGTGTTGCACAATGTAACTCATAAATCATTCCAAACTGGTCAGGATTAGGGCTTTATTGACAGTCTGACACTACTTATATATGCTGATGGTATGCACGTACAAAGTGCTGCCCTGCATAAGGTGGACTGCGTATACAGCAAAGGGGAAAGCATTTATTCACAGAAAATCCTACTGGATTGTCCTACTTAATTTAGTTTGTGCAGCAAATTAATTCTATAAACCCAACAGCCTGGGTTTTAGTCACTTCCCATGTCTTTACTTTACTGACACAACTTACACCGTTCAAGTCTGTTGAGGACTGGGTTGGGATCAATGTAAGAAAAATGGAAATTATAGGGGGCGGGGCCTGGATGCCAACCGAGCAAGTCATCAGTGAAAAATCGACTGATTCCAAGCTTCTAATTTGAGCTAAATTAAGATTGTTATCCTCTACCTGAAAGCAACTATCCCACTATGGGAATTGGCTGAGATGTTGGGGACTGAAACCTCCATAATGTTTATTCTAAGATTTTTTTTTTCTCTTTCTAATTCGTTTAATCTTGTCCCCAGGACAATTCAGTATTCTTTTATTCTTAATTAGTGATGTCCCAAACGGTTAGCCGAACGGTTCGCGAACGGTTCGCCACGGACTCATCATTGAGTAAACTTTGACCCTGTACCTCACAGTCAGCAGACACATTCCAGACAATCAGCAGCAGACCCTCCCACCTCCTGGACAGCATCCATTTTACATTCATTGTGAAGCTGCATTCTTAGCGAGCTGTCCAGGAGGTGGGAGGTCTGGGAGGCAGGGTCTGCTGCTGATTGGCTGGAATGTGTCTGCTGACTGTGAGGTACAGGGTCAAAGTTTACTCAATGATGAGTCCACGGCGAACCGTTCGGGACATCACTATTCTTAATATTTTATTATCCAGTGGCACTCTGTTCTAAGTGTTTACATGCTTAGTATGTTATCTCTATCAGAACAGACTGTTTATACATAACCGTTAATTCTTGACACTGTATTTCTACAAACAAAAAAAATGGCTCACTTGTCTGGCACATGCAGCGGAAAACTATTAAACAGTCTTGTAATACAATAATAATCTATAGAGCAGGGGTGATAACCTGCATCTCCCAAGAGATTTTTGATCTACAAATCCCATCATTTTAGAGTTATAATTCTGAAATCTGACCTCAATACAATTAATAAATGTGACTTTAATGAAAAACTAGAAATCGCCAAAAGCAGTCGTGTACCTGTGAAGAATAGGTGGCGTTTTGTAGTTTCTTTTCTTTTCTCTAAACAGGGATTTAAAAGGCGGAGTAGCTGTAGGACCCGTTCCTCTCTTCTGGACTCGGTCAAGCAGGCATCGTTCATGACCAGATATGGATAAATCTTCCCATTGTGGCCACGGATGTAAAGCCTTCGTGCCGCTGTATTATGTTTCTGGACAATCTCAACTCGAGGCATAAATCTATTAAGAGAAAACAATGATTGGAAGAGTAATATTAATCTGCAAATTTGAGGATATGATTTATTAAACAATAAATAAATTATAAAAAAAATAAAAAATAAAAATAAATTTAAAAAAAAACACACAAAACACCCCCCCCACCTCCTTCAAAAACAAAACAAAATACTGACCCCTACCACACCCCCTAGCCGCCAAACTCTCACTTGATTGGATGCAGATTCTGATTGCCCATTTTATGTTGCTAGGCCTGTCATTTCATGAACCCAGTTGCAACCTTTTTGAACGGAACAGGAGAATGGTATCCTGGTTACAATGGAACATGAAGTAAAACTGCAGGAACATCACCTCCTGCTCAAGGCTAGCGACATACTAATTCCTCATATCATGTGTTTATAATATCACCTAGCACACCGCCATGGCTCACTTTAAGTAAAGCATTACTGGGTAACATGAATTACTTCAGAAAAAGATGAGAATTTTTTTTCCCTTTAATCACTGTGCTGTCCATCATTCTAAAAGCGTTTATTGTTAGTCGCTCTGTACTGTATTTTGACTTTGTGAACTCTTTGGATATAGGATTACAGATGAAAACACAATATTCGACTTGCTGTTGTAATATAGAAGTGGATTTGCGGATTGTGCAAACACAACGTTTAATTACAAATGGATTTGGAATATGAATCAGATCAGTTTCTCGGCATTTTTCATAAGTAGCAGTTTCTGTGCATTATTTAAAATGAGTATCCAAGTGCTCAATAGCAGCACGCAGACTGGATATAATTAGTACCCACAGATGGCCATTCTGATGCCATACAAATGGCTAGAGGTTCAAAAATGATGAAATGTAGCAAAAGGATATAATACAGCATTAGTTAGGTTTGTTGTGCTCCATCCCTTCTGGCAGCCATAGTTACCATGGAGACGCACACTAGGTGTAAGATATGTCTGGGCACCCAGGCCCATTTTAGGCATCAAAACGAGACCTAACAGTCTCTATTTTTAATGGAGTTCAGATTAAAGAAGGGGTTTTGAAGCCTCATAGCTGATTAAACGCATTTAAAATCGTATATTCTTCCTGATGTATGTAATGGAATGCTAAACTTATTTTCTCTTGCGAAATGAATCAATA
The DNA here is from genome assembly GCA_933207985.1 of Pelobates cultripes. Classification (NCBI taxonomy): domain Eukaryota; kingdom Metazoa; phylum Chordata; class Amphibia; order Anura; family Pelobatidae; genus Pelobates; species Pelobates cultripes. The sequence continues at coordinate 123,304,568 of OW240918.1, read as the reverse complement.
AATAAGCCAGACTGGAATTAATTATTAATCTTCTATTAATCCCTTGCTGATTGAGAATTGGTTAAACCCAAGTTAATTTGGCAACAAACGTCTTGTTCACCCTTTTGATAATGGAAGGGTCAAACGTCTACAAAGAGAGATAGAATGAAAATCAGAAATAAGCAGCTGAATGTTATATGTGAGTGGCTCACAATATCAGCTGTTGGCATTACCCCAACAAGCAAGTTTACTGGTATTTACTAAATAAGGGTATGTAGGCAGGTTTTCAAGAAGGAGCCCAAAAAGCTTGATCGGATGGTTACAGAATAGAGTGCACGTAGTAGGAAAATCTGTGTGCGTTAGTGTTGTTTAACAGGTTGAAATAGTCGACAAGCCATAAGAAAGAAAAAAAAAAAATCTATATAAAAAAAAGTTTTCCATCTGCGCAAAGGTGATAGAGGTGGGATGGCTGGCAGCTCTGCCAAGCTGCAAATCTATTCTCAGTGGTAATCAGAAATGTAAAATGAAATCCGCATCAGGCTGCCGAGAGGCTGGTACAGCTGCAGAATAATCTTCCTCGTGGTGTCTAGTCAGACTTTTTAGCTTTTTGCCAAGCGATGCAGACAGCGCATTGCCCTGCTAGAGTGGGAAACATTTTGCAACACACAAATGGAAATGTTTAAAAAGCACCTAGCCGAAAAACTGCATTTTACAGTTTTACAGATCAAAAAAATAAATTAAACCCACTAAAAACTGCTATGGAATATAATTATGGTTCTCTTTCCAGGAGCTGAATTTTAATTGACTTAAAAAGGGAATCTCCAGATTGCTGAAGCACTTGAGCTTTCTAAAGTGTTTTATGTGTGAAGAGTGTGTCTTCTTTTTTCATTTTACAAAAAGTGCAGGTTAAGGGAATGTTTACATTGCTGCCTAGGAACATATCTAGTGGCAGTCAGTCAGATGAGCATTAGAGGTGCTTTTGTGGTCAGTGTTTTCACGCTGAACATTCCCAATACAGATACATTGACTCAATGCATCTCTTTGAGGAGATGCTGATTGGCAAAGTGCAATGTTTTGATGTGCATATGCAATAGCCTCCCAATGCTTTCCTATTGGAAAGCATTGGCTTGACTGAGATGATTAATTTTGATGATCTCAGCCAATGGGGTGGGTCGGGGGCAGAGTCAGCAAGGGCATACCCGCACATTGTTGGAATAAAGGTAAGTTGTTTTCTTTTATGGGGGGGACGGCTACCTAAAATGGGTTTTTACACTGCAGTATTAGAAATAAACGTTTGTATTCCTGACACTATCATGCTCCTTTAAAGTGGGTATCAATAAAATGCAAGGCTGCTTATTATTTGTAATAAGGTCTCACATTTGCACAATGAGCTGCAGTGGTTATGGTGCCAGGAGTCCCCGGCATGCTAAGCTGTCAAACATTTATGACTAGTCTGACACTTATATGGCTCTGTTGAGCACCTGTGGTCCTTCCAGTTTGCATTGACATGCTAAAGCAAAAGAAGACCCTGACATTAGTATGCCAGCTTTGGACATTATTCATTGGTTCACGGCCATCAATTTACATTGTAAATCTGTGACAAATGTCCAAAATTGGTATGCTATTGCAGAAGCAATAATTTCTGCTTTAGCTTAGCTGACCAGAAGGACAACGGGCAGCAGAATGAGCAGCAACAGTTCATAAACAGTTTGAATCAGAAACAGGACATCGCTTTGTATGGGGCTTGGTGTAGTCTGTGTTGCATCGAGTTTCACAATTACATATAAAAAAAAAAAAAAAGTGAATGTGAATCCATCAAAAATATAGAACATTAGTTTACGAAATTACCCATACAACAGACCGCATGTCCAGTGTGGACATTAACGCCAAGATCCATATTTTTTCCTTAAAGCATCAGTTCCTAAGGGAAGAAAGCAAGGTACACCCACGAGACTACTTCAATATACAAGTCTCCTTGACATTTTAAGGTGATAAAGTCCTTCCTTAAGAGCTTGCATTGCCATTTGCTCTTGGCAGTGAACTTGAGTAAAGTCATTAGTTGATAATGAGACATTTTTCGTATTTCTTCATGTTACTATCTGGAAAAGTCCGTGCCCTAGAACTGTCACCGCGAAGAAGAAAAATGGGAGCTCCTTTCTAGAACAATCAAGTAGAAAGCCAACGCTACAATGATACCCAAATGGCAATCTTAATAAACAATTCATCATGGTACGTGACAACGGGGAGGTCACCATGCAGAGAAAAATAAAATAAAAATATAAAAATATTTCACTTTTGCTGCTTGTTTCAACTTTTTACAACAGTGGTTTTACCTTGCAATTTTGATGTAATAATGTGTAGGTTTTGGCATAAGAAACTCTCCTGGGATCTCGACCTCTGCTGTCTGTGCCGAGAAGTTGCTCAGGAAGCGACATTTCTCTTCAATGAGGAAGAATTTAGGCAACTGTTTGGTTTTGGCCTCCAGTATCTTAATCCACTTCTTCAGTTTAGAAATCAGATTGTGGAGTTTCATGGAGCCTGGCACGCTGAAATCAAAATCTAAAACAGGAAAACAAGATCTCACTACAATTCCCAAATCACAAATACATTACAATGCCATGAGTTTGCTAACAAATGCATTTTTTCTCTTATTATTCAATGCTTATTAAACATGGCCGCTTGTGACATGAAGACGCCCGAACAAGAAGAATAAGAAAAGAAAAAGAAAATACAAACATCTGCTAAGATAAGCCCCAGAGAATAAAGTCTCTTTCACATATCACATAAAGAGATGTTCATTTTCACAGGAGCAATGGCAAAAATAGATAACCTCAATTTACAAATAAAAATGAAAAAAAAAAAAAACACAACTACGCTATAATATATAAATTAATATAAGGTAAGCAAAACTCCGTTCAATAAATAAAAATACAAAAAAATAAAGTCAGACTGGTTTAATGTGTGTGGATTTTTTTTACATTGTGATTTGACGTTTTAAAGATGATTGCATTTTTGAAGTCAAAACAAAAACAACAGTATAAATAGAATCAGAAGAGGGGGGGAGGAAGACCACAAACTGGTATTCTTAAGGTTTCGTTAGAAATACTTGCACAGGTTTTGTTTTTTAATTGTGACTGGATTTGTCTGTAATACAGATCCATAACTCAGAAGCAGAGAGAGAGAGAAATAAAAAAAATAAAAAAAAGACAAATTCAAAGCATTAAGTACAATTGAATTTCCGATAGTGTGCAAACAATCACTGGGACTAGAAGAGACTGCAGTGATGCCTTTTAGCCCAGTGGCCCTCATCCATTAAATTTAATCACATGGTTCAGAACTTCCATTATCTACTGTCATGCAACTGTTGTGCCTCACAGACTAAATCATGAAATACTTAATGGGCGCAAGATATGTAGGTCATATTTAAAGCTGGAAACTACTTTAAAATGAATCCCATCAGCCAATTTCCCAATCACGGCAGCTGAAATGCTTGAGAAGCCACTATGCCACTAACCGCACTGGAAGCTGATGGAGAGCTTGGGTGTCGACCTTGACTGCCTAAGATAATTTGTTGCATAAGTAAAGCCGTGAGCTGTATCCTGCAAAGAGAGGGAAACCTCACCTTGTCTCCGCTCGGCAGATAATTAGACACCAAGTACGGACTACTTAGGGGGTAGCAGCAGACAGCAGTCTGGTTATTTATGGACTACAACTCCCAGAACCTGCCTTAGCACAGGTAAAGAGGTTACTTGGATTTTCTCTTCATGGCCATATTGTATGTTATGGTAAATGTTCAGAAAACTGCATTAAAGTAACTAAATGGATTCATGTACAGTATACAGGTTAACCCCTTCACAGCAGAGTTCCTTTCATTTAAAAAAAAAAAAATTTACATTGGGATGAATAGCTAGCACTTAAATGTAAGGTAAAATAGCGGTTTCACTTGTAGATTGCCGCTTATGGATTTCTCAGAACGTTTACATTTTTCATATATCTGTTCATTATTTAACCCCTTAAGGACCAAACTTCTGGAATAAAAGGGAATCATGACATGTCACACATGTCATGTGTCCTTAAGGGGTGAAAGCAATATTGGAGGAGAGATAAAGGGCAATAATCAGCTTTCCAATGTACTGGCGTGAATGCCGCAATGCCTTTTGTACTGAATGTAGTAGGAGCGACAAACGTGGGTATTTCCAAGGTATTTTCCAACAAAATGCCACAACAATGTAAAGAAAACCTCTGAAATAAAGTCTTCAGCAAGGGAAAGCAAGTCTATCAAGAAGGTTCCTCAGCACTCATTCTTCATTTTAAGGCCAACATGAAATTTTTACTATTTAAAACTGCCCAAAGACACATTTAGGTTTGTGAAGCAGTTAGCATTACGGTACTACCTAACAGATATTTGTGGACCGGATTGAAGGACTTTAGTTAGTCCTAGGACACCTTCCTGACTTGGCTGAGTGGGCTTACCAGCTGTTCTTTCGTCTGCACCCCCCACTTAGACCACCAATTGGTTACCTGGCCCTTAAGAGACTTAACTAGACTTTAAAAATTGAGAGAGTTTAAACTTATCTGGACTTGGTCCTTTAAGTAGTTGAACAAAGTCGATACCTCTCCCAGCACCCAAATAGTGAGACTCCTCTTCTGCCAGTATGTTAAACTGAGGTTTTCTGTTTTTTTTTTTTAATTTTTATTATCAATACAAATTGATCCAAGTCTAGATGGCAACAACCAGCTGGAAGCTCTGGGCTACGCTGCTTCAGTGCTGTCAACTCATCACTGGTTGGACGGATAATTTGTAAGTGAAGCTCCGCATTTAGTGTCCGATAGGCTTTGGCCAGGAGAGTCCCAGTTTTGTCAAAGCATTCAAACACTGTTTGATAAGAGAGTAGATGGTAGCGCCATTGCACCATAACCACTACAATAAGCTGTTGTAGTTCTAGTCCTTAGAGTATCACTTTAAATAAAGTAGAAAATACAGCAGAAGAAAAATATGTTTTTTTCTTTCTTTAAATACAATGCAATCGTGTGGAAGACAGTACTAAATTATAAATGTGGGCATCTTGAGGGGGAGATATTTAATTATACATGGGGACATCTTGAAGATGCCAGACTAGCCTCAGAAAACAGCATATCGAAGATTTAAACTACGTGCATCCATCTGACAGCTGTGCACTGCCCTAAAACAAAAAAAACACAACCTACAAAAACTCAGTCTGGACCAACAAATCCTACGTCTTAAACTATTATTCAGAACATATGAAATAGAAAAAGTAGTTGTAAATTCAGCCACCTGGTGTCAGAACATGCGTTTTGTGTTATGCAGCCTGTTCTGTCTCAGTAAGGAATGGTGGACCGCTTTACTTTCCTAACTGAAGAAAACGGAGTACAGTTCATAAGTATTTGAAAATCGGAATGTGATGTCATCTTGGTTTTTCAAGAGAGGCCTTCATATGTATGTGGTTTGGGATTTGAATACCTGCATATTAAAATAAACCCAATTTTAACTTTATACTGTAAGACCATAATTATTAAAATGGATTTGAAATAAGATTAATTTAAAAGTTAAGAAAAATACTCCCACCGAGGTGCTCCAAAGGAAGGGTAGGTTCCCAGGAAGATCTATTAGCAACAAGAACACAAATCCGATGGTTTCTTTAAACAGTCATATTTGGGGTACAGAAAAAAAGACAACGTTTCGGCACCACTCTGGGCCTTTGTCAAGACTCAAACTCAGAATAAAAAGTTATTTTGTTATTTTATTTCAATGTGTCCCAGAACGGGTTAACGCTAAATATGGACATACCTGTTGTAAATTGGCTTTTCAGCTTCTGAAACACTGGGTCTGCAGCGGTTGCCTGGGCCCTTCTGGCGAGCGACTCTGAGGCTGCGCTGGAGAACATGGTGGAGACATTGGAAACATTCTCCAGACCCACACCAAAAGTGCTGACTAGCTTTTTCACAAAGTTCAGGGTGTGAGGGGTGATTTTTGCATCAGAGACCGCTCCGCTCTTCTCAAAGGCCACCGAGTAACATTTCGCCAGCCCCTGCTGCAGCTGTCTGAGGACCTAAAGAGAAAATGATCTATTAGAAGACCGCTTTCTAACCCAAACGATCATAATTTGATATCTCAGCCAATCCCTGGACTCTCATTAAGGCTTACAGGAAAATAACAGCAAATGCACATCAATGATCTCTGAAACAAATGCTTAAACAGCGTTTCTCTCTTAGGAACGAACTGTAAGCGCTTGCAGACAACATACATCTTGGATGTAAACAAATACTGTGCTTGGTGTTGTGAAAGTTCTCTTGAATAAACACTCTACATCCTCTCTGACATTTCCGTACCACTTAACAGAACTTTTTAAAATGATGCAAGGTTTGGCCATTTTTCCATAATGAGTTTATGGTTAATAATAAACAATGAATAAAATATTTCTAACTAATAAGAACGTCCTGTGGACCTATGAGTATACAGTGCCAATATGCAGTTGGCATTTATTTCCTCCCTGAATAAATGTTATGCTGTAAGCTAATCAGCTAAAGAAAAAAATAAATTGCTTTGGTTTGTTTTTTATTTAATTTTTATTAGTCCGTGATAATTTTAAAATGGCGTCCAAGATGCATCAGTATTCTTTTTGGTACTTAAACGGTGTATATAATGCAGTATGAATGGTTCTTTTGAAATAAAGCTAAAATATTGAAATTGCCACTATTTCCACTCTCACCTATATTCACATTTTCTGCTCTTTCTTGATAGATTTTTTTTTTCTCTCTAAAAGTTGGAACTGTCACTTCTCAACAGTGCAAGTCACCTGTAAGTGAGTATTAACCTTTTTCTCATCTGATGCTTTGCTTTCTTTTGAAATGTAAAGATGTTGCAAGTGACACCAGACTTCATTTCATGCCTGGCACATGCAAGGCACACAATGCAAATGAGAAGATGGAAAGAAACAGCATTTCAGTTTCTCCTCTTTAACTATGTTCAGTAAAACAATGACCGATAGGAGACCAAAATGGAGGCCTCCACTTCCAGAATAGATGTGTGGATTTCTGAATTTAATTTTAGTTCAGACTTCACATAAAACATTTTTGATAAACATTAGGCTATCAGTATACATCACTTAAAAAAATTCTGAGATTTGACAGTTCATCTTTAAGGATTTTGCTAACCTCTCTTCTATGCTTCTGGACGTGCACCAGAACTAGAGACTCTGTCTTAAGTCATTTAATAGCATTATATGCAAATGAGTTTCATTGCAAAGGAAAACAACAACAAAAACATTGATGCTACAATAAACAGGAGAGAATGCCAATCAAATCCAATTAAAATGGCAAAATGTTGGCTCCATTGAGCTTTTGTCAATCCTTGGCATGTTTGATCTGTAGAAAATATTTTAAACTGATGTATGTAAAGAAATTTTAAGGTAGGTAACTGAGCTGATTTAAGTTTTAGAAAAACCGAGTAAACTACCAAAAATTCACTTACCTCTTCGTGCCAGTTTTCCCGGAACCAAACCATCTGGTCTACAATGCCCTCCAAAGAGGACAAGAGAGTGGGGTGAAGTTCCCTCTGCATGTGCATTATCCGGCTGCATCTCCACATAGGTGCTGTGGCTCTTATTGGCCCTGGGTCCGAGGCAGAATGGGACTGAGTTCCTACTGAGCTTGGTTGATGCTGGCCTGAATCTATAAGAAAATGTAACAAGATAAACCGATACTGCATTGTGGCTTTGTTAGATTTGAAAGCATCGGGGCAGTACACACTCTGAAGACGGAAGCAGAAACAGAAGGTACCAGAGCAATGCAAATAAAGTACATTAAAAATGTGTTTTATATATTTACCACCTATTGAGCTCGTCCCTAACTTTTGTTGCTGTTTATATTGCAAGTTAGTTTAAAACATTTGCCAAGTTCGTAAAACGTGAAGGTAACCACAATAGCAGCAGCTTCAGATTTTAGCCATCGCTGATCTAATATGATAAATCTGAACTAGAATACAGCAGGCTCACAGGGAGCAGCAGATAATGAAGAAAGCACTATATGGACTGAAACGTTGACGGGTTACATAAACAGTTTACTAACTCACTCAAATAAAGCAGCTGAAAATTACTTGCAAGTCATGCGGGGGGTTCTGCTTTTTTGTTTTCTCATCGTAAATATTAAATAATAAATATTCTACAGGAGCATTGTGACAAGAAATTTGTGGCATATCCATCTGTAAGGCTTTTAAATCTAAACATTTTCTGATACAATGGTATCAAGATGGGTAGGATTTTAGAAGAAAAATTAAAATGAAAAAGCACAATCCCTCCATGTATCGTACCATGGAAACTGTCAGAAATAAACATTTTCCTTTAGCATTTACATTTTTCTAGGCTATGTCAGCACACAAAATAAGCCATGAAATTGCTTCTTTTTGAGAAGCAATCAAGGTGTAAAATCAAAGATTTGCCTTTCGGAAGCCTGAAACTCACCACTTTTGTAACGCTCCCGCTGCTCGATCTTCAGTGTTAAGTAGAGAGTCCTGATGGGGAAATAGACAGCTTGCGGATATACTCGTCCAACCTGATCGAAAATAAGAAATACCAGAAGTTATTATGAAGCCTTGGGGAAAGAAAAACAAAAAAAAAAAATCCGGGAGTATTCTGAGCCATGAAATTGCATGCTAAAACTATAAAAATAATCAACAGATTGCGGTTTATAAGCCACAAAAGTTCACATATTGCTCTATACATAATTAACTAGTAGACATTACATATGCCCAACATCTATATTAGGGCTAACGAAAAAAACACTGTAGGTCTCAAGATCAAACTAGTGACAACATATTACTAAGAAAGTGCAAACAAACACATGCCTTTCACATTCCACAAGCAGGAAATAGTGCAAAAGGGAACAAACACATAAAAACTTTCAAATATACAAAAAAAAAACAAAAAACACACACACACACAAAACACAATTTTGCTTGCCATAGGGAATCTTGAAAGGACACTATAGTCATTAAAACAACTTTACATTTAGCTTAATGAAGCAGTTTTGGTGTAGAGATCATGGCCCTGCAGTCTCACTGCTCAATTCGCAACATTGAGGAGTTAAATTATTATTATTATTGCCATTTATATAGCGCCAACAGATTCCGTAGCGCTTTACAATATTTTGAGAGGGGGGATGTAACAATAAATAGGACAATTACAAGAAAACTTACAGGAACAATAGGTTGAAGAGGACCCTGCTTAAACGAGCTTACAGACTATAGGAGGTAGGGTATTAGAAACGTTAGGACATGAAATATCAAGTAGGAGTGAAGCAGAGCTGGAGGAGAGAGCAAATCACTGTCCCATAGTCACTTTGTTTACGTAGCCCTAGGAACACCTCCCGGTATGTAACTTACTCAGCCTTCCTAAACATTTCCTGTAAACAGTCATCTAATGTTTACACTTCCTTTATTATAAAGGAAGCTCTGTTGATAGCTTGCTAGACTTTGCAGGAGCATCCTGTATGTGATTAAAGTTCAATCTACAGAGCATGAGATAAACATTATTAAAGTAGCATCTGATTGAAAATGAAATAATTTTGTTTTTATGCAGGCTGTGTCAATCACAGCCAGTGGAGGTGTGGCTAGATGGATGGACAGAAACAAAAGTGATGTAACTCCTAAATGGCAGAGAATCTAGCACTGAGACTTCATAGGGGTGACCTATACACAAAAACTGCTTTAAGCTGAAGTTGTTTTGGTGACTTGAGTGTACCTTTAAGTTGCTTTAAAAGCCAGTCCTTGTCTTGGTTTAATTTACTACAATCTGGCTTCACATTTTCTCTCCACATTTAAAACTGGAATTTGTGTAGCACCAGTATATTCCAAAGCATTTTACATGTATTTAAAAAAAAAAAAAAAAACACACAACTTGAACAAACTGGATGTTTGAGAGTATTTGAATCCATAACATAATACTGAAAAGTACAAACATTAACAAGAATTGAGCTAGAACATTATATTGGGAGTAAAAATAAATTAAATAAAAAAAAAAAAAATAGAAAATGAAACCAATTCAGCAAATTTCCAAGAAAATGCATATTCTAATAAATGCCTTTTCTCAATGTTCGTTTAATAAGCTAAGCAACAAAAAGGAAATAAAGGCTAATGGTGTCAAAAATATGCCAAGCCACAATAGTTTCTTTGCATAGGGAATCTATGTTAATTTTACAGGCCTGCAGTCTGAAAAGCAAATGCTACATTTAAGTGTTCGGAAGAAGAGCTGACGTGGCAGGTTTTCGAGCACTTTGTACTAAGGGTCAATTAAAGAGCATCCCTTCGATCATCTTTCAGGATAAAACCGAAAGGCAGCATAATTTGATCAGCACTGCAAGATAGCATCCACGTACAGAGCAACAGGGGCGGGGGAGAAAGCCGGCATAATGACACCAGCTATTCTATAAATGAGGCCACAATTCCCACTATACCCAGTGGTGCATGCTGGCAGTGCCCATTAGAGAGTAACCTTACTCTGCATAATTGAACCACCGAGAGCAAAAATATCCTTAGTGTAAAAAGAAACCACTTTACTATACACTGCTCTTTGGCTTACTTCGAAACGATAAGTAGATCTTGATAAACATTTTTTTTCTCTTTCTAAAAAGATACATTTCACAGTCCATTACATTTAGGGAGCTGTCGCTTAAAGAGCATTTCATTAGCAGTTTAATTAAAGACGCAGGATTCAAGTAAATCGGTAAAGTCGTGTTTCGGGAATTTAGCAGGGGAGCGGTTAAAAGGGTGAAATGACAAAAAAGATCATGTGATGTTTGGTAGGTTATGGAAGATGTCATCTTAAAATATGCACGGATCACGTCATTGGTGAGGCAGCATACTGGAATGTAATCTATACCAGGAATAAGTCTCCCATGGCAACAAAGTACATACTGCGGTATTGTCAATAGATTGCGAAGTGTGCGCCAATCAGACCCACTTGGTGGGTTTAGGAGTGCTTCCGTTACCCGTGTAATTATGTCAAACAAGTAACAGGTGGAAGTGAAGCCATCTCAAAGACAGTCACTCACTTTTTAACAAGAAGTGCAAGATAACTTGCATGAAATTTACCAAAACCCAAATCCCAAAAATGTTTGCAGTTGCAATATTTCTCCTGGCAGATGGATCATTCACTTGATAACATTCTTTGAGTACTGATAACAACAAAGTATTTAACCAGTAAAGGTACATTCAGATTACTCTGGTTTTCAAGTACGTCCTGGGGATGTTACTATTGCCCAAAATTCAGGGGATGTTACTATTACCCAATTTATCCTCGGAAGGATGAAAGGCTGAGTCAACCCTTTTTTTGAACCTTTCGACCCTCCACGAATTGTGCAGATTTTACTTTACGGATGATATATTAGCCCACTGAGCTTTCTCGCCAGCCTTACGACTTCTGATAACTCAAGTATATCACTTGCAGTGATCACTTGCAATGAGAAATGACCCATCAGGTGTGCATGTAAGTACAGGATTGGCTGGGATGTTACAGCCGTGTCTTATTAGAAGGAGTTAGGGGAATCAGAGACTGGGATTGGCTGCAAATCTGTAGGAATACATGTAGCCATATATTTTTCTATTTGCTCATTAAAACATCGACCCTGTAGTATATCTAAATTCTAAGCAGTATTTCACTTGGAAACTATACTTAAACACCACTTTCCCAGCCCTGTGCTTAAAAAAAACAAAATACATAAAACTAATGCATTGCTGATAGGGAAGTTAGCACTGACCCGAAACTGCACTTCATATTAAAGATTATTATACTGATGTGCAGTGACCATGGCAAAGAAATAAACCAGTCAATTCCTATAGGTAACCGGAAAAAAAATATTCTACAGATTATTTTATATTTTTAATTTAATGGAAAAATGTAAACACCTACACAAAGTCTCTAAACGCACACACACACAACGTTACTTTACTGTCACCTGGAATATTATATTGCTATCTTTATTATGCAACACAATTCACAGACCAATTACCGGAAAAGTCGAGATGAGGCAAACATGCGATCATTTATTTGCCTTTATCAAGCACTTATGTGTGATAATAAGATACAACCCACAAGTTAAATACATCTATTTACAGCAAGCTTGAGAGAAGTGGAAATAAAATATGGATTTTTTCCCCTACTCTCCCATTCTTTCAAATAGCTAGAAATGCCTTTTGGTGATGCACTATTAGAAAACCGATTAGTGAAAGCCAGAGACACAACAGAAGATCTGATTGTAAGCAAAATAAAAGGTCGTTAGGATCAAATCAACCACTGGCATTTCAGCTTCACAATCATTCACGTTCCCTGAATGTTATTAATAAAACAAAATATGTATAACCCAACATAAGTAAAAGGTTATACAGCTATATAGGGTCTAAGTATAGATATACGTGGATATAGATGACAGATATACAATGACAGAATTTAAAAAGTTCTTTGAGGCTGGAAAGTCTTAGAAACACCTAAAGTCTATGGAGAAAGTACAGCTGCATTGATTGCAACCAAAGGCTGACAAGAGGAGGGAGGCTGGAGAAGTACGACCTAACCATCTGTGTGCTTTAAACTTCACGTGCCTCTACAGCATTAACGCAGAGAATGTCTGCACCAAGGTCTCTCCATATACTGGTTTGAAAGGCTTGAGTGAACTTACTTGACTAATGAGGTTCAGAAGGAGCTTGCCTTCAGAGCCAACCAGACATGTTAGTAGCTGCGGGATCCATGCTAGCCATTGGATGGGTGGCACTCCAATGCAATATTTGTCAACTGCATCTGCCAGCGTATTCTTATCGTCATCAAAACTCAGAAGCCACAGGACCTGAAATTATGAGATTTAAACATACAATGAAATATACGACATACGTACTAATGACAATAACCAAAAAAGACATTGAAAATGTTTTCTTTTTTTTTAGGAATGCAGATGACATATTTACCAACTTAATTTTTATTCATTTTGCACATCTAAACTTCGATGAATCAAAGAGACTAATATTTAAGGAGATTTTTAAATTAAAAAATTTAAAAAAGAAGTAAAACGAAGGACGATTTTCTCTGCAAATACAGATCTGGGAAGAAAGCTTGTACAAACATTGGAGAAGAATTGAGGGTTTTAAAAAAAATAAAAAATTATTGTTTTACCAAAAAAAAAAGTTGAAAAAGAATGTGATCAGTTTCGAGGCCAAGTAAGTAAGTTGTAATACAACGTGAGGATTCAAGAATGAATCAGATCGTTTGGAATATCCACACTGTCCTGAAACAAACGTCCTGCAACAGCTATATAAGAATGAACCGTAACATTGAAGGGAAACGTGATAAAAGCCCATAATGTAGTTACAACCTAAAACTGAACGTATCTGAAGCCAAGTCAGTTCAACCTTAATGGACAGTCTGCATCAGTGAAGTCCACTTGTCTGTAGACTGTATCACTAGAACTATAGAAATGTCATAATTTTGAGTTTTACTAAAGGCTATATTACACAGAGACTAAACATGTTGATTACTGACATTTAAATTTTTCTCAGCACAGGAATGCTATATCAATTAGCATGCGTACACCCCTGTTTGCTATGCATTGCGATATTTGACTCTGCTTCATGAGGTGTTAAAAATATAAAACAAAACACACACAAATACAGAATAAAAAATAAATTAAAATACAAAAAAAAAAAAAAAAAATCACCACCTACTTTTGCCAAGTATTTTCTGGATTTGCTCTCATTCTGGTGACGGCAAGCGTGAAGGTAACAAGTGATGGCCGATACACCCAGATGTAACTGCCGCTCTTTGACAAAGATATTCTCCAGGTAGTCACCCCACATCGCCCAGGCTTTGACAAGCACATCATGCATCTGCACTGCTGCAGAAAAAGCCTTGTTGGCATCTTCAGATCTGGAAGATAACAGAGTTTAGCTTGATTACAAAAGCAGACAAAAATAAGCACATATCAACATGTATGTAAATGAAGTACTGCTCTAACAAAATACATTTAAAACACGTGTTTCAAGGCGATATGAACACTTGTACAAATCTGATTTTTTTGCATTGTGAGAAATAAGAGCTGCAGGGAGAAGTAGAAGCAATACAACTAAAATCAAAGCTCTAACTTGGATGGCCGTTACATTTTTCCCCATATCAGAAGACACCTGGATTTAATTTCTTACACAGTTGCCAACAGACTCGTTTCTGCTGAAACAGTCCCAATTTTTGGGCTCCAGTCTCATGTTATAAAAAATGTGCTCTGCAATATACTTTGCCTTTATTCACACTGGCTGCAAATTCAATTACCAGGCTGATTTTCGCATTATGTACTTAATACAATGCTGGCCATGGTTGGGACAGACTGAAAAGCTGGCATAAAGAGGCATAGCAGAGACGGAATTTGTGTGTCACACACAAACAACTGCATTGTTCACTCCTCTTGGTCTGGCTACAAACTTGACAAAGTTGGCACATATTTTAACAGTGGTCATACACAAATAAGAGTAAATGGATTGAACCCCCCTGTATTCTTTAGGACGCTAAAGCAATAAAACTGTAAAAACGATTGCCAAGGATTTCACTTGCATTTAAACTTATATACAGTCAACTAATGTCTATGTCTATTGCGGTAAACTGTTATATACATAGTTTATATATAAATAAAGAAAATGCAAAGGGTCCAATCTAAACCTTTTTTTATGGACGGAAAGAAAAACAATAAAGAAAAATAAATATTAAATATATTTTTTAAAAATAAACAAAAATTACTTGGAGACAAAGAGGCTCATTTAAAGCTCATTACATTGCTGCATTACTAATTAGCTTGCGGCTACAACATGGGGCCAAAACTATGCTAAAAATCTTTTAATGTTCTCCGCAGTTTGTTTTTCCATGGCTGATTAATTGGGGCCATTACTAAATCATTTATGAATTCAGAATAATGATTTTACCAAATATATACATATGCATATTTGTTCTCTAAATTAAGAATAATTACGAGCTATGCAGCAGTAAACAAACACTTGGGGGAGATTCACACATACAATCTACTGTTTATTATTTATTTTATTTTTCCTTTCTTAGCAATTTAATTACGCAGGGCATTTGGTGCAACTTTTGCAGATATATAAAGCCCTATCTCCTTAATACCTACACATCCAAAGTGTCAAATCTGTGAAATCAGGGATCAACAAGAGTTGCGAGTCACAAGTGACCATGTAAACTACATCAATTAATGAGTTACAATGGCAGTCAGGAGTATATCTAACCAAATGGGACAAATTTGTACATATAGGTTTTACAAATAAAAGATTATGTAATGAAGGATTGGTAATTTATTTGTACTCTACATTAGTTTGGGATTAAGTTGCTATACGCTTATCAGTCTGGGAATCGTAATAAGAAATATTACAGAATACATCTATAATAAAAAGTACAATAATTTATCCGTGCACAATGTTTACATGCCACTATTTTATGAACGCCAAACAGAGCAGGTATTGCAAAGTCCCTTTTTCCGATGCTAATGTTTCACAACCAATCATACTGGTGCGGAGTGTATCACATAAATCTGTGCACAGCAGGGCGACACAGAATTTGTAGTTCAGTAGGTTTCTTTCTACTATATAAATCTTTGTGATGTAGCATCTTAACCTAATCAACTAAACAAGATGGGGAAACTAGAAAGGCATCAAATATAAGGGTGACCCAGCCTGTGTGGGTGCCTGTGTGAGCACCACACTTCAGCTCATTGACGTGGTCGGGGTGCAATGTCCTTGTTCCCCTTGGTCCTGCAATGTACAACAACATTACAGTTTCTCAAAAATATTGCAGTACTAAGACTGCCTCTAGTGGCGGTCTACTAGACATGCTTCCGGGAGTCTACCGCACTCTAGGTCACCTAACGGATGCCGGACGTCCTCACGCTCTCAATGAGGACATCCACCATCAGTAAAATCTCCATAGTAAAGCATTGATTCAATGCTTTCCTCTGAGGAGGGCCTAACACACTTGCAGAGTCGGATGATGTCAGAGGAGGTGGAGCACCGACAGTTTCTGAAAAATGCAAAGATTTACATTTGGCCGAAAACACACTTCTACTGACACTTTTCCTTACATCCTTTAACTTTCGAAGGATCTCACATATCCATGCTGTGCATGATGGTGTTGACCACTGTCCTTGCTTCCCATAGAAAAGCATTTAACTGGACAAAGGTCAACAGAATTGGAAGAGGATCAGCTACAGCGAGGAGACTGTCATAGCGATAAATCTAAGCTTTTATAACAGCTATTATATTTTAATTATTTTTCTTTTTGTAATAAAAATAGCAAAGGGGCAAAGTAATCAACTTAAAAGTAAGACATCTAATTAAAAAAAATATATATTATATATATATATATATAAAAAAAAATTCCCCCAGAGTGTACCTTTAATAAAAATAGACAAAAGGGATTTTGCTCATTAAAATGTTGCATTACTAAGAAGCCTGCAGCTCAAAACAAACACGTTTAATGAAATCTATACAGTCTTAATGCTTGGACGGATAGTTACTACCCTCTATTAAAGACCATAGAATTCTAAAGCACCTAAGAGAACAGCTTCCACCGTGAGTATGTTAAAAATAGCCTGGCAATAACGCTCCTTAATTTATAACAGAAAGACAGTTAAGCAATGAAGCAGCTAACGTAGCGAGGATCCTATGAAAGACACTTTTTTTCCCCCCTTTCTCCTTCAACTGCTAAGAATACTTAAGAAAAGCTTGATGCATAAGCTAATAACCTTAACTGACAGAAAGTCTATTAACAGGCTAATTAGCCCTAATATAGCAGAAGCAATTTTGCTCCTTACATTACGAATACAATTTTTTTTATTTGTATTTTTTTTTAAAGCACACAACACCTTTCACTGTTATACAGTCAGCAACTGAAGATGGTTCTTACCGGGAGTGTTAGCTGATAAATTACTCACTTTATCAACACTTTCCCTTTTAAACCAGATTTGTCACAAAAGCTTCCTTTTCTTTCTTTATGAGCGAGCGATCAATCACCCTAAGGTCTCTGCGGACATTGTTCCTAGTACTTCTATCACCTTGTTGGCAGGGAGGGATGTAAGCCATTTGAGGTTCTCTAGAGGACTCACAAAGGTAGACCACCCAAAGGGGCAATAAATAAATCTCCGAACAAGAAATAGAAATAAAATTATGCTTTGGGAGGGGTGGGGGGGAGACTCGCAATCTTTGTTTAGAAACAAGTTTACTGAAGTATGTTTTAAATCAAAGAATATTTCTTGAGTCCCTGACCTTTGGTTTTCAATGATAGAAGGTGATTAACGACTATGGGTGTTGCAGGGAGTACAGAAAAATTATGGCTAAAGAGAAAAATAAATCATCTCTCATTTCTGTATTTTAGGGGGAAAAATGTATTACATTAGGTAGGTAGAGGCCAGAAGCATGACAGACATCAATCGAGATACAATCAGCAGGACAGACTGCGCTCACTCGAGACACAATCAACTGGACAGAGTCCAACTGAGAGACTTCTCACACAAAAAGCAATGTACAAGTAAAGACACACACAAAGCATATCTTACAAAGAGTGCATATGCTTTAAAAAGGAAGGTTTTGTTATCCCCAAGAAATATTAAGTCTACACAGAAGCAAAGGAAAATCATAATGTTCTGGAATTTTATTATTTTGATTTATTTTTTTTAAAAAAGCTCTGTCACTTATTGAATACCTTTCTCTTACCTGCCGAATCCCACCTGACCCCCACCACCCAAAACCTTTTTAGGTTTTGGAACCAAACAAATTACCCTGTTTTTCAACGTGCCGATCTCACCGGTGATTCTTTACAACACAGCCATCTTAAAGATGGCCGTGCCCAAAAATTCTACACTCTGGACTTCCCAGGGCCCCTGTTTTACAATTTAATAAAGGCAACAGAAAAGCCACTTACATGCAGTTCAGGGCTAGGACAGTCTCCCCTAAGCAGCTGCATCCTTGATAATCCCAGTCTAGTTTAATGAGAAGCAATGGAGACCGATGCTGCATACTTCTCAGAGAGAATAATTTAATCTAAACGTTATCTATTAGAAGCACTACCACTGTTCTTCAACGATAAAGGGTTTCCTAGTAGCCGTAACAGCAGCGGCAGCCAAACAAAATAGAGCAAAAGGGAGCCCAAAACACTCACTTGTTAATTTGAGCCAGAAACATTCCCTTTAGCGCGTAGAACTCTGCGGTCATCTCCTTGGTAAAATATTTCAAATTGGTGGATTCAATTACCTCTAAACCCTTAAGAGAAATAAAATGTTGCGTTAGAGAATAATTTGAGGTTATATATTTATAAAGAAGGATGAAAACAAAACCAAGCAAGATTTAAACAACGACATTTGATTGAAGCATTGGCAGAATCCAAACGTTATACCAAAGACAGAAAAATGTGTAAAAAATATATTATTTTTTTTTAAATGGTAATGAATTAACCACTTCAATTCTAGATGACAGCATGGTGATTTTGCACTTGGATAGTTAAATAAAACCATAAATTGCAAAAGGAACTGTTCTGCCTCTCTACCATCTATTTATTTGTTTATTTGCATTAATGAAGGTTTATTGTTCCGGTAGCTTGAACCATGTCTGAATGAATATTCAAATTGCAAAATAAGGGGATAAAAGAAATATTCTGGGCAACCTGTCAATTTGCATGTCATTACTCAGAATTTTCAAAAAGAATTTTAAGCCAGGTAATGGTATCTGTCATGAACACGTAATATAGGGATTTTTTTTGTGTGTCTATGTTTAAAAAAAAATGCATGCTATTTTAGTTTAATTGCACCAAAATGCATAGATTACACAACAATGTTTATTTTATTTTCCGGTTATGCCGATTTACACATTATTTTGCAGCATAATATGTAAATATATTGGCCATTATTTAGAATAATTTGCATGTTAAATTAATTCAAAACAGCCTTGCCTTACATTGAAGAGGTTAAAGAAGATTAGCAAAGGTTCCCTTTGCCAGCTTTGAATCCCTAATTTCTCAAGGTAAAAGTGGGATTAAAAGGAGGAAGTGCCGGGAAAAAAAAAACCTCTGAAAGACCCCCTCATACCCCAAAAAACAAGAAAAAATACAATGATTTTAAAAACAAACAAAAAAAGTATCAAATGATCACTTGCATGAAATAATCTGTCTGTGCATACATCATCGCCATCGTCTGAGAAAGTATATACTTTTTTGTGGTATTTAAGGAGTTTTACTTTCGTAGACAAACAGCGCTATCTACATAGAGATATATATATATATATATATATATATATATATATATACACACATATACATACATATATATATATATATACACACACACACACACACACACATCTCAGATGTGATAGTTTCTCTTTACTGAATTGTGCCTTAAGAGATCGATGCTTTTAAAAAAAATTTATGATCTCACAATGTCATTTTAGAAATGGGTCAAATATTTTTTGTTGATTCACACCCCGCAAATGCCAATGAAGATCTGAGCTTTCAGAGAGAATTACAACAAAGTGGAACGAATGGCACGTCACCGCTGCCCAACATCCGAGAATATCTTACTCCTAAATGCGACAATAATCTAATATTGTTTGACTTCTGCCGTTAATTACGAAGGAAAGAAACGAGGAACGCAGCCTTCTGACAAGGCGTACTCAAATCTAAATTGCTGTTCCAAAGCGCTCAGGAAACATTTAGTATAAAAACGGGACAAACCCTACAGAAAAAAAAATGCAGCGTTTAATGGATCTATGCAGGAGGTTAAAGTATGCTCCTCCAATTAACACTTCATGCTCTTGCAATTTAAAGGATCACTATAGTCTATAGTGTCAGGAAAACAAAGCGGTTATCCTGACACTATAGTGCCCTCAGGGTACTTCTCCCGCGGCGCTGCCAGCTTACCTTATTCCAGCGCCAGGCTCCCTCGGTGCTGGTTACCTCTCCTCCCCGCCGACGTCAGCTCTCCTATCTGACGTCAGCAGAGCCGAATGCGCATGCGCGGCAGTGCTGCGCGCGCATTCAAAGTGTCCATAGGAAAGCATTTCTCAATGCTTTCCTATGGACCCTCTGTGTGATGGAGGCATAATATGCCTCCAGCGTCGTGGAAGCGCCTCTAGCGTCGTGGAAGCGCCTCTAGCGGGTGTCAGTGAGACAGCCACTAGAGGGTGGATTAACCCCAAATGTTTCTCTGAAACTGCTATGTTTGCATCTGAAGGGTTAAAACCTGAGGGACCTGGCAGCCAGACCACTTCATTTAGCTGAAGTGGTCTTTGTGACTATAGTGTCCCTTTAAGTTTCATTCCATCTTCTGCATCCAGTGCAGCTTTGTTTTGTTTTTTCTTTGCTCTGGAAAAAAACTAGGAAGTTCTAGAACTTCTTCCAACGGAAGGATCTCAAATAGTTCTTTTTGAGAAGGGATCCTGCACAAACAAGATCTAACAACTTCTTTAAAATGAGCCATATTGGGGCACAGACATGTTTACGTGAGTGCAGTCTTCTTTGCTTTAGAAATCTATCTAAAACCTAATTTGTGTCTACAGATCAATGGATATAAAATGAGATGAAAGAATAAATCATGTTATCTACACATCACTGCACCTACACACTGTAGATTACTATTCATTCTCATGGGGTTCATTTTCAGAGGGCATAGAAAAGCAAAATAAGACTGTTAAATGCATTCTGGCAATAATTACATTAAACTAAACAAGAACATAAGTTACAGAGGTCTGAAAGCTATTCAACACAATATGGGAAACCATATCGGTTTACCAATAAGTTGAAGTTGAGAGCTAGAGAGAAACATTTACTAGAATTATGAGAAACATTACAAAAACACCAAACAAAATCATAACAAATCAATCATAATAGATATACTTTAATAGAAAAATTATATTTTTTTACCTGCATGCATTCATTCTTCCCCATGGCACCCGCCAGTTGTAGGTAACATTTCACTTGCTGCCGAATCTTCTGAAAGCAGTCTACAATTGGCACTGTGGGAATGGTGTGAATGCGGCTAAGTATGTCCAGCGCCACATTCACCAAGCCTTGCTTACGAGCAATCTTGCCGTACTGGATAATCGCGGAGGCCGAGGCATGGACACCCAACATAGCATTGTTTGAACTCGGGTCATGCTGAGTACTGTTGTCATAGGCGTTAACAATTGCTGCAATAAATAAATACATGCAAGTTTTGACGAACACTGTTTAAATAATTGGTTATTTTCTTTCCATCACATGGTTTATGACACATGGGTAAAACACAGGGCATAGACTAAGGCAGTGGTAGGCAACCTTCGGCACTGCAGATGTTGTGGACTACATCTCCCATAATGCTCTTGCAGCCATAATGCTGGCAAAGCATCATGTGATATGTAGTCCACAACATGAGGAGTGCCGAAGGTTGCCTACCCCTGGAGTAAGGCATTAGCTCAGGGTTTGTGCATGGCTAAAAGAGCATATAATGATTTTGCCAATAAGACTATTTCAGTGGGAAGTTTTCTTGAAATAGTATTCTATTACTGTAATATATCATAATTTTATTTATTGTTTTATTAATTTGCCAGTTTATGAACAGATGTTACCATAGCCTAAAAAACCTCATGCTGATGAGTAGCATTAACCACGAAACAGCTGTCCATGAGTGGTTCACTGGCTTTGCTCCTCTTCCTGAGTTGTGTTTCAAAGCGGTTGTATACAGCAGACACATACTCCAATGAATCCATGTATAAAGTGGAATTATGAGGCAAAAATGTGGTTCTTTGATGAGCTCATTTGCATATGCCTACCCAGAATCCCTTGCAGGAGTGAGAGCACTGTTAAAGTGAGATTCCTGTGGTAAAAGCCTTTTGGCTTGCCTGGTGTGTGTATATTTGTGTGAATATATCTATATCGAGATCGAGATCTATATCTAGAGATATATATCTAGAGATATAGAGATATATATATATATATATATACACACACATATATATATATATATATATATATATATATATATTTCCATAAAGACTAACTATAATTATGTTTAATCATATATAATTAGTACCTATGTTAATATTAAATATACATGGATAGAATACCAATGAAATGTCATATTACTAAACTAAAATTAGCTGAATGTGTGTAAAAAACATGTATATATGACATGCAGTCAAATTACTAAGTGTTTCACACACAGTTTCACACAAAAACCCGACACAGGATTACATGAAACAGATAACACTAAAAGTAATTAATTTTACTTTTTAAATATTACAGGATTGATACAAAGTTCCATTGTATTAGAAAAGGTGAAACAATGGCTAGACTTGTCAAAATTTATTTTACCGCCCAAAGAGGCAATTGTTAGTCTGCAGAAAAAGAACCAAAATCCTTTGAAGAATAACAACACATCTTTGAAACGCATCACGAAGTTTAATTAACCCCTTGTACAAAGTGGTAATTGGAATTCCTGGTGGTGTTACAACACCATCTATTGACCAAAGTCTAGATGATAGCCTGTAGAAAAGAGACGCCCACCTCACCCTATTGGTCACTTTAAATTAGTGACGTAAAGAAAGTTTAGGGGCACTGGTCCTTTAAAAATTGAGGATACCCGAAGAGATCTTAAGTCGGCGATCTGGAGCAGGAGACAAGGATACACCAAACGTTCTGTATCTCTACCAACTAATTCTGGGCCTCTAAAAAAATAAAAAAAAAAATCTAACTCTCCAACTGAAACTTTGAAATTCTTAAAGGACCACTCTAGGCACCCAGACCACTTCAGGTTAATGAAGTGGTCTGGGTGCCAGGTCCCTCTAGGATTAACCCTTTTTTTAATAAACATAGCAGTTTCAGAGAAACTGCTATGTTTATAAATGGGTTAATCCAGTCTCTAAAGCCTCTAGTGGCTGTCTCATTGACAGCCGCTAGAGGCGTTTGCGTGCTTCTCACTGTGAAAATCAGTGAGAAGACGCCAGCGTCCATAGGAAAGCATTATGAATGCTTTCCTATGAGACTGGCTGAATGCGCGCGCAGCTCCTGCCGTGCATGCGCATTCAGCCGAAGAAGAGGAGGAGGAGAGCTCCCCGCCCGGCGCTGGAAAAAAGGTAAGTTTAACCCCTTTCCTTGCCATCCAGCCCGGCAGGAGTGGGACCCTGGGGGTGGGGGCACCCTCAGGGCACTATAGTGGTCCTTTAATAATCAAAACTCTGATAACTTCCTATTTTCACAATTCTCTACTCATACTTGCATACAACATTTATGGAATATCCAAGCCTAAAAAATTTCTTCCCAGAAAGCTAGTAAATATGCTGGTTTTATTTTTTACTCAAAGCAGAACAATACCTGGATAAAAGCAAGTCAGATTTCTAACTTAGAAATCATAAATAGCTGAGGAAATATGTAGTTACAAATTCCGTACTGCAGAAGGAATAAGTGAACAATATATTTACTGGTAATTTGCCAAGTTTATCATATCAAGCTATTATCCGGAGATATTGACTTCTCTGAATTTAGGGAAAGTTAAACTTTAATCGGGAAAGTTAATTATATGCAATGTAAAATCTGCTAGAATTATCTTTGGTTATTGGATGAGAAGGAATGGTTAAATAGATCTAGTATGAGAAATATTGTATTTGTCAATTGCAATATTAAAGGTATTTTTCCTGTGAGAATTGTAGCCAGCAGTGAGTGCGTTAACTCAGTGTGAGTCAAATTGTCAGCAAAGTTTCTATTGCTATTAGCTGTGTTATTGTGAGAGGTTGTGAAAAGGTCTTTGTTAAGAAATGCCTAGCTGATTTCAAAGTTCAGTGTCCGGTCGTAAATGTTGTTGAAATTTGCATCCATGTGGATATGTTATTGAGCTATCTGAAACTGTATATCAAAAACATATGTATAATTATGTTATCCCTAAATATTCACCGATTATTGTCACGCATGGTACATATTATTAATTATTGTCACAATAAATTATATTTTTATAATTAGTTTGTCATTAATGTGTGAAATACAAATTCTCTAATAAAACGTACTCCAGGGTCTACGAGAGTTAAAAGTGAACAGTGCCAATATATACATTTTTGATATAATAAAAATTATTAAATACATTTTTGATAATTTTTATGAAAATATTATTTTTAATATTTATCACTCCATAAATATCCTCACAATTATTACGGATATTATTGTCTCATATAGAACCCGGCCGCACTGATCAGGGCTTGAATTTCAGTGTAACATTAAATCACTAAAAACAGAGTATCGATCTAGAATGGAACATTTATTTGGAAACGGGCTTCGACAAGTGACATTTACACAGTTGTAGGTCCTAACCTTGGTAATGGTGTTGTCTCCACATGAAAATGCTGCTCCAGTGAGACAAGTCGTCTGATACGATGGGAAGTCTATTCCGCCATGTTTTCACCACGGTTTTCATGTCGTGGAGACTGTTGTTTCTTCCCAAATTCGCAGGCTGCAATCCTGCATTAATCTGAGCAGCTTCTTGAAGTTCAATAATTTGCTGAGCTGCCTAAAACGACAATGAAAGGGGAGATCTTAACCACAAAGAAATGATAAATATATAACAATATTCAGTACAGACAAACGCATACTATCTCTCGGGTAGCGACCGTCCTTCTTTCACCCATATACAGTCATACGAAAGGAATACCAAATGTGTCTCAGACACTCAAAGAGTTAAAAAAAATAATTTAAAAAAAAATAATAAATTAAAAATCTATTCTGCTATGTCTGTGTTTAAGTTTAATTGCTCTACTTGAATAATTATATAATAAACTTGTTGATTATGCCAAAGCTAAAGGCAATTTGGTGGCTTTTCACTCAGTACAGGTATACACAAAATGCACTGACAACTGTGCAGTCTCTATATTTCACAGTTAAGGCTGTGCTGAAAAAAAAAATGAACATTAATCTACCATGATAACCCAAAATGTAACCTTAACTGACAGAATATGCTGAAAGTATTACATCTGTGGCAGATTGATGTATTCTATGCATATATCACGATGTATAAGCAGCAATAAACTAGTGTTCCATTTTTGGCACATGTAGGGAGAGGGAATCATTTTTCAGGGCACTCACTTCCTGAGATGAAGGAAATATACTGTGTAAGATGTTACAGAAAATGAAGGGTGCAAAGAGAAATGGTTCCCCTGAGGCTTTCACAAAAAAAGAAATACGATTTCAAATAGGCTATTCTCTAGTGTCTTTCAAAAAAAATGTCATCACGTAATTTAGTGTAAAACGGTCAAGTTTTTTTATTATACAACAACCACATCCATTGCAGTTTGGATTGTGAACTCTGCTAATGCTTTAGCAAATGATGGCTAAATATTCTGGAAAACATGCAAATATTTCTATGCTCGCAGAATACTTGCTCAAAAGTGCTTTGATTTTTAGAGAAGATATTTGGCCAAGTCTACTCTAACAGGGTTAGTCACTAAAGTGAGAAATGTCTGGAATTCAAATGGGAAGTTCAGATTGAAGGACATCATAGCTGAAGGGAAAACATGTGAAAACATCGCGAACGTGGAGATCATTTGCAAATTCAGCTACAATTCAGCTACAGTTAATTGTGGATTAACAATTTACACTTTAGTGAATAACCCTGAATTGTAAGACGCTACCTAAAAATGGAGAGAGGACAACTGAAGGTGTAACCCCCTCAGAGTCTCAAAACATGTGTTAGCTCATTTGTTTGGTTGTTGTAAGGAGTAATGCGCTAATTGCAAGTAAGTTGTAGCCACACCTAAATTACTAGCTACTGTTCGTTTCACATTAATTCTGACCAATTAGACATGGGAAAACGCCAAAACGTTGATGTGTATAAACACTGTTACGTAATAAAAGTATTTTGCCTTAGCCATTTCCAGAAAGATTTACAAGCGGAGTGGTTCTGAGATTGTCATAAAGGACCGGTGATTTTGGAGAAATCCTCCTATGTACAATCTACTAATACAGCCATTAAACAAACACACACTGCGCTCTCAAGACAGCGCGCGAGACAAAGATAACAGTTGTGTTTGCTGCTAATCAACTAAATAAGATAAATGCCCGAGGACTCTGCTCACATTTACAAAGTCAAATCTCCTGAAACAAAATAAATTAAGCAAAGTAATATTTTTCTCAATTATCGCCGTATCAGCTCGCGCAATACCTTAACCTCCGTTCATCCCTCATTCATCATGTAAATTTAATTTGCTTGCTGGTATTTAATCACACACTATCTGATATATAAAAAAAGTAATTACCAGGGCTGCAAACTCACGGCTCAGTTTGTACTTTTGTCATTCACTTTCCTTATGCTAATCCAGGTTTTAGAAAAGTGGTATAAGCAGCAAAACGTATACACGTAAAGTCCTTCTACTTGTGAACGGTTTATATATTTACAAGTAACAAATGTTTGAATTTGCAAGAGCATTAATGCACATATTTCAAAAATTCATGGAACACTGACATTAGCCAATGAATAAATTATATGATGGGTTTACCTTTTGTGTAAACATGAATTGCTGGCATTAGTACAACAAAATATTTTATAAATAAATGCATATCTATACTTTTAACTTGTACCTGAATGCAACAAGCCACCACTGTTGTGGCTGCGTTAAAATATTAGGGCAGTATTGGTAAAGTATGGGATCGGCTGTTGCAGTCGTATATTGGTAAAGTATGGGATCAGCTGTTGCGGTCGTACAGTGGTAAAGTATGGGATCGGCTGATGCAGTCGTACAGTGGTAAAGTATGGGATCAGCTGTTGCGGTCGTACAGTGGTAAAGTATTGGATCGGCTGATGCAGTCGTATAGTGGTAAAGTATGGGATCAGCTGATGCAGTCGTATAGTGGTAAAGTATGGGATCAGCTGTTGCGGTTGTACAGTGGTAAAGTATGGGATCAGCTGTTGCGGTCGTACAGTGGTAAAGTATGGGATCGGCTGATGCAGTCGTATAGTGGTAAAGTATGGGATCAGCTGTTGCAGTCGTATATTGGTAATGTATGGGATTGGCTGTTGCAGTCGTATATTGGTAATGTATGGGATCGGCTGTTGCAGTCGTATATTGGTAATGTATGGGATCGGCTGTTGCAGTCGTATATTGGTAATGTATGGGATCGGCTGTTGCAGTCGTATAGTGGTAATGTATGGGATCGGCTGTTGCAGTCGTATAGTGGTATAGTATGGGATCGGCTGTTGCAGTCGTATATTGGTAATGTATGGGATCGGCTGTTGCAGTCGTTTATTGGTAATGTATGGGATCGGCTGTTGCAGTCGTATATTGGTAATGTATGGGATCGGCTGTTGCAGTCATATAATGGTAAAGTATGGGATCGGCTGTTGCAGTCGTATAGTGGTAAAGTATGGGATTGGCTGTTGTAGTCGTATATTGGTAAAGTATGGGATCGGCTGTTGCAGTCGTATAGTGGTATAGTATGGGATTGGCTGTTGCAGTCGTATAGTGGTAAAGTGGTTTTATCAAGAGTCCATACAGATGTTCAAACAGCTACTAGATGCATACTTGCAAAAACAGAATATTCAAGGATATAAGCTTTCAATGTAGGGTAATAACTGCTTGATCCAAGGATAAATCTGACTGCCATTCTGGGGTTAAGAAGGAATTTTTTCCTAGCTTGTTGCAAAATTGTGTTTCAAACTGGGTTTTTTGCCTTCTTTTGGATCAACAGCAAAACACAAATGTGAGGAAGGCTGAACTTGATGGACGCAAGTCTCTTTTCAGCTATGTAACTATCTATGTAACGAATGGGATCGGCTGTTGCAGTCGTAAATTGGTAAAGTATGGGATCAGCTGTTGCAGTTACATATTGGTAAAGTATGGAATCGGCTGTTGTGGAAGTATTGATAAACGTGGAATTCAATGTTTAGCTAGTATTGGTAAAATACAGGAACCACGGTTACAGCCACACTGGTAAAATAAGGCACACACGGTCGCCGTCACACTGGTAGATGTGGAAGAAAACTTTACTTTGGCAACAAATGCATGGGCTGAAAAAATATATTAATCTTGTAAACATGACTGATGTGATATGATTAGTCATTATAGAATGTGCATATGGAAACAAAAAGCCTAAGTGCAGATCTGGTTTAGCTAGCAAAGATGGAGCTTAGACACCAGGATTAACTGCAGCATCCTGACTTGTAAGCCCTGTGATGAAGCCATCAATTTTTGCATAAGATTAAATCATAACCACTGGCTACAGAAAAAAAACCAAAAGCACAGGTCTTGTAATGCGATTATACAAGTCGAGAGACATTGAGAGCTCTCTTTTCCAGACACTGAAATCTACTCATTGAATTCCTGTCTGCTTATTATCCCTCATACACACGTTATAAGTGCAATCTAATTGGAAATCTGAAACAACTGCCAAGTCTCGCACAAAAGCATTGTTTATATATAGCAAGCGGATTAAAAGAGGAGGTGCAGACCTGATTGTACGAAAAGCATAAAACCAAATCTAAATATTTTAAAGGGACACTTTAGTCACCAAAGCAACTTTAGCTTAATGAAGCAGTTTTTGTATATAGATCATGTCTCTGAAATCTCACTGCTCAATTCTCTGCCATTTAGGAGTTAAGTCACTTTTGTTTCTGTTTATGCAGCCCTAGTCACACCTCCTCTGGCTGTGACTGACACAGTCTGTATGAAAACAAAATGGATTTATTTTTAAATCAGATGTTAACTTACTTCAGAAGTTTTTTTTCCCTGCTCTGTAAATTGAACTTTAAATCACATACAGGAGGCCCCTGCAGGGTCCAGCAAGCTATTCAAGCAGGAGATAGGAAATGAAACAGAATATGAAAAGGAAGTGTAAGCATTAGATGTCTTATTACAGGAAGTGTTTAGGAAGGATGTGCAGTCACGTGCAGAGAGGTGGGGCTAGGGCTGTATAAACAAAGTGATTTAATTAATAGATGGCAGATAATTAAGCAGTGGAACTGCAGGGGCATGATCTACATACCAAAACTGCTTTATTAAGCTAAAGTTGTTTTGGTGACTATAATGTCCCTTTAATGTTTAACTGCTAAAAGCAATGCAAACAGGCTTGAGATGTTTCCGTTCACGTACCACTTAAATCAGAGTTCAGGGGCACCATGAGTTTTGTTGGCATCAAATTATTGTTAGTATGTGTGTATGTGGTAGAAGCTACAGGATGTTCGAGAAAAGTTCAGTACTCACATGGTTAAAACTACTGTGCAATTATCTTGGACCCGGGAGCATGTGTGGAACGTCAGAAACGCCCACTATTAGATAACAAATGTAAGAGAAGTTTTAGTTTAATAATTGGATGTAACTATAGTAATGTAGGTGTAATTTTTGTATTCTCTGTATACGTATGGAATACGTCATTTACAGTATATATTCTTTGTTCGGAAAATGATCTGTGTCCAGTGCATCGTGTAACAGATAATGGCACTAGAACATTTGCAGCTGCAAATAAATTTATGTTTGCTTCCTGGAATCCGTGTTCATTCTTTTATGTATTTCTTAGCCTTGCATTTCTATTACATGTACTGTATATGTGGCAATACCACACTTAAGTCGCACTAGATGCATTCATTCTAAGGCCTTTCAGCAGGTCTTTGGAAAGCACTGGAAATGCAGCCCAGGGATGCCAATTTAAAAAAAACAAAACAAAACAAAAACAAACAAGGATCCGTGGTTTCATAAAAAGCCATTTGGAATAGCCTTTAAAAGTCATTTACACAGGTCATGGATGACAGCTGCTTTCAGTACACTTTCCTTAATGGCTATGCATACATTCTGCTTGAGCACTGTTGGTGCAAAGTCT
Source organism: Pelobates cultripes (assembly GCA_933207985.1). Lineage (NCBI taxonomy): Eukaryota > Metazoa > Chordata > Amphibia > Anura > Pelobatidae > Pelobates > Pelobates cultripes. The sequence goes on along the minus strand of OW240918.1, from coordinate 123,274,725 downwards.
GTGCATACACTCACCTGTAACAGAGGTGTATGAACGTGAGATACAACATGCGGAAGCCTCCTCCATTCCCGAATTGCCAGACTGCTTGCCATCTCAACCAAGCGCTCAATGTAGTTCAGCTGCTGCTCCTCGGGGTGGCAAATTGCTAAATATCCTCGATACATGTTCACTTTCCATGCCATCTCCTTAGGGCAACTGAGCTCCACCTAGTGAAGAGAACGGGTAACTACATTAGAAAGCTGAAGCAAGTGGTATAAGGCACGTCAGAGGACAATCTAAAAGTCATATGGCACCAGTGGATAATTACTGGAATAGATTATATCCAGAATAGCGGTTTCTTTCAACTAATGCATATGCAACTTTCTGCAGTTGGGTTTGGCTGATCCTTTAGACCTTTTATGTAACTATTGAAAGACCACATGATCTTAAAATAAGCTTGTTTTACTCCAGTCCAGACTCTGAATATTGAATATAGTCTGAATTTCAAGTAATACCTAGATTTAATATAATTCGTTACTGGCCCCTGCAAGCCCGGAGGGTCCATGACACACTCACCATGGAAGGGCAATTGCATGTGGAAATGCCACGTTCTATGTTAGGCAATCAAATTCTCTATACTTCCATCATATCCATAACTTACAAGTTCGTAATATAAACAGGACCGTGTTTAGTGCAACAACATTTTTCAATATAGCATTTCATTACCTAATTTTTATGATTTTTTTTTGGAAGGTAATGAGTCATACGATGATGTGGCGGAAAAGAAGAAAAAGATAACATCGAACAGTTCATAAAACACTTTTGTTTATTGCTTCATGATAAAACTTTTCTATTACCTACTAAAATCGAATCTTCCGTTTAGAAGTTTCTTTAATAAAAGTATTAAAATATAAACCTATAGCAATACTTGCAGACAGAGCCTCAACAAGAGCATCAATATTTCATAGAGCAGATGGTCTACTATGCAAGGTTTCTGTTGTTGGGAAGAACAGCTAAACTCTGTATTCTTTGTACAGGTTCCTGACATGATTTAAACTATTTCAACACACCGTGCCACAAACAGGGAGAGGACAGGCCTTATAAAATATTAACAAACACTTCCATGGCTGGAGGTATGATCAACAGAGTAAACAAGTCAGGACATTGCAAAAGATCAGTCGAAGAAAGTAGAAAAATAGTGCAGTACATGAGGGTAGAGGAAATTAATGTTTTAAATGTCTGTCCAGCTGACTACACAACAGAGGTGCATTCATTTTGGTAAAAACATTTAACTTTTTTTTTTTAAATGTTATTGATAGCACACCTGAAAAAGGATTTCACAACGAAGAACAATAAAAAAATAAAATAAAAAAAAATACAACAGTTAGATCTTTTATGTAGTTTTTCAATACATTGTTAAACACAGACCAGTCAAGCCATAAGACTTGCTTGATTCTTTAACTAATTTGTATATGCCAACCCAGAATCCTTTGCAATAGTAACATCACTGCAATATTGAGATTTCTGTGGGAAAAGCAAATCTTATGGCTTGACTGGTGTCCAGATCTGTGTTTAACAATGTATTGACTATCCACTGATTTCAGGTGGAAGTGGTTTTTAATCACAATTTTCCCCCACCATAACTTTAACTATGATTACTTTGCTTCATATTCTGAAAGATTTTCTTCAAATGTATAATTTACTTTCTTGCTATATAGACATTGTATTTGCGAGTTCTATTCCTTATCGATAATACTTCTTGTAAACTCTGGGATTTTTTTAATTAAAAATTTCATAGTATATACAAATGCATAACCATCAGAAGGGCTACAAATAACATCAGTAAATGCACCCGTGACAGTTTGGCACATGTGGGAATATTTTCTTTCATATATTATATGAAGGCAATAAAGATTTGAAAGATGCCATCAGTATCCCTTCTCGAAAACCCTTACAAATATGTTGGCCACAGAAAAACAAAGAATATAGTTGACCAGTTCAAACATGTCCAGTTCCCCTTGAATCAGCATAGCTGCTCGCTTTTGATTGTTTATGGATCACTGCATTATAGAGCCAGGGCTTTGATTTGTCAAGAGTGACACTCTAGATGGCAGGGTATATAGTTAAAGTTAACTAACGGTATAAAAAAAAAATTAACTGCTTAGAGTAACAAAAAGAAGTCGCATTCAGCCAGAAATTAATATTGTGCATCACCCTGATAGCCGCCCAAAGAAAGAGTCTTGCTAAAAAGCAAAGCTGACAAACGTCTCAAAATAAATAAATAAAAAGACATGGAATAAAAAAATTTGATTAGCCCTGCTTGTGCAAGAGGACAAAGCTGGCATATTTGCACTAAATAAAGGGTGAAAAAGTGTAACTTATAACGATTGATATTGGAAGGTTTTTTGTTTGTTTTATAGAACAAATAAATCCAATGGTGGTTCTATTAAAAATCATATTAACACTATTTTAAGGCACAATTACAGTTCCTATAATTCTAAGCCCATTCACAGCAAAACTACGGAAACTAGTCCCATAAGGGATTATGTATCACATTAAACACAAATTTCAGGAATTAAGAAATAGTGGGAAAACAAAGCAGAATAACATTAAAGAATGGGAAAATACAAGTACACCAGTAAAAATGAAAAGCAAATAACTTGCTTTTAATAAAGTTTAACTAGGTTAAGGGATGCACCCTACTTAAAGGGATACTATAGTACTAGGAATACAAAGCTGTATTCCTGGCACTATAGCTCCCGCTGCCTTCCCACTTCCTTGCGCATATATTTACTTACCCGACGAGGGTGTACTATTGCGCATGCACACCAGGTGCCAAGCACACATTAAGCCCTCCCCAAAGGAAAGCACTGAATCAATGCTTTCCTATGAGGACGTCCAGCATCAGTTAACGGATCAAAAGTTCGTTAGGATCCAGGAAGCACCTCTAGGAGAGAGCCACTGGGGACAGATTTAGTGCTGCAATGTAAACATTGCAGTTTCTCTGGAATTGCAATGTTTTTACATTGCAGCACCAAGTACAATAAGGACACTGCACTCAGACCTCTTCAATTAGCTGAAATGGTCTGGGTGCCTGAAGAGTCCCTTTAATATTGGTGTAAGTATTTTTATTGTTATTTTAGCTTCATTGGAAAAGAGCTGTAGTGTTATGCTACAGAGAATGCCCCCTAAATAAATTACTAAACCTCCAAATATTGAGGCTTAAACAGATTAACTTTCTACACTAATTCTATGTGTCTCCTGAGAATGAGAAAAAAATGGTAGACACTTGGCTGTGTGTCAAGAGACTCCAAATGAGATAATAGTTTGCTATCAGGTTAACACCCGCTGAGAAGCGTGCATTTTGACATTCTCTTTATAGCGTATCTGTGGTAGGAGAACTCCCCAATTTAGTTTTTTTTTTCTATTCTATTAATAAATGCCTCATTACAGAAAAGCTTTCAGTATAAGGCTTAGCCTAAAGTCACTGGTGCCTGTCACTCCCGTTCAGCATGCCAGCCATCACTCGGGATAACTGTCAGACGTGATCAATTCTCTCCGTTTCAATGCAAGGCTTAAAAGCCCCTACTGCACTATTTATCTCATTCATTTAAATAGTGCGAAGAAATAATGCAGACTATGTTTAAAAAAATAAAAATAAATAATAAAAAAATAAAAAAAATAATGTGTACAAAAATACCAGGATTTATTTATACTTGGCTACTTCATGACATGAAGTGATACGAAGAGCATTTTGAAAAATAAACAGTGTTTAAGAAGATATTTGATTTCCCTCCTCCGAGCATTTTTATTTTAGAAGAGCTCCATTTATGAGAAATCGATAAAACAGCTGATAAAAGGATCCCTTTTTTGCTTAAAATATGGATTAAGTAATTAATGTAAAATCAAGCTCTTTTTTACAGCTGTCAGAATGATGCTCTGGAAATCGTAGTTGCTGCTGTACACTGCAGTAAACACAAGCTGTGATATTCAGCCTCTCACATTCAGTGAGGGATGCAGGGGGTCCATACATTGCGCAGACAGTGTCTACCTTATAATTTTTTAACAGTATACCTGGCTATGCCAGAAATGAACAGTCACAGTTGTAAGTGCTTACATTTCCTGCGTTGGCTGCAGAGACATCGCTAAAAATCACTATTTTAAAAGAGAGTAAACATGTTTTCCCAGTATAAGGATGTGTTTTTCCCCTCCATTTTTAATTTGCTTTGATGCTTGGATATCCTGGCACAGCCAGGCATACCATGCAAATTGAATGTAGCCTGCATGCTGATTAAATAGTAAATGAACTCCTACAGCTATGTTGATTGTATCTATGTGTAACTTTGCTTTCTAAACCCTTGCATGCCAGAGAGACAAGATACTGCGTCTCTTACTTAGGGCTGAATTTTCCAGAAGGCCACAGAGGCTGTGGCCTCAGGGCAGAAGGCAAGAGAGGGGTGGCACAGCCAGAGGGGAGATCAAAGATCACCCTCACCAGCAAGCCCATTCTCAGAGGGAGACAAGCACTGTGGAAACGTGTGCAGCGGCCAGCGCGCGCGAGATAGACTACAGACCTAATTCTCCTCCTTCCGGGCAGGCTGCGAGCCTCTGCACCAATAAGAGGAGAGCAGGTGGGGCTGTGACATCACTATCATATCCCCCCATTTGACCTCCTGGGACATGGGGCCAAAAGTGGACAGCCTGAACAGAAGAGAGCAGGCAATACAGCCTTCCCTTCCCCCTGTCCAGCTAGGGGGCAGTCCACCATCCTACCCAGCAAGGGACTTGGCAGGCCACGAGCCTTCTTTGCCCAAACAATTGTGCCTGCCTGGGTCACTGTGCATGTGTGTGGTTATTCACAAAGGCCAAAGTTTTAATTAAAAAAAAATATATATATATATCAATACTTTTAAATAGTGGGAGGCTATTATGCACGTGTATACATGTAGGCATCTATATTAGTATATAGGAGATCTGTTTTGATGCATTAATATACAGGGCCCTGAGCCTTGTGGAAGGCATAGAATGACCACAATAACTAAAGGAAAGTTTCAGGATTTTCCTAACCACTAATTCATCAAGGAGTTTCAACATTTTGAGGGAAAGACAAATGAGCTTATTATAAGTGTTTTAACCCTGCTCATGCTATATGCATTAACCACTCTTACAGCTTCGCGTGGTTTTAACACCTACCCACATCCTAATGCTTTATAGCCACTAGGAGTTTTGGTGAAGCTTTTAATGGCAAACATGAACATTTTGTACAAACTGTGCCGGTCCGGAAACAAGGGCATGTCCAAGTAATGCATTAGCGCGTACATAAGATTCAGAACAAAGCAATACTGCTTGAACATGGATTATTCCTTCTACAGCCTGTATATTGAAAGAAACAATCATTCCCCTATGCTTGGCATAATAGATGGTTAGACCCCCCCCCCACCTCTTCCAAAACAATCTGATGGGAGAAGAAATTCAGCACTTGAGGGTCTATTTTTTTTTTTTCAACTAGCCCTGACAAATGCTTTACTTTTACATACATAGTGAAGCAATAACTTTTAGAGCCTCATGTTACGAATGCAAAACAGTTTGTTACCGCTTTGTTCATAGCCGCACAGATATTACTGGTTGCCATGGCAACCGCATGCCCATCTATTAAGCATTATTTTAAACAAATGTTGCAGCGGACGACATTTTCACGGAATTGGACAGGAGGCTACGCAAGGTGCTTTATGAAACCTGTAGAATATGCCTTGTGCACTGTAGACATCGCCAGGTTGGATAATACAGCATTGTCACTCTGACATTTACAAGCGATATTACTAGAGATCTCTGCTTGAACGCCATTGTTGTTAGTTTTTAGAATCTAATGTTTAGAGACATGTTAACTTAATAGGGTCACTTAACTCAAGCATGTCAGAGCTTTAATGTATATTGGGCATTACAGAAATTCAACACAAGGTGGTCCTTCAAGAGACCCTTACTCAGCAGGAAATGGTCACCTTATGTAACATCTCTACATAGCCTGGCTAATGCCAACTATTAAGGACATTCCAACAGTAATAGTGGGGGACCGGATAGGCTGACGCCATTAGGACATCACAAATACTTAAAGGGACAGAGACTAATAAAGTACATTTCCAAGTCAGAATGAATTTCTTAGAAAGAAATTAAATGTGAAATTAGACTATAGATAGAGCTTTGTTACAATATTTCTTGCCATTAGTTTTTGGCTTTAAAACAGAGGTAATGTTTCCATGTACACTGAAAAGGCTGCATATGTAGTTACAAAAACCATCAGCTGTGAAAAGGTTTGTCACTACAGAAATGAGAGCTTCTCCCGGCAGGATAGGAGCCATGTGGGGGCGTTAAGCTTAACAATTTGACTAAAAGGAAAGTTAAAATGAAGATGAAAATTGGTTGTGCTACTAGAAGTTGAAATTGTTTTTTCCAGCATGCTGACAAATAAAAATGGCCTTTACAGAGTGCACACACCCTGTTGTGATATGCAGTTGCCCTGTGTCCACCAAGTACTCAGAAAACACGTTCAAACAAAATGACTTCCCTGGCAGTACACACAAAAAAAACAAAAAAAAAAAAACTTTCATCTTAAAGTCAATCAAAGTAAAGTAGCAGGTATATAGTAGTGAGGTTCTGACAGTCCCTGTAGAGTGAACTGTTATTTTTACATTTTACCATTACTATGAACTTCCAAAAGATGTCATCCATTATCAACTGCACATGGGGACAATATTACTTTAACAGTGTGCAGTAACTTCTAGAAATTAAATCACAGGAAATGGGCACCCATAGTACAATTACCTCCATTGGTGTGAAGCAAGTCCTCTCCTAACAATAGGCAACAATTCGACTAACTCTAGTCTTAATTACAGCAACATGTGAAACATGGAGGAAGACGAAAAAAATACTATGTACACAGGTATGTTGTGGAGAGGCTTGTTTTTTTGTCAATTTCCCTGAATCATAATCATAACATGGTTTTCACTTGACTAATGAAAGTAGGCCGCAGTCCAAGCTATCATGCACGTGGAAAAATTACTTCTGCTGCCTACAGGAATGGGGACAATTTGAATAATCTTACCCTTGTAAGGGTCCTTCAGCAGTTTCAATTTAAAATAAAGTGCCCCTCGTAATTATTTTATATTCTATTGTGTACCATAAATGTGAGAGGATGAGCAGCTAGTTTTTTTATTTACGATATATATGGATATTTTATATTCAATAGTCCTATTCAGTATTAATATACTTTTAACATGCATGCCATTTAACCCTGCCAGGAGACCTCTAGTGCAAAGCACACAAATTGCTACAGTGATTGAAAGACACTCTGTCGAGGAGATTTACAAGCACTCTTACAGAGTTCACAAGTTAAACCAGGTAATGTTAATTGTAGTGGCTCACTAACAAACCTCATCCTCGCGGCTGCTAATTGAGCGGAACCAGAGCCGATGCTGCTTGTTACGATGATGTTAGCCTGATCAGCTGTGAAATGGCACTCATTGTTTTAACAGTGTGCTTGTGCAAACATACCACACACCCTATGTACACCACTCTGGAGACGCTTTAAACTTACCCCTGTCTCAAGGATGGAAAATGGTAAATAATAATAGCTTCCTGTAAGAACAGGGAGGTAAAAAGGTAAATTCAGATCCTGACCTGTACGAGAGCTTCTTTCATTGCAGTCCAATTTGACACTCTCCAGGAGCATTCCAGGACAAGGTAGGGATTTATGTGGCCTTTTGACTGGCCATAGTCCGTTAATGACTCCCATTGGTTCAATTCTTTCGAGCATCTAAGGGAACGCAAGACAATTATTGCAATAAATGTATCAATAAAAAGAGATTAAATAAATACGAAAGCTCAGCATCACAGCAATGATAAACCATCATATATGACCCATCTACAACAGCTCGATATACCTGCCCTTTTCATTACAAATAACATACAAAGACAGTCATGCTATAAAGGCCTAACCAGCCTAACCCTTTGTCATTAGGGGGTTAAATAAAGCTTAAAAACTAGAAAGTTACAGTTTTTTTCCTTTAAAACATATAGACTTTTAGCCCTTAAGTCAATAAATATATATTAAAAAAAAAGGAAAAAAAGAAAATATAAAAACAACGTTTTGTTAAAGGAAGGAGGGGAAACACAAAAGATGATGAAGAGACAGGATTCTAATTTACCGAATCCAATGGTCTTCCCACAGCTGATATTCTGGAAAAACAGCAGGAGATGCGTTGCTTCTTTCATGTTCTTTTTTGGCTTTCTCCATTGCTTTTTCATACGATTCTTGAGCCTAAAAGAATCAAGGACCAAAAGGAATCAATAGCTTTTCATCTTCAGATCCTCTATGTGCACATTCTGCACCACGGAGCAAATCAATACACCTACAGTCACGTGCCAGGAGCACTATGGAGGACACCAAGTGTACCTAAAGAAATAAAGAACCTCGCAGCTTGAACTAGTTCTTCGTGGGGGGGCCAAAAAAAAACCAAAAAAACAGCAACAGCACCTCCACACCTGGTGTGCCAGAAAATAAAATAATTCTAGCTTGATTTTATGTGTCGGTAATACTCCCTAAGTTCAGCTAATTAAAACAAAACAAGAACTAGACAAAAAAAAAAAAAAATTAAACAAGCGCACACACTTATTCACTAAAAACTGCAAAATATTACTTATTAAACTTGAATTGCAAAATCTAGGTATAAATAGCTGCGCTTTCTCTGCTCTAGTCATAATTTTGCTATTTTAGGATTATTGTACAGGAAAAGTCTAAATGATATAGCTGAGAGGTGACTGCCATTGGCTGTTCTCATCACTGAGCACAATTTGAATTTGTGATCTATTCTGATTTCGTATTATACGCTGATATTTCAGCTGGTTTATTTTAAGTCAGTTTTAGTATATAGACATCATAACAAGACGATACTAAGGTTCACAGACAAAAAATTTTGATTATTTTCTACAACCCTTAACCTTCCTATAGAGTCAGAACAGCAAATACATATTTAATCTGAGTATTTTAAATTAAACATAATTAACATTGGATGAATGACTAGATATATATTGTTTGTTTTCTCTGACAAGTTACAAAGCTAAAAAGCGGAGACGTGCATAGCATTTCCTGTGCATTAACATCAGTAGAATTTAAGACTTAAAGGATCCCTCCAATCCCCCTATAGCTTGTGAAGTATTTAACATGTAGTGTTCTTGACCCTATAAGCCTTAGTAACAAATAATTTGGTTTTGCATAAGTAGGTTTCCAAATGTTATTTCTATTTTGACAAGTACATAGCCACTTTCTAGTTACAGCCATACCTGTTCAAAGAAGCCATGTTGCTCGTAAGCGATAGCAGTTGAGGTTTCTGGGAATTTGCAACGTTTCTGCCATAAACCAGCCCACATGTCCTCCTCTTGGAGAAGACAATACAACTCGGCCAAAGAATCCAGGATTTCCTAGGTAAATTATGGGAAGAATGTCTACTTGTGAAACAGAATTGAATGGCTCAAGATTGTGCTTATTTAGAGATAAAACTTAATAAACCACAAATATCACATGCACAAAATTCTTTCACATGTTCAAAAGTTATTAAAGAAAATTATAGTGTCCGGAATACCAACATGTGTTCCTCACGCTACAGTGTTAAAAACCCATTTTAAGTGTCCAGCAAGTCCTTGCCCCCATTAAAAATGTAAAACCAAACCAAAAAAAACCTTTATTCCAGCACCACGCGTATAAGCCATGGCTAGTTTTGCCCCCTTCCCCCTCCTTGGCGGAGATCATCAAAATTGCCAATTCAATGCTTTCCCAAGCAAAACTCTGTGCCAATCAGCATCACCTTTTGACTGCATCAATGAATCTACGACCCCCAGAAGCACGTTCTCTGAAGAGGCAGTGTTTACATTAAAATGCCTACAGGAAAAGGCAGAAGACACCAGAACAACTACATTAAGCTGTAGTTGTTCTGGTGACTATAGTCTCCCTTTAAGGAAAGCTTGTATTCCACCTCCCCTCCAATATATTTACAAAGCTCTGTGTGAATATCTATAAATATACTCACAGACAAGTAGGCAATTTTACAGGACAATAATGTGTTAGAAATTAAGGTTCAGAGTGAATGGTGCTTTCTCATAGATTACCAAAGTCTAACTTAAACATGTGTACTCTGATGTTTTATTTTAAATGCATTTGAAAGAGCTAGTCTGCCACAGCCTGGCATAGTATGCAAATTAACAAACCCTGGTTATCATTTGAAAGAAAGTCTCCTCTGATCAATTTGTTTCTATTTACTTCCACTTCTCAAATAGAAAAGAATCAATCTTGTTTACTCAGGTTAATAAAAGGAACTACAACTATCAAAAAGGAGAGAAATCCTCTTTCTTTACTAAAACACATGTGCTACGTTGTACTAAAATTGCTGTTTAGAAACACTCCCTGGTTCAGTGTCTCACAATGCATGCTGGGAAATGCCACAAAAGCACGTGATTGTCTTATACAGCACTTTCTTGTAATAGATCACAACTAGACACAATACGATCAGAGTCTTGAGGTTTAAAAGAAAAATAATAAAATTCAGCCCAGTTAAAAAAAAAAAAAAAAAGAATGTTGCGGCTCTTAAGGTTTCACACAGCTGTCTCTGTTTTACTCCAATATTTGAACAGCTCTGTCCAAGTAAAGGGATGAAGAAATTACTGAGCTACAGGAAACATGATTCAGATTCTAATGGGTAGGGATGCAAATTAACAGTGCATTTGGCAAAGAAAACAGAGAACAGCAATCAGGGCAATAAAAATATTCTTTTCATCCTGTTGGCCAAGTTGTATATAAATACCTTGCGGAATTGTGCTGATACAGCGTGACAGACTTACTTGCTGCGGTGGGGTTATGCTCTCTTGTTCATAGAACTCAGTAGTTTGCTTTGGTTTGATCTGAAGACTCAGACCTTTCTCGAAAGCCTGATGCTCCAGCATAAGGGTAGAGCGGAACCACAGATTGTGGGTCTTTCCCAAGTATTTTAAGACACAGGGTCTCATGGGGATAGGTGGCACGCACTGAGACATAGCTTCCACAAAACAGTTCAACGCGCTTGGCTGGCAATCTCTCTGCACCTGGTGGCTACCGCTGCACAAAAACGGGCTGATTTCCCCAGCTAGGGCCTAAACACAGAACAAAAAAATGAATACATGATCGTTAGCTAAAACATTGGAGATAGTACGGACAGCTTGAGAATACCACTGACCGGGCTTTACATTAGTTTATTTAACCAGAATTAAACTCATCTCATCACCCAGGATCCTCAACCCAAGCAGTGAGTAGGAGAGTGGACTTAGAGTTTGTAATAGTGTTTTGGGAATGTGAACAGGCATTACTTACATGTTGCTGTCGGTCAGATAAGATCTTCCATACTCTGGGGAAAAGCTGAACCCAAATCTTTTCGGCAAGTGGAGTGGAAATATGGCACAACTGGACAAAGGCGCTTAGCAGTGCTCCTGTCTGAGAGATCCAAAATGGCAAGCAACATACATTAGAAAGAATAGAATCTGCTCTGAAACAAGATTAATCTACAGAAATGATATACTACTAAAGGAGAACAATATGCAGCACCATCAACTTAGTGATTTTTGTCCTGTTAAGGTTTCATAAAGTGAAATACAGAGCACTGGATTTATTTCTGCAGAGCGGAATACTTTTACCAACTTAACTATTTTGTCCAGGAGTAGTCTGGCGCCATCCCATGGTAAGGAGCCAGACTGGCTCGCCAAGATACGAATAGCAAGATACGAATAGCGTTTAAATCAGTGGTAAAGAGTGACATCTAACAGTCTATACAAAGAATGATGTCTGAGGCAGAATGGGAAGGCCTGAAGGACCGAATGCACCAAGAGACTCATGCAACTGTCAAACCATAACAGTTTGACTCCTTATCTAGGGATGGTGTAAAGGGACTCCTGACACCATAACCACTATACAGGGCTGTAATGGTTATCGTGCATAGAGCCAGTTGTCAAAACACCATAATTACAGCTAAACAGGATAATCAAAGTGCCAAACATACAAATAAGTTTAATAGGGGATTGTACACAAAAACAAAAACCACATACTGCCTTTTTTTCCCCCCCACAAAGCCAACTGCTTGGTGGTGAGAGACTTGGAGAGTAAAAGAATTATCTTTATGCCACTTTTCATTCACGAAAACAAATAATGGTTTGGAAATAGACAGGAACTTTCAATTTGCAGTTAAAGGCACAATGCTTTCTTGAGGAAAAAACCTCTCCTTTTCCATTTAAAGGGACAAGGCTTTCCTATGGGGAAGGTAAAATGTGGGTGCAGCGCTTGCCGCACATGCACATTAGGTCTCCACTTGCAATGACATGCAAGGAGACTGTAATGGAGCCTGTCCCGAGGGACTTGGCGCTGTAATAAGTGAAGTTGGGAAGGGGGGGGGGAAGGAGGTTTAACCCTTTCATTGCCGCAGAGGGGGAGCGGATGGGAAAGCGGGGGAGCGGATTAAAGGGAAAGTAAATTATATTTCTTTTCTAATGCTGGATCTCAAAAATGCACTAAAACTGGTGCAAAATACACCTTAAATATCCTTTTAATGTGCACGTGTCTTCGATATTGGGATAACTGGGTTTATTAATGTCCCTTCAAATATATAAGTAAAGGGCAAGCTGTTTAGCACATATATTCATTTCATTTTAAAAAGAACTGTACAATTAACCGGTGAACATTCACTGACCTTGACTTCTCGCAGAGAATCCAGGAATTTGTCGTGTCTGTTGGTCAGCATGTGTAGTTGGTTTCCTATATCTTTCTCAGACAACTCTTTAGTTTTGGGGTTGGTACTCTGATCCCCCTGTGCAAGTTCAATATCAATTTCCACATCCTAAGAAGAAGAAGATAATGTCATAAAAACGTTTACCTAAACAATTTATAAAACTTCAGTTTATGGACAATGTTAAACATAAGACAACTAAAAGGGATGAGAAAAGTATAGGTCAATGTGCCATTTTATTACACACCAGACTCTTGTATTCTGGAAAATTGTACTTTTTTTTAATGGTTTAACAGTTATCATAAAGCAAGGCTACAATTTTTAACCACATTTTTCCCAAATATAACAATATGCAATAGCAAGAAAGTCCACTGAAAAAATATATTTATTTATTTTTTAAGGGAGAAAAAAAATAAAAAACACCCCAAATATATAAATAAAATGAAAATACAAAATAGGATAATAAGCTACGGGTTCTACAGCCAAACATATCAATGTCTCCACGGTGAAGAGAATTTTATAGAAACTTTCTCACACTAGGAAGAGTAAAATGAAACTCAGGAGAGGCTGGGAAGAATGTTCAAAATGGACATTTGTTTTTTCACGTCTTTATATGAATGAAAAATGTGGTAACGGATGGTAAAACAGAGAGCTAATATATGCTGCCTACTACCATAGCATGCATCCTTTAGACACAGTAGCATAGAATATGCAAACCATAATCTCACGAGACAGTAAGCTAGTGGCAACCTAATTCAATACACGTTTACGTTAAGCGACTAACAAATAAAAAAATGAGGAATTAAACTGGAAATGTAAATAATGTTTTCGTTACACCAATCTACGTTGTGAAATACCCATGCATTTCCCTCTCTCTAGCCTGTACCCCCCATTTGTGCCTTAATAAAATAAAATAAATATTGACAACAAAACAGAGAGCTATCAAAATTCCACCAGCACAGACAAACTTGTTAAAACAAAATTGGGCTTAGAGAGTTGGAGAGCGTCTTCTCTCTGAATGTGATATTGTAACTTTACAGAGAAGGGGACAAAAATATGCAGACTCTTAAACTGACCACTAAATTTGCTTAAGCATTATTAGCAAAGGAAATTCAAATTCCTTGAAGAAGGAAAAAAAAACACAAAAAACAAACAAATATTACCTCTTCCTTAGATTCGCTGTTCTCCCTCTCCCTGGGCTCCTGTTTGACGTGGGTTACCATGGCAAAGGCAGCTCGATCGTGACTGTCTGCTAGATTGATGACATTAGTGATAGATGGAAGCATGGCCCCCTGACAGCTTGTGCCAATCGTAGTGATGCGCTCGCACACCGCCAACAGGAGCTAGACAGAGTCAGGTTGGAGTTTCAAAGACTTGTTAGTTAGATGTTGGCTTACTTAAAACAAACCTACTGCACAAAGTAAGAAATGTAACAAGCCAAGGACATAAAAGAAGCAATGACGATTGAAACGGCATTTATACATAAGGTGAAACGGGACAATGTGAATGTGAAATGTTGCAGTAGCTAAAGAGGGAATGATCAGGGTATATAGAAGATACAGGGACAAGAAACAAAAGCAGTTCAGAAATTTTCACAAACCTTACTCCTATTAACAGTAGAATTTTATAACTCTTACGTACCCCAGATTATCAATTCCTCTATTCTACCCTTTTCTAGGATCTTATAGATTAGTAGGACCTTTGTGTTGGCATGTAGTTTTGTACCACCGAACCACAGCATTTAAATGCACAGAAATGTGCATCAAGAATATCAGATTGTTAGAAATGTATTTATTAAAATAAAATACATTGGGATCTTGTTGTAGACTACATTTTATGCACTTAATTGGCAATCAGTAGGTCAATCATCTAAAAGATTCTGCAGCAGACCAGCGCCTGGTCATTCCACCAGCCAGTTTCTAGAACTTAACCTGTTGGAAACTTAAAATACTGGGAAAAATGTATTATTTCAAAAACAGTTGATCCACTCTATAGCACATCAAGTAGAGCTTACCTCAATGCACTGCTTGATCCAAAAATGATTTCCCATAGCCTCCCAGTTTTGTGAGCACGTGAGGTAGAGCAGACGGTCGTAAACGCGACGCTTCATCGACGTGTCAAAAACCTCAAAGAATCGAGCCCGGATGAGGGGCTGAGAACATCGCAGCCCCGAGAGGAAAGCTGGTTCTAACTTCGCAGTCAGCTCACTTCCAGAAAGGTTCTCATCCCTAAATAAAATGAGCAGTGTCATTCATAATACAATGGAGATGTGAAAAACTAAACCAACCATGGTGAAAAATAAATAAAATGGCACAGATCAGAAACATACGCATCATAGGGAAAAATTGGTAAAATCGGCAGAAACGGTTGATGTAAACAAAACACTGGCATTATTATTGTAAACTAAAATACATAATTAAGCCCCGCGCTCAAACTTCCACTACTCGTAGGCAGAAGCAATGACTATAGTATTCAACAGCCCCAATTCAAAAATAATAGTTACCTGTTCACTATCTTAAATCCCGATGCACATTTAAATAACTGGGAGTTTTATTTTAGTATCACTCTAATAGCCATAAAAGTGTAAGCTCACCTGCCAACAGTGGCCAATTAAGAAAACGTCCAGTTATTTAAAAGGAATTTATAGTGACCAGAACAACTACAGCTTAATGTAGTTGTTCTGGTGTGTACTGCCTGTCCCTGCAGGACTTTACATGTGAAAGTCGCCTTTTCAGAGAAGAAGCAGTGTTTACATTGCTCCCTAGGGACACCTTCAGTGGCAGTGACTCAGATGGCCAATAGAGGTGCTTCATGGGTCAGTGGTGCACAGAGTTTCTTGCGTGTGCACATTAGCCTCCCAATGCTTTCATATGGGAAAGCACTGGATTGGCTGAGATGGTCAATTCTGATAATCTTGGCCGAGATGGCGGTACGTTTAAACCCAATTAGGGAGGCCGTCCACCTAATGTGTTTTTAACACTAGAAGGTCATGTGTACAACTTTGTATTCCCGACCCTATAGTATTCCTTTAAATATACAGAGGGATTTTGGATATTGTGCTTATATAAGGTCACTTATATATTTAATTGTAAACTAGGTTAGGAAATTGACCAAATAATACACTTAAAGTCAACTCTTAACACTGCACTAAACATACAATAAAAGGGATTTATTTACTACACTCAAGATTGTAGTAAAACTGAAAACCAAACTGAAAAATTTAAGCCAAAGTACTTGGCTATTTCAACATAAATTTTGCAATTCACTTTGTTTTTGCTACATTTTGGTTTCTAGTGAATAAATCTTCTAATGTTTTGTAAATCTAGTAGTATGTTAAAGTAAAAACGCCAAACCTTTCTAGAGTACAGGAGGCGATGAAGCAACATGGCATCTGTCAGAGGTTGCCATAATCAAAAATAAAACAGAAAAAAGGATGACAGTCAAGGCCATAAGCAGATATCACAGGCTTATAATTTTTATAGTGATTATTAACATGTGAGTACCTACCCTGCAATTTTCATTTACTTTAACTTGTTTTAAGCTAAAATTAGCCACAGAAAATTATTTGCATTTCATTAAATATCAATATTGATGCCACTCACCTGTAAACATAATTCACAAGTTCTAAAAACTGAGCATTTAGTTCAAGATCTTCTGGAAACCGTTTCTCTATGTAGGTCATCATTTTCACCAACAGAATTGATTTTTCTCGAAGTGTAGGAGTCTTAAAAATATAAAATACATTTTAAAACTCAGTTTGAAAAGCAATACAGATCATCTTTATAACTTTTTTTTGGAGAGGGAGACAATAGGCTCGACTGCATATTTTAACATAAAATGAAAAAAATAGTAAGCCAATGGAAGAGGTTTGAAATTTAGAATTCTATTACCAAAGGTAAGCATGCCTTTTTACCCTTTGAAGTCAATAAAACGAAAAGTTTTGAGAACTAACTTTGAAGCTGAATCTATTGGATTAGATTGGGGAACAGATCAGAGAGTCCTTGGATGACCAACTGCTGGCAAGAGGCCCAAGATTAATCAATTAACCAATTTAGTGCTTGCATGAATAGGAATGTTTTCAGGTCTATTAAAGTACTTAATCAGTTACAACCCAGATACTGCTAGTTTGATTTTAATATGGGACTTTTTTCCTCCAAACTCTACTTAATAAAAGGCACACTCTCACCTGATTTGCTGCCATGGGAGTGTTATTTTTCAACCACTCCTCCACTATTTTAACTACCGCTCGGAGGATTTTGGCATCTGGAGATTTTTCAATGAGAGACGTCAAGATGGTTTGAATGAAATTTTTCCTCATTTCCATGCTCATCACTGGCAAGCGAGTCTTAACCAGCTCCAGACTCAGCATTACCAATTCACTTGTACCTGCTGGGAAATCACAAGAAAATGAATTAAATGAATGGCTGGTTCAAGCCAAAGAGGAAATCGTTCAGACAGCACAGACGCACAGACGCACACTCCCAGCCCTCCTTGGCATTGCCGAATGATATCCGCCATGGAAGTATCCAAAACCATTAAAGCAATCCAGCTGAAAATTAGTCTCTTGGAAAGAAGGTGGAAACATGTGTAGAGCCATAAGTATTGTAATTTCCTTCAGCTTATTAAGCTATAAAATCTTACCTGGGTTGGCTTCTGCTGTTCCTGGGGTAGCCTGAGGATTCAAATGTTCCCTTACCATCTTCTGAAGGGAACGCATGAAGACGGATATTAGACGGTCTATGTAGCTTGGGTTATTGCTGCAGGCGGACTTCAAAATCATTAAAGTACCTACACAATACAGACAGAGCATTGGCAACCAATACATTTTATGCATGAAACCTTACAAAAACTCCAATCCTTTGCATATTAAAACTTGTAGCTAATAGAGATGAATAAAGAGCAAGTCTTAAGCAAGCCCAAAAGGAAGATCCCCAGATGTTTTAAAAATAAAGCTCTCACAATGCTTTGTCATTCTAAGGACATGCAGAGCATTATGGGAATTGTGGTTCTACAACATCTGGGGTTCTATCTTTTGGGCACCCCTGCGTAAAATGAACACTATACAAACATATATTCCTGAGACAAGATTCCTGAAGTGACTGTTTAGATGACCGACCCCCTCTCTGTGCAGTAACTAGGTGAATTAACTCAACTTTTCTCCCAAGCCACATCACATTCTCCGAGGCGGAGATCATCACGCAGTGCAGGCGTGGAGACGCTTAACGAAAGTGCAACACGCTGTGCAACACTAAGATAGGAAGCACCTCTAGTGAACGTCTGAGTGACTGCCAGTAGAGATGTTACTAGGCAGTGTCTCTGAAAAGGCATTATTTATAGTGTTAAGACTGCAGGGACATGCTATAGACACAAGGACCACTACACAAAGCTGTTGTGAGCCTAAATGTTCTAAACAGACATGAGCAGCCAAATAGAGAAAAGGATTATATATTCTTTAAAAAAAAAAAAAAAAGTCTCTTAAATTCATTAACAGCTACAGAAAAGTTTGTAAGAGATGCAGTTACGATGAATAACAATCCGGAAACATTCCAGCAAACTCCAGGTTTAAACCAAGTAGCCTTAGTGCTCACACAATGACAGTTGTGAATGTATTAAAAAGGAAAGTAACAATGTCAATGCTGGAATCAGAAGAATAATATTTCGCATTAACACTGGTCAACATTAGCATCCGACTGACAACAAGAGTGATTTAACACTTTATTAAAAGGCAAAGTCACCCAAAATAAGCATTTAAGATGTACTTATTGCATAGACCGCAAACATGTAAAATGGGGCTCACAGTAGCATTGGAGTAGAAATTGAATTAGCTGTTGGTACAGAGAATTAAAACCGAAGCGGCAGCATTCCAATCAAATGTACACATCAAGAAAACAATTTAACATAATGAGTATTCCTCGTTATCAATCCTCAACTTCATTTAAATAGGGGCTATCTTATTTACATTGTCTTTATCTTGGGATTTTCAAACATTCTGACTGTACTAAAAGACCCCCATGCGGACCCCTTACAGTTCCTCCAATTAAAGCTGACCAGCTAAGCTCCACGTAGGCACAATTACACGTGTTCACCAGACTGTCTCCCTTTTAAAGTCTTCTCGCTATTTACGTGTATAGTGCATTTAGCATTTATCCATAAATCAGAAACAGAATAAAATACTCTTTTTCAAGTGTTTAGAGCAATACAAACTGACACCCAGCTAGCAGGCAATTCCAAAAGTAAAATTGCATGTGTCTTTGTAGATGAAACTGGGTGAGTGAAGATTAGCATTTAAACCCACACAATGCCAGGTTCTTTTTGTGATACCAGAGCAGTTTATTGACATATCTAATTCCATACAGCGGTCTGCATGGTCAATCACTGCTAACGTAACCCCTGCAGGGAAACTTGTAAGTGGAGAAAATGAAGATAGATGTTTGGAGCACCACCGTTAAAGGCCATCCTTTGCTATGTGAACAGACAAAGAATTTAAAAAACGTTAAAAAAAGGCCTAAGGAAATAAAAATAAAAAAATACACTAATTTAATTTAAGTAAGAACTTTTAAAGAAATGGAGAAAGGCTATTGTACTTTCTAGATGCCCGCATAAACCCTTCAAGACCGATAGATTGCCAGGATATGCACAAGTGAATTATAGGGGTTTAATAAAGCAATTGAAATACTCATAGCAAGTATAGGTTCTGGGTACTCTTTTTTTGCCCTATTCAATTTGGCAGCCATGCATACCAATAATAGGCCTCCACTGGGCACGGTTTCAAGTTGGAGGGCCTGTCTCAAACTCCCAGCGGTATTCAGGGCAGGAAAGAAATTACTTACAATGCTAAAAGTGAGGAAATCAGTTTTAGCATATCAAGTACTTTCATTCATGAATTACAAAACCTACAAACCAATGCATAGCTGCTTCTCTGGTCACAAAGGAAACAAATACTTGCATCCCATATAATCACAGTGAACCTCTTAGGCAAGCTAGAACATGAATTTAGAATTGAAGTCCTAAAAGAGTATTTCAGTTCTGCATCCAAATGCAAGCATGCAGATCCAAAGCTGTGCTGTTCTGACACCACAAGCAGTTGTTTTCATTTTAAAAACAAAAGATCAATGCTTTGCATGCCTTAAACTTTTCTGTGTAAAGGGAAAGGCAGGAAAAATGATTTGATCTTATTTCCAAGAAAATATATAAATTTACCAAAAATCTGCGATGGGTTGGCAGTGGTCGCCTTCTCATAGTTGGTAAGACCTTCGTATATGACTTTTCCGACTGCGGCATATAAGCATTCAAGTTCCTCATACTTTGATGCAACACTTGATGTACCTAGGAGAAAATGCACAATTAATTACTCATCATTTTGCTCATGAAGGATATCTAAAATACTATAGGATCATGGGAAGGTTTTCACAGTTTGTATGGGTCAATACTTTTGGTTTTAGTGCAATATTGAGGGAATTCAATGTGAGTCTTGTTCAATTATAACCAAGTTCAGCTGTGGCAAAACGAAGAAAAAGAAGGAATATGTATACAATATATATTACCATACCAGGCTTAAAATAAATACAAAAAATAATAATATAGTGTGAACAAATATAGATCCCCATGGTGTGAACAGAGGTTAAAATCAATGGCATTCTATAGGCATCAAAACAAGTTTGGCTTAATGAAGCGGTTTTGGTGTATAGATCGAGCCCTTGCAATCTCACTGCTCAATTCTCTGCCATTTAGTAGTAAAGTGACTCACACCGCCAGCATGAAAGTTTAATTTTCAATCAGATGCTAACTTGTTAAGTTTTTAACTCTTACTCTGTAAAGTAAATTCTAATCAACCACAGTAGATACCTGCAGACTCTTGAAGGTTATTAACATAGCAGGAGATAAGACATTCTAACTTAAACAGAATGTGCAATAAATGAAGTTTAAACATTAGTTCTCTCTTATCTTATATCATAAAAAGTGACAATTAAAAAAGTGAAATTCCTGAATGAATGTGGGATGCCATTACAAAATAATTTTTTGCAAGAAGGTTTAAACTATAATCACAATGTGAACTTTAAAACAAAAATATATATATAATATTTTCCTCAAAGGGCTACTTGTTATAAGATTTCTGAGTCAATTATATACTGAACAACATGGGAACGTTCTATTTGTGAAACCGTAATAGACGTCTGACCTCTGTTATTGTAAGGGGGAGAGGGTCAAGCAATATATGCTTGAAAGCTGGATCCCCAGATAATACCGCAATAGCTTCACTAGGTTAGGAGCGCTGTAGGACGTGGCTCACACGAACCATACTGCAATTTATTTCATTTTATCAGACAGCAACTAGGAGATATGACAACACTAATGCTGCAGAAACGTATGCCATTTGTCTCTGGGAGAGGCAATGGCAAACATGGCACTGAAGAGTTTTGTGGCAAACACTTCCCATAAAGCTTAGCCGGATTTTTACAGCATTGTGGGAAATGCGAGTTACAAACACCTTCAATGTAAAGTTAATCAAAGAAGTTCCAGGAAAGAGGTGGATAACTAGAGTACTCCTGCAACTGTGATCATTCAGAATCAGCATGTAGTTTTGGAAGGAGTTGGGATTTCAATTACATTTCAGATCAGTGTGTATGTAGCTTTTCATTAAAGGGACACTAAGCACTGCAATATCGGTGCATTTAATGGAGTGTTATTCGTGCACTGACATTCTCCCTTATTTTTAATCTGTCACGGTTCACATTTTGCCATAAAACGCGTCTATAATGACTGTCAGACAGAAAGCCACTAGAAGAGTTTCCTCTTCAAGACCACTGTTTTTCCAAAAGTCTTCATTTTCAGTGTCATCATGTTGTGAGGAGCGGACATTGATTTAATGTATATTTAAAAGAAGAAAAACTATAAAGGTTTAAAAATAATATCAGGAAGTATTACTTTACTGAGAGGGTAGTGGATGCATGGAATAGCCTTCCAGCTGAAGTGGTAGAGGTTAACACAGTAAAGGAGTTTAAGCATGCGTGGTATAGGCATAATACTATCCTAACTATAAGATAAGGCCAGGGACTAATGAAAGTATTTAGAAAATTGGGCAGACTAGATGGGCCGAATGGTTCTTATCTGCTGGCTGTCACATTCTATGTTTCTATAGATGAAGAAATAGTTGCAGTAGAGCAGATTTCTCCAATGCATCTCTACAAGAAGCACTGACTTGGTCAAAAGTCAGTAAACCCATGACTTGATAGACATTGAAGCAGCACAAGAGTGGAGACAGTACTAGCACTTGATTAGGGGGGAAAAAAAAACAAAAACGTTTTGGTTAACATGATCTTAGGATGTCTACAACCAATGAATTCATGAGTGCATGTTTCATGCTATGTATATTCTGAACCTTGGCTAAACACATTTTTCCTTGGGTATGTGTGTTTTTTTTTTGTGACTTTAAAAGCTTTCAGACTGTGTTCCTTTTACTTGTATTTGTTCTAAATTGTGGTCACTTCAGATGCCAGGTAAGGCACCTTCTGGACTGTAATTCCCAATTCAATATGTCTTGCCATAATATTTAGTAATTACATCAGATGTCAATAATAGTTTCTTTTAGATAATACACATTTCTGACGACTTACTGGGTTCAGTAGGAAAGACGCTCATTAGCCGTGAGAGGAGAGTGTGAACGGCGCGGAGAACCTTGGTGTTGGCGCAGGTCATGCAGGCAGAGATCCCCCTCTGCAGAGGTTTGAAGCTGCTGAGAATAGCTGGGTTTTGCAGCACTGTAAGCAGGAAACTGAGAACCTCCAGCCCAGTACAGATGTTTGCAAAGTTAGCTTGATTGGGCTGTTCCTGATATAAAAGAGAAAAGAGACATGTTTATAGTTATAATTTCTACTCATTAGGGTTACAGTTTCACTAGCCACAGACAAGTATATAGATTCAGATCTAGAACTCAACTTTGGACTGAAATTTTACTTCAGGCATTGGATTAAACAATGTACTATTTATGACCCTTATAATTTTGAAAACAAGAACCCTAGCACGTGCTTGACATATATTATAAGTCTTCTAAATTACATAATGCAAAAGGACTAGGCAATAGTCTTAGGGGAGCATTCCTCTAACCAGTATAGTGAGATGACGAACAAGTTGCAAAAGTTACATTAAAAAAAATTTAAAAAAATTTTTAAATTAGCAGCAACGTGTATAAACAAAGTGCACCCTGCTTGACATTCCATTTACTGAGGGTTTATAGCTTCGAGCAAAGGAGCTGCAAAACAGATCTCTGGTAAGCCAATGCACTAAAGCATAAAAAGGGGAAGTAAAGTGAAAAAGGTAACTAGAACAAGTGGGCCTAATTTAAAATTGGAGTGTTAGAAAAATGTTTTAATAAAGACTTGTGGATACAAGAAATCCCATTCAAGCAGAAACACTTCAATAAAGATCCAGAGGAAGAGTACAATAGAGTTTGGAACAAAAACAAGAGAAATTAAATGAAAAGGCCTTTGCTTTTAATTCGCAATTGGGTAACTTCCACTATCCACTTTTTTTGACAGGAAACAATTCAATAAGCGATCCAATGCAGAACTCACAAAATAGTTAAATAAAATCGTCTTAGCATTAGTAGCACAGTTATTCTTTTGGGGAAACAACTCAAAGCCGATTAAGCCCTAGTCAGGTTCTGGATGTGAAGAGCTTAACCCTTTGAGCAACACGGGGTAAGGCTTTTCAACGTGGCCAATCCCAGGAGGGAAAAAGTCCAGAGAATCAAGCACTTGTCACAATGCCAGTGGCCACTTGCGAAATGGAAAACGATTCTGACATCTGAAAAGCCGGGAGTCCAATACATTTCTACTTTCAGAATGACCTCTACTGTCAAAATATCAGCCTCAAAGTAAAAAGCTGCTCAAAAAGCAGTCAAGTTACTTGGCTAAAGCCAACTGCTTGTTTTATTGAGGGGAGGGGACTCTGAAGGTTTAGACCATTGGTGGTGGTTATAAATGCAGAGATTCATGAATCAACATTGAATGAATGGCATTTCAGCATTTGGGAATAAGTACAAATGCAATTTGTAAGTAGGACTCCTGAACGTGGGAATTAGAAAAAATATCTAATAGCTTCAGGAGGAGGGGGAAATACAATGATTAGAAGTTTGGATTGTTCTTTAAATGCAAAATAATTCCCTTATTAACCCGCATTCAATGCAGTATCAGAGGCAGTAAATGTCCAGCTCATTATGTTTGAAAATCAATTGGAGGAGATGATCAAAAATACAGTTTACTCTCCCCTCCGTGGCTTTACTACAAATTGAAGAAATCGCAATGTATTCTTCCTTTTGGGTAGCAATGGTTTATTCACAAAAAAAAAAAGCAGGCTAGACAAAATAGTCAAAACAGGGGAATTTTAATTACTCTGCCATTCCGGCTTTCATTTATTATTTCTGCTGTCAGTTCAGTTAATAAACAAGGATAAGGATCAAGTGTTGTAACAGCTGAATAGCCACAATTTTAAAATCCCTGTGCTGAAGTCACAAACATGTATATTTATCTTTCAGATTACCTAAAATTTTAAAATTCTTTATTGGGTTCTTTGAATCTTAAGAATAGTCCACAAAATAAACCAGAGCAATTGGACACCAGATGGACTTTAAGGAGGATTTGAAGTAAAGTGGACAATTCAATATACTACGTATAAAAATGTATATAAAAACTACTGAATAAGAACACTGCTGAGAGAAGCTACAAAACTAAACTATTCACCTTTATGTCCATCTAGAAGCTAGATAATGGGAGTACAGTCACAGACCAAATACTTGTGTTTCTCTGTTTGAAGTAGGGAAGAGAGTGAGAGAAGGAGCACTCCGTGGATTCAAGTACAGAAGTCAAACCATTCGAAAAACAGTTTGATTGCTTCCAATGGGGAGAGTTCTAGAGTTGCACATAGCAAGCACACTTACCACTGTCATTAGCAGCTTATCAAACCACTGCAGTTTCAGCTCTGATTTGGGCCACATGTCAGCGCGTAAGGCTGTCTTCAACAAGGTGACACAGCGACGCGAAAGCAATTCTCCCGGGGAGCCGGCAGTGTTTGAGTTGTCGTTTACCTGCATGAAAGCAAAGGAGAAAAAAATAAATAAATTACAAATAAAAAAAGTGAGTTTACCTTTAAAAGCTTTTCAATGAGGTCAGTTATTTTTAAATTTAAGAGTAATACTATTCTTTTCATATAATTTTTTTTACATACCTGGCAAGCTATCCTTATAAGGAAATTCACAACCGTGTCGGTGTGCTGCTTTTCAATCGCCTTCAACTGGGCAGCTTCCGTGCCTGTAATAGACTGACTGCGGCCAAAAACCTGCATAGGAATTATACAAAAATGCATTTATAAAAAAAAAAAAAAAAAAAAAATGAATGCCAAAAAACACAAATTACATACTGATCCCAAAATATAGTATAAAAAAAATAAAAAAAAACAGAGAGAGACTGCAAATGAATACAGCTTACCGCACTAATCCCTCCGGCAGTAGTTCGAAACCGTTTTACATCCTGGCCAGCATCCACTGTCAAGCTCCTCTTCACACCACCTACACCAGAGCTTCCGCTATCTCCTCCGGTATTCGCTTCCATTTCGGAATCAGGCTAAAAAACATTCAACATTTTGGATTCAGCTTTTTTTTCTTTTTCTAGTTAAAAGACCACTATAGGCACCCAGACCAATTCAGCTTAATGAAGTGGTCTGGGTGCCAGGTCCATCTAGGATTAACCCTTTCTGCTGTAAACATAGCAGTTTCAGAGAAACTGCTATGTTTTAAAATGGGTTAATCCAGCCTCTAGTGGCTCTCTCATTGACAGCCGCTAGAGGCGCTTCTCACAGTGATTTTCCCAGTGAGATAACGTCAGCATCCATAGGAAAGCATTGAGAATGCTTTCCTATAGACTGGCTGAATACGCTTGCGGCTCTTGCCGCGCATGCGCATTCAGCCGATGACGGGGAAAGGAGAGTCTCCAGCACCGGAAAAAGGTAAGTGATTTAACCCCTTCCTCACCCTAGAGCCCGGCGGGAGGGGGGACCAGAAGATGAGGGGGACCCAAGGACCCTATAGAGCCAGGAAAAAGAGTATGTTTTCCTGGCACTATAGTGGTCTTTTAAAGTTAACATTTCGCTTTTTTTTGTATGCTATCCTCTCATGCCCCAAAAAGAGCAGCCATTACCTGTTCTTTTAGCCGCTGAAGTTCCCATTTGATGACCACTTCTGCCAGATCAACAGCCAATTTCCTTTGTTCTATAGTAACACTAGGCGTGAATCCCAGGCGTTGCATTGCACTCACCATATGTTGGACCAGGTTGTGCCGAACTGGGTAGTAAACCTAATGATGGAAAAATTAAGTCATTAAAGATGGTAGCACCCAGATAACGATAAGAAGGTTTAAAAATCACTAAACTGGGAATACTCTGGTTTGTCACACTGGAAAATCCTACCTTAAAATGCTGCACTATTAAATGCAGAATGTGGACCAACTGTGGGACAGTGTGGCCCTCCTCTACAATTATTTTTCGTGTCCAGTGTGTTAACATCTGGTGTCCATCTTCCATCCGTGCGGGCACTGCAGGGGTTAAGATAGCCATAGCTTGCCGGACAATGGCTCTAGCCTCCATTGCATGGGCCTTAAGCAGGCTGTGAAAAACCTAAAATAAAAGTTAAGCATAACAGTTATCACAAATAGTAAGTAATTCCATTTGCAATGTTAAATGGAAGGTTCATTTTTCTTTTGAAAAATCTCTCATTACATCGATATTGGTAGAGAAGTATCTTTAGGGCAAACTGTGCAATTTCTTGAGAACTTTATTCTACCATCAAATTGGCAAAGCCTACAAAGAGTGACAACATTGCTAAGAACTGAGAAAAGTTCTGTTGAATCTTCAGTCACCCACTACTACTGCACCATGAAAAAAATAGTCATTAAGGGTTATTGACATTTCCTTTATTTATTCCTTTACTTATTGATCACCCGACATTCATCATACATGTACGCAAACCAAAATTGCTGTAAAAAAGATATACAATGTAAAACATGGAAAGCACAATAAAAGAAAAGGAAAGATGTGATATAATCTAGAATTCGAAAAAATCCAAACAGTATTTTAAGAACAACTACGTTACCTGTAAGACAATCTTCTTATGAATAGCAAACTTTGCGATAATGTGCGCCAGGAGTAAGTGGCCGCTGTACTTGCAAGCAGGATCCACACAGGCTTTTGAAAGCAAGCAAGGCCAGGCAAATGTCATAAGGCGACGCAGTTTGCTGTTGCGGTTTTTGTTATTGTCATGAATGTGATGAGGTGCATGCTCCACCAGGAGTGTGGCAAATTGCAGGAGGTAGATTCTGAGTGAATCCAGCATGTCTGTCTGTTTCTCTGGGTCCAGCACCTAGCAAAAAGGTGGAAGAGGACACCGTGAAAAGAAGGAAAAGCTTCTAAGGTCCAATCAAGAAGGAATATTGAGAGAGATTATTAGCTCGAGATTATTCATAGGTTTTATGTCCAAGGAAGCTCAGTTCAGACTTCTACAGTCAATGCACAGTGTAACCTCAGGGTTGCAAGAATAACATGGTAATGGTTTATAGATGAAGAGCTATTCTTTGGATGGTTCCTTGGTTAATATAAACCTATCATGCCAGGCTCAACTTCATTTACAACAAGCAGTAAATCAGCAAACATGTTGATTATCTTTAAGAAAAGAATGACTGTCATTGGAGATATTTCCACTGAAAAGGTCACTGGAGGCGGTTCTGCATTTAGACCTTTAAAATTAAAGGTCTTTAGGTAAGAGATCAACACGCTTCAGATCATCGTTACGGCTTCCTTAGAGAACAATTGATACAATACTTTTCTATGAGAAACATCTGATTGGCAGTGCAAGCAGATTGCAGTTGGGGACCTAAGAAGAACATTAGCCTTAGGTCCCCAACACAATAAACTGGACAAAAGTAATCAAGGACAACAACTTAATTGGAGGTTGAGTGGTTGCTCTGGGGAGACTGACTCTGGGCTCTATAGGCAAGTTCAACAAATATATTTTTTTTTTTTTTTTCAAACCTCAGAAGAGACTACTATATAACATCCGATAGCTTGGTGACCTATACAGAGCTACATACAGTTTGAAACCTTTGTTAAAGATACAAATATACAAGTTGTTTGATATATTTGGTATTTGTGCCAAATCCCATGTTCTTTTACACTTTGGTAATGGTACAGGCAATTTGTTTATATGTACCTTCGTTATAAATACGCTGGTGATGCTCTCCTGGTTGTCGCCCTCAGGGTTTGGGGGCCCCAAAAGTTGTTCCCCTTCATTTTTCTCAAAGCTGTACAAAAATGCTGGGTTGAGAATGTGCTGCAACACCTGTGGATAGTAGCAGGAAAACAATATCAGAATCTCGTCATATGTAACAAGCAAACACACTGGTGATCATCAGAACTTAGAACTCATCCATCATGGGAGTGGTGTAACAGCATCCACCATGAGTTCTCATGACTACATTTCCCAGAATTCCCTGCCAGACTTTAGTCATCAATATTTATAAACTATTACATTTATCAGACTTGTTCGTATCATGTATTATTAGCATAAGCTTGCGTTGTTTGAATGGATTGCTATGATAGACCAATGTGGGCTTCTGTTGAGTTCCACATCCGAGGAGCAATTTACATATGAACAGGTATGCACATGTCCTCAGTCTAAAACTTAATTTTGTTTCCTCTAATGACTATAACTATATGAAAGTATTAAAATGTTTTATGGGGCCCTCTGCCTTGATAATGTTACCTTAGCTTTTAGTTCGTCTCCGAAGTTGGAATCATTGAATTCCACAAAGCGGAAGAAGAGCGCCCTTTTCTGTGGAATGTTGTAGGTTTTAGGAATCTCTTCTTCCATGTACTCCTTTAAAAAGGTCATATTGCACAAGAAACGCCCAGTGAATGCTCGGAGAAGCTGGAAAAGCAGTTCGATGTCTCCAAAATTTCTCCTAAAAAGAATATAAAATGAAATAAAAATGAATTATAGGGTTTAAATTACTTCAAATCAATACATTTCAACAAATAATTTCTTCAACACTTATTAAAATTACTGCTCTGGTATTTTACTAGTATGCTACATAAGCATACCCAAACTTTAACTTGCTGCAGGGAGGCAAATATCATAAGGTTTGGATCCTAATGGGACACTGCAGTCACACACACACAAAAAAAAAACAAAAAAAAAAAACAAAAAAAAAAACTTTAGCTTTATAAAGCAGTTTTAGTGTATAGATCATGCCCCTGCAATCTTACTGCTCAATTCTTGGCCTTTTAGAGGTTAACCCCTTAAGGACGGAACCAAATGTACAAGTTGTGATCTAAACAAAATGTAAACAAACCACAGAACATGTCTGTTCAACTATAATTTACCTATTTCATACTAAGTGCACCCACACTTAGTATATATCGGTTTGTTCAGGGGAAACAGGTCTTTCATTCCATTTCAAACATTCATATATAGAACTCCATTTTATATCAATAAAATTTAAAAAAAAGTTTTAAAAAAAATTAAGAAATTTTGATATATTTCAATTTCTGCATGTCAATTTAACTGATAATGTCATAATACTGTTTGGTTTTACTGCAATAAAACATACATATTTGTATTCAGAAATGTCTCATGAGTAAAACAGTAGCCCCCATGTATAGGTTTTATGGTGTTTTGGAAAGTTACAGGGTCAAATATATATCTTGTCCATTTATTTATTTTTATAGAAGTTTCACAGATTGGTTTGCTGGGCCTAGGTTGCCTTTGAGACGGTATTTCAGCCAAGAAATGTAAGTTACCCCATCATGGCATACCATTTGAAAAAGTAGACATCCCAGGGTATTCAAAATGGGGTATGCCCAGTCTTTTCTAGTAGCCACTTGGGCATAAACGCTAGCCAAAGTTAGTGTTCAGGTTTTTTTGCATTTTTCACATAAAAACTGTACTTTTACTGATAATATTATTGTCAGTATATAGTTTACTGCCCTGAAACACTCTTAGTTCTGTTCAGTGATGTCTCACGAGCAGCAAGGTACCCCTATGTATAGGTTTTATGCGGTTTTTGAATGTTACAGGGTCATTTATACAGGGCTTATCCATTTATGCTTTTTCACAATTAAATTTGTCAGATTAGTTTGCAGTGTCTAGGCTGCCTTTGAGGCCATATGGCAGCCAAGAAATGAAAATTACCACTTAATGGCATACCATTTGAAAAAGTAGACATCCCAGGGTATTCAAAATGGGGTATGGCCAGTCTTTTCTAGTAGCCAGTTGGGCACAAATGTTAGCCAAAGTTAGTGTTCGGTTTTTTTGTGTGCATTTTTCACATAAACACTGTTATTTTACTGATAATATTATTGTCAGTATATAGTTTACTGCCCTGAAACACTCCTAGTTCTGTTCAGTGATGTCTCACGAGCGCCACGGTACCCCCCCCCCCGTCACTATCGTCTGGGGTTGCTTTATCTCTCGTGCATAGAGAACCAGCCTGCATTTTGGATCTGTTCTGCCCTTTTTAGCATGGTCTGGTTCTCTTTGTAATAGCACAAGATGAGCTAAAACCTCCTTGAGAACTGAGCGGGGATCCACCAAAGGGCAGGCTAATTGAGCTGTTGTCCGTCCTTGGCACTCTCTTGCGACTTTTTTTGCCACTGTCACAATCTACTCAATACAGACTTTTAAGAAACATATTGCTTATTTCCCACAGGAAGTTCTGCAGAGACCTACCATCATTAATTGCGTAGGACATTCAATGTCTGAATAATACAGGTGTGCTATCACGGGATATGGAGCTACTTTTTAAGCCCCCCTTACAGCAGGCTCTTAAATGGCCAGGTTGCTGGGGACATTGTTATTAATTCACAAGAAATGGAATTCATCAAGAAAACCAAAACAGAACAGATTTCCAATGTCATCCTTACTTGCAGTAGTTAAGGAGGCAGAACGCCAGCAGCTTGGGCTCCTTCCAGTTTGTTGCCACCATGTTATCTTTCCGATGTCGCTCTTGGAATGCTTCACTCACCCATACTCGTCTCAAGTGACTCACAAGTGAATGTTGGTTTGCCAGCCAAGCATCATCATTCTTAACTATAATGCTGATTATCTAGACAGAAAAACAAGCAGAAACTATTAGGAATGGAATTTGAAAAATCATTTTAATAATGTTTCAGAAGGCTTGAAAGATGTGTGCTGTAAATGAAATCCTTTAAACAGATCAATGGGTCATCTGCAAAGAGGAGACAAGCACATGGATTGCAAGTTCATTAAGGCAAGACCCTCTTCGCCTACAGTTCTAGTAGGTCATCCATGTTTCGTTAGAATTGAATGTTTTTCTTGTATACTGTTTGTACATCACTGCAAAATATGTTGGAGATATATATATATATATATATTAATGGTAAAATGGAGATCATGGGAAGATTAATGGATGGGATGTGAGAGTTCTATTCTCTCCATTTAGAGATTGAAGGTTAAAATAGATTGGCTTAGACATGCTTACAAGAAGTCCCTTCAGATATGGAAACTGTTCAAGAAAATTATGAATGCTTGCATGGGTCATCAAGAAGTCACAAAAGGTTTAATGTGTTAAAAGTATTCCTGGAATGCTCGGTTACCTTAATAGCCTGGAACTGTAGATCAAGTCGCATTGTGTTGGTACTGGTGCTAGGGGAGCCAGGGCGGACTGAAGTCTGCGTCACTCCGGGCAAAAGGAGTGTGATGAAACGGTTGGGGTTGGCGGCCAGCACATCCCGCAGTGGCTTGGCATCTTTATGTTTTAAAAAGCTCTAAAAAAAAAAAAAAAAAAACACTTGGCATTAATAATATATATAAATTCCACATATAAAAATAAATATATTTACTTTGTTAACGTATCTTTGTTACAAAGAGTGAATGTAGGTCAAAGTACTGAACAGGTTTTGTTACAAACAAAATTAAATGGCTTAATGAAACGAAAGCCAGTTCAAGGTTGGACCTTGACATTAAATTGCCCGGTTTAAGAAATAAATAGGTTACCATAAACATCCGACTCCACTGTGGGTCATTCAATGTAGCTTCCATCATAAAGAGTTCAACAGTCTGAGATGGGTGACGTGTCAAGAACTTTATCAAGGGCTCTCTAAACGGACTTCCTGCCTGGAAAGGCAAAGCAAAACGTTTTCTCACATGGCAATAAAACTAACAGAACATTGAGCTATGTCAGCAGGTGTAATGAGGTAGACAGTACCTCGATCAGCATGGCTCGTTCAGTCTTCATCACAACTTCCAGCAAAGGTTTCACCAAAGTTTGAGGGGCAGCAGGAATCAAGTGGAAAAGGTTTATGATTGCTGAACAAATTTTCATCTCCTGTTTGCACAGCAAAACAAAGAAAGAGATTAATTGTAACACGTACAGTAGTATAAAAATCATGCGGGAAAGGTGGGAAGAAAAAAAAAAAAAAGACAAAAGGTTATTTATAAATAAACTTGAACGTTGTACTGGAATTAAAATTTAGACTTGTCCCTAACTGCAGTGTTTTGAGATTGCAAAACATTGGTTCATTGAAGAACTTTCTCTACCAAAGCTGATCTACACTTTGAACATCTTTAAAGGACCACTATAGGCACCCAGACCACTTCAGCTTAATGAAGTGGTCTGGGCGCCTGGTCCAGCTAGGGTTAACCCTTTTTTTTTTATAAACATAGCAGTTTGTATATAAATGGGTTAATCCAGCCTCCAGTGGCTGTCTCTTGACAGCAGCTAGAGGCGCTTGCGTGCTTCTCACTGTGAAAATCACAGTGAGAAGATGCCAGCGTCCATAGGAAAGCATTGAGAATGCTTTCCTATGGACTGTCTGAATGCGCACGCAGCTCCTGCCGCTCATGCGCATTCAGCCGAAGAGGAGGAGAAGAGGGAGGAGAGGAGGAGGAGGAGAGCTCCCCGCCCGGCGCTGGAGAAAGAGGTAAGTTTAACCCCTTCCTCTCCCCAGAGCCCGGTGGGAGGGGGTCCCTGAGGGTGGGGGCACCCTCAGGGCACTATAGTGGTCCTTTAAGCGAAGGATTTAAAGTTTGATTTTACATGAACAAAGTTTATTTATATCCTTCCAGAATCAGCAGATTATGCATTGGCTAGAATTGGTCTTCTTAAACTGTTGCAACAAATAAAGCCTTTAGAATTATCTGGATAGATAAAGCTTGTATCAATCACAATTTCCTACAGATAAACTGAAAAAAAAAAAAAAAGTCATATCTAATGTTCTAGGGGAAAATCTCTTAGGAGCTGTAAGGAAGGGAGCAGCTTTAAATAAAAATATATTCTTACCCAGAACAAATAAAAAAGGGATTCAATGTTCTGCCTTAAAAGCTTTTGTAACGCTTCTGACTATAGACTGAAATGCATAAAACACAATGAACCCTGATTTGGAATCTTTAAGACATCTGATGTTCAATGAGTCCTAATCCAACAAAATCCATGCAGGTTCCCAAGATATATTACTTGGGGTACTATCCCCCTGGACACCAACGGGCCAGTCACGCATAAGTATTATTGCACTGGAACTTAAAGGGTTGTTAACTGCTGGAACAGACAGACATTTAAACGACTGAACACAGAACTTGAAGGCACAAAAGCACGTTATCAGTTTCACGACACATTACAGTTTTTGAGGTAAAGGTAGAAACATAAAATAAATAAATAAAATATACACCATGAATGACAACTTCTCAACATCTCCAGTTCTCACCTCTACCCCTTCCACGGCAGGCTGAACCAAAGAAAAATTACAGTAAGAATTTAAAGGGTGGAAGGATACACGTTATTAGTATAGATTTTGCCTTTCATATAATTATTTTACCTTCCACCATTTTTTTTTTTTTTTTTAAACCAAGGCATTGTTCCCACTGAGGGGCACATATAAGTTTGGAATCATGAGGGGGCAGGACATTCGAGAAACTTCGAGAACACTTGTTTCATCATATATACCATCAACAACATACTTGTTACTACCCTATTATGTATTTTACAAAATGACTGTACTTTTTAAAAAAGCTCAAACACAACACAACTACATCCTGCTGTACTGAGTTTGGTGCCTGGAGTGCCCTCTCACTATTTCAGTGAAATTTGTTAAACTATCTTAGAACAGCATGACAACTTAACTGAGTTCCAGTTCTCTCCAAGACTTCACTCAATTGCTAAGAGCATTAGGTGAGCTCTCTCAGCGATTGAGTGTGCTCTTGGCTCAGCTGGATTGCTTGAGAAAACCTGATGAGGCTCAGTGGACCGAGCCAAGTTGTCAAATTAAATTACACTGGGATGGCGCCAGGGCATTTCTGGAACTATAACCACTACAGTAGGCAGAAGTAGTTTTGGTGCTTGGTGTTTTCCTTTAAGTCATGCTGTAGTCCCAACTTTGGAAGAATGTTATAAGTACAGAGTTCTAAAGCAGACTAACAATGATGAAATAAAACAATATTTCAAAGATTATTTAACTGGCAAAAGAGAGAAGGTAAAAAAAATATTAGAGGAGAAATATCAAAAAGCTTAAAATGTCTTTCAACATTGTCAACTCTAATTAAGATTTGTATCTAGAGATAAAACAATATTTAATCAAATCCGCATTAGCAGAATTTCTTTCAGAGCTTTACCATCCAAGATCTATTTACCCAAATCTGGGGCCAATTAATACATATTGCTAGACGTGACTTTACTACGTTTTCTGCTTATATTACAAACACATACATATAAATATTTTACAACAGGCAGGACAATTGGTTAAAATACAAACAGATACCATGCACTCGTGAGCCTGCTTAACAAATAAGTAAAATGTTATTGATGCATCTGCAGAGTGATGGGTTTGATAACAGACACACACAAACACACTTGTAATTCTGCAGCTACCATCAAGAAATTATAGTAACAA
The DNA here is from genome assembly GCA_933207985.1 of Pelobates cultripes. NCBI lineage: Eukaryota > Metazoa > Chordata > Amphibia > Anura > Pelobatidae > Pelobates > Pelobates cultripes. The sequence continues at coordinate 123,240,007 of OW240918.1, read as the reverse complement.
TTGCAGATTATGTACAGACACAGATCAATAACAAAAGATTCCAAACCAAATATATTGATTCCAACACATTGCACCATATTCGAGATGTTCACAAAATCATCAACATGAGTCCAACTTACATTTCCTTCTCCTCTCTGTCCTCCCTTGTGAGTGATTACAACCACTTCCATCCATTTGCGAAGGTGTTGCTGTTGGGACAAAGTGTTTCAGATCAACAGACACACAATATATATGTACAGGGTTCAGATTTAATTTGAGATGAGAAAAAAAAAAAAACACTTTAAAGTCTTTATCACAGTGGCTCAGTAAAGAAATGTTTAAAAAAAAAAAAAAAGCTGTGAAGAGGTCTCAGGACTACATGTCTTATTTATGAATTAATCAAGAAAGCCAGTGAAATGTTCCACCTTTTGGATTTAAAATAGAAGTCCTAGGATTACTCCTAAAACCACCCATTGCTATTAGGAAGATTAAACCCACAAAACATGGACAACTGATCAACTGAAGAAATGTCAAGAAATGGTTGTCTTCACCCTTCAGTCATCGCAGAATCTAGTCAGTCATTCTCACAGTGAGTGAAGTGGGTAAGAACACATGATAATATATTTCACTTTTACACATCACATAAACTTATATAAATACTGAAGTATCTACCTTTTAGGAATTATTGTGGATTTAGGTGAATTATAGAGACTAGATGGTAATTATTCTGGTTACTTGCAATATGGAGTAACTCAAGAGTCTAGTAGAATCTAATAAAATGCAATCTATATAAATTCACTGGCGCTGAAAACAAACAGACTAACACGATTTTTTTAATCTTTTTCTACAATTCCAGCTATTAATATAAATAAATAAAGAAATAATCTTCAGGCGACAACTCTTACCATCATCTGATCACAGAATTTATCATTAAAGGAGTTTGGAAAAAGCCGTGTTACGGAGGTCAGGCGGTTTACGACATTGAGGGTCAAGCTGCGATAATCGCCCAGCATCATCAGTAGGGGTCTCATGTGCGTATGAATTTGGTCAACCTCTATGGTGGCCCCTTCCAAAAACTGCAAAAAGTCAAATACGCAGACTATTATTGTCATTTCAAAGCACAAAAACAAATGCTACATGTTCCTGTGAAAGTGTACAGGCTGGTTCTAAACCCTAGGGATGAAGAAGATGTGACCGGGCGTTGATATTTTCACCTTTCTCATGCACGCTTCTCCCGCCTCCTGAAGTTCATTATTTGTAGAGTTTAGTGCTTTAAATAGGGCTGCAATAATTTTTTCCCTTGAGAGAGGCAGATAGTTACAAGCAGCCAATGCATCTGTAAGAGAACAGAATAATACATTAAAATACTTCTGGCTCCTCACAAAACAAAATACTAGGCTGTTTCTCCAGCACTCAACTGACCAAAATAGGTCAACAAAAAGAGCAGGAAACGCGTTTTACACCAAGTAAAAACTGACACAGAAAGGTAAAAGAAAGGAATGGAGTAAGTAAAAAGCAATAGAATAAAATAAGTCTATCACCATGTCAATGTACTGATCGTTGGCAGATGCAAAATTTTTTTTTTTTTTTTATATATAAAGTTTCCAGTTTCTAGAAAATATATAATGCAAATAAAGTTAACAGCTACATTTAAAAAAAAAAATTATAATAATGATAAAGTGTACAAAGCGAACTGCTAGAACATAACTTTAATTTTAACTATTCTGCTACAAGACAGGATATTGCATAAAGTGTTTCAATATTCATCATTCTGAAATAAGTTCTACTCTACTTACTTAAAGCAGCAATTCTCAGAGGAACCAGGGAGGAAAGACTTTTGTAGCATGGAAGCTTCACAAGACCAGCATCCTCTGCTTCACACAAGTTTATTAGCTGTGAGAGGAAGTAAAGGAGGATTGTGTCAATATGCCTATATGTGCCAGAGAATGTCTTGGGTAGGACTTGCCAACATACACATGGTGCTGCCCATTTTAATTCAAAACAGCTATAATAGCAGATTTATTTCAGGAAATGGCATTGAGCTTTGAAACTACATGTGCCTACCGCCAATCGATTAAAATGACTGGAAAACCAAGCAACTGGCCAATTACTAAACATTGCTCAGGAGTACAGCTACAAGTTTACAGTTCTTGTAATGATCCAGTAGAATAGAAAATACGTTACAAAGACAGGAGCAATTGTTTTTACTGATATCAGAGAACTTGGGATTGTGGCTGGATCTACATGTTCCAATACTAGCAGTCTGACTGCTCTTTTGTATTAAATATGTTTATTGTCATCACAACAGCCTCGCGAGTGTCAAACATTTTTCTGTAAATACAAATAATCGCCTACGCAGAGGTTTATGGATCTGATCAAGTATATAAAAAGCAGATATTCGCCTGCGCAGAGGCGTGCATAACGATTCGTATATATAAAAGCAGATAGTTGCCTCCTTGAAGGCGTGTGGTTCAAATCATTTAGAGTTATCAAGTTCAGTTACTATATATCTGGGTATGTCTGAATGACAATATGGCGCCTTTTAAGGAAAAGACAGTAAGTGACAGTGACCTAACGCTCAATGGGGCAATGTGGCTGGAGAACCTAGTTGTTTCATCGCTGAATTAGAACACACAAACACATCCGTTTTAGCATGGGCAACGGTATGCCACTCTCAACATCTGAACGTCTATTCCATGTGTGCCTGCTGCAATGGTGAAAGCCTTAGATTCGTATAATACTTTAAGTAAAGGAGGCATAATCATGGCATTGTAAACCGCAAATACTATGCTCCACTTCTGGGTACCTATTTCGTATGTGCATGCCGCCTAGGTCAGAGCCATATACCTATGTATTACGTTATGTAAAGAGGGTTTAATCAAGACCTATTTATGTTAGATGTAACTGATAGTGGTAACATAATGATCAGGCGTTCAAAAATTAAAAAGAAGGGGAGCCATGTAGCATTGCCTAGTTTGGCCTTAACAGGGAATGCAGCTTCATTTTTATCTGGCTTGTGAAGAGTTTTTAACCGTGCAGCTTAAGTGCTGTGGATTACTAAATGAATCTGTAACTAACTCGCTATATTAATCACGTCTCGGGGGTCATATAGATAACACAGCTTAAAAATAACAGCTTTGAAACTTTTAACATATGTGGTATGTTTGTTTTTAAGTTGTTGTGCAGTGACATATACTAAGGCTATCATGTTGTCATGTACGCAGTGGTGACTTTTACCACCGTTGTCATTCCATACCACTTCAACAAACCAATTATGTAGGGTGCGTTGGTGGCTCGTGGCGTGTCATATTTCTGGCATGCGGTATTAGGGAATGCATAAACAAATAACTATGGTAACTATAACATTGTAGGTGCAGAGCAGTTCGTAATGTCTGTCCGATAAGGGCCCCAAATGGTTTGGCCGTGGTGCGTCACCCGGGGCGCCGGGTCTCCGTCAGTGTCCCCCCGGGACGGTCCCAGCCCAGCGCTTGAGTCCTCCGCGATGCTGTGGGCACTCGGGGGCAGAAATGGTCCGCTGGACCCCCACACCTAGAGTCCACGGGCCTCCCGCTCCCTGCACCTCCCCATCACCGCCCCAGACCCAGCAAAGATTGTGTCCCAGTGTCTCTCCCGGTACCGGCCTCACACTTGGGACCGGTGCTCGTCGCTCCCAGCCACCGGTCCGCCGGGAGGGCCGCGCAGACCAGCCCCACAGGGCTCTCGGCTTCAGGGACATGGCCCCCTGGGGACCTCCCAGACCCAGAGGCCCGGACACTCACTTTTCCTGCGGGTCGGCAAGCATCACGGGGGGTCCATCAGGAGCCCGGCAGCACCGGGGTCCGCCCCGGCCATCCATGTCGTCTCCCCCCGGTGTGTTGTCTCCTTTGGTGCCTCTGCACTTCTCTTTCAATGGTGTCTTTGAGGAGAAGCCATGTCTGTTGTATGGCGCGGCTGCGTCGGGTCCCCAACCCCCTGAGCTTCTGTGTCAGTGTGATCCTCCTCTGTCCCTGCCGGGATGATTTCACAGTTTTGTATTTTCTCCTCGGTGTTGATGTCCGGGACAGCTGGCTGGTCGTCACTTTGCCATTGCCAGTTTAGGTAGTCGGCATAGTGTCCACGTGGGGGCTCCCTTTGTGGTACCTGTCGCCACCATGTGGCCGGGATATCCCCCACCGCCAAGGGGGGGGGAAGCGGGGCCGTGCCCCGGGCCAAGGGTCTTCTCACGCCAGGGGTGCTTGCCCTGCAGCGGGTTGGCTATGTGTTGCGCCATTTTACGGCAATGGCGGCCGGTGCTCAGAGGCTGCGTGTAGGCCGGACCCAGTCCTCTCTGCCCGCCCGTCACACGGTCGGCTTCATGCGGGTATCGGGTAGTTGTCGGAGCTTTCCCACTTTCAGATGTGGCAAGTTTTACTGTTTTTGCGTGGGTTTGGGTTACGTTTGGTGCTGTTTCGGGCGGTTCATTGCTGGAGCCCATGTGGATGGCGACCAGTCGGCCCGGCGGCCCGGCCCCGCCCCCCTGACTGCTCTTTTAATGCTTTCAGTAAAGAACTCCAAACAGGATTTGGGAACAATAGAGTGTAAAAATCACACACACTGGGTTTTTGAAGATATTTCAGGGACCCTTTTAGAGTGCAAGACTGGGTTCCCACCACCTACCTCTGCATATTGATCTCACACACATCAAACTTGGGTAATAATGCACTAGATTGTGATATTTGAGGCATTTTTTCCCAAGGGTCCACAAACGCAGAGCCCCACTAAGACTCCATGTGATTTCAGTTGGTAACAGCTACATGAGATCTAGGAAAGTTAAGAGTGAAGGAAATTGATTCCCTATTAGAGAAAGGAACAAGAAATAACATACCTCTTGGAAAAAGACTTTGTGCTCCACGATATTTAAGTCCATGGTAAACAGTCTGGGCTGTAGTGTTGTGCAAAACGTGTTACCCTCCATTAACCCAATCTGTGCATTTGCTGGCTGATGTCGAAGCAGGTGCTTTTTAGGTGGTACCATGTCTTGCAAGACCTGAAGTGAGGAAAATAAAAAGTCAGTTTACGATTCCCCACTACTGGGAGACCAGCTACATTATTTATACAGCCTAGATCAAACAGTAGAAAAGTAATACATGACTCACCTCTTTGTGAGGCTCCATAATGACAGTGACAATTTTCCCGGTGACCTGAGCCAGGACTTGCAGTGAGTGCATGGCTTGTTTTCTCACGGTGGGGTTCGGTGAGGTCACTTCCCTTACAAGATCGTGTGTCACATGGTGAAAAGATTTTTCTTGTGCAGCTAAGATCTCTTCAGTTGTCTCCTCGTCTTTCAAAGGAGTTGCGCATCGAATTAGAAGCTGCTCCAAGGTGGTTTTTGCCATTGCAACTGCCCCATTTGAAACCTAAACAGCCGTTCATTAGGTTATGTACATTCCATATGTATAAAATATATGAATATCTGGGTGTTCTAAAACTTCTATAACATCCAGATAAATGGAAAGATCCTCTTTTATGGAGCGTCGGGGGGGGATATGAGAAATTGTCTGAACATAGGAAGGCTGGCTCAGATACTTATTTTAGCTTAAAAGTGTAAATTTAACCATGATCAATGCTTCCATGTTTAGCCAGGAAATTGAAAATTGTCTGGAATTCAAAAGTGAATTTCAAATTTAAGGTCAAACTAGCCAAACTGGAAAAATTCTCCAAGTCAGTTTTTCCTTTAATGTGGCTACTTTGGCCTTAAATTCCTGACAATTCTAACTTTGGTAAATAACCCTGTAATTGTCTAGCTAAGGTAAGAGTACACATTGATTTGCAGAAGACATGAAATCTTGCTGTAAACAGCTCTATGTTTTCTTGTGCAGATCATACCTCTCCAGTCAAGTCCATCATGACGAAAAGAAGGGCCTTAAGGAAGGTTTGCTGATTTTGAAGGACCCAGATCAGAGGCAGGCGCTCCATCAAGAATTTAATGGACACCACACCGCCTAGCTTTGCGTACCAGGCCTGCTCATAACAACAAGCACACAGCCTCTCCACAATATAGGAAAACAGAGGGAGCTGGCATGCCTAAAAAGGAAGAGGAAAAAAAAAAAAAAAAAATTTTAAAATTAGTTTTCCTGTTTTTGGATCCCAAACAAAACGCATCTTCAGAATTTCATAAAAATAGCCCAATCTACTAAAGACTGCTATTAAAGCATCCTTTGAAGGAGTTATTGCTGAATGGAATAACAATAACTAAATCCAAATATTTCTTATATACTTGCATACATACATAATGGCTATAGCAAGTAATTAAACAGCAAACATATTTAAAAAAAAAAAAAAAGCATTTAACCACATGGCAAGTCAGTATGTTATTTCTTGCACTGTAAATATAAAGAATTAAAAAATAAATAATAAATAAAATAAAAAAAAGCCGCTTATAACACATTCAATGACAGACATATTAAATATACACACAGTAAAATAAAAAGGTTTCAAGGGAAGCTAATTTGACTTCTTTAAATAATGAGAATATTTTATTATTTCTGGCACTTCTTTAAGTACCAAGGAAAATAGAGATAGGAATCACTTAATGCTGGCACTAAAAATATTTTTTTCTGTTTTTTCCCTTATTGAAAAAGATTTAGAGTTAATGTAATCAGCTTTCCAAATAATACGGTTAGAAAAACTCTTCCATATTATTTATATACTAAAATTTCCATGTGGGTGTTAATGGAGATAAACAGTTTGGAAACATTTTTTTCTGACCATATTAAAACATTCAGAAAGCTTATTAAACCAAGGCCTAGTTGTCCTACATAGTAAACACACAAAGTTTAAAGTTTACCCTTTCTTTGGATCCCAAAATAATACTGGCAACGTCAAATATCACGGCCAATGCCACTTCTCCAATCTTGCACAGTTCCTTTTCTTCATACGCCATGCAAATCGCTATGGCATCAATGAGCACCAGTGGGTCCATGCCCTTGGAGCCATTCTCCTCACTGTGAAACATGGCTGTGCTGGGCTGGCTGCCCACCTGGTAACACTGCAGAAGGAAGGGCCCTAAAAAAAAAAAAAATGCACAAGCATAAATACAAAAAAATTAAATATTTTTAATGTACACATTATGTTAAAAGCATAAGAATAAAAAAGCAAGTATTTCACAACTGTGTAACTGTTTTGTATAACATTCGTACATGGATATGCGGATAAAACTGCTAACACAAAGAGGCAGGCCCGCAGCCTACTAGCACCACTAACACTATACTGGCACACAGTGGTTATGGTACCTCGATTACAACTTTAGCATAAAATGTTTATATATATATATATATATATATATATATATGTTATTCTAAAGTTGTAATCGAGGTACCATAACCACTGTTAATCAATTTATGTCAGTGAAGTCAGTACTAACAGTAATGTGTACTCTTGGTTTATTTGGTGTGAATATATTGACTTTTTAAAAAAATGTATTTTTCGAAAAATAATTTTTTTTATATATATTTCTCAATTATAATTTCGAAAAATATTTCTTTTTTTTTTTTTTTTTCTTTTTTTTTTTTAAGTCAATATATTCACACCAAATAAACCAAGAGTACACATATTACTGTTAGTACTGACTTCACTGACATAAATTGAAGAACGCAACAAAGAATTAACTAATTTGCTTTTATTTAGGTCTCTTAATTAAACTGAGACGGTGCCATGTTAACCCCTTAGGGACCAAACTTCTGGAATAAAAGGGAATCATGACATGTCACACATGTCATGTGTCCTTAAGGGGTTAAAACACTTGTATTTTTAGGTGACAGGGCCACATATAAAATGGGACCGCTAGCGTACAGTTTTCAACCACATCAAATAAAAACTCACCACACTGCTGTGCAACAGCGACCATAGTGTAGTGACGAATCAAGCTGGCTACAAATGGAAGAGCACTCGGCCTCAAATCTTTGATGACAGCTGACATGAAGGCACCAGTTAATGCTTGTTCAAATGTTTTACGCGCTGGAGTGTCCTGAGCTTTGTATCTGTGTGAAATAATGACGCTGGGGATAGACTTTTCCGTGAAACTGGAAACCAAGAGAGAAATCTATTAGCACAGCGGCAAAAATAAAAACTTTATCAACAGAGCATGATGGCTATAGAATCTTTATACAGAATAGGCCTGTCCTGAGTGCAGGAGAGGCTTTATTCGAGTCACTGTTTCGTTTTGTCATCCATTAGCCCCATTTAGAACGGATAGATCAATTTGTGAACTTCATATAAAAAGGATACGTAGTCAAACAAACAAAAGGCAGAACACCCAAGACAGCCATTGTTTGCGTTCTGGCTTTAAAACTTGTGGCCATATTTACGAACGAATTGTAAAGGACTGAAAAGGGGCATTGTCAATTTTTGACCAAAATAACTGAACCAATAAAAAAAAAATTAAAAAAAATGCATTATACATTTGAATCAAGTAAAATAAATACTAAAAAAATAAATAAAAAAAATCTAAACACAAAATACAGCAATTCTCTCCCTGTACAGATATTCCATAGTGTCTTAGAATGCCAGTAACGGCCACGTACACCATGGATTTTAGTTGATCTACTGCTAAAAATCCTCAGTTTCTTACTCATCTGGTCCAATTCCCAATCCTAGCCCCCTCCAACTATAAATTTTGGCAGAAGGGCATTGTGGGAGTTGCAGGCTACCAAGGAAGATGTCAAGTTAATCTAGAGAAAGGTTTGGCAGTCCTGCTGTAGCTGGACGTTCGCATAAGCCATTAAATTCCATGCTAAACGGCAAATATCATTACACAAAAGTAGCCAAGTAGTCACTGATAATGGAATGCACAAGGGTTATAATAAAAATGATTACTTAAAAGCCTGGGTGGGGAGCAACGCATTACAGAATAAAGTACCAGACTGCAGCCTTGTTTGCTTTTGCATTCCCCAAACAAAAGGCTTGCTAGTACAGTCATCTTTAAATTTTTTATGTTCCTGCCACTGCAAATGTTCCCATTCTTAGCTGGCAAATTGTGTTTGCAACAAGCTGTTCTCTCCTTAGGCAGTGGAAGGATTTTATTTGATGGTCTTCACGTTACAAAAGGTAACAGAGTCAGAACTTCGACTTGCTTTAAGAGTAGCTATCACTTCCAGAGAAGTGACATGTACTCATTTCTTCGCACCAATAAAAACACTATTTCAGTGCCTTTTTCTTTTTTTTGGAGTACGGGTTACCACCTCTGCAATTTGGTGTAACTTTGCTATTCCGTAAAGCTTCAGTAGCCAGTGCATATGACCGTTTCCTAATGGGGAAATTCCACACGCATGTGGGCAGTTATGCATTTTCTCCAGCAGGGCCATAATCATGAATGTATGTTCGGCTGGCAATGCTGAATTAACCAATTACATGTGTTAAGCATTTAGCATTGCCCAGGAAAGTTTGCAAGTGAAATAGAGAGCAACCTTCGCTTACCCAGTTTTTGCATAACCAAATGGAGAAACCAATGGCTCACTTTTAGTTAAAATTTTCTATTGTCTTTTCATGAACCAAAAAAAACACAAAAACGCGGATATTGAGAATGAAAATGTTCAAAATAATTGATTATGTTATCAGAATATTTAAGCATTTGCAGGCTTCCTTTCCCAGAATGCCATGTGTCCATAATGGTGATAAAAGTGGGATCCACTTAGGGATTCATATTTAATTACTTTTAATTAGCAGGCCCTTAAGGAAGTGTCTGGCTACACCACAAATCACATGACAAAATGCAAATCCATCAACGCAGCGTATTTTTTGGCAGGCTAAACATCACCATAAATGTAGTTGACAACCATCTGAAGTTCCAAAATTGGTGATTTTAAAAAAATATTATTAAGTAAAAATTTTTGTATCTAGTATTCTTGGACACAGTTTTGTAAGCAGTTACTAGGAGTCTAATGCAATGAATTCATTTACTTTTGACATGTATTAGTTTTGATAAAGAGATCTTACTTGGGATGTGCTAGCAGCTGATACAGGGCATGTTTGTTATCATCCAGACTCATCATTGCCACCAGGAAACACTTGATGACCTCCCAAGCTTGCCTTCTATAATACGGCTCGGTATTGGCGCTTTTCAAGCAGTCCAGTGCGGTCTCAATAGCCTAATTGGAACAAATAACAAGCAAATACATTTTCTCAGTTGCAAGGGGTATAAACGTAAGCTATTAAAACAATAAAAGCAAAAACATTTTTTTTTTTTTATTTTTATTTTTTTTAAAGACAGCCTTTTCATCAGTTTAATCATGGTAAGACAATGCGGTAAATAATGGAGAGTCCACTTGGAGTAAGACAAACTAGTGAGATTTCTCTCACTGTAACACGATGGGGAAAGCTACTGTGAGTGTTCTCGCAGAAAGACTATGGCAAAAACGATCATGCGTGATATTGTGGAAAAACGATGGTGGAGAATTTCAAACTTTAACAATGGGGTCAAGTCAAGCGATCACGCGCCAACACTATGTGGGGGAGGGAAAGGGGGGTGAAATGGATTTGGATCTCTAGTGCCCCCAGCATTTCTTCAGATAATGAAAATGATGTAAGGACATGCGATAATGAATATGGGATTTGTCTGTTACCTTTTCCATTGGTAGCTGGAGGGAGGCTTTGCAATCTGCGAATTCTACGGTGATACTAGGTCCCTGGATTTCTGTTAATATATACTGGAGTTTTTGGGATTCTTTCAGCATTTTCCGGTTGCTTCCCCCAAATTTACCCAGAACCCTATATGCTACATGCGAGATGCTGTCAGCAGGGTTACGTAGGGTCCTCCACAAAGCCTGAAAAGTAACATTTTGTTGTTAATTAAAAATATTTTACTTATTTTTGTTTATTTAAAACACACATTAAAAGCATTTATTTGATGCGACTACATCAGTCTTATTGAAAGATGTGGAAGAAATTAACCATATAATTAACATTTTTGCTCTGGACTATAAATGGCACTGGCTGTAATGGGAACAACGGGAGCTCAGATTACTGTAAAAACAAACAGAAAAAAAATACCCAGAGATAAACACACAGAATGACATATCATTAAATACATGTTTTAGCAACAGAGTTATTGAAAAGGAAATAAGCAGGGTGGGAAGTAGGGGACCACTCTCTTATGCTGGAAATTTACAGAATATGTACTAATTATTTATATATTTAGAAATGGATGAAACCTTTGATAAACTGTTAAGTTTAACACATTCACAGAAAAAGACTTCTTGGCTGAGTTCACTGAGCTCATGCTGCCCCCTAGTGTACTGTTTATTAAAAGCAGATGTACCTGCATGAGTTCAGCACGAACAGGTTGGATATGATCGTAGAGGAAGTCTGGCTGTAGGTTGTCCACACATAGCTCCAGTGTCCTCAGGCCCTGACTTACTAAAGTCTGAGAACCATTCAGAGCAGAAACTAAAGGATCCATCAACATGGGGAGGTATGGAAGCAGGGAGCTCAAGCGAACTGGCACAGTGAGGCACAGCTCAACAAAGAGGTCCTTCATGTGCTGTTTGTGAAGACCACTCTGTAACATGTTGAGACCTACAAGAAAAATAAAATCATTAAATATGTCCACCCATTCTAGAAGGAGCAGTAAACAGATTACAATATTCAGTCTCCCACCTTGCAGCAGATTGGGTAGAAGTGGCAGGAACTCCTGATACAGGAGGTCATGGCTGCCCCCACCAATAGACCTGAAGAGAGCTCGTAGAAGCAGGAAGTAGTTGTAAGGTTCCTTGGCAGTCTGAGCAAGGTCCATCGAACTGTTTACTATTTTGTGCAAATGAGGCTGAAGATCAAGAAAACTGAGACATTAGCTACACATTCCTGCACTACAAGATTCCAGCTACATACACTACACAAAGAGAAGAGACAAAACATTTTACAATCAAGTATATTCAATATACATTTAAAATATACAGGTCACATGGCATATCAAATGACAACTGCAGGCACCATAACAACTTCACCCAAATGAAGTTGTTATGCTTTCTGGACGTCTGGGGTACCCTTTCACCTTATGGGGGTAAAACTGTTTTTGTGTGGTTTAAGCCCAAACTGCTGGCTTTTAAACACCCATAATCTGAACTTTCCCCTTCCTCTAGCTTCAATGAGGAAGCCTTGCCCTTGGTGGCGGAGAGGATTTACGGATGCCGATCACAGGCCTCCCGTGGAGAAAAGAGCTTTATAAATAGTGACATATTCACGTTACAAAACAGGCAATTAAAGTGGCATATGTAATAACTGTTTAATTGCAACTGTTTTACACAAAAATGAAGGGAAAAAAATCCAAAAACAATCTGGTTCAGTGGAGAGAAAATTATTTTTGAATAAATAGAAGGAAAACTCACAAAACCTACAGACACTAAAAAGAGTGCAATAAAAAGTGCAACAGTTTAAAAGTTATGCTCTCCTACCTCCCATTTAGGAGTGAAATACAGGCAATTTTGGGTTGTTTAAGGTGTAGGTTTTTGATTTTCCCTGACGCAATATTAACTCATGAGATTAGGTGATAAGGATTGAGAATAGTGGTTTTCAAGAATCACGCAATTTCATCTCATAACTAATAAAGCATGACTAATCTAAAAATGCCTTCTCGTTGGGTGAAATGAATTTGTTTTATTAACATACAGTCTTCCTGTGAAAAGATGAAATTAGACAGACTCCGAAGGTCTTCATACCTTAAGCATTTGTTCATTATCTGCAGCGAAGAGAGAGACAGAGCCAAACACAAGTTTAAACAGCTTGAGATACAAGTTGGACAGCTCCACGTTGGATCCCATTTCTGGAAGCCTCTCCAATAAATACTCCACGAGGATCGTAGCAAAGAGGGCTGATGTGGTGGGATTCGCCAAGAAAGAATTGGCAACGATCTGAGAAAACAAGCAAACCGATCATATGAAACATTTCTGAACAAAGAGGAGGAGTCTCTAGTGGCAAGCATTTGGAATGCTTGCAAGCATAGCTGGCTTGAGCAGAGGCAACGAGAACCATCTCAAGGGCACAGATTTGGACTGCAACACCAACCGGGTTTCTAAGGTTCTCTTCAGTGTAAAGCCAGTTGATCAAAAAAATGAAGTGTAATTTGCTGGTTCTAAGCCTCTCTTCACCTCAGTAACCTGCTGCCTGGCAGAAGGGGCACATGTGATACAACTAACCGATTCTCCAGGTGTGCCCATGGATACATTTAAAAAAACAGAAACAAAAATAATGTATATGTTTGGCATGATGCCCCAATATATAGAGCGTATTTCTTATTATTTCCTATTATTTAATATTTAAAGGAGAAAGGTTTTACTACACTTTAATTTTAAAATACAGATTTACAGAAATAAAATGCTCTAAAAGAGTGAGTTACTAAAATGTGAATAATCAGAAGTTCAAAATTAATTTAAAAGCAAATGCTCAAATTTTTCCTATTGGTTTTCCATTTCTCCCTCCATCTTGCATCCACTCATTTTCCTACTCCTCCTCAAGATCATCTTATTAAATGCCATACTATCCATTCCATCTCTGCAATAAGCAAAGCCTGATTTCCAAACTTTCCAGTGTATTACTGCTGCAAAAAAGTCCATGTTCCATCAGCTGATCATCTCTCCAATAAGCAAAGGTAGCCTTCTGGAGGACCACACTAAGACTCTATCCTGCAGACTATAATTTAATAATAACTTAACTACCCTGTAAATTCACTTTATTTTATTTATTTTTTATGTTCTTGGTGCATGGCATATTTTCATACATTTAGGTAATTTATGCATTTTATATACATATTAAAATTATAATAGCCAATATTGAAAAAAAAAAAAAAATTATTTAATTTTGGCTATTATAACCTTAACTTTGAAACAATTCTAAAAAAAATAAATCACTCTCTAGCAAATATTCCACCACGTGTTAAGATCACAATCCATTAATCTTACGGTCTTCTCACACCATTTATATAGACACTAGGAGACTTCGATAGGGCTAGTTATTCATGATTTTTACATTTAATTGCGCAAGTTTATCAATACACTGTATCACTTTGTAAAGGCTGGTGCTTCACCAGCAAACAAAAATACCTGGAGTGCGTAGTTCTTCGATATTCGCTCCACCATGTAGGGGACAGTTGTTTGGAAAATCTCCTTAAAGGTTAAAGGATTCATCATGGTAAAAACCCCAGCAAAGTGCTCCAGCACTTCCTTCTCTTCCTTCATTCGGACCGTTTGGCAATTGGCAACACGGATGTAGGTCTGTCCATTTCCAGCAATCTGGACCTAATGAAGAATGCAACCGTCAGTGTACAATGTATGACTAGAGGAGTCTTCAAACAAAATTTAGGATCTCCGTGGCAATAGCAGATAAATGGCTGCACCTTGATTTATGAGGTTCCAATGAAACAAAAACAAAAAAATCTGACATCTTGGCAACATACTGAAGCAACAGCATCAACTCATCTGGATTCAGCTAATGAGTTCAGCAATTCTCTATGCGCAGAGTGGATCCAACCAAATTCAAAATTAGAACTCGTGAGAACATGATTCTCATACAACTGTTTGACTGAACAGAGCTCAGAACGGCCTTAAGAATATGTTTGCAGAGCTGTCAAAACCAAGTCCTGGCCAAGATGTCCAGAGGTTCACAGACAGACATGGAATGGAGATCAAAAGAGACGTCTGAATGCTAACATCTGACAAAACATTTTTCCACCGAAACATCAAAAAGTATTCAGTTACCCAGAATTTGTCAGACGTCTATCAGCGGCATGAACGACAATGCTTGAGATAACTGCACGACGCAGAATACAACGTACTTGCCAGTTTACAAGCAGCCAACCCAGATATTACAATTATGTTAAACCTTAAAAGGACAAACAATCAACACTAACAAATTGTTTTACAGAACCTGTAAAAAGAAAAAAGTTCTGCACCATCTAGCAACATGAGCGCTATATGACAGTGATGGTGACTGAGCATCATACTACATTCTGGTAAAAGAACATGAACAGAATGGTGGCTAATGGAATTTAGAGGGCATTTTTCTTACTGCCTTAATATGTGGTTAAAGTCTTTCAGGTTTCCAATTGTATAGGAACATAAAAGTACGTTTGAATTTACATGTAAATGTTAAAGTCGCAAGATACCTGATATATATCCAGTGCTTGCATTGCATATTTCACCAGCTTGATATAAATCTGTGTCTCTTTGGGTTGCAATTGCTTGTTGGGAACAAACTGTGCTTCTAAAAAAAAAAATATATATCAGAAAAGATAAAAAGATGAAGAAATTATATAATAAAATAAATAAAATAATATTATAAAGCCGTTTATTTTTACCTCCAGGCGCTTTACACGATGTAATGCCCCACGTAATTGTCTTCACACCACAGACCAACGTTTTAACCAAGCTACGACAGTCTGTGACCTGGAATGTCTGTTTGTCTTCTTTGTCTTTCTCCCCTTGCTTGTCAAACACCAGGAGTGGAACTTGTGTTAGTGGAGTGGCAGGAGCAGCAGGCAGGGCATTGGCGGGGGCGGCGGCAGGGACATTAGCTATGATTGTCTCTGCTGCCCCGAGTTCTGACTGGGGCTTGCACTTTTTAAAGATGGCAGACAACTGATAGCGAGCGATGGTGTGAAACTTCAGAACAAATACCTGGAGAATAGAGAGTGGAGTGAGAGGTACTCAAGACAAGAAAAGCTTTGTCCATGAACAATTACCAAATTAGATACGCTCTAAATAAATCTCTCGAAAGGCCTCACTTACAGATTATACTGGATTTTAGAAGGCAGTGTTTCAAATGCTATTCATGATCAACCCAAATTGTCATTAAAAGTAAAATAAAGTAGAACCAGCAATTATTTGTGCTTTTTAACCCCCCAAAAAAATAAGATTGTTAACTGTGCAACAAAAGAAAAACTGAAGATGTTCTGTGATTCCCTTGTTAACAAGGACCTGGGGGGAAGATCGATGAGTAGGGGAATGTGAAGCCCTATACTGATGTTTATATTGACAGCTGATTTGAAGACATCATTCATATGCCAATAAAAGAGTATCCCATATACAAAATATTGGTACCTCAAGCATTCTCATCAGAATGTCACGTCCGTTCCCATTCTCCTGTTCACTTTTGGAGCGAATACAATCCACCAGATTTAGCAGAAGCTTGCAGGACATGGTCTGGATGCTGCTGGGTATTGACTCGTCATCAATATTTTTGGCAAAGAGCTGGACAGCGAGGGAGAGGTCATTGAGGGGGAGATGCTGCCTCACATGATGCACAAGATCAGCAAGTGTACTGTACGCCAGAGGCCTGTTAGAAGAACAAGAAGAATGGAAGCAATATGTACCTCTGGGTCACCAAAGCAGCCAACATTATCAGGTTTGGCAAGCTGAGCAGTAGGTGGAAAGATCTCTACCTGAGAGTCTCCCGGGCTGTGTACCCTGAGCCAATAAGGATAGATTCGTCAAACAGCTTGTCCATGCATGGGATAAATTCTGGAAGGGCAAAAACAGACAACTTTAAAATACAGACACATTTGCAACAAACAGAAAATCCTGTGCAAATTGCCCTATAATTCCTCAAGATCAGTGCTCTGTTTATTCACGCCATAATAAATTGACAAGGATTGTTTGAGTAGCAAGCAGCTCATACACAGTTAATGAACAATCGGCTAAATACAAATGACCATGCAATCCCCTAAGAAATTCCAAACATGAATCTGCTAACTGAAGTCACATATTGTGAGTGTTAGAATGTTATGCAATAAGAGCTCAATAGGAGAAATGAATATGGGGGAGTGTGTTGGTACATACGGCTTCTTAAATCTGTGCTAAGGATGTGCTTGGCAGCGATGAGAAGCTCTTTGCGTAGGTGTGCTGTTTCGGGTGGACAGTTGGTCAGTAACTGCAGCATCCCTTTCACCATCTGCTGAGAATGTTTTGCAACAGTGTCCTATAAAGACAGAAATCACAGAAGATAAAAAGGAAAACATGGATTAAGGATTGCAGCAGAGGAAGAACTAGAACACTGAACAAGTGATCTTAGCAGACTTTATGTTATAAATCAAAGCTGCAAAATCACCTGTTAGGACGCAAGGTTTAAACTATCTTCACTGTGCATTTGCCCAGCTACGATATTTGCACAGTAAGGAGTATTGGACGCTCTCTGTCTGAAGTAGTAGAGGCGGGGAGTAGCGCCTGGCAGATCTGAGGTAAGACCACAACCATTCTAAAATGGTTTGATTACTTACAAATGAGAAGCTCCAGAGCAAGCCTGACACCATAACCAGAGTTGTAGTGGTTATGAAGCATGGAATTTCTCTTTAATACAGTTAAATTACGACCTAAAAATCACAACCTTTCAATTGATGTTTGTGATTATCAGTAGTTATGGTAAATAATATGCATGGTACCACGCAGTATTCTGGGTTATCCACTGATACAGCACTGTAAATCCATTTAACATTGGAAGATTTATCACGCTTTTGGATGACATTGAAGTATATATTAACTATATTCTCTGCTATGTGAATTCACTGTGCTGTATCCCTATTAGCAGTTTTCACAGAGTAACTGTTCGAGTCAGCAATGAGCAGCTACAATGTCATTATGGTCAACAACCTATGGTACAGTCTAAAGAAAAACAGGAAAGTCGTTCAATTTCAGAGCACGATTGGGAGAATCTCAGAATTGCAACATACCTGATAGATTCTGATGATGTAAGCCAGAAAGGACAGGGTTTTGATCTGAGCAGCTATAAAGTCAGCATAGAGTTCCTTATTGTATAACTTATGCTGCCTGCAAGGCACAGAAAAGACTGATCAGTTGCATATTACTAATAGAACAGAAGTTTATACAAAAAACACAATTACGTTGAACGGAAAACTTTATTGCAGACAAACAGCCATGCTGTGAGTATAATGTAGTTAGAGAAACTCTTTTTGCCTATATTTTGCATATAATTTAGTTTTCAGTTAACCACAAAATTACATTTTTTGTGAACAAACTCTATAGCAAGAATAAGTAAATATGAGGGGGAGGTGGGGAAACAAGTCTCAGAGTGATAGCTTATCCTGACTGTTGCCTCTACCTTTTCATTCCATTCAGACCAAGTAACTTAAAGAAGAATGGATTGTAGAGGAATTAAAATGAACTTTCTAGTGTATATAGAACATGTATAAACACTGCCTTTTCTCAGTAACTGCAGTGTTTACGCTGTTGAGCATGCAGGGAAAATATATTTGCCCCAGAAAGACTGCACTTTTAAAGGGACACTATAGTCACCAGAACAACTACAGCTTAATGTAGTTGTTCTGGTGAGTATAATAGCTCCCTTCAGAGATAAGGCAGTATTTACATTGCCCCTATGGAGACCTCCAAGTGGCCACTCCTCAGATGGCCAGTGGAGGTGCTTCCTGGCTCAGTGCTGCACAGTAAGCAGTAGTACCATTCAGCGTCTCCACGCTCTGCATGGAGACACTGAATTTTCCTCAGAGATGCATTGATTCAATGTATCTCTATGAGGAGGTGCTGATTAGCCAAACAGCATTTGGCCCCATCCCCTTGCCGATTTTAGCCAATCCAATGCTTTCCCAATGGGATTGGCTAAAAATCTGCAATTCTGATGATGTCACCAAGGGGACGGGGCCAGTGCCAGCAGACCCACACAGCGCTGGAAATAAAAATAGAAACTAAGTTACATGTATAGAATTCAGTGGAAAACGCCATAAGCTGACCTTACCTGGCATTACTGGATACTTGGGTTACTATTGTGCTCATAATCAACGGAACAAACTCCGACACCATGTTGTGAATGTTTAGTTTATAGAGCTGGGGACAAAAAGGAAAGAAAAAAACATTTACCTTTAATTATGTGAACCATTGTGAACAAACAGGTGCAGGCAACATTAAAGGACCACTATAGTGCCAGGAAAACATACTCATTTTCCTGGCACTATAGCAGTGATGGTGAACCTTTTTGAGCCAGACTGCCCAAACCGCAATACATGCCAACTTTTTTCCCCTCAAGGTGCCAACATGGCAATTAAACCTGAATACTGAAGTTTAAGTTTAGAAAAAACAACTTGTACAGTTGTCCAAACTAATTAACAACTTTAGTTTTAAAAGAAGAACACAACAGAGAGTTCAATGATACAAATTTTAAATAATGATATAAATCGATAAAATTAAAGGGACACTATAGTCACCTGAACAACTTTAGCTTAATGAAGCAGTTTTGGTGTATAGAACATGCCCCTGCAGCCTCACTGCTCAATCCTCTGCCATTTAGGAGTTAAATCCCTTTGTTTATGAACCCTAGTCACACCTCCCCTGCATGTGACTTGCACAGCCTTCCATAAACACTTCCTGTAAAGAGAGCCCTATTTAGGCTTTCTTTATTGCAAGTTCTGTTTAATTAAGATTTTCTTATCCCCTGCTATGTTAATAGCTTGCTAGACCCTGCAAGAGCCTCCTGTATGTGATTAAAGTTCAATTTAGAGATTGAGATACAATTATTTAAGGTAAATTACATCTGTTTGAAAGTGAAACCAGTTTTTTTTTATGCAGGCTCTGTCAATCATGAACATGGGAGGTGTGGCTAGGGCTGCATAAACAGAAACAAAGTGATTTAACTCCTAAATGACAGTGAAATTGCAGGGGAATGATCTATACACTAAAACTGCTTTATTTAGCTTAAGTAATTTAGGTGACTATAGTGTTCCTTTAAGCTTATATTTGTTAGTATCTCCAACAAATACAATACACACACACACACACAATGTCCGCTGAATACATACACACACACACACAGTCCGCTGAATACATACACACACAGTCCGCTGAATACATACACACACACACAGACTGCTGAGTACACACACACAATCACAGTGAGAAGCGCGGAAGCGCCTCTAGCAGCTGTCAATGAGACAGCCACTAGAGGCTGGATTTACCCATAGGTAAACATAGCAGTTTCTCTGAAACTGCTATGTTTATAAAAGAAAGGGTTAACCCTAGATGGACCTGGCACCCAGACCACTTCATTAAGCTGAAGTGGTCTGGGTGCCTATAGAGGTCCTTTAAAGGACCCAGACCATTTCATCTACCAATAAAGAATACAGATAACTGGTTTTAGTCAACTAGACGTATTATGAGAGACACAGAGAGCCACAATCTTTACTTATTATTCCCAAATAGACCAGCAATCCATATTTGGCTATTTCTATTACCATTTACCCTATTTTGCCATTTTATACTAATTCTCCTGACTGACAACATGATATGCCATGTTTAAAATACATCTGTCAAAAGCCCCAAACTAACTTAATTTTACAGCAAACAAATGAACATTTTGTAAAATAAAGTTTTATGTCCTCTAAATTATACACAATTGCAGGTTTTGCTCCTCTTAAAGGATAGTTACACAGCCCACATTTAGAAAGAATGAAGAAAAGAAAAAAAAAAAAGGTTTCCCTCCATCATGAAAGAGTTAACCATCTGCTGATTTGTATCTATTTTTACTCGTTATTGAAAAAGACCAGTTTGACAAACAGGAAGATGCTACCATAGTTAAATATATTTGCTGTGGTACACCGTCAACCCCATAAAGGTGCTACGGTCACTGTTGCCAAGCAATAAATAAGAGATGGTAAATAAAACACCGTGTTGCACAGCATTCTAAATCAGTGTCATTAATAGACAGCATCTTACCTGATACATGAGAACAACGATTATAGGAAGCTCAGCCAACACCTTTAAAGAAAGGGATCCCTTCGGGATGATTGTGTGCTGCGGAAAAAGCAGAAACAAAATATGTAAACAGTGAGCACATGAAAGGTGACGGCTATATATCTGTGCACTAATCTGGGATATTTTATCACAGTTCGTGTTTTCCTGGGAGAAATTTCCAGACTCAAATCTTGCAGTGACATGCATTTTAACCAGGTGGCAGCCGAAATAACTTGTAATAGCAAAGGTCTCCCATTAATAAAAATGGGTAGTACAGCACTAGGATTAAAGTTAGAGCCCCCCTAAGTTTTCTAATGGAAGAAAATAGTAAGAGGGAACAAAACCAGAGGATTCCTCCATATCGGACATTAAGTAAACGATAAAATGAATTATTGTTTTGCATGATAACCTCTTTAGTTTTGCTGAGTGGAGTATAAATTGGAATAATAGAGCATCTGTGATTGGCCTCTTAAGGGAAGGGGAAAGAGGATTTAAAAAAAACCAAACAAACAAAAAAAAAAAAACTTTAAAGGGACACTATAGTCACCTGAACAACTTCAGCTTAATGAGGTTGTTCAGGTAAGAACTATAGTTCCCTGCAGCCTCTCTCACGTAAACACTGTATTTTCTGAGAAAATAGTGTTTACATTGAAAGCTAGGACCACCTCCAGTTGCAGTCACTCAGACTGAACCAGAGGGACTTCTGAGTTAATGGAGGCATAATATGCCACCATCCACACAGATTTGCTGTCAGCAGAGCACAGGGCAGCACTGTGCACAGCATCCTGTGATTCAGTATCTCCCCCCTCTACATGCAGACACAACTTTCCTCATAGAGATTCATTGATTCAATTCATCTCTATGAGGAGATGCTGATTGGCCAGGGCTGTGTTTGAATCATGCTGGCTCTGCCCCTGATCTGCCTAATTGTCAGTCTCAGCCAATCCTATGGGGAAGCACTGTGATTGGATCAGGCTACCACATGTCAGCAGACTGCTTGTTTTTCTGAGTCTAACAGCATGCAGATTTACGGCTTCAGGCTTGAATACAGTAAGATTTTTACGGAGGCATGAGGGGCCCAGGGGGGCTAGATGGTGGTGTTAACACTATAGGGTCAGGAATACATGTTTATGTTCCTGACCCTATAGTGATCCTTTGAAAAAGGGAGCACACAGAGGGAGGCAGGGAGGGGGAAGCAATCTGACAACAGGCACAAAATATGCACAGCATTGACATTGACAGCCCTGAGTTCATGGCTGCCAAAATCACATGTGCTGGGGAAGAACCTTGCCCCCAGCACACAATTAAAAATGTCAGTGTGTGCAGTGTTCCAAGCAGAAACTCTGCACATACATACTCCTACCACCATGACCACTTCAAAACACTGAAGTGGTCATGGTGGTTGGAGTAATCCTTTAAGGGTGTATTTACAGCACAGTGCTTTATAAAGAATATTTTAGGAGACAGGTAGGTTCTCATAATGCCTAAACAATGTCACCGTTGGCACTTACCGTTCTGGTTTCACTATCTTCACGTTCTGGGTTTACTTTTACGATGATGGTGGAAATCATTCCAACCATATCGGGTGTAGGAATAGTGTTATCAGGAATCACAGCTGGGTTCTCAAAGTAGCGATTCTTAGAGAAAGAAAGAAGGGGGAAAAAAGAGGGGGGGGAAAAGGCATATTTATTCCATAGATTGAAACTGAGATATTATCACAACTGAATTTTAACCGCATATCAATTTAGTCCTGTAATCATAAGAGATACAGGGGTGGGAGGCTGAGTTACAGAGACAAAAGGGGAACAGGGATGTAGTACAAGACACAGCATACATGTCTATTGTATATTCTAATATGTCACATGAGCTTTATACCTGTGATGACTTTAGTGTGTGCTCGTCGTGTATTACAGGAATAGATACAGAAAAATGAGGGCACAACATGGGGATTACAAACAGAAAAAAAGGAGACACATTAAAAGAAACAGACAGATAGGGTGAGCAACAGAGAATATGTAAATAGGCCCAGACAAAGAAGTGGGAAAACTGACAGCGACGAGAAGAGGGAACAAAAACTAGTATTATGTGGGTTGGCAACATCAAGATTTAACAATTCGTTAATTTGCTTATTTTTTTAGGATTTGGCCCTTGAATAGCAGCTAATTTATTTCTAACAAAACACTAATTTGCATTCAGTTTATAGGAGATTTAGGTTAAAAAAAAATAAAAAATAAAAATAGAAAAGTATTTGGTCTTTAAACACAATCATTTCTTTCCATGTAATAAACACTTACCACAACCTTGGCCAACTCTTTATAAATCTGTCGCACAAAGTCCAAAAAGTGATGAATCTAGAGAGTGCGCGGAAGAAAAGGAGAGTCTAAAATAAGCAACAGATCCAACAGATAAGTGTTTTGGGTTTTTTTCTTTCTAAAACACCTTAGTTCAGCGGTTCCCAAACTTTTTAGGTTCAAGGCGCTCTTAATATTTCAGTATCTTTCCTAAGGCGCCCCAAGTCAAAATTTCTAGGTTGCATATCTGTACAGCGCTGCAGCATTTACTGGCGCTATAGTGTAATGTACAGTGTTGGTGTTTGAAGGGATGCTTGTACACATTTATTGCGTTTTAATACAGGGGTGTGTTTGTATGTAATGTTTGCGTTTGATTGCAGGGGCGTGTCTGAATGTAATGTTCACCTTTAAATGTGGATGTACATTTGTGTGAAGTATTTGTGTTTGAGTGAAGGGGTGTTTTTGCATGTTTTTGTTTTGTTTGAATGCAGGGGGATTATATGTAATATTTGTGTTAGATTGCAGGAGTGTACTTGTATGTTGTGCTGGTGTTTGACTGCTTGGATGTATGCACATACACTACCACATACATACTTACACAGATAGTCATGCACATTAACACACAGATGCATATAAATACACCGACACATACACACAAATTCATACAGACACTGACACATACACACATATATACACACATGCACCCTGACACACACAAACATTGATACATGCCCACACCATGACAGATACACACACTGACATAAAAACACACACACACACACACACATTCTACACACACACGTGATTTTATTTTATATCTCCAGCTACCCTTCTTTCAGCTTACCTTAAGTGCCAGGACAGTGGCTTGGAGTCCTGCTGCTGTAGGAGAGAGAGGTCTGGAGCTCTACATGCGCCTCTCCCCATATATTGCAGCTGCCTCCTCCCAGGATGCTGGGAGGAAGTGACAGGTTGTCACTTCCTCCCAGTCGGCCGACATTACAGGGGTCGGGTCGCGGTCTTAAAGGATCGCGGCACCCGACCGGGCCCCTGTTCAGCAGTAATGTTTCCCCGGTGTTATAATCATAGCACTGGGGAAACATTCCATGGCTCCCCTGTGTGCACATCTAGGGCGCCGCGGCGGTTTAGGAACCACTGCTCTAAAACAATAATATGACTGATATCTACTTAAGATATATCAGATGCTTTAACATTTTACTACCAAATTCCAAAAAGACATACACTGGATTATAAATTATTATAGCGTCATGGAAAGCTAGGGGCAATTTTGTTTTACACCAAGCTTTCCATAGCAACTAATTTAGCTGAGAATATAAAATGCAATTCAATTTCTTGCACACGTTGTTGGCCTCAGCCAAGGGATTATGTTTTTTGTTTAATTTGATAAATTGCAGAAATAGTTAACGTTGCAAATGAGCAATCAGCAAAAAAACATTTAATTGGCCCTTAAAGTGTAAGCTCACCTGCCACATCAAGGCAAAGCTTCTTAGATAAGTCCTACACTAACAATTCACCTTACTTCTATAAGACAAAATGTTAATATCTCTAACAAGAATGAGAAAAGAGGTATTTTTCTAAACACTTATTATGGTTTTTATTGAATGGGGTGGATATGTACTATAGTTATTGCTGCCGCCCAGGAGTCGTGGGAGTTTGAGCAAAGGGCTAAGTTTTGTATGTTTGTATATTACATTTTTTTTTTTATCATCATATTTGTTCAAAAAAATATCAGAATAAAATGACAAAGAACGGCAAAATTCACTTTAAGAAGTCATTAGGACACTGTAAAATAAATGTCAATGCTCATTTTAATAAAAACCTGCACGCTTAGATGGGATCAGACACAAAAAGGATTAAACTTCCTAGTTTAGTAAGTAGCAAGGAAATAGGCCTGAATTTATTATATCTGTAAAAACAATATTTTACCTCTTGTGTGATAGGAGGTCTGAATTGCTTGTGCAGCTCAATGATGATTCTCAGACAGATTAAAACGTTCTCTTCATTCTCAGTCTGATCCAAAGGGGGGGGAAAAAAAAAAATATGTAAATGCCAAGACTTGTAACCGATAGAATATATACAAAAGTTTAAGTATTTGAAGTTTTTTTTTTTATTAACGCTCATAATTTTATTAAAGGGGTAGTGTGCTTAACACATAATGTGTATACAATTCTCAGAAACTGATGATTGTGGAGGCCATGAAGCTGCATTAACTGACCAATGAAATTCAGCTTTTTAGTAAATGACAATATTTAGACTGGGATATTGAAACAACACAGCTTGTTTAAAACAAAAATGTAAATTTGTAACAAGCGATTGAAAGTGACTTTTTTTGGTAGAAAACATAGGTATTTACACTGACTAAATGTAATAATGTTAGCTATAACTTTAAATTAATAAGAAATTGAGTAGATTTTTTATGACTAAAGTTTTGCTTGACATATAAGGAATATTGATAGACTATACCTCAAGAAAACGGAACATAACAGACAGAATGTTTTTGGTATGCGGCCGTAGGTGTTCGTTTGTGGGTATTCGGTGAATTATTTCTAAAACCAACTTCCGAAGTTGCTGAAATGCGAAGAGAAATTAATTTAAAAAAGAAAAGAAGAAAAAAAAAAAGAAAGATTTAACAAAACTAAACACTACTGCACAAAAAAATCATATTTTGTTTATTTTCTCATATATTTCCATCAAAACAGAAAATCCAGTTTTGCTAAATATGGTAGCAGTGCAGAACAAAAAACAAACAAACAAAATCAAATAAACAAAATCCAGAGTCAAATAATATTTATATTATTGTGTAGCATTGCAGTGTCCAAAAATTACCAACTGAATGTAAAAATGAAGCCCGTATGAGGGCACTTAATGACCATATGCTTTAGCACAGTTACACAAAACTAACTAAACAGGAGTATGCAAGATATTATGAGCCCTTACAAATAATTCATGTTCTGTAATTGATCTGTAATTAAATGTTCTGTGCCTACCCACCCATCTCCCCAGTCGTTATTTGTTGGGATGAGTGAGCAAAGATTCTAACATAGTTACAGTTAGGAAGTACTGAAGGGCTTGTCATTTTAAAGTCCCCTAAAGATCGTGTATAAAGCTAGAATGAAGAGTAACATTTAAATTATTTTCCAACCTGAACTCTATTGATGTGATGTGATTGCTGGGGTGGCTTAAAGGGACTCTTCAGTGCCAGGAATACAAACTGTTCCCCTCTCCCTCCCACCTCTCATCCCAAGTTGCTGAAAGGTTTAAAACCCCTACAGTGACTTACCTGAGACCAGCACCGATGTCCCTCGGCACTGGGTTAGGCTCTGCCTACACTCCTCCCCTTCCGACGTCAGCCGGCGGGGGAGACCTATTGCGCATGCGCTGCCGGGGTGACCTAATGCGGAGGAGACCTAATGCGCATGCGCGTCAATGCTTTAGACCTCCCCATAGGAAAGCATTGAAAAATGCTTTCAATGCTTTCCTATGGGGATTTCGGCGATGCTGGAGGGCCTCACATAGCGTGAGGACGTCCAGCGACATTATACACACTTTTCGTGTTCTATGAACACGGAAGTGTCCTCTAGTGGCTGTCTAGTAGACAGCCACTAGAGGAGGACTTAACCCTGCAAGGTAAATATTGCAGTTTATGAAAACTGCAATAATTACACTTGCAGGGTTAAGGGTAGTGGGAGTTGGAGTGTCCCTTTAACTTTTTACTGCCATCCCGGATGGACAGAATAGACACTGCTAAGAGAGAAGTAATGCAAAAGTCACGTCCCATGGACATCAAATTACTTATAAACAATTTCACATAAACCCTGGAAAGGGTGCTCATAGACTTTTAGCAACGTAACCACTCAGATGGAGTAATCGTTATGTTGCTTTGAGTGTCCTTTTAAAAACATGGCATATATGGATCTCAGTAAGTAACTTAGAAAAAAGAATAAAGCACACACACAAAACATTTTCCTAACAATCTGTCTTTATACCTGAGCAGGCTTTTCCTGAAGAAATTGAACTTCTCCGTCTTGTAGAAATGTGAGAAATCGAGGGATGATGTGTTCCAGAAATGTAGAGTACTGGGCCGATGTGGTGACATTCTAAAATAGGAAGTGGGAAAAAAAATTGACTTTACTTTGAAATCAGTGTTTGCATGAGCATGTAACCCATATTGCTAAAAACACATCAGACCTCATTTAATCTATAGAGCTTTAATGTAAACCAACTCTAATTTGGAGATCCCGAAGTGGCTTGAAATGTGAGGGTGATTTATAATATATGATTATATTATTAAATGTTCTGTTCACTTACGTTTGCCGTTCTCGCTCTAGCAATGTTTAAATGGTAGATCCTACTGACAGCCACTAGAGATGGAGTTAACCCTGAAATTTTAACACTGCAGTTTCTTAAAATATACATTTCAGAGATGAAGTAGTCTGGGTGACTAGACTGTCCATTTAACAAGCTCTGAATCCAACAATATGGTTATATCTATTTATATATTTCCCCATTAAGCAACAAATTACACAAAAATATGCGTTCCAGTATTTTCTAATTTGTCCTGTTGGATTTTTTATTTACCATAAAGCAATCAGATCTTATCAGTTTTACTTCCAGCACCATTTGTGAAATGTGCACAAACACACAACCACTCACCAGCACCACACACACACACACAAACAAGCAAGCAAGCCACATTTCACTTTGTTAGGTGTTTCAAGAATGATAATCTCATCATTTTGCTTTAGTGTTCATGCCCTTTATACCTCCATCACATAAATAATTACAAGAAGCAATGAAGCAGGAACGGCAAGGTACGCAACATTGCCTTTAATGCAGACAAAGAAAATTTTGAAGATTTTGTTTGTTTTTTTCACTGATAAATGTAAAAGTAAAGTTTCATTTTTACTAATCTGGAATCCCTATACAGAGGAGAGACAAGGTATTTCTTTATCCTTAAACGGAACACACCAGACACACACAAAGCACTTGCTAAAGTGCTTTGTGTGTCTGGAACCTGTGACAATTTTAAAGTGCAGATTTCAATAAAATAAGCATTTCTATGAATGGAGGCAGAAACACTTCAGCAACCAGGGAGGTTTTCTTCCACTTGCATTAGCTATGCTAAAATGTGCCTGCCTTCCACTTCACCCCTATTCTCAATAAGCGGTTTTAAATCCATGCATGTGCTCACGACTCCAGATCAGAGGCTTGAAGAAAAAGTTGAGAGCTTCCAAACGCTGCAGACAAGAGATCTGCAGCTTTTGCAAGCTATTTGTAGATATGTAGATATAAGTACATCTAGTAAATATAGATTTTTTATTTATTTTTAAATGGGCAATGGAGAAATCCCTTTGAAGCAATACACACAACAGTTTTCTAAGGATTTGACTAGGTTTACAGTTAATGAAGATCTGCCTTGCAGCAATGAGCACCGTAACGGACTGGAAATGAGATATCACATACCTCAAAGTTCTCGCTGACCTCTTGCATCATTTTCAACTTTGTTTCATCAGCTTAATTTGGAGTAAAAAATAAATATAAATAAAATTAGTATACAAAAACCAAGATAATTAAATTGTGACACAGAGAGAATCAAAGCAATCAGATCTTATCAGTTTAGCTTTCAGCGCCCGATGTGAACAACACTAACACACACACACACACAAACACATTCACAACAAACATACAAGTCACATTTTTGGGGCTCAAGAGTAATATTTTCATCATTTTGCTTGTAGGACTTTGTCCTGTAAAGGAAACTCAATAAACAAAGCAATGGAACGGGTTGTAAGTATACACATACAAGTTTTAGGTGTGCTTCAATTATTTTTCTATTTATTTATTTAAAGGAAGTGGATATTAAAGGACCACCATAGTGCCAGGAAAACAAACTCATGGCCCACCCTGCCGCTGGGCTCTAGGTGGAGAAAGGGGTTAAAATCTTACCTTTCTCCAGTGCTGGGGACTCTCCTCCTCCTTCGGTTGTCATCGGCTGAATGCGCATGTGCGGCAAGAGCCGCGCGTGCAGTCAGTCCATAGGAAAGTAAAGTATTCTATGGACGTTGGCGTCTTCTCACAGTGATTTTCACAGTGAGAAGCACAGAAGCGCCTCTAGCGGCTGTCATTGAGACCGCCACTAGAGGCTGGATTAACCCTAATGTAAACCTAGCAGTGTCTCTGAAATTGCTATGTTTACAGCAGTCAGGGTTAACCATAGAGGGACCTGTCACCCAGACCACTTCATTGAGCTGAAGTGGGTGCCTATAGTGGTCCTTTAATTTTAAGTGGCACTGTCACTTCTCTGGAATTTACACCATCAAATGAAACATTGAAAATGCATCTATAACGTGTATATCCATTCATTTGTATATTTTAAATTTAAAGAGGATTTACATCATAAAAATGATAGAAAGTACCTCATAATGCAATTAAGATAAAGATTGCAGATCAAGAGATTAGGGTTTCTACACTTTGTTCTTGTTTTTTCCTCATAAATACATACTTGTTAAATACATGAGTAAGCAAACATAGTATTGAAACCCCTGAGAAGTGCTGGCTCCCGTTAAAGCCTATTAATGATAAAGAAGAAAAAAAAATTTAAAAAAAATAAAGATACAGAACATACGTGTATTGACATCTGTGAGGGCAGCAACAAACTGGAGGTATTTCTTCATCAGAGTGGTTTGGTCGACCACAGTGGGTCCAGGCGGAGGTACAAAAGACATTTTCTTTCCTTGTTTAGATTACAAATGTAGGAAGGTCAGTGTCATTCCACCTGCAAGAGCAAAATCGACAAAGTCATAAAACAGTGCTCACTTTCCCGCTATAACCGGTATGAGCAGCTCCCGGGTACTTGATGGCATGCACAATGCAGTATTGCAACTAGACATTAAACATGTGTTTAAGTGTAATGTAATAAAAATAATCTTTTAAAATGAAGAAGGGTGGGAATAAATGTAACCTCCAGTAGAAAGTCACTGACAAATATGAAGTGCTTCAAATGTGAAGTAAACTTTCAATTAGGTTTAGTTTTAATCTATACATTGTCCTGGGAGAACTACTTCCTGTCGTTCCACAATGGTGGTTTAAAAACCAACAGGGCAGTTGTGCATGCGGCATCCCACAATTCCCTGCACTGCTGCAGAATGCATGACATGCTGATGGTCTAGGACTCTAGGTAATTCTGAATTAACAGCCTGAATGTTTTGATAGGCATAATTAAAGACGTATATTAACTGGATGTAGCAGACATACCTAAAACTATATACCCATGCATACGTGTCAATTATCAAACCCATAATTGCATTTATAAAACCTCCCTCACATGATATCTTGTGTTGTTTTGTTAACCCAGGTCACCCTTCCTTCTATACACAATATGTGGTTAATTCATTGAACAATGAAAGGTAACAAACTGAAATGAAGACAACAGTCAGTTTGGAGAAATTCTCCAACTCATTTGTAGTCACAGCATAGCTATTTTATCCTGAATTTTACCAGATTGCGATTTGCTACAATTGGGTGGTTAGTGTATAACCTGTGAATCACACTCTTACATAGATGTATGCAATGTCCTAGACTCAGTGGGAATGCGTGTGTCTGATACATGTGCATTTGTGTTTTATACGATGCCTTTATAGTCAAAGTTATGATATATGTAAAAAATAATATTTGGAGGAGTAATTACACCTACGGCAGCAGAGGGATAAACTCTGCATGTGCAGCGTTTCACAGCTAAACGCTGCACAAATGCATTTCAGAGCCCATCAGCACTTCAAATAAATGAAGTAGCTATGGTGCTTGGTGTAACCCTTAAATGCCATTATAAAAAGGAGTTTTCTACAAAATTAGCTACATATTTTCAAGATGATAAATATACTATAAATTAAAAGCTGAACTAAGGCATTAAAATCAGATGTAATGGCTTAGACAAAATAAGAAGAAGAAGAATATTCTTACAAGGGAAAGTTCACTGAGCATATCAGTGATTATTAAAAAAAAAAAAAAAAAACTATGACTATATCCTCTTTTTATAGGTGACAATCCAAGTCCCAAATTATTTGATCTTAAAGGAACACTATGGTGTTCGTAATATAAAGCTGTATTCCTAACACTCTAGTGTCCCTCTGTCCGTGCAGCAGGCTTGTGGCAATGAAAGGGTTAGAAACCCTTTAAAACAATTACCAAATTCCAGTGCTGAAGTCTCTTGACGTTCCCCTAATGTCGTTGTGAGGGGGAACCTAACGTGCATGCACGTCAAGCTCCTAGACCTTACGCCTAAAAAAAAGCATTGAATCATTGCTTTTCTATGGGGTTTTGCAATATGCTGGACGTCCTGGTGCAAAGCGCAAGGACACCCAGCGTCATTTCACAGAAAGCAGTTAGTGCCCATAGTGGCTGTCTGGTAGACTTTCTCGAAAACGTTAATGTTTTACATTGCAGGGTTAAAGGGACAGGAACACTGCAACCAGACCACTTGAATGAGATGAAGTGGTCTGGGTGACTATAGTGTCTCTTTATTAAATGATTATAGGGCATAGATGCAGACCTTTCTCTCTCACAGAATACAGGGATTCTGAGAATGAATATGGTTTAAATTTTCGAATTTCAAAATCAAAGGTTGTCTGAATCTTGATGACGTCACAGTAGGAGCACACCACACTGCTAAAATTGAGTTTATTTTAAAAAGATGCATTTAATATTTTTAAGAGAAAGATGGGGCCTACATCTAAACAGAAGAAGGATTATTATTATTATTATAATAATAATAATAATAATAATAATAATAATAATAATAATAATAATAATAATAATAATAATAATAATAGACTGCTCTGTTAAAGGGACACTATAGACACCAGAGCCAACACAGCTTAATACAGAAATTCTGAGAGATATAACCTTAACCTGCAGTGTCAGAATAAAAGCCTGGTTACATTGCTGCCCACGTCCACCTCTAGTGGCTGTCACTTAGAAAGCCACAATAAGGGGTTCCTGGGCTAGGTTCTTCAATATTTGCAGGACCTACGTTCAGCTTCTCAATGCAAAGCATGGAGACACTGAACGCTCCTCATAAAGATGCACTGATTCAATACATTTCTATAAGAAGATGCGGATTGATACAGTACTGCAATTTTCAGCGCATGCATACTAGCCTCCACTGCGTATTCCCAACGCTATAGTGTTACTTTAAGCCTCC
The DNA here is from genome assembly GCA_933207985.1 of Pelobates cultripes. Classification (NCBI taxonomy): domain Eukaryota; kingdom Metazoa; phylum Chordata; class Amphibia; order Anura; family Pelobatidae; genus Pelobates; species Pelobates cultripes. Next base: position 123,207,803 of record OW240918.1, on the reverse strand, counting down.
AAACAAAAAAATAAAGACACCAAAAGAGGTTGATCTGTGTGCTTTCACAAATATCTGCCACACCTTGCTATACACAAAATAGCAGATAAACACAAAGGAGGAAATCTGTGGAAATGTTACACATTTTACAAGTTTTTTTTTAATCAATTTAGTTTTCCTTTCAGTTATTTCTCCTTGTGATGTTTATTGAAGCCTCAGCAAGAGGAGAGAGGAGGAAGGGAAGCAAATACAGAATTGAACAACTTCAAACCTTCCCGATTCAAACATAAAAAAAAGACCTAAAGGGAACATTACAAATACCATAACCACTACCGCACACTGTTTTAGAATGGTTTGATATCTTCTGGGTGTCACTGCTTGCCTCCTCTCCACTACCAGGAGAGCTACTTAGGAGCTTCCGTTAGTTCTTCTGAGCCAAGCCTTGCATTGCAAGCTCATTGGCTGAGTGCACTAGCCGATTGCGCCAGCTGTTTGCCAATGAGCTAATCCTTGCACAATTGGGCTCAGACAGAGAGAATTCAGCTCTCATATAAGCTGTAGTAAAAGTGGGTAGTGGTGCCCAGTGGTCCCCACATAAGTTGTTAATCCATTGTAAAACCATTTGACTACTTGCACTGGTGGTTATGGTACTTGGAGTGTTCCTTTAACACATTCAATGCTGCAAAATATGCTGAAGCTTTGTAAATAAACGATTTAACACAAACACAATTACACGGTTAATACTTTAGATAGTGCCAAGTGATAGCCAAAACAAGCAGTAGATTATCATCCAAGCACCCTACACGCACAAGGTAGGAAACAATGATTTGAAAATGGTTCTACAAAAATACACCAGATAAAATAACTGTGAACCACATTTGAACCCTATTTGCAATTTATTGTATTAATCTTGTGCTTTATCTTAGTGGGATATCTGTGACTGTGGTAAGAACTGCATGTACCCTCTTCCAGAATGGTTGGATAAGAGGGCCCGGCCACCAGATGTGTAACGAGGCGCCAAGCTCCCACTCACATCTCCAGCATTCTGGGTCAAAATCAGCTGAGAAAGCGGACAGTTTGTTGGGTGTTCTGTACCAGTAGGAGAGAATTGTGTAGCCAAGGTCTTGGTATCTATTGCTGATTGAGGATTTGTAAATAAGGAGGAATAGCTCCTGCCATTCGCTGGAGAGAAGGAGCGGGTCTAAATCACTCTGCCAATTCTGTTTTTCTTTTTAACTTTGATTTATATATGATACCATTATTTGCCATAAAATTCAGAACCTCTACCTGAAGTAATTTTATTATTTACATAATATTGATACCCCGCCCCACTCGAAAATACAGTAAGCTTAAATTGCCTCTTGGCTACACTTAGCTCTTAATAACAGCCCACTGACAGCCTACCTGACCGATTGGACACTTTGTAGCAATGTCAGATGTACTACTGTAACCCAAAATAAATGCATTTGCCTAGCAGTCCATGTCATATTGTGAACATCTGGAGCAAAATGGACAGATGCTCAAAAAACACTCCAAACCCGTAAAAGTGTCTGACATGCTTTTCCCACATACCCCCTTTTCCCATTCCCAAAACTTGGCACATTTATGAAATCATTATAGACACTTTAGGGAACGTCCCCCGGCAGTCAAGTTGTCCTGATTCACTCCACTTGAACAAATTAAAAGTTAATAGCAACATGCATGACGGGGCTGACAGAGTTAGATTAGTGTTTTTCTTGAGATTACTTGTTTTTTGATAAGGTATGATATTTGTAGGCATCGTTGACGCTTTCCCTGATTCCGTTAATCCTTTTTACATGCTATTACTCTCCCTGGTCTGTTCTCTACTGTAAATGGCTTTCCTACTAATTTATAGTTTGATATGGCTATAATCTGACAAGTACAATAATTTGATATATTATTACTGTGCCACATCCATATTTCTATAGTCACTTATCTAGCTTCACTTACTTTTGGATTACAGGATAATTTGTTTCTATCTTGGATAGTTATAACTGTTTCTTTCTGTTGGTGTACATTGTATCCACTACTTGCGTTGCAAGGACTTAAAGGGACACTACCAAAAACTACTTTGGCTTAATTAAGTAGTTTTGGTGTATAGATCATGCCCACCATGGCTCATTTTTTAATGCCTATAGTATCACTTTAATATACAATAGCATTTTTTTCAATTTAGATCGGGAATAGAAATAGAAGATATGTGATTTTTTGCGATTCTAGAAGTATTTCTATTTATAGGGACATGATATAATAAATACTGAGTGCAGGGCAGTGAATAAACAGGTCTGTCCCACTGTTGTGGGGTATTTTATTGGTTTGGTTATATTATTAATGACTCACTATATTTATTATATAGTTGAAAAGTGTGTGATCATACTTTTAATATAATCAACTAAATGTTATATTTAATTTGGCACACCATTATCCTTTTCTTTTCATCTCAAAAGAGCAAATCCTTTGGGCTACCCCTTATATGTGATGCTCTAAAACTGCCTCTGTTTCTTTTGCTTGCCTTTTAATTTAGAATGGTTAAAAAAAAAAAAATGTAGAAAAGGAAAATATATACAATGTTTTGCCATAGTAAGAACGATCTGTTCAACTTGGCCTAATGCCTCTTGAAATGAAGTGAATATCTAGCAAGAATACAAGATTACCAATCACCATATCCTGCTGATAAGATCCCTTTTTCCATGACAAATGAGCTTCAAATCCAGGTAACTCATTGAATGACAAAAATTTGGCATTTAAAAAAAATGTTTTTAAAAATCCACAGCTCAAACACACCATCACCACATTAATTTAACTGTTCATGACCAGGTACATATGCTTTCAACAGCTACATAACCGGACCTATCAAAGGTGACCAAACATAGCTCATAGATTGACATACTAATCCAATTAGCCATGTACTCTTTGCTAACCGACTATCCAGCAAAGCAAATATTTAATATACAGTACAGTGTACTGAAAATTACACAGCTGAGTAACTGAGTGAACCCTACCCCTCTTTATCCAATGGCATCCTCAGTTTTGTAAATCATAAGCACCTGTTTCCCTGGCACAGCAGAACACCAACATTACTGTTTTACTGACACAGGAGAAAGCCACCACATTTTCTTCCATGTCACAGCCATCCAATAATATACTGTTTTACTACAAATAACAATATCGCCCCATTTAACCCCAGGTATAACCCAGTGCCAGCACTACTCCTTCACTGGCAGATACACCTGATTTATCATTAATGTGTATTATTACAGGAGTCTGTGATAATTGTACTCCACCTGATAAAGCAGTGATCCCAATAACAGAATTTAACATTAAACTGGCTGCAGCAAGAACAGTGTCTGTCATTCACTTGTATGGGTTCTTCAAGAACAGGGGTAGGTAGCCTTCAGGACCCCAGATGTTGTGGACTGCATCTCCTATAATGCTCTTACAGCCATAATGCTGGCAAAGCATCATGGGAGATGTAGTCCACAACATCTGGGGTGCTGAAGGCTGCCTACCTCTTTTCTAGAAATTAGATTTTTGCAAATGCTGTAATTGTGAGATTTATAATAATACTAATACTACTACTACTACTACTAACAATACTACTAATAGTAATACCAATACTAATAATACTGTAAATAATAATATTAATAATAATAATGTTAATAAATCAGTAATGTATGTTTCCCAGTTGGGCTGTTTTGCTATAATAGGTGAATATTATATCTACCGGTGTGAGCAGAGGCCAGGGGCTGCCCCAGGCGTGCAGGAAGGTAGGGCCTTGTCCCTGGGGCCCTTTGTGGCCCCTGTACCCGGGACCCAGGAGCCGGTGTTTAACAGTCACACTATGGAGTCTCCCCCCCCCCAATGCGGTGACCTGGCTCCCCGGAGCCCCTTACCCATACACCCGCGGGTCACAGTCACACCGAACAGCGATCAGCCATCTGCACTAACTCACCGCATCCGCCGCCGCCTCCCGCTCTGCCCAGGCTTGGAGTCCCGTCCCAGCAGCCTTTGCGCCGGCTCACAAGCCACCCTAAAACACCTTTGGGACCCTCTACCTGAGAGCTGGGATAGGAACCCTTACATGACCCCCGCTATCTCCCATCGCCGGGCAGACCGCTATCAGGGAGCCAGGTGGGCGCATTCAAATAAAATAAACATTAAATATTAAGGGGACTATATTATGCGGCGGAGTGATATGGATAATATGACCATAGGTTTGGAAGGACTTAATGCGTCATCAATAAGCGACCGCAACGATGAAGAGCGTCACCAGGGGGCGGGCGTAAGAGAATACGTTCTGATTGGTCAATTTCTGTGCAGCTTTCACTAATCTCAGTGTGGAAGGAATGGCTGAGTGAGCTGTGTATGGGGATGGGGGGAGGAGTGAGTCCAGGGCTGGGACCTTACTGGGAATTTAAACATTTTTTTGTTGTTGTTGTTGTTTCTTTTGAATGAAATAAAATGCCCAGTTGAGAATAAAATACATTAAAATTAAAAATGACCTTAATTTTACATCAGGTGGTCTATTCACTAATTGTAACTAGATCATAGCAAATTCAACTTTACATTGTAAAATTAAAGCTATATTACACAAACTGTGACTATTAAATGAGTTGGAGAATTTCTATAAATCAGCTATTTCACATTTAATAATGCCATTCAGATCCCCTATGTGGTTCAATAAAGAGTTTATTGAATAGACCTCAGAAACCCTTTTTATTGCCAGAAAATATTGTCCATATTGTTGTTAACACCCTCATCTTGTTTCCTCCTGAAGTACGATCATTTAGCTCCTCTTTGGATTATTAATTTTTATTTTTTTGTACTTTGAATTGCATGCATACTGTGAACTGGAACTTCTCTTGTCCCTTCAAAATACAGCACAGTGTTCTTTTAACATTAAGGCTATCAGTGACAGACATCCCAACACGCAAAAATGCATTTCAAGGAGGTGGCTGCACCAGCTACGGCGCAACCCTCCCACACACACAACTATGTATGAACACCTTGACACACAGATACACGAACTGACGCATACACACACTCAGATATACACTCAAATACGTACACAAACACTCAGATACGCACACTGGCACATACACACACTGGCACACAAACACACACACTCAGATACACATTGACACACAGATACACACACACACTCAGATACACACTGGCGCACACACACACTGACATACAGATACACACTAGCACATACACACACACTCAGATACACAGATACACACACACTCAGATACACACTGACATACAGATACACACACACTCAGATACACATTGATACACAGATGCACACCCACTCAGATACACACTGGCACACACACACTGACATACAGATTGTGGTGGAACATACCTCGCCACGTGTTCTTGGAGGGGGCTGCTTGCCCGCCTCCTACCTTCTGACTATGGCCCTGGGATATATGGTATTTGAAAACACTAGTTGTGCCCTGTAACAAAACTGGAGATTGTGCACAAAAATGACTATTGTACATATTTATTATGATTCCCTTCGTTTGAAGCACATGGTGAGAACTTCCTGTTTTGCTCTCTGGAGGAGTCTACGGTGGTTATGGTGTCTGCTGCAGTGCTTGGAGTCCTCAGGAAGCACTGGGAGCATCCTTCAACGGAGGTACCCAGTCGGGGTGCCAGGTGATCCATTACACAGATACACACACACACTCAGATAACACACTAACATACTGACCATCACACTCCGGAAGACTTGGGATCTCTGCAGTGAAGAGTCATATTTAATTGAAATGTAATAATCATACAAGGATAGTAAACTCCTTAAATTCCCAGGTATAATAACCTATGTATATATAATATATTCCATCTTTTAGTTAAAGTAACTGCCACTATAACCTTTATAGCAGGAATACCATAAACAGTCTTCTATTAAATAATATAAAACTATACCAGTCCACTTGGAATGACACTTAACACACTTCGCCGTACCTTTATCAAAAGTGTGTGCTCCATGTGCAGAGTCCCGGTTTAAATAAACTGATAAATAGTCATAATTGAGAATATCGGTGCGCCAGCGTCAGCTGCTTCCTGTTTCTTAATCGGTGCGCAAAGCCCGGAAGTGACATCACACACTCGTATAATGTCTGGCTATCTTCATTGACGTGTGTTAGTGTGGACCGTCATACAGAAACGTCCACAGGAAGCTGTATTATTTATATTGTTTTACTGTTTATTGTTTTTAATTATGTTTGTTTAAATAAAAGTTCTTTTTTTAAAGTATGCCATCCTTGTATATTTTTATTTTACTGGCTTCCTATTTTTCCTGCAAAACCCAGGTTGGGATTATTCCACCAAAGCTCTACAACACCAGAGCAGGTTCATACTCTGGATTGTGTAAGTAGGACATTTTAGTATTTTTATACCTTCTATCTGCATTTTGTTCACTTGAGGTTGTATTTACCTAATTTTAAGACATGCTAAGGAACAGATGATTGCTATAATGTTCTGATATGTAAAACCATAGAATTCAAAGAGGGTGTACTTTCTTTTTCCTATGACTGTTTCCTTAGGCGGGGATTGCACAGTTGTATGCTGATTTACCTGAGGTTACAAGAAACGCCATTTTTGTTAGTGGCCTCTTGTCTTTATAAATATATCATTACCCTTTTTAGACATTACACCATTGGATTCTTTGCGTTCCTCTCTTCACATCTGGGCACGTCAAGGATACCTGTGAGATGCATATCAATACGAAAGGACTGTACCACTGTATGCTTTCATTATCCAAGCTTATATGAAGCTCCATTTTATGTGAGTGTCCCTTCTCTTTTATTTAAAGGACCACTATAGTGCCAGGAAAACATACTCGTTTTCCTGGCACTATAGTGCCCTGAGGGTGCCCCCACCCTCAGGGTCCCACTCCCGTGGCGCTGAAGGGGGAGGAAGGGGTTAATCTCTTACCTTTTTTCCAGCACCGGGCTCCCTCAGCACTGGGACCCTCCTCCCTCTTCTTCCGTCATCGGCTGAATGCGCATGCGCGGCAAGAGTCGCGCGCGCATTCAGCCAGTCTTATAGGAAAGCATTATCAATCACAGTTAGAAGCGCGGAAGCTCCTCTAGGGGCTGTCAATGAGACAGCCACTAGAGGCTGGATTAACCCATAGGTAAACATAGCAGTTTCTCTGAAACTGCTATGTTTACTGCAAAAAGGGTTAATCCTAGCTGGACCTGGCACCCAGACCACTTCATTGAGCTGAAGTGGTCTGGGTGCCTATAGTGGTCCTTTAGCCCCTCAAGGACACATGACATGTGTGACATGTTATGATTCCCTTTTATTCCAGAAGTTTGGTCCTTAAGGGGTTAAGTTTCTTTTTTTTTTGTGTGTCCCCTGAAATAATACACTATTGGAATTCATCTATATTTGTACATTTTTTGTTGCATGTAATGTTTAGGGCCATCTTGCTCCATAATAATTAAAGAAATATCTGAGAATATCTGACATCTACTTTTATCAGCATAAGCATTTGTTTGTGTACTGTTTCCTTTTTGACGTTTGTGGTTAGGGAGGGATCTAAATGGTTTGCAGTCTCTACTTCAATAAAGATATTTAGAGCTTAATCCATTTCTTAATTTTTTTTCAATACGAGTAAAGGCTAATTCATGATAGCAATAGAGAGTAAATACAAAAGTGCACTCTAATATATGTAAATGTAATTAGGCAACACCCCAATAAAAGGATTTTTCCAAAAATGGGTAATAAAATCAAAACGCAAATGAAGTAAAAGTATTAAAAGCATCAAATATCTTATCTGTGTATTAATTAATACTGTATAATTTATTATGACACAAGGATAAAAATAATTAAAATTAAATATTATAACCCTGACATTGTCTGAAGCACAGATGCTCGGAAATGACAGCAAATCCACTCATAAATCCATAACACCATAAAATGAAAATTAAATTTTACCTACCTAGCTGAGAGATATGGGGCATAAGCTTAAATTATTGGCAGATTTTGACCGGAGAGACCTGGCTGACTATTGACATTGCCTTTCTATATTCGAATACAAGTCATTATCTATTCCCCTTCTTCCCCATGTGTAATCAAATTTCTTTTACAACGTGCACGTTTCAATTTGACACAAAATTATTTTTGGCTTGGATAACAAGTTTTATCTGCAGACTAAGGTAACCACTATGGGACTAGTTTTGAGCCTTCAATTTTTTTTTATTGCTTTGGAAAATAATAGCCTTCGGTTTCTGTTATATTGATGATATTATCATCATTTGGGAGGAGAATACCCAGGACCCTTGGGCACTTTCTTACCTGTTAGGGTTAAAATGTTGCCTCCAGCTCCAGATATCCAATTCCCCAAGTGGCATCTGGTTTCGGAAATTGACTATCTGGAAGCGTGTAGTGCTGATAGGCAGGGGTGCCGCTGATTGGCTAGAGCTGCCAGCTGATGCTCCAAGTCAATCAGTAGCTCCCCATTCATAAAAAAGGTATATCCCAATCAAACAGGGAAACTTTTCACTTTTTTCAGGCAGTTTTCAAACCCTAAACGCTTATCCCTTATGGGGATACATTAGACACCTCCTCGATATGATCTATTTTTAAGGCATAATAAAGCATTCTCAGCTGAATCTCAGTGGATTTTCTTTTTAAGTTCCTAAGGGTCTTGATGAACAGCTGGATACATCCTTTATTTAGGTTTTTGGTTTTCTGTTTATCACCTTAATGCTATTATTACATCTTATATTATTTACTATTTCATTATTATTTTATATTTCCATTTAAGTTTGGTCCCATTAACATGACTATATTGATTGACCCCAAACCTTTTGCTTTCCTGTTGCCCAGTATTGCAGGTTTATTTCAATGTTTACCTAATGCTGCATACATTTATTTTAATAGGTTATAAAAATGTATCGTTTAAATGGCATTGCATATATTTTGTGTTATCAATTCATATTTTTGTCTGTCTTAACAGGAGTTGAGGAGCATATGTTTTCAGCCAGCTTTGCTGCCCCCATAAGGCAATTTTTGTCTACCCCTATAAGGCAAATTTAGCCAATTTTGTGATCATCACTTAGGCTTTTATGATCAGTATTAATTATTTCAGGGACTGGTCCTCTCCGCCTCTTTAGGTAGTTTCCCCATATCTGATCTGATTATAAACCTTGCTGCTTTTACACCAAGTATGTCAAACTTAAAGGCTAACACGGGCCTAATAAACAAGGTTTAAGTTTATGTGGGCCACAAAAAAACAAAAACTTCAGTTTTCATAGAAACATAGGCTTATTTTGAAAAGTGCAGTGTACAAAAAGTTGACTAACTGACACTGGACGTCCTCACACACGTAGGGCTTTAAACAAAAGAGCATGTTTATTTTAAGGAGGCAGGCATTTGCATATAACCAATGTTTCAGTCAAACTACCGTGACATTTTAAGAAAAGTTTGATAATATGACTGAAATGGTGAATGTAGGCTGTTGCACAGCTGTAAAAAAAAAAAAAAAATGAAATTATCTTGTTGATTTTGAAGTCCTATGAGTGTGTTCTTCACTTTGGCCGAGATCATTAAATCTTAGGAAAGCATTGGGAGTCTATTGTGCATGTGTGGCAAAATACACTGCCCCTTCTCCTTCCACTCTAATACACTGCTCACTTACCCCATTCTAATACATTGCCCTCAAATCCAATACACTGCCCCCTTCCCTCCAATCTAATACACTGCCTCTTAACCTCATACACTACTCCCCCTCACTCCACTTAGATTTAGTGAATCTATGTCACGTTTGGAACAAAATAGCAGCCCCTAACCGCCTTTTAACTCCATCATGTTATACCATTTGTAAAAGAAGATAACTTGGACTATTTAATATTGGGCATTTTTATACTTTTTCCTTTTAACTTTCACCAACAATTTCTGACAAATTCAGCAGGACATTTTTATTTAGTGCTGTTTGTTTGGACCAAATGTTCTGTTTTGTGCCAAAATACTGAGATCTACTCCATATTTCAAGACACCATTGATTAAAATGAATAAAAAGATACAGTCATTAAGAAGAAATGTAGCTATTGACTTGCTGTAGGCTTTGTGGCTAAACCATGTTAACGTGATCAATGTGTATTTGTAAAATACTTTCTAAAAATCGAATGCCAGCAAATTGTAGATATAAATATATTGAATATACCTATTTTAAATAAAATGTTTATGTTTATAAAAAATATAAATGTTTTTAAATAAAGAAATGTGAATCTTATCCAGTGACATCAAATTCAGTAAATGGAAAAAAACACTAAAGAATCCACATGGTAGAAATGAAAACAGTTTTTAATGTCAACTAAAATAAAACTCAATATGTTAGAACATTTTCTATAAAAAAAATTATAATTGTTATGAAGTCCTGAATTATATCATTTGAAAGGCACCATTCTCTATCTCCTACACACCACCATCAAGTCTCTAATTGTCCATCCATCTGTCCATTACAACATCCAAGCAAAGCATCACATGAAGAATGACAGCTGCGATTTCCATGGCGCAGACCCCTATGGTGGACAATGCTTGGTCCCCATCCAAGTGCTCACACTAGGTCTCCTTAGTCTACGCTACTTTGCCCATAGGGAAACCCTCCCTGCAAGACCGGGAAGGCCCTGAGCTCAGGCATTGGCTCTATGGCATACTGACTGTGAATCAGTTGATGGATGCGTTGGTGACACCTTTGCTTGGCATGGGGCTGCCTGTTGTAGAGACTCTTGGCCTTGCACATCATGTTGCACACCAGCAGCTTAAGCAACGGGATATCTCAGAGTGCACTCCATGCCAGACTGGCTCTCAGTCTCTCTCAGTGCATTCTTAACTGTCACAACTTCAACAAGTCTCATCCACCTTCTCACAGCACTGACTCCTGTCAGCATGTGACTGTGCACATGCGCACTCCACTAGAGCTACAGCAGACAATAAGCAGCGAGCAGACTCTGCAATGCCTATCAACCAATAGAATGGCAGCGGTTCCCATGTGCTATTCCAGCTCTAAATCTGGGAATGAATCATGGTTTATTAAAAAAAAAAAATATATATATATATATATATATATATATATACAGTCAGTTACATTACATGAGGTATAAAATGTAGAACATGGTTTATAAAACAATAGAAATGCTACATTGTCTAGTTTTATATATTATTTCTAGAGATGGAATAAGTTTCCACAGAGCCCTTGGCATGTTATTGTTTTGTCACCCCCTCTCCGTTCTTAACCTAGGAATGGTGAATAGGTTGCAGTAAATTCATGGTGCTGGGCCCAAGGCCAAAAATTACCTGATGCTTTATCCTGCTCTGTCTATATAATTGATTTAAAAATAAAACTCTATGGTTATGTATCTATGTTTAACACACATTTATTAATCTCTGATTACCTAAAACCACATATCATTTAATTTTATAGAATATATCTGTGATTTCTAAACAGAACAAAAATAATGTAATGCACAGTTTTTTGACACTCCTGATACAGATAGTGTATTAAGATAAGAACTAGGATCAATTTTGTCCTATCTCTACTGTACATCTCTCAATAGTGTACAGTTTATAGATGACACTGATAGCGGATTGGCACTCAATGGTCATGTAGTAATGCTAAAAATAAATAATAATACAGAGTAGGGGGGCAAACAAGAGGCACCCATCCCATCCTTCCCTTCATATGTAATAATACAGGGTCAGAAGATGCCCATTCTTCTGGGCACCTGCAATAATATTCCTCTTAAAGAACACCGAGATGCCCAGTCTCTTGGGCTTTGTATAGAATAACTCTTTAATGCCCCAGAAAGGCCTGGGAGATGCCCAGTCTTCTGTGCCTTGGGCTTCTATTCTCGACTCGTGGGTATTTTTCCTTATGCTGCAGCTAACTCCACATTGGAGTAACACACTTTAAAAAAAATCATATGTAGCCTATAGGCAGGGCTGCCACCAGACATATTGGGGCCCCTGACAAAGCACAAGGTGTTGAATGTGTGGTGGATGTAGTGTGTGTACTGTGAATACAGGATGTTTGTGTAGTGGATGCTGTGTGTATAGTTAATGCAGAGTGTGTGTTAGTGTAGTGAATGCAGAGTGTGTGTCAGTGTAGTTAATGCAGAGTGTTCTTAGTGTAGTGAATGCAGAGTGTTAGTGTAGTGGATGCAGTGTGTTAGTGTAGTGACTGCAGTGTGTTAGTCTAGTGAATGCAGAGTGTGTGTTAGTGTAGTGAATGCAGAGTGTGTGTCAGTGTAGTGAATGCTGAGTGTTAGTGTAGTGGATGCAGTGTGTTAGTGTAGTGAATAAAGAGTGTGTGTCAGTGTAGTAAATGTGTGTGTGTCAGTGTGTGTGTGTCAGTGTGGTGAATGCAGAGTGTGCGTCAGTGTAATGAATGCAGAGTGTGTGTTAGTGTAGTGAATACAGAGTGTGTGTCAGTGTAGTGAATGTAGAGTGTGTGTTAGTGTAGTGGATGCAGTGTGTTAGTGTAGTGAATGCAGAGAGTGTGTTAGTGTAGTAAATGCGAGTGTGTGTTAGTGTAGTGAATACAGAGTGTGTGTCAGTGTAGTGAATGTAGAGTGTGTGTTAGTGTAGTGGATGCAGTGTGTTAGTGTAGTGAATGCAGAGAGTGTGTTAGTGTAGTAAATGCGAGTGTGTGTTAGTGTAGTGAATACAGAGTGTGTGTCAGTGTAGTGAATGTAGAGTGTGTGTTAGTGTAGTGGATGCAGTGTGTTAGTGTAGTGAATGCAGAGAGTGTGTTAGTGTAGTAAATGCGAGTGTGTGTTAGTGTAGTGAATACAGAGTGTGTGTTAGTGTAGTGAATGCAGTGTGTTACTGTAGTGAATGCAGAGTGTGTCAGTGTAGTGAATGCAGAGTGTGTGTTAGTGTAGTGGATGCAGTGTGTCAGTGTAGTGAATGCAGAGTGTGTGTGTTAGTGTAGTGAATGCAGAGTGTGTGTCAGTGTAGTGAATACAGAGTGTTAATGTAGTGAACGCAGAGTGTGTGTGTTAGTGTAGTGAATGCAGAGAGTGTGTTAGTGTAGTAAATGCAGAGTGTTAGTGTAGTGAATGCAGAGTGTGTGTCAGTGTAGTGAATACAGAGTGTGTGTTAGTGTAGTGAACGCAGAGTGTGTGTGTTTTACTCGTGTAAAATTGAGCATTTCAACTGGTTTCAAGTTCTTCCTTTTTCCCTCTGTATCAGTACCCCACCTGGGGATATTTCCAGTGAAGAGTCGCATGGAGCCCATAGGGAACCCCTTTCTGCGGCCATCTGGAAGGCTCTGTGCCCTGGGTTCAGCTCTGTGGCAGGCTCACTATCGATCAGCTAATGAATGCGTTGGTGACACCTGTGCTTGACATAGCGATGCCTGCTGTAGAACCGGTTTGCCTTGCAGATCATGTTGCACAGCAGCATCTTAAGCTATGGGATGTCTCTTTCCTGCATGCAGCAGCTCTTCAGCTTTCTCTGGGTCAGTCTCATTAACCTATTAGCATTCAGAGTGCATTCCATGCCAGACTCCCTCTCCGCAACCTCATTCTCGCTTGGTGCTTTTTAAACCTTGACTGTCACAACTTCAACAAGTCTCATCCAACTCCTGACAGCACTGACTCCCACCAGCATGTGCGTATGCCAACTCCACTAGAGCTACTGTAACCAATCAACAGCGAGCATTTCCTTAGCCTAGAAAGAGCTAGCAGCCTGCAAAATGCCTATCAGCCAATAGAATGACAGCAGTTCCTATGTGCTATACAAACTCTAAAATTGGAAATGAGGATAATAATTCAGAACACGGTTTATAAAATATAGACATGCTACATAATATCTGTAATTTTATATACCATATAATCAGTTCTTAATTTAAAGAAAACAATATGGTTATAATTAAAATAAAACATGTCTGTGTCAGCTATCTTTTCATCTCTGTTTATATAAAATTGCATGTAATTTAATTTAATAAAACAAAATCAGCAATTTATGAACAAACTAAGAACATTGCCTGTTATCAGATTTTTTAGTAGCGGATTAAATTAATCATGACAGTGGCAGAATTAATGAAGATAATTCATTGGCACAAGAAACTATTGTAGCCTCCCAAATAGAGCAAGGGTGGGCAAAGGTTTATAACAGAATTTTGCAACATAATATCTCAACAAAACTTGTTTATTTGATCTCAACCCCTAGTAATCCTTGTCCTGATTGACAATTTGTTTATATGTCTTTCCTCCTTGGTGGGGCCATATTAGTATGTAATTTATGAATTAATTTATTTTCCCCATTTGATGTAAAATATGTAATTACAAATGTTTTAATCTGCCGGTCAATAATTGTTGTTTTATTAATCTACGCCTCCTGCCAGTTCTGGGATGTTTTTTCTGTATATCCGTATACCGGTCCTGAGAATGGCCGGGTTAATGAACACACAGAGTCAGTATAACAAGCCGAGGTCAAAAGGAGTAGAGAAGACAGGAAAATCGTATACAGAAGCCAAGGTCAGAGGAGTACAGAAGACTGGATAAATGTAAGACAAGAGCCAGAAAATATCACAAGAGGATCACGCTACCAAAAAGCACAACAGGGCAACAAGGAATGGGAGAGATAAATAGGCATCACTTACTTCTAATTGGTCCAATTCCACTTGGAATTGACCACTATTCATGGAAGGTACTTGACCTTCCTAATCTGACCTCTGACGTCATTTATATGCACCGCATTCGGTCTACCGAATTCCCTGTTCGGTTTGGCGAACGCCGAATTCGGAGGTTTGTTCGGCAGCATAAATAAATGCACAGAGGGGATCGCGGCTCCCAGAGCCGAGCTGGAAGGTAAGCAGGCAGAAAGCCAGACATCCCCTATTTGACTAAATGAACAAGTTCTTTTTTATGTCATATTTTGAATAGTTAAACTTTATGGAGTTCTCCCCGCTGTATGATGAAAGACGAACGTCTGGCAAAACTGCACTAGATGTACACACGTCAATCAATTATAACTCTTTTATGTAATAAGTATTCTTTCTCTGAGCCTATTTATGTGATCGTGATTTATAATAGAAAAAAAAGGAAATTGGGTGTATATACTTGGAATCCAGACCAGATTCCTTTTGGTTTGAACACATCGTCCCTTTACTCTACGTGCTTCTTTGGAGGTGACCACAGGAAAGCATAAATTGAGGAGAATCTGTGGAAGCTGTTTGAGCAGTAGGTATTGCGGTTAGCATCTTAATCCACGTTAAAATTAGTATAGGACCCGCCGATATTGGGGTACTGTGATTAATAGTGGGCTAAATAGGATATGGTGGAACTGAATCCCCATATTTGTTTGCTGACATAGGTGATTTTAAACAGCCTTGTAAAATATACAGTTGCCTTTTTTTTGTGTGCCCTGTTCCTTAACCATGGTTTGTAATAGAACAGGTCTGTGCATCTAATTGCACTGTGCTCCATTGCTGTTTCTCAGACACCATGATGTCGGTGATTTTAAGATGTCCATTCAGAATCCATTCTATATATTAATAGTTGCACTTCCTGAATTAGTTTCTGAGGCCTGACATACCCATATTAAAGGAACACTATAGTGAAAGGAGTACAAACGTGTATTCCTCACACTACAGATTTAATAACACTATTTAGGCCCCTGGCTCCACCTGCCTCCATTCAGAAGATGAGATTACTCACCTCATTTCCAGCGCCACGCTGCTCTTTGGAAAGCCGACAAATAACCTTTTTCCATCTTACATTGGAAATTTATTTGATTCAATACTGTAGTCAGAGTCATTTGTTGATTTATTTTTCTCTCTACATTCTTGGACTCACTCTTCATGGCCATTTTATTGATATTATTTAGATGTAAATGTAGAATGACTTTTTTTCAGGCGATATAACCATTTTCACCTTTAAAATATCTGAAATTATATGAAAATTTTAATCCAAGTATTGTTAACTAATCTGCACGAGCATCAGATGTGCCTGGATGTGAACCACATCTCCAGCATAGTGGGCATTGATTAGGATCTATTTTATGCAATCTAGTGGGGGTAAAGTGCCATCTGTGCATTATTTTATATTGAATTACTTGAATATTTAAACAGTGTGTACCTTCTCCCCCCCCATTCTGACTTCTCTATCTCTAATGCGAGGTCTTTAGTCCAAGCAATTTGGGCACTCGATTTGCCTTATCCCGTGTTTTTAAAAAACATTGGACTTTTTTGAAGATATTTTTATTAGAATGAGAGACGAGGGTATTTTCTAATGCTTCCAATACCTTTGAATTTACTGTATTTGAAAGGTGCCTTCTTATTTAGTTTTTAATACGAATCAAGTTGTAATAATCTTTGCTTGGTATTTAACACGGTTATTAATTGTTCAAAAGTTTTAAAATAAGATCAGTCTAAAAAGTCTGCCACCTTGAAGTCTTTATCCATATACCACTTCATCTTTTTCAGCTTTGGAATGTTCTATTCTATTAGTTCTATAAGAGTTTGTTTTATTATTTATTTTTTATACCAATGCTAGTCTTCATTTGAATCCAAAAGAAAATGATATTTTTTGATAACAAAAGTCCCTATCTATACTTTTTTTTTTTTTTTTTACTATTTCTTGATTCATCCATAATATATTATAATAGTTCTTGATATCTAAAAAAACTTTTGGGGATCATTATTCTGAGTTAAAATTGTAAGTTAACCCACTATTAGCTTTTTATTCAATTATATATCCAATTTTATTCCTCGGCAAGTGGAAACTGATGCTTATTCCCCATAATACTCTGTTTACACATTGCGGTACTCCATCTTGTGGTTACTTATGTAATTACAATTACAAAGTGATCTAGAGAATCACTCTCCAATTAAGAGTTCTTATATTTATTTTCTCTCCTGATACATATTCATGAAGAACTAGTAACGTATAAAACCACAGTGTTTGTCCTCACGTCTTTTGAATATTTACTTGTAGACACCTGGATGTTCGGGTTCGCCGAGTTCGGCCGAACTTCGTCAAAAAGTTTGAGTTCGGGCTCGAACTTGACCTGAACTTGACCACGAACCCCATTGAAGTCAATGGGGACCCCGAACTTTTGGGCACTAAAATGCCTCTTAAAAAGTCCTGAAAAGGGCTAGAGGGCTGCAAAGGGAAGTAAAATGGGGGTAAGAGTAGGACAAGTGCCCTGCAAACAAATGTGGATAGGGAAATCACTTAAAAATAACATAAAATATGCAGCCGCTTAGTAGATAACTCCCTAATCTGGTCTTTCAGCCACATTTACTAATACTAAGTAGAGATTACTTAGTATTCGTAAATCCAGCCCCTACTCGCTATACCGCGAGTAGGGGCATGTCTAGTAAACAGTGAGCAGCCAGTAGCTGCTCACTGTAAAAAAAATAAAAAAAATAAAAACCTATTGGCCCCCACCCTTGAATGGCGGGTGGGGGCCCTAAAGTAAAATAAGGGGGGGACCTATTGTCCTCCCCTCCGGCTCCCACCCCTGAGCGGCGGATGGTGGCCCTAAATAACAATGAGGGGGGGGACTTACTGTTCTCCCACCCTGCCCCCACCCCTCCACGGCAGGTGTGGGCCCTACATAACAATGAGGGGGGGGAACCTACTGTCCTCACCCCCCTGTCTCCCACCCCTGAGTGGTGGGTGGGGGTCCTAAATAAGAATGAGGGGGGGACCTACTGTCCTCCCCCCTACACCTGCGCGGTGGGGGCCCTAAATTAGAATGAGGGGGGGGACCTATTGTCCTCCTCCCCGCCCCCCACCCCTGCGCGTCGGTTGGGGGCCCTAAATTTAGAATAAGGGGGGGACCTATTGTCCTCCCCCCTGGCTCCCACCCCTGGATGGTGGGTGGGGGCCCTAAATAAAAATGTAACCCCTCCCAGTCACCTCCCCCCAAAAAATAACCCCATACCTACCCCCATCATCCTAAAATTAATGAGAGGGGACCATGAGCTTTTTCAACCCCAAAAAAGGCCAAATAAAAATCCATAATAACCGACGCACTATAAAAAAAATCCATGTTCACCTGGAGGGCTCCGCGCAGACTTATAAAGCCTTGCCCGCCCTGCAATTAGGCTCAGAGCACTCTGATTGGTGGGTTTAAGCCATCCAATCAGAGTGCTCTGACAGGTAAATGAAGAGACTGACAGGTAAGGGGCATGTCTGGTTAGCTTGAAATCTTTGGAATTTTCCCACGCTGTGTAATTTGACTCATAACAACACTCTGATTGGTGGATTGAAAGTAACCAATCAGAGAGTTATGAGTCAAATTACACAGTGTGGGAAAATTCCAAAGAACTTTCCCACGCTGTGTAAAATGACACAGAGCACACTGATTGGATGGATTTCCGTTTTCATCAGGGGCGCCGTCCCTTGGTGACGTATTTTTTGCATCTACATGGTATTTAAAGGTATAATTGCTAGGATATCCCTGAAGGAAGCTGTCATCACTATCCAATGAGATAAATGTTGTTTTTTTTCACTTCCCTACTATTTTTAGGTGTTAGTGATTATAATTGTTTTTTTTTTTTGTGCATAAAAATGAAACTTATAAAAAAAAATTAAAAAAAATTACTGTCAGTCTCCCTCGGTCTGGTGCCTCATGCAAGATCTCACCTCGTGGAGTTTCAATGAACTCGGTGAGGAATCATCCCAGACCAACGCTGGAGGATCTTGTTAATGATCTCAAGGCAGCTGGGACCATAGTCACCAAGAAAACAATTGGTAACACACTATGCCGTGAAGGACTGAAATCCTGCAACACACGCTAGGTCCCCCTGCTCTAGAAGGAAGATGTATAGCCCTGTCTGAAGTTTGCCAATGAACATCCGAATGATTCAGAAGAGAACTGGGTGATAGTGCTATGGTCAGATGTGACCAAAATCGAGCTCTTTGGCATCAATTCAACTCACTGTGTTTGGAGGAGGAGGAATGCTGCCTATGACCCCAAGAACACCATCCCCACCATCAAACATGGAGGTGGAAACATGCTTTGGTGGTGTTTTTCTTCTAAGGGGACAGATCATGCACTGCATCAAAGGGACAATGGACGGGGTCAAATCTTGGGTGAGTACCTCCTTCCCTCAGCCAGGGTATTGAAAATGGGTCGTGTTGGATGGGTGTTCCAGCATGACAGTGACCCAAAACACACAGCCAAGGCAACAAAGGAGTGGCTCAAGAAGAAGGTTCGCCAGTCTCCAGACCTTAATCCCATAGAAAATCTGTGGAGGAAGCTGAAGGTTCAAGTTGCCAAACGTCAGCCTCAAAACCTTAAATGACTTGGAGAGGATCTGCAAAGAGGAGTGGGACAAAATCCTCCTGAGATGTATGCAAACCTGGTGGCCAACTACAAGAAACGTCTGACCTCTGTGATTGCCAACAAGGGTTTTGCCACCAAGTACTAAATCGAAGAGGTCAAATACTTATTTCACTCATTGACATGCAAATCAATTTATAACTTTTTTGACATGCGTTTTTCAGGAATTTTATTTTGTTATTCTGTCTCTCACTGTTAAAATACACCTACCATTAAAATTATAGCCTGATCATTTCTTTGTCAGTGGACAAACATTCAAAATCAGCAGGGGATTAAATACTTTTTTCCCTCACTGTAGACAACCTAGTTCTCTGGCCTATGTGTATGCAAAATGTCATTTAATTTAAACTGTTTACTTAAATAAAGATGATATTTTAAAGTTTACTACAATCCAGAGTTTGTTAAAAGCACAGTATATGTTTCAGAATGGGTAACCTAATAAATCACTACAAATTTAACATAAAAAGTAGATCTTACTAAAACAACTATGCATTTTATAGAATGCGTTATTATTTTATACAAGGTTATAGTTATCAGCGAGACTGTTATAATTACAGCACATGTCCCTCAAAGTGCAACTTCAAAAATGGGAAACAGACTTGTAAAACCTGCTAATTTGCTTCTCACAGATGACATAAAATTAAATAAATGAGTGTAGTACAAGTAATGTTCACTGGAATAATTTATAAAATCAAAGTGCTTTTTGAAGAACGCTGCTGTATGAGATTAGATGAATCACTCACACCTCTTCAATATTGTGTCATCATTCATTAAAATCCTCAAACTAATGGGCTAATGTGATGTGTACCCTAAGAAAATGGTCCAAGGTCAAATCCTCAAGGCACCAGCAAACAAGAATTTAAGTGTATCTCAATGCTGCTCCAAAAGCTGGTGTGACTTTAGGACTGGGATGTTAACCATTGGCCTAAAGTGACCTCTGAACAGGACCAGGAAGGCAAATATAAGACAAAAGTAAGTAGTGACAGAGGCTAATGACATTTTCGATGCAGTCAAAAAGGATTTTTCAGACACAACTGGAAATAATTTCAAATGAGTCTTTTTGTTGCCTTCATTTGGGTCAACTTGAGAGAGACAGATTTGTGAAAGGTTGAGCCTTGAGTGTCACGGCTTCCGACATTTATGCCGGCGTGGCTGCACTCAAACATAGCAGCCACGCTGTCAGAGATGTTTTCAACTTACCTGGGGCTCGGCAGGCAGCTACCCGGTTTCCTTCCGTTCCGGTCCCCAGCAGCTGCGATGTTCTTAAGGGATTGATAGAGCAAAGAAATCATACCCTTTGTTCATGGTTGATGTTAACAAAGGGTATGATTGTCATATACTCCATGAGGTTTAGGTGTTTTTGCAATAAAATGAAAACATAAAAAAGGAAGGGTCACCCTGGAACAAAAAATTAAGTTACTAGTACAACCCCCTAAAACATCAGGGAAATATACTCCAACAAAAAACAGAACGTCCATTAGTTAGACTGAGTAGCTCCAGAGCAGGCGAGGTTCATAGATAAGTTAACAGAAGTAGTAGTGAATCATGTGGAGTAGGACAGGTGTAACTATCCAAGACTGGGATCCCCAGGGAGCCAAGAAAATAGTTGTTTCTGTAGGGATTAAAAGAGTAATTTCTTCCATTTCTAAAAAACCATAAGGGTATCCCAAAGCAAATAATATCTGAGAGTGGAATTCATTCATATCTTTTGGCAAGTGTGGTAGTAGCCAGATTCTGGAAGAGGGAGACTTGAAGATCATCATGAGTAAGTTGGTAATCCTAACAATGATGGACCAAGGAGGCCTCCTTGGCTTGAAAATGATGTAAGCAAATAATAACACTGGGAGGTACTCCCGGTGTTGCATGGCCCCTCAATGTCATGTTGGCCTGATCCAAGTGGAACATCTCTTTAGTAATTCTAGGAGGAGTCTTGCAATACATCTGTCTGCACAGTAAGTAAGAGGGCCTGCATCCAATTGTGTTGAGGTAGGCCTAGTGGTGGTTCTAATGTCTCCCTGGTGGCGCAGCCTCTTGTCTCTTGATGTTCTGGTTGCCTCTGCCATTCTCCTGCTTGCTCTTGGGTTTTTCAGCAGTAATCTCTGGGGTAAGTGGGCATTTTACCCATGCTGAGAAGGTACAGGTGCTCATTCAGCTTTCTCACTTCAGTATTCAAGTGGGCACGTGGCGTCCGTCATTTTGGATGAGACTCTGTGTCTACTTAATTGTATAACAGCACCATATGGCCTTGTATAGCAATAGGACCTCCAAAGTGTGGAATGGGATCACCCACACTGAGGAAAGGGGGGCGTGCCTCCTCTCCCATCTGGTGCGCTATATATTCTGTCAGTACGGCCAAGAATGCAGTTGCCAGACACTCTACAATGGACTAGTCAAGTCGTAGATAAAGTAATTCAGGAAAGTAACCGATTTATCACACAATATTAGAGAATTAGCATGGAGCCCCTTCAAAGCATGTCCATCTGCCCCATATGTGAGAATGCAACGTGGCAGTGACAGAACAATGGCTGTCACAATCTGAAACGAGAAGATACTGCCAATTTCAAGGATCTATAAACTTGTTAAACATACAAAATAATGTAGTCCTCCTTGTTTAAAAGTTGGTGCTTCCATCTTGCTGTGTCCATCACGAAAGAAGCATCACACTTCATTTAAGAATGTTTTGAACCATACATCTGCAGGGTGAAATTACCAGCACTGTATTTATGAAGTTATTATACTCACCTAAAACTGACTCTCTTAGACACACTTAAAATGGATTTGCACTTGATATTTTGCAATTCAGCAAGGACTATCTTTTTCATTGGGTGCTAGTCATGATAACCGCTCGCAAGTGTATGCAGCAATACTATTTTTCTATGGTTTTCTTTATGTAATGATTAAGGTTATTTTGTGAGCACCAAAATGGATCATAAACAATCTTATAGTGAACTGTGAGATTGCTAATTGTGCAAAGTAGGTGTTTACACCCAGGGCCGGTGCAAGGATTTTTGCACCCCCCCATGTGACATCACAATGCCCCACCCATATGATCTGCCATATGAACTAACGCCAGTGCTGCACACAGTGTGTGTTTACATTAAAAACCCTGCAGGGACAGGCTATAGACACCAGAACCACTTCATTAAACTGCAGTGGTTCTGGGGACTATATTGTCCCTTTAATGGGAGGTAAATTAGAAATTAGTGTCACTAATAAAATACTAGATTGCCTACTTACAACCAGATGAGGATGGTAATGGGCTCTGGCTGCAGTTTGGCTCCACTGATCTGGTGTAAAACAGGATCTCTGGAGGCTGTTTGTAACTGTGGGCACAAAATTCAATGTTCTGGGAGAATGGGAAGCAGCTCCTTTTTTGGGGTCCCTTACACAGCTCAAGGTCTGGGCCCCAGGGCCTGACTGTGAGTATGCCCATAAGGCCCCCTACATGTTCCACCCATGAGTTCGTTCACAGGGAGTGGAGTGTGTAAGGGATGTGTTATTGCTCTAATGTGTCTGCTTATGGAATGTGTTTGTAGGCGGCTGCATTTAAAGGCTGGCTATGGGGGCGCAGTGCGCCTAGTTCGCCTTATAGGAAGCGCCGACCCTGTTTACACCTTCCATTAAAAATTACAAATGTTACAAATAAAACCAACTTTTTTTTAGAATTTACATATTATAGAAAAAGTATGCAAATTTTGGCAATGGGCAGAGTTTCTTTTTCATTTGCTAATCTAATTTATGAACAATCCACCAGTGTCAGGAATCCCACAGACGGACAAACTGCAGAAGAAAAAAAAAAAGAAGCAAAGAGGGGAGTATAATAATATACAAGGTGCATAAGAAAAGGATGCCTTAAATATATATTTTTTGCAGGGTGTTAGATGCATGTTTTTGCAGAATGTACAAAAGCTACTCATACCACTGCACTCCCCCTTGCCATTAAATTGGGTAGAAAAATCAGCCTGAAAAGAATTGTTTCCCCAGGGACCCTAATAATATTCTGGAGATATTTTGACGGATGGTGTATATGCATGCTTTAACCTTTGGGAAGCTCCTATATCACAACTGATGGCTCCCCCCCCCACCCCACCCCCAACAAGTGAGAAGCATTGGAAACACAAGCAATTCCGATTAATAATAATATTAGAACCAATATTGTCTGTTACTTATCTACAGGGTCCCAGGAAGAAGTGAATAAGTGACATGCAAATTTATTTTATTTATTTGCATCCATAATCTTCTTAAAACACACGTTTCATCGCCTACAGAACGTGAGTCAGAATTCTGAAATATAGACTTGCTGTATGGTCAGTATGGTAGATAGAGTGGAGGAAACGTAATCATTTATCTTTAAGGATTGTTTACATATGTCTGAAGTATGCAAACACGTACTTCATCCACCCTTAAAGCAACGCTCCAAGCAAGGATGCTGGGTGTTATTGCACCATTACATTGTAATTTGTCAAACTGTTCTAGTACAGTGTGACAACCTACTTGGGTCCCCCAGGAGCCGGCGCTGCATCTGGACTGCTCTGGCATGAGAAGTTGGATGTCTCTATATTGTTAATCGTGGTGGATACATGACTGAGTTGATTTGCTTAAAGTGCTCAGCTGATTCTCTCACTGATTATGTCTGCTTCTGCACGGCCCTGCTCAGTAAATTTAAATGGATCTAAGACAAATGTACAAAAACGGTTTGACAAGTTACATTGGGACTATCACCACTACACTACAGATGGAAATGGGTCCAGATATACTTTGTGTTTATACTGTGGTTCTCCATACATATATGACCTTGCACGTAGAAACACACATTGAACCTTCACACACCTATATACCATTGTATACACACACTTATACACCATGTTGCAGCCAGAACAGGAATCAAATTCCTGCTGGGTTATTCACTAAATTGACAATTCAAAGTGAATTTCAGGTTTAAGGCCAATGTAGTTAACTGAAAGCATTGCCGACTTTAAAATTAAGGTCACAGAAGCTAAACTGGGACAGTGCTGCAAAATGTGCAGCACGGATATTCAGTGTCTCCACGCTCAGCATGGAAACGCTGAACTTTACGCATAGATATGCATTAATTCAATGTATCTCTATGAGGAGATGCTGAATGACCAGGACTGTGTTTGGCTTGTGCTGGCACTGCCCCTGATCTGCCTCCTTGATGGTTTCAGCCAATCCTATGGGGAAGTATTGTGATTGGCTCATATAAACACTTCTGATATCAGCCAATCAGGCAGATCAGGTGCAGAACTAGTAGCAACAGACTGTAATAAAGGTAAGACTTTGCTGTGTTTAGGGGGGCAAGGAGGGCTAGATGGTGGTTTTAACACTATAGGTTCAGGGATACATGTTTGTGTTCGTGACCCTATAGTGTTCCTTTAAATTTACTTTGGCTTCTCACTTTAGTGAATTATCCTGTTGGCGTTTTGCACATTTGTAATGCATGTTTGTAACTAGATGGCTAGTAGAATACAAATTGAGATTTTGAACGTTGCACACATTTTAATATATATGCAAAGGTCAGTGAGAGGGAATAAACCAGGGAGTCCCTTTAAAAAAACAAACAAAAAAAAAAACCCACACAGTATCCTTTCCTTGCTAGCTCCACCTAGATTGTGACCTCTTGAGGCAAAAAGAAGGCTTCACCTTAATCTTAGAGAGCAGTCTTACCTATAATCCTGTGCAGTCATCAAAGATAGAAATTAAAATAAGTATTTCTACATTTTAAGAAGAAACACTAAACTGTTTAGCACCCTTAATACTAAATTAAGGGACACTTAAGCACTAGAACCACTACAGCGCACTAAAAGTGGATAAGCTGGCAGTTATGCCAAGGCCTTTTGAATGGTTTGATACCTAGGTCCCCTACGTGCACACGGACTGGCTCCTCTTTACAGATACAGCGAATGTTGACATTCTATTACATTTATCAGTTTTGTCCATTACGACTTTTACCGGCCGCAGCCAATTTATTCTGTACAAAGAGGAGATATTTTAATACAGAGGGGGAGCCGTGGGGGAAAAAAAGCTGGACCACTAGTGCAGTAGGGACCCAGAAGTCAAACTAGTGTACTTTGATATAGATATTAAGGGAGCCTATCCATTCCAATAATGCTTTTAGTATACGTACTTTTTAACCCTATAATGCAAGAAATAGCAAAATAAAAAGAACACATTTATGAGAAATAAGACATTTTCTGTTATGTATTCATTAGAAGTGTATACGAAATCCACTTATACGTGTATATATAAACAGAGATAAATTAAACATTTGCTGTGTATTGTAAGGGTGCGGACGGAGTTGGGAAAAAAATAAATAATTTGATTTGGAAAGGAACACCTTAATAATTCCTCCAAACTTGGGTGCATTAGTAAAATGATTTTAAACCATTCTGTTTTATTGTATAGGATACAAGTCAGAAATCAAAAGCAGTGTTTGATGCCACAGTTTTCTTTCAAGTCAATTTGATGTAGAGGTTTTTTTCCAATCCTAAGTAGTTCTCCTAAATCTTCATTAGCCCTGAGAATTACGGGGTTTTTTTTTTTTTAGTCCTATCTCCTGACCAATGGGAACAAGGAAAATAAAACCAGAAAACTGAGGTAGTGCTGCTTTTTAGGAATTTGTTGATGTGTTTGAAAGAAATCAAAGAATAACAAAAAGTAAAAAATAAAAATAAAAAAATAATTAAATAAATACACCTACAATCCTTTGTCTGTTTGACAACTACTCCTATCTGCCCAAGCCAAGTGGCTGAAAGATTAGAATGAGTTGCAGTCCAACAGCACTTAGCTTGCTCAGTTAATTAGCTTGGTACAAAGGACTTGGGTATAAATGAATGAATGAATGCTTTAACTAAAACAAATTTTATATATATATCTATCTATATATATCCCCCCCCGCCGGACTAGGAAATTAACAATATGGAATATTTATTTGCCTTACTCCTGGTCCATTACAGTACAAAGTGGCTTAGCAAAATCAAATAAAATGGGGTAACATTGCAGTGACAGTTTGCTATGCCTTTTAGTGTCTTCATATAACGACAGTACAGAATTATTTAACCCCTTAGGGCCAGGGTTATGCAAACCCCTTCTTAATGTGAATTAAGACATATCATCTGTCCTGAAGGGGTTAAGCAGAAATATAATTTTTTTTCTTTTTCTTTTTAAGCCACACAAACTACAATTTATCTGTTGTTTAGCAAGTAAAAGGTAACACAACCTGTGTTAAATTAGCTGGTCCTGTTGAAACACATTCCAATAAGCTAGTTTTCTTTTGTGTTCCGTATTTGTGGGATTTAAATTAATTAAGAAAAAGAAAAAGTACACAGAAAGATTCAAGGGTACAAAAATAAAATATAAACTGGGACAGTTGTTCTTCATTTCCATTACACAAATAGGATAAGGTATATTATTTTACAGGTTTACTTGAAAAGCGTGATTATTTTTTTTTTTTTTTAACAAGGGTTTTTTTCCTTTTCTTTTTGCAGGAGTCTTGCACGTTGTAACTAAATGCACATATATACATTTAATGCTCTGATATAACGTCTGAAAAAACGAGTTCCCTTCTGAACCCCACTGAACGATTACAAATCTTAAAACCCAACAATGTAAACAGCACTACACACAGTAAGGAACTACCCTGAAACACAGGATAAAAAAACATGACCCTGGCTCACTCATTAAGGGCTGCATATTTTAAAACCTTTACATGCCAGATAGACAGACATACAGTTTTGTTGCAAGCCCCTTTGGCACCAAAGGGGGTTCAAGGCTGGAAAAATCTCACAAAAGGTTCATTAGTCGGGGAACAAAGGTCAGTAAATAAGAGTGGAAGAAAAGTTACACAACGATGGAACTTTATACTCTTTCTAGTTGTCAAAGACTAGCGTATTAATGAAAATCTCCAGCCGTGAATAATTTAACATAAAAAAGGTAAAATTTAAAGAGGGCACATGATGTGTTAAGGAGCCGGGTCATCGCTACTTTTTACCCAGAGGTCCCACAATGCATTGCTTTGCAAATTCCAATGACATCAACAAGGTTAAATTAAATAAAATTCTCCCGTGGGTCATTAAACCCAGACCCCTCCCCCCCATTCCAAGCGCCTTGTTGTGTTTGTTAGTGCCAGGCAAACCTGAAATATAAAGATGAAAACACTTTCTGGCACCTTAAGAGGAATTCCATATTTTAAAAAACAAATATAATATAGTTAGAAAGAACCAACCAAATGGTAAGAAAGTGCCTGAAATATGTTATCAGCATTTAGAGCCCTTTCAAATAGAAGGCAGAAAAAGGTGTATTAAGAAAACAAAGAAAAAAAAAATTATGAGTTCTTCATTAAATTTCCAGAAAAGGTTCAGAGTTTACATTTAATGAAGGTGGCCAGAATGCATTTTTTTTTTTTTTTTTTGCGGTTTGCAAGTTGCTAAGTTTGTTTGTCTATACTCAGATCGTCTGTGCCTGAAAATGTAATACATTTGGTTTCCTTCTCCTTTCTCCGGTTTTCGATTTCCCATTCCACAAAGGTGTCGAAGAGACTAGGCCAGGCCTCATCTTCACTGTAATTGCTAAGGTCTGGTCCAATCACCTGAGTAAAGTTTAGGAACATGTTCCATGTGTCCCGGGAGATTCCCTTGATTCCTGAGGGGTTCTCGATTAGGAAATCTAACCACTGGTCCAAAATGAGGGGTTTGTTTTGAGTGAACACTAGTCTCCACAGGGCGATGGCTATTTCCCGGTGAAGAGACCTCTGACCTTCTTCGGAGTCCAGGCCAAACTGAAAGGTGAAGCGGTATAGATCCTTAAATTTGTCCTCCTGTTTAGCGTCATTTAGCAGGCTAGGGAACCTGTTACAAATCCCCTCAATGCTATCTGCATTGATGGCTTTGCAGCCATCGAAAAACTCCTTCCTGGAAAAGAAAAAAAAAAGAAAAAATTGTGAATAGTACTGTATTTACCAAATGGAAATGCACCGACCAGCGTGATACATCTTCAGCAGTAAAAAATGAGTACAAGACCCAGTAGCATTTTTTTTTTGTTACCTGCACACGTTCCAAAATCCAAATGCACATTTAGTTAACTGGAGGTTTTTAGTATCACTCCAATGGCCATTAGATTGTAAGTTCACCTGCCACATCAAGGCAAAACCTCTTTAGCAAGTCCTACACCAACAATTCACCTTGCTGCTTTGAGGCAAAAAGGCACAATCTCTAATAAGACAGAGAGGGGAATTTTTTTGATTCCCTATACCAGTGGTTCCTAACCCAGTATTCAAGTGCCCCCTAACACTCCAGCATTTAGAGATTACCCAGTTGTGTCCAAGGTTTTTTTTTTTTTTTTCTAAAACCACCTTAGACACAACAGGGTAGACCCTAAGTCCTGGATTAGCTCTATGGGTAACTCTATGGGTAACATTCAGCAGCTCCATGCAGAGCATGGAGACACTGGACAAATGTGCTGCACACTGTGCAGCACGGACACAGGACTCTCTAGTGGTTGTCTGAGTGACTGTCACTAGAGGTGTTACTAGGCAGCAATGTAAACACTACCTTTTCTCTGAAAAGGCAACGTTTACATTGAAAAGGCTACAGGGACAGTCCATAGGCACCAGAGTAACTACATTAAGCTGTAGTGCTTCTGGTGACTATACTATCCCTTTAGGAACTGTATATTTCTACTCAATTAAATTTTGCTAGTTTTAAAAACACTAACTCCTAATTTTTTTAGCAGGCTCCTAGATTCCAAACAAATGTGTCAAGCCCTGCGTTCGCTTACTTGAGCTAAGCGCTGCAGTGGAGGACTCAACTCTTAGGCTGAGAACATTAGCTTATTGTAGGAACACATGCATTCCATATAACTGAAGGTTTCTTGCCACCTTGCAGAGCCAAATAGGATTTTTTTGGTCTGATGCACTTTTGCACCTTTGGTATTTAGTATGCCACTTCCAGAATGGCTGCCAAACATTTAAGAAAAGAAAAAAAAAAAAAGGATTTTGCATTTCAAGGTAAGAGACATACAGTAGCAACTCACAAATGAAAATACACACAGTATAGTTTTACAACATTCTTGTTTCTGAACATTAAAGCTATAGAACGGTATGTTAAGAAAGGCTAAGGGGATAATTCCTAAATCCACCATATTGATAACACGAAACATTTTGCTGAAATAGATAATGTACACTGCTCCAGGCTGTGCTTTAATGTGAAATATGCCTCTGAAGAATTACAATTTGAGCAGAAAAGTAGAAAAAGTAGAAATAATAATAAACATTATCCATGTACTCACGATCACTTGAAGGACGTACCGCACCTGATCAGTAATTGAATAATCATATATATGGGGACCCATAGAAACATAGAATGTGACGGCAGATAAGAACTATTTGGCCCATCTAGTCTGCCCAATTTTCATTAGTCCCCGGCCTTATCTTATAGTTAGGATAGCATTATGCCTATCCCACGCATGCTTAAACTCCTTTACTGTGTTAACCTCTACCACTTCAGCTGGAAAGCTATTCCATTCATCCACTACCCTCTCAGTAAAATACTACTTCCTGATGTTATTTTTAAGCCTTTGTCCCTCTAATTTAAGACTGTGTCCTCCTTGTTGTGGTAGAATTTCTTCATTTAAATATAGTTTCCTCCTTTACTGTGTTGATTCCTTTTATGTATTTAAATGTTTCTATCATATCCCCCTGTCTCGTCTTTCCTCCAAGCTATACATGTTAAGTTCCTTTAACCTTTCCTTTTAAGTTTTATCCTGCAATTCATGAACCCGTTCAGAGGCCCTTCTCTGAACTTTCTCAAAA
Source organism: Pelobates cultripes (assembly GCA_933207985.1). Lineage (NCBI taxonomy): Eukaryota > Metazoa > Chordata > Amphibia > Anura > Pelobatidae > Pelobates > Pelobates cultripes. Next base: position 123,177,655 of record OW240918.1, on the reverse strand, counting down.
GTATTAATATCCTTATGGAGATACGGTCTCCAGTACTGTGCACAATACTCCAAGTGAGGTCTCACCAGTGTTCTGTACAATGGCATGAGCACTTCCCTCTTTCTACTCCTAATACCTCTCCCTAAACAACCAAGCATTCTGCTAGCATTTCCTGCTGCTCTATTACATTGTCTGCCTACCTTTAAGTCATCAGAAATAATCACCCCTAAATCACTTTCCTCAGATGTTGAGGTTAGGACTCGATCAAATATTCTGTACTCTGCCCTTGGGTTTTTACATCCAAGATGCATTATCTTGCATTAAACGTCTGTTAATGCAACGTCAGTTATCGGACATTAAATGTCAGTTGCCACAACTCTGACCATTTTTCTAGTTTACCTAAATCATTTACCATTTGGCTTGTACCTCCTGGAACATCAACCCTGTTACATATATTTGAATTAAATTTCTGCAATATCATTAATAAAAATGTTAAAGAGGATGGGTCCAAGTACAGATCCCTGAGGTACCCCACTGATAAGCCCATGCTTTGAATATACTCCACTGACTACAACCCTCGGTTGCCTGTGACTCAGTCACTGCCTTACCGGTTCAACAATATTGGAATACAAACTTAAAGATTGCAGTTTATTTATAAGCCTTCTATATGCGTCAGTGTCGAAGTGACAAAGCCTTGCTGAAACATTTTCAACAATGTATAAAAGTGCTGATTTCAATATCTATCAGTACTTTTATAACTGTACAACAGCGCACTGAAAAGCAATGGAAAGCTCGGCTTCAGCAAACAGGCTTTTCAATCTTTAGCCTGTGCAGAAAAATAGGGGAACAGGATAGTGCTGGCAAAAGCAACACACAGCCAAACATGGAGGAAATAATACAAGCAAGTTAAGCATTGGAGGGAAAAAATGAAAAAAATTGAGAGTTCCTTTAAAGGGTTACTTTAAGGACCATCACTATTTCAGGGATTTGAAGTGGTCATAGTGCCTGGAGTCTGTATGTGCATTGTTTTGTTATAAAATGCTGCACATGCAGTGTTTAACCCTGGTTAATGTCAATTGTGTGCCACTTTCATTGCACAGAATGTCAGTGACTGGCTGAGAGCGGTCAGCTGAAGCTCTCAGTCTATGAATGGCAATACCAGGGTTTTGCAGAACCAGAAGCACATCACCATACCACCAGGGAGTCTCGGAGCCCGACAGGGAGCCAGGTAAGGGGGCAAACCGGTGCTAAACGGTTTGCCCCATTACCAGAAAACCGGGCCAGGCTACCTCTGGCATCATAACCACTACAGAGGCCCGAAGTGGATATGATGATCAGAGTAGCCGTTTATTCTTTTCTCCCCTTCCCCCAAACTAAACCTCTGCCCCATCCCTTACACTAGCTATTATTCCTAGTTGATGAGGAACAAAGTTGAGGAAAATGCCATTTGATGATGGTTCTTTAGGCAGATGCCATGTTGCCCACTAAAGAGGGAAAACCTGGATATAATACTGTGACAACGCAGACAGAAACCACCAGTAGGAAGACTGACCTGGTAAACTTGCACATAGTGGCGGCCTGAAACTTCCAAGCCAGAACTAACACTTTAAATTCTGTAGGATCCACACACAGATCATTGCAAAATCTTTCCATGCCTTCTTCTAATATGACATCTTCTCGTTCATCCTTGTATCTCTTAAACAATTCTTCGATTCGCTGCACAGATGACATCTCCACCCCCATGCCAGTCTCTTTTTTCTTGGTGTCACCAGAAGGTGCTTGTTGTTGGCTTCCTTCTACTGTGGCATCTGTTTTCTTTGTTCCGTTGACAAGAATGTCTCCAGCTGCCTTCCCACTAACCGAGTGTTCCTCCTTGTGGCTTGAACTTCTTTTAGGTTGCTTGCTGGATTCCCTCTCACCATTTTTACTGCCTAGTGTCGAGGATGGGTTCTTGCACTTGGTGACACACTGGCCCATGTTGAGGGTGCCCCGTTTTAGAGTAATCCCTCTTGCGCCAGACACCGTCTCACCCGATGTTTGATCAACATACCACCCAGAGGGGTTGAGTATCCTAAAATGAGAAAAGAAAAAGTAGTCACAAGAAAGAAAAAAAGAAGCAAACCCAATTTAGAGCAACAATTAAGTTTGTATGTAATGATTTAACCTATTACCCTAATGTGTCTCACTGCTAAGTAAATCAAAATTAGCGTGGATGCCATTTTTCTGTTTAAAATACTCATTTGTCATTACCTTATGAGACCACTGTAGTTTTTAATTTTTTTACAGATACAAACATTTGGAAACTGGATCAAAATTAAAAATTATTTAAGGAAAACATCAAGCACAAATCCAACAAACTGCTTGGCACACTCCCTTGAGACATCACAGGAGCCGCATGAAGGTCCAATCAAAGGCTTCTTGTAGAGAAGTATTTGACTGGAACATTTAACTGACTAAGAGCGCATGCGAAGGGAGTGAGAGGAAATTAAGAACAGAGAAAAATAAAGGGTGAGTGAAAAAAATGATAATTGAAAATGGAATAATAACTGCAGACACGGAGGGAGGGGAGGCAGAAGCAGGGAACATCTGCCTCCAGCGTGCAGAACTGACATTAGGCAGTCTGAACAGAGTTCTGGGCTGCCTAAGTCAAATGTGCCAACTGTGTAACTATTACCCAGAACACAAATAACTCTGGATCTGCAGTGTTTTAAGCTGAAACACTGCACATCCAGACACCTAGCACCATGACCACTTAAAAAAGCAGAAGTGGTCATGGTGGTTGAATAAATGTTTTCATGTGTTGCTCAGCTCTCTTTTAAAGGTTATATTACAGATTCTAATTAAAGGGGATACTAATGCCCATTAGGTGTGAGGACATCCAGCATCAAGCGACCAAGAGTTGGTTAGCCACCAGGATGTGCCTTTAGAGGTTGCCTAATTGACAGCCACTAAATGCAGTTTTAGTCCTGCAATGCATTTATTGCAGTTTCTCTAAAACTGCAATTATTTACATGGCAGGACGAAGGAGGACAGAGCCAAAGCACCCAGAACACTTCCATGAGCTAAAGTGGTCGGAGTGCCTATAGTGTACCTTTAGGAAATGAAACCACAATCCAGTCCAGGCACAGCATGCAAATAAGAATGAGATGAGAAAATGTTTTGGTTTCTTCTCTTTTCATTATATCTGGCAGAAAATGACAACATTTATAAAGATGAACAAAGAAAAAAGATTTCTAAGTAAATTATAAAGATGATTGACAAGGAGCCAATATGGTGGCACCCAGTTGCAAGACAGATGTGTGTATTTTTACATTTTACTTTACAAACCTCACAAAACATATTTGCCAATATGTTCTCAAATCCTGGGAAGTGACAGTTCCTGTTTAAGACAGAGCGTGTTTGACCACTGGGTGATTTTGCATTACTTTTATAACCGACTGCTTTACTTCTGGTCTTTCGCTTTCTGTTAGTAATACACCACATTTCCTAGTAAAAAAGGAAATTCCTAAAATTCTTAAGGCTGCACACGTTACAAAGACATTGATTCATGCACTTGACCCGAAATTAACTAGGTCTGAAATATTTTACAACAAAATTAATGAAATAATTTCTTAAACCTGAAGCTGTTCTACTCAATCACCTTCAAGCAATCAAATAATTTGTTGTGTGACCTAAATAATTATGTTCAGAGACTTTAGTTGTATAATTCTTAAACCTCTCCCCAGGAAATGGAATGATTACCCCGAGTTGCATAAACGTCTTATTCCATTCAAATTGCTAAAATGTCATATGCACTGGGTAAATAAAACAAACATCACATGACAAAGTTCAAACATTTCACTTGAACAATCACAATTAAGATACAAACACACTAGAAAAAGGAAGGGAAAAAACACACAAAAAAACCCCCAAACAATTTAGACTGTTAGTCTTTAAATACAACCAGAGTTATAGCTGACTTACTGGTACTTCTTTTATTGACTTTGGAATGATTTAAAGTGAACCCATGATGATGGTATCTTAAAAGGATAACAGCTTCTAAAGCAATGAATAAAGATCAATTATATAATTAAAGGGGCACTATAGTCACCAGAACAACTGCAGCTTAAACGACCACTATAATGCCAGGAGAACATACTCGTTTTCCTGGCACTATAAGTGCCCTGAGGTACTCTCCTCCTCCAATCCTCCTCTTCTCCTCCCATTCGGATGAATGCGCACGCGCGGCAAGAGCTGCGCGCGCAGCCGGTCTTACAGGAAAGCATTTACAATGCTTTCCTATGGACGCTTGCGTGCTCTCACTGTGATTTTCACAGTGAGAATCACGCAAGCGCCTCTAGCGGCTGTCAATGAGACAGCCACTAGAGGAATTGGAGGAAGGATTAACCCATTTACAAACATAGCAGTTTCTCTGAAACTATGTTTATAAAAAAAATGGGTTAACCCTAGCTGGACCTGGCACCCAGACCACCTCATTAAGCTAAAGTGGTCTGGGTGCCTAGAGTGGTCCTTTAATGTTGTAGTTCTGGTGAGTATAATCAGTCCCTTCAGGCATTTTCTTGCAAACACTGCCTTTTCAGAGAAAATGCAGTGTTTACATTGCCCGCTAGGGACACCTCCACTGGCCCCTACTCAGATGGCTACTAGAGACGGTTCCTGGGGCAGTGCTACACAGTAGGCATCACTACCGTTCAGCGACTCCATGCTGAATTTTCCTCATAGAGATGCATTGATTCAATTCATATCTATGAGGAGGTGCTGATTGTTCCTGACCCTATAATGTTCCTTTAATTTTGGAGAAAGTGAGTAAATACTCAACTCTTTCCCAGTGTGCAAGTGCCGCCATGATTGGGTGTTATACTAAAGTAATGCCTGCCCTGCAACACACTCCTCCCTCCTTTTCCGAGTGATTGGATGGGCCTACTTGAGAACACTACCCCAAAGTAGGGCAATCTTCCACATGAAGGTGACACTATGGCTTCATGTACTGCCAAACCTGTCGCTACAAACTTTAAATATGCGTTCCGAATTCATAATTCTAATACTTCCTTTGCATCAGGGAGCAATGAAACAAAAACCTTAATTTGTTCTCTAAATAAGTTTAAAGAGTTTGGACTTTAAAGGGATACACTATGTCTGATATGCTCTCCATATTGTTACTTATATAATAAAATAATAGTTCTGCAGGTGCTTCAGATGACCAAGAAAGGAAGCAGCAAACTCAATGCCAGACCAGAGAAAGGCTATACCAATCAGGAGCCTCTAATTGTGGTATATCCGTCTGATCGTATCCCACAAACCTCTGTTTACTAAAGCTTGATGGTATATGTAGAGCAGTTACTGGCAGCAGTTCCATTCATTACAAAATATTAGTGGAACTGCTGAATAAGTTAATAGGCTCATTGCAGCAGCTGTATGGCAACAGCCCCACTTACAGTTTTGTAAGTGGAGCAATACACAAACACTGCGGGAGCTGTGGACTGCACATTTACGTAGTAATGGCACCGTCTCTCTTCAAGAGCTGGGAAGGAAAGCAAGTATTTGGTATATGCCCACCCTGCATAGATTGGATGGAAAGGAGATATAAAGTCCATATTGGATGCAATAAAGAAAATGTGTAGGTGAATGGCGACAGCGGTTTTATTTAAAGGGTAATGCCAACCACCATGACCACTTCAGTGATTTGAAATGGCCATGATGGTAAAGGATGTATCTGCAGTGCTTTAGCTTGAAACACTGAACAAACTGAGTTATTGGCAACTGTGTGCTGGGAGCTAGTTGCACCCCCAGCACACATGACACTGGCATCCCAGAATTCTGTTCCAGGTTACACAATGTCAATTCTGTGCATATTTTAAATCTGTCACCACGGCGTACTGCATGGTGACAATAGATGTAAAAATCTTCCCTTGGCAGGTGGAGCGCCTTCAATGGGAATAAAGCCGTCCCCTACCTCACAGTGTGTGCTCCCTCCTGCCTCCCTCTGTTGCAGGCAGTTTAAAGAAAAAAAAAATAATCCTTCCTCTTACCCTTCCCTAGTGTATGTGCTCTGAGCTGGCAATTGGTCTGTGTTTGGACTGCACGACGTCCCTGTGATTTGAGGACAGGGTGTGGAAATCAGTGCCTGGAGATTTGCCTGGCACTGGATTGAACGTAAGTAAAAACCCCTTATTTTTTTTCTAACAGCTTTTATTGCAAACAAAGGAGAGAAACTGCTATGTTTACACTGAGGGTTAATTCAGCCTCTAGAGGCTGTCTCATTGACAGCCGCTAGAGGCGCTTGCTTGCATCTCACTGTGAAAATCACAGTGAGAAGATGCCAGCATCCATAGGAAAGCATTGTAAATGCTTTCCTATGAACTGGCTGAATGCGTGCGCGGCTCCTACTGCGCATGCGCATTCAGCCGTTGATGTCGCTAGGAAGTAAAGGAGGAGGAAAGCTCCCCGCCCGGCGCTGGAGAAAGGTAAGATTTTAACCCCTTCCTCTCTCCAGAGCCCGGCAGGAGGGGGACTGAGGGTGGGGGCACCCATAGGCGTGCGCACGGGGTGTGCCTACAGGGTGTGCCTGGGCACACCCTAATCCCCGCGCACGCCTATGTATATTGAGACCAGCAGGGGAGATCTCAGGATCTCCCCTGTCGGCTCATGCAGAGCCGGCGCTATCTGAGCGCCGGCTCTGCTCTCAGCCTCCCTCCCCACTGACCCACATGCAGGGAGGGAGGCAGGAGAGGACCCGGCGGAGCTAATGCCGGCAGCTCCGCCAGGTTCCTCTCGCGAGATATGAGCGTTGCCTCGGCAACGTTCAAATCTCGCGAGAGTGAACTCTAGCCCCACAGGGGCTAGAGTTCCCTCTCCACTGGACCACCAGGGATGGAATCAGCAGCACGATCCCCCCTCCCTACAAAAGGTAAGAAGGGAGGGGGGATAGCAATTAATGTACCCCCACCTCCACAATCACCCACATACAGCACACACACATACACAGCACCCACACACATACACAGCACCCACAGACATACACAGCACCCACAGACATACACAGCGCCCTCACACACACACAGCACACTAACAGTACCCTCACAAACACAAACACGACCCTAACAAACACACACACAGCACACTGCCAGTACCCTCACACACAAACAGCACCCTCACAAGCGCACACACACACACAAACAGCATCCTCACAAGCACACACACACACACACACAAACACCCTCACCCACATAGCACACTACCAGCACCGTCACACACACATCACACTAACAGCACCCTCACACAGCACACACACAGCACACACACAGCAGTGTGTGTATGTGTGTGTATGTGTATATATATATATATATATATATATATATACATACACACACACACACACATATATATATATAAATACATAAATACATATATATATGCGGCGTGTGCTTGTGCTTTAGGGTGCACACCCTAATGCAATAGGCTGCGCACGCCTATGGGGGCACCTTCAGGGCACTATAGTGCCAGGAAAACAAGTATGTTTTCTTGGCACTATAGTGGTCCTTTAAGTCCAAACGCAAGCCAGGCCATAATAGTTACTTGACACTACAAGCCCACAAATGCCATAGCATACTTAGTAGAGGGGCATGTCTACTCCCAGGGGGTCTATATTTTTATTCGCTAATGGCTAGTGTTGAGTGAGAATTTTGTATGTTAGGACCCTGTTCCTAAGACTGTTTCAACCCTGCATCTTTTTCTTGGCATTCCTGTAGAATCGGGGCAGCATTAGCAGCCGCCACTGTTAATTCCCTAGTTCACATAATCAAAAGGCTCCGTTTATAACCGTTCCAGAGAACGAATTGAGAAAAGCATTCAAAAGTTTAGATTTATAATTCTTATGTAATAAAGTGTAATTTTCTTTGCAACCTTTTTTGCCCTCTTATTTACAAGTCTACCACAACTGGTTTGCACCAAAATCAATGTACATACAGCTTTTATGGTTCTGAACACAAGTGTTAAGGATGCAGGCCTGTAATTGCCTACCTGGGCGGAATGTCTCAGGTCATCCCACCCATTTCTCCTTATTTAAATTATTGTACCTAATTTTGTTTTCTCTCTTCTTTTTACCTTAGTGGGGCTTCTTATTTACAGGCCTACCTTTACATTGGTTTCGGCACCACCCTCAATTTACATACAGCTTTTATATTTCTGACCACAAATAGATAAATACATCATAATAAAATTTTAAAAAATCATATTTATTTATTTTTATCTAAAAAGCGATGGCTTTCTTCATAGCAAACTCCACCAGTTTTCACTGAATCTTCCATCTCAGAAGATTGCCAAATTTATAGTGGTAAAAAAATTATGCCACTTCCTGGCCTCTAAAAAATGGCGGAAATATTCATAAAGCATTTTCGACAGGAAAAAAATTACAACTGTTAGGTGGCAAAAAAAAGAAACCAATATAAAAAAATAAATAAAAAAAAAATAAAAAAAAAAAAATATATGACAAGTTTTATAATTTGAGCCAGAAATTAGATGGATAATTGTCAGCAGCACCGTTGCTAAATCTCCCCTCATAATAACTACACACAGAGATCTAGATAGTTCACATCAATCCCCAATGGAGAGGCTCTTGTCAGTGATGGATGTAATGGCAGAATTAGTAATGATTGTTCAAGTCAGCAACAAGACTAAATACAGCTTAGAAACCAACTTCTCATGACTTAGCATGACAGAGAGACACAGATACAAATATAAATGCTGCTTCCACTAAAACTCCTTGAGGCTTTAATCATTCCCTAGGGAAACCTAGTGAGCTACAAAAGCCTGCCATGAAAAATAAAATAAAAACTCAAGTATAAAGGCTGAAGCATAACACGAAGGTTTGGGGGAATGTTTCAATGGTATAGCTGTCATCTTTCCTAAGTTCTGCATTTTATGGAGATATTCCAAGAAAACAAAAAATAATAATAATCTATCAATAAATCTTGTAGTTGTGCATGGATATTACACAAGAATGGCCTTTCTGCTTTCCAGAAGTTTAATGTGCATGTTGAAAATGAGAAGTTGGGTTTCTGTATGCATTCGGCAAAGAGTCAATGGTACAGCTCCATGGAATTTGCTGGTGCTTTATAAATAATAAAACAGCTGTTTTCAATCAGCATTAGGGAATCGGAAAAAAAAAAGTAGTGTTTAGATTGCAGCTTAAACAACACCTCTACTGGCTGCATGAGTGGCAGCCACTAGAAGGACTTCCTGGATGAGGTCCTGCAAAGACTGCAGTGAACAGAGTCAATGCATCTCTATGAGAAGATGCTGACTGGCGTAGTGGGGTGATTGCTGTGCATGCACCCTAGCTCCCAATCCTTCCTTGGATTGGATAAGAATCATAAGGGCTATAATGATATCAGCCAGGGAAGATGTGATGGCCATGGTGAGATCAGTGTCAGTGAATATATAAAGTATTTTTTTTTTTTTTGGTGCCAGAGTCTAAATAGATAGTATTCTTTGTACAGGCTGGGCCAAAAAAAGAGAGTAGGTTGTTGAGGAGAGAGTTGCATGAATCATATAACAATACCACATATTGTAGATTGGACAGCCTGATTATGCTTGATTCGAGACCTACGTGTCTTTTCTAATCTTATATATCTGGAGATTTCCATATATCTCATTTTGTTATTAAACATGTTTATTATATATGAGACTTGTGAGCCTTGCCATGTTAATATATCACCTGCATTTTTTTGAAATTTGTTTGGAAAAAAAAAAAAATGTCCTTTAATAAAATGAAATTCCCAATTAAAAAAAAAAAAAAAAAAATACAATAAAATTCCGAGTAGGATTTGGCAGGTAAATAATTTGTTAATAGTTACATTTTTTGTTGTTGCACGTACATATTATAAAGGAGTGTTGGGAGATTCATCATGGGTAATTTCACAAAGGAACAAAGTGTAAAAATAGTGGAATTTTATTTTCAAGGTGGCAGGTCCATTAGTTTGACGCAAAGAGAAAATTGTACTGAAATGTTTTCTCAAAGGTTAGCAGATCAGCATTGTTTGTCTTGATGCTGTTGGGTTGTTACACACCGCTTGCTGTGCATCCCTTCCCATGACATCACCCAAGTAATAAGTGATATTAGTGAAGACATGATCTAGTTATATCTAATATTAAAGCAGGGCTTGGCAAATCCCCGGCACAATGTCACCATGGCGATTAGGAATTTTGTCCTGGGTGTTTGTCAGTCCGTTCAGCACCTGCCACATTAGGGCCCCCGAGGAGTGTGGCTGTGCAGAATGGAGGCAGTGGCGAGGGAGCAGTAATCTTACTATTCTACTATTTGCGCGCCTTGCTGTGATGCAGGGAACCAGGATGTGACATCACTCCGGCCACGGCATCGCTAAACAGCAAGTTAGTGAGTACAGCAAGAAGAGCTTGAAGATTACAGGATCATAGCAGCCACACTGGACACCAGGGAAAGGATTCATTCACTCCAGCTCTCCCAGTGATAGCTAAAATAAACCACACAATAATTTGTTAATGCGTCATAAAATGTGTGTGTCAAATCAGTTTGTGTGTGTAAGTATTGATACTTAAATTCTAAAAATACAAGACATGTTCATGGCCACAAAAAGCCACATTACAAAAAACAACAACAAAAAACACTTATACTTTGCATAAAACATCTGGTGTGTCACATCAGAATATATTTATTATCTGCAAGTTAACGTTTGGTTATAATCTTCTTTGTGTGTAAATTTAAAGGAACACTTTAGTGTCAGGAATAAAACTTATATCCCTCACACTATAATGTTATACTATTCAGGTAACCGGTCCCCATCCAATCGCATGGTAAAGGTGTTTTGCTATGCCATGGCTGGCCCAGCCTTCCTGGTTTAGAATCAATCTTGATCTGAGCAAATCCAATGCTTTCCCACAGGAAAGCATTGGGACCCTATTGCACATGCACAGTAAAATGCTGAGCTAATCAGCATCTCCTCATAGAGAGATGCAATGAATCAAAGCACCTCTATAGGGAACGTTCAGAGCCTCCATGTGGAGACGTTGAACGTAGGTGCTGCACACTGTGCATCACTGCACTAGGAAGCACCTCTAGTGGTTGTATGAAAAGCCTGCAGGGACAGCATATAGATATTAGACCCACTACATTAAACTGCAGTGATTCTGGTGACTATAGTAAACCTTTAATGCTTTTAATCCATTTGACATGTTACCTGGGGACCTGTCTCCTCTCAGCTTCAGGCTAAGTCTTGTAGTGCAATGCTAGTTCTTTGGCTGAGAGTGACAGCTGATTGCTCTCAGCCAATGAGCTAAGCTCTGCAACACTGGGCTTAGCTCAGACATATAGTTACCGGCTAGAGAGATGGCTGTAATGGAGGCAGGGATTGGCACCCAGTTATGAAGTCAAACTGTTCGAAAACGGTTTGAATACTTACATTACACTCCTGGCACCATAACCACTGCAGTGCACTGTAGTGGCTATGGTGCTACCTTAATAGATGAAAATAAGGACCTAACCTTAAATAAATATCTGCCCTTGTGGATAAGCCAACGCCCAAATACATATTCAGGGCTATTTAGTAAAATGTGAATTGCAAGTAATTCCACATTTGACACCCAAATATCCAAACTGGAAATAAATCTGCAAGTCAGCTAGAATTTCAGTTTAAGCATTTTGTAATACAATTTAAATTCACAATATAGTCAAGTGATTAATTCCACCACTTTTCACTCTTTAAGAGCGCATGGTAAGTTGTTATAAACAGAAAAACTCAGCAAACGGAACTCTTACAGAGAGGAAACACTACAGTTCTATCAATTGAACACAGAATACATTTATTAATCCACTGATAGATGATCGTCTGTGGTTTCTCTAGGAATAGTTTCATGAAATGTAGAGGTTTAGAAAGAGGGAAACCTTACCTAGTATAATGTATGCCACACATTAACTGTGTGTTTTTAACTTTCCTGTTTTCTAACTCACTATTACTCCTGTGGGACTGATTAAACCTACAAGGTGTTTTAGTGAAAGTAGCATTTATATTTAAAATCTGTCATCCCAAGTCACGAGGAGTAGGATTCTAAGCAGTATTTATGTTTCTGATCGAACTGAACAGTCATTGCTTGTTAAATAGGCACTGAAAATGCCACCGCATGTAGCAGTATGCAAGGAATGCAATTTCACATTATGGACTTTTTCAAATGCGACAGGACCACTTTTGAACAGATTTTTTTAAAATAAATTGTAATTTGGTTTTGGAAAGCAAAAAAACAGGGCGCTAGAGTATACAGAGAATGGACAGCAGCTGAAATAGCCTGCCCTTCGGTGGGTCCCTGCTCAGATCTCAAGCTGGTTTGAGCTCAACTCGTGCCATTACAGAGAGAACATATCTGAAGCATATCAGACTGGTCCCACCCGTACGGGCAGTCCAGATCCGAAATGCCAGCAAGTTCCCTCTGCACGATTTGGTTTTGCATTAGAGTGGACTTGTCATACTCCAAAATGTGTGTCAGCTTCAGTTACGAAATATATATATTTATTATATATACACACACGAAGAAAGATCCAGGATGCACTGCCAGGTCTTTTACCAAAGTATAGTGAGATTTATTTAAATGATGTGCATACAGCAAACAAAAACAACGTTTTGTTTCTTGAAAAAGACCCTCAGGGGTCGAAACATCGACCCCTGAGGGTCTTTTTCAAGAAACAAAACGTTGTTTTTGTTTGCTGTATGCACATCCTTTAAATAAATCTCACTATACTTTGGTAAAAGACCTGGCAGTGCATCCTGGATCTTTCTTCGTGTACATATTGGACGCACTGTGGATTGCACCCAGGCAGGTATATTTTAAATCCTGTTAAGGAGAGTGCCAAGCCATCAACATATATATACACACACACACAGAGTAAAAAATTGGAGAGAAAAAACGGGTCACAGGTGCCTCATCCCAGGATCCTTTTTAGCCTTGTACTGCAGAGAACTCAAGATGGAAGGATTTCCCCAAGTGAGTAGCTCATTTAGCAGTTAGAGTAGGACCTGCCAAAGATGGGGTACATTGACATTGTGGCAGGCGTATGCAATGTATGATCATATAATGTAACCAAACCCCCATTATTTTTTGCCTAGAGGGTTAATCCAGCCACTAGTGACTGTATCACGAAAATCGCATTGAGGGCACGCTGGACGTCCATAGGAAAGCATTGAGGTTTTAACCTCTTCAGCCCAGCGGGAGGGGGGCACTAAAAGAGGGGGGGTACCTAATAAACCTATAGTGCCAGGAAAATTAGTTTATTTTCCTGGCACTACAGTGCTCCTTTAAGCTAAACTTATTTTGGTGACTATAGTGTCCCTTTAACGTCTTGTGCTCAACCATACAGCTACCTTTTGGTCCCAATTCTTCTAGTAATAGTAAGGCAAGAAGCATTTACAATAGGTTTTTGTTCCAGTCATAGGCATCATTTATCCCCTTAAGGACACATGACGGAAATATTCCGTCATGATTCCCTTTTATTCCAGAAGTTGTGTCCTTAAGTGTCTCATCCTCCTTTGTATCTCCAGTATTGCTCTGATCCTGGGTTCCATCCTCCAATAGATGGAGAGTTCCTGGTCACCTCCTGCCATATTTTTTTGCTACCTCGTTCTTTTTATCAATTACATTGGTTTGCTTGCAGACACTATTACTTCCATTGAGGTTTCAATAAACCTGATCATGTAATGACCAGTGTTATATTATTATCATCGCCATAAGATTCCATAGCGCTTTACAATATTATAAGAGGGGGAATTTAACAATAAATAGGACAATTACAAGAAAACTTACAGGAATGATAGGTTGAAGAGGATCCTGCTCAAACGAGCTTACAGTCTATAGGAGGTGGGGTGTAAAACACAATAGGATAGGATAGCATGTTATACAATTTGCTATTTCTGACTCCATCTTTTAAGGTTTCCAGTAGCTTCTGAACTAAGCTCTGTAAATCAGGCTAGTTAGTATAAATCCTTACAGCATCAGATCTCTGGTTCTGAAAGATGTAAGAAGCAAAATGTAGTAGACAGCTCTACAATAGCATTATCCTCTTGCAATGATAGTCTCTATGGCCAAGAGTTCAAAAATCAAGTGCCAGAGATCCAAAAATATTTAATTGTTGATCATTGATTGCTATCATATTCAGAGCACCTCAAACATTACATTACATTAAAAGTCAACAATGAACTGCAGGGTGAAAAGATTCATATAAAAAAAGACTGTCATTTTGATATTCGACAAACTGATCATTGTAAACAAGGATATCACAAAAGCCACCTAACTAGCAATTACAAGCTGGGGGGAAAATATCTCAGAACTAATCCTAAACATGGGGATTGAAATATGTGCACCTTCATGTCCTTGAGAGATTCCATCCCATCATAATCTGGAAGGTCTATTTATTCAACCCTGCCAACACATCGCAAAATTGTAACAAAACACTGTAAACAAAAATAAAAATCATTTGAAATCAATTAAATAAAACGTTTAAAACATTTTCACAGATAAGGGACTGATAGGTTTACTGCTTTCTGTGCCACTTCTATTAAAGGACCACTATAGGCACCCAGACCACTTCAGCTCAATGAAGTGGTCTGGGTGCCAGGTCCCTCTAGTGTTAACCCTGCAGCTGTAAACATAGCAGTTTCAGAGAAACTGCTATGTTTACCCTAGGGTTAATCCAGCCTCTAGTGGCTCACTGCCAGCCGCTAGAGGCCGCTTCCGCGCTTCTCACTGTGAAAATCACAGTGAGAAGACGCTGGATGTCCATAGGAAAGCATTGAGAAATGCTTTCCTATGGGCGGTTTGAATGTGCGCGCGGCTCTTGCCGCGCACGTGCATTCGGTGCTGACATCGGCAGTTACCCAGCACAGAGGGAGCCCGGCGCTGGAGAAAGGTAAGTGTTTTAACCCCTTCAGCCCAGTGGGACCCTGAGGGTGGGGGGGACCTAAAGACCCTATAGTGCCAGGAAAACGAGTTTGTTTTCCTGGCACTATAGTGGTCCTTTAAAGATATATAAAAAAAATAAAATAAAAAATAGACATGGATTTGAGCAGTCTACTGTAACTTTCCTCTATACTGCACCAATCATAATGTCACAAAAGCCGCTTGCTACTGTCTGTAAAAATAGTTCCTTTCCCCTCAATTCTTGCAATGGTTATAAAACTGAAAACAAAGCGATAAAACTGTTTTTTCTCTACTCACGTTAAAACATATGCACACGCACAGAGCAGAACTGCGCGTTTGTGTTTGTGTGTGTGTATATAAAATCAACAGGTGATATTTAAATGTAAAGCTAGCCAATATCCCTTAAGGGAGCATTTTTTTTTTTTTTTTTATATATCTGGGGAGAAATTCCCTATAGACTAGTCGACATGTATTCCTCCATTTTAGAACGATGATGTTGAGTAAACAAAAGTGGTGTTTGGTTTCCAGGGGTCACTACCAGAATCTTAATCTGAAATAAATTAGGAACTACCACTCAATCCCATTACTATGAACCAGGGTGCAGCTAAACCTGGACCCAGCACCAGGTACAATATGCAGTTAATAAAGAGAGGTTTAGGCACTCCAAAGTCCAAGAAGGCAATTTTATTCTAACTAAATGACAAGCAGCAACGTTTCGATCTATAAGGTCTTTCTCAAGCTATCAGAATCCTGGTCCAAATATATAAAACTGAATACTAAATGGCTAGACTGAGCAAGCAATATGGTTTATGTGCAGAATAAAACTATGAGACAAGCCATCATATCCTGCTTGAAATAGATGTGGAAGAATTCTGAGAAAAGCATTCTATTTGGTTAGCTATTTATACATTCCCTCATCGTTCTATAAATATTCAGATCACTGATAGAGAACCTTTCGATGCTGCAGACGTAATGCCCAAACAGCTATAAACAACATCTGGAGTGCTAGAGGTTGGCTGCCATTGATCCAATACATTCTGCCAACTCAGGAATGACCTACATTTCGTTTTCCCTTTGGAAGGGGCAGATTAATCTGGAGCCCAGCACCTAGAACAAGGATAATGTATATTTGAATGCAGCCCGTAATTTCTGTGTGTGCATCGCTTTCACCCCTGTTAACATGGGTATCTTGTCAATCAACGCTAAACACAAATAAATATAGACCATTATTAATTATGCTGTATCAGTCTAAAAACATAATTTACATCCATGAAACCAAAAGAACATATTAAGCAGGTCACTTATCAAATACACCCTTCCATAACATTCTGACAAAGATAGTATGGATTGTTTTCATTGAAAAAGCAGACTATGTGTCATTTCTGCAAGTAGAATATGTGGTGAGGTTGACTAAGTGAAACAGTATGCTAAAAGAGTTGCACTGTCACATGTACCAGCAAAGGCATCACATTGTAACCCTGCCTTCCTTAGCAACCGGCCTGAGGAGAGCTGCAATTAAGAAAATGAGTCTAACAATATGCGACAACTTTGCCCAAATGACAGCAAGCTGTGATCATAAAACAGCACAGAGAGCAGGTCACCTGATTATAGGGTATGACAATTCACACAGTAGGACTGACAAAGGAACACAATGCTATCTGGCAGACTGCAGTCGTGAATGCTTTCTGGACAAAAGAGGTAATCATTTAATCATCTTTATTGAGATATCTGAAATGCACAGTGAGCTTGTCAGCATGTCTGCATCACCACATTAAACCAAACAAAGTAACGAAACCCTTTTCAAATGCAGACTTCGGTTTTTCAGGTATATATTCAAATCATGTCATTGATTAAAGTGTTTAGAATGAGCCGATCTTAATGTAGAGCACACTAATCAAGCACATTTCTTAGCACTACAGTGTTTGGAGGAAAAACATTCCCCAAAAACTTAACAATGAACCTTCCATATCTTACATAATGTAAGAATGACTTTTCACATAAAGAGATAAAGTCAGTAACTGTAAACAAAAGTGTCCAATACCTGAATCAGTCCATCTATAATAACAAGAGGTGGCCAAAAGTTAGATATCTACATGCTAGATATGTAAAACTAGCCTTAAAGGGACAATATAGTCCAGGGCTCGACAAATTCCAGGCACCAGATTGCCATGGCAACTAGAAATTTCACCCTGGCGTCTGGGATTTGCCAACTCTCTAGTTTTGACGACGGCGGCCGCCATGGGGAATATTGCAGGAGGCCGCCCGCAGGAGCATGGAGGTGGGTGGCCGCCCTGAAGAGCATGGAGGAGGCGGCCGTCTGCGGGAGCAGTACTCTGTTTGCAGCTGCTCTCTGCTCCCTCGCTCTGTAATGATGTCGGGAGCCAGAATATTACGTCATTCCGGCCCCAGCATCATTACAGAGCGCGAGGGAGCAGAGAGGAGCTACAGGCTTAGTACTGCTCCCTCGCACACAGGAAGAGTGCAACCCCACTGGACCTCAGGAAAGACTCACTCGGCTCTCCCAAAGGTAGGGAGGTTGAGTGGGTTTCAATTCAAACAAAAATGTGTGTGCGTGTAAGCCCATCAGAGTGTGTGTGAGTGTGTGTGTGAGCCTGTCAGTGTGTGTGTGTGTATGAGTGAGCCTGTCAATGTGTGTGTGTGTATGAGTGAGCCTGTCAATGTGTGTGTGTGTATGAGTGAGCCTGTCAATGTGTGTGTGTGTATGAGTGAGCCTGTTAATGTGTGTGTGTGTGTGTATGAGTGAGCCTGTTAATGTGTGTGTGTGTATGAGTGAGCTTGTCAATGCGTGTGTGTGTGTATATGAGTGAGCCTGTCAATGTGTGTGTGTGTGTGTGTGTGTGTGTGTGTATGAGTCTGTCAATGCGTGTGTGTGTGAGCCTGTCAATGCGTGTGTGTGTGAGCCTGTCAAGAGTTTGTTTGTGAGCGCCTGTTGTCAGCGTGTGTGCGTTTAGGTACCTGCCCCCTCCGATCGCACATGTTTTTACTCACCTTTCTTCCCATTTCCCACGCCGTGCCAGCTTCGCCATGGCTGAGATGATCAATCTTTATGATCTCAGCTAAGGCAATGCTTGGAGACACTGAACCAGGGTGCTGCACGTGGTGCAGCAGTGACCCAGGACTCTCTAGTGGCTGAGTGACTGTCACTAGGGGTGTTACTAAACAGCAATGTAAACTCTGCCTTTTTGCGGAAAAGGCAGCGTTTACACTGAAATGCCTGCAGGCACAGGCTATAGACACTAGAACAACTACATCAAGCTGTAGTGGTTCTGGTGACTATAGTGTCCCTTTAAGAATTGCACTTTCTCGTTGAAAATTACTGGCTCCTAACGTTTTTACCTGGCTCCTATATTCCAAACAAATTTGTCAAGCCCTGCTATAGTCACCAGAACAACTACAGCTTAAAGGATCACTATAGGGTCAGGAACACAAACATGTATTCCTGACTCTATAGTATGAAAACCACCATCTAGCCCCCCTGGGCCCCTCATGCCTCCATAAATATAGTAAAAACATACTGTATTTAAAGCCTGAAGCTGTAGCTTTGCATGCTGTTTGCCTCAAATAAAGAAGCAGTCTGCTAACATAATCAGAAGTGGTAGCCTAATCCAATCACAATGCTTCCCCATAGGATTGGCTGAGACTGACAAGGAGGCAGATCAAGGGCAGAGCCAGCATGATTCAAACACGGCCCTGGCCAATCAGCATCAGCACTTTCCTCATAGAGATTAATTGAGTCAATTCATCTCTATGAGGAAAGTTCAGTGTCTGCATGCAGATGGAGGAGACACTGAATGTTTGGATGCATTTTAGGCAGCCATGACCTAGGAAGGATCTCTAACAGCCAGCTGAGGTGTGGCCAGTGATTTTATCACTAGGATATAATGTAAACATTGCATTTTCTCTGAAAAGACAGTGTTTACAGCAAAAAGCCTGAAGGTAATGATTTTACTCACCAGAACAAATTCAATAAGCTGTAGTTGTTCTGGTGACTATAGTGTCCCTTTAATGTAGTCGTTCTGGTGAGTATAATAGTTCCCTTTAGGCTTTTTTCATGCAAACTCTGCCTTTTCAGAAAAAGGCAGTGTTTACATTGCCTCTAGGGACAAGTTGCCACTCCTCAGATGGCCACTGGAGGTGCTTCCTGGGTCAGCGCTGCCAAAAAAAGCAGCCCTGACGTTCAACGTCCCCACGCACTGCATGGAGATGCAGAATTTTACTCATAGAGATTCCAATAAAAATTATTACTTTTATTAAAAAAAAATCATTGTTACAACCCCCAAGCTGTCAATACGACAACATGTCCTGTTATTTTAGGTAAGTTGAGCTAAACTCAAGAGGCAGCAATTGCCCAGAACACCTGCCTTGCAAATACTTCTCATTGAGCTGCATTGGAAAAAGTGTGAAAAAAAAAAAGTGGACAGCCACAGAAAGTCTGAGCAGGGTTAGAGGGGAATGCCTTGCAAAGGGTTTAAACAAGAGATATGCAATTTTTGGAAGTGTTTTTTGGATACAAGCTCAATGAAAGAAATGCATAATTTTCATTTGCAATATATCAACCAAACCCAATTTTAGTTGTCAATATTTCATTTTGAAATACAAATCAACAAATCTAAAATTCTGACTGAAGAAAAAACAAAACACCTTCAGCCTGTTTCATGTGTACTGATAAAAGCACAATCAGGCTGAAAGTGTATGAATTTTCAAAATTTAAGTTAGGGTTTTCAATAAGTTTTTAAAGTATCTTCACCAATTCGTAGGTACGCCCCTTCTCAGTCTCTCCGCTCTGCCGGAGACCTTCTCCTGTCCACTGCTCGGACCCTTACTGCTAACTCGCGCTTTTCACGGATGGCTCCTTTCCTTTAGAACAGCCAGCCTACCCCTATAAACTCTCCCCTAGTATTCAATCATTTAAGAAGCCCCTCAAAACCCATCGCTTCAGAAAAGCTTTCGGCCCCCCAGAGTAACTTCTGTTTTACAAGCATATCTCTTGCTCCCTCTTAATGGGCCACTCTCACCTCAAGTTCTGCTACTTTCCCAACTTGTTGTTTGGTTGCTATCCCCCAACTCCTCTAGACTGTAAGCTTGTTGAGCAGGGTCCTCCTCAACTTATTGTTCCCGTAACATTTTGTAATTGTCTCATTGTTAAATTTCCCCCTTTTATAATTTTGTAAAACGATGTGGAATAAATTGGCGCTATATAAAATACCAAAAATAATAAATAGCTCACATCTTAGGGAGCAAGTACTTATACATATGAATATGTATACAGAGAAATAAAAACAGAAACCGATTAACTTCCCAAAAAGAAATACTGCAGGTAATAAGTCTTTAGACTAAGCCATGTGCACTTCGTTTTTTCATGCAATTTAATAAATCCCTAGAATATATGGGATATTCCTATAATGTTCAAATTTAACCATTAAGTGCAACTTTTGGTACTGGACACTCAATTTATTTAAGCCTGCCTGCAAACCCCTGTTATACTCGAAACTGTTTTGTTCATCGCACACAGTAATTTTGCTATATAAATAACATTATTTATGAGCTTGGGAAAAGATACAAAAATTTTTAGGAAAATTTTTATTTTGGGAGCCAATAAATTAGAAAATATGGGCAAACAGGGCTATCTGGATCCTAGAATGAATCTAGTCCTATGTGCTTACAACTGCATACACCTATATAAACACCGAAATCAATGAGTTGCTCTAACCTGAAAATTGAATAAACTCTGTAATCATGACCAGTGTGTTTTATACTTAATATAGAGTTAGAATGATTACAAACACAGAAATTAAATTGCTTGTGAATCAATAGCAATAACTAGAAGTAATGTGACAACAAATGGGCCAACTAAACTTTGTATGCCAACATTTCAAAACACTGAAACCCACTTTTTAGTCAAACTGCATATTATATACCATGCTGGAAACATGTCATGACATGTCACTCCAGCTTTGCAGGAACATATGGGGTGCATCAATATTGTAAAAACATGGAGGTTTGGAATCTTATTTAAGCAACTACTGATTTTAAAAAAGATCAGGTTTTTTGGGTCCTTTGTGGGGAATTATCTCAAGATCATGATAATGTCCCCAGGGCTTGATGTGTGCGCATATTTTATCAAAAAAGGTTGGATTAAGTAAAAAACTGCCATTCCAGATATCTCCCAGCTACCAGATCACATCAGATCCAATTCTCTGCAGCCACTGTAGATTGCTAGATGCAGCTCTCTGCAATGCAATGGAGGATGCAAAGAAATACCAGCCACTGGATTCCTCCAGCTATAGCTCTGTGTCAGCGACAGGATAAAGCCAGACACCACTCAGTGTTGGCCACTGGATCAAGCCAGATAAGGCTCTTTGTCGATCAATGGATAACTACAGATAAGGCTTTTTTTTGCCAACTACTGGATCACACGGCGCCAGCCACTGATCACGTCGGACCCAGCTCGGCGCCAGCCACTGGTTCACGTCGGACCCAGCTCGGCGCCAGCCACTGGTTCACGACGGACCCAGCTCGGCGCCAGCCACTGGTTCACGACGGACCCAGCTCGGCGCCAGCCACTGGTTCACGACGGACCCAGCTCGGCGCCAGCCACTGGGTCACGACGGACCCAGCCCCGCGCCAGCCACTGGGTCACGACGGACCCAGCCCCGCGCCAGCCACTGGGTCACGTCGGACCCAGCCCCGCGCCAGCCACTGGGTCACGACGGACCCAGCCCCGCGCCAGCCACTGGGTCACGTCGGACCCAGCCCCGCGCCAGCCACTGGGTCACGTCGGACCCAGCCCCGCGCCAGCCACTGGTTCACGTCGGACCCAGCCCCGCGCCAGCCACTGGTTCCTGTCGGACCCAGCCCCGCGCCAGCCACTGGTTCACGTCGGACCCAGCCCCGCGCCAGCCACTGGTTCACGTCGGACCCAGCTCCGCGCCAGCCACTGGTTCCTGTCGGACCCAGCTCCGCGCCAGCCACTGGTTCACGTCGGACCCAGCCCCGCGCCAGCCACTGGTTCACGTCGGACCCAGCTCCGCGCCAGCCACTGGTTCCTGTCGGACCCAGCTCCGCGCCAGCCACTGGTTCACGTCGGACCCAGCTCCGCGCTAGCCACTGGTTCACGTCGGACCCAGCCCCGCGTCAGCCACTGGTTCACGTCGGACCCAGCTCCGCGCCAGCCACTGGTTCACGTCGGGCCCAGCCCCGCGCCAGCCACTGGTTCACTTCGGACCCAGCTCCGCGCCAGCCACTCGTTCACGTCGGACCCAGCTCCGCGCTAGCCACTGGTTCACGTAGGACCCAGCCAGTGGTTCATGATAGATCCAGCCACTGGACCCAGTTCTTGCAGTACAATGGGACTCTATGCCAGCCACAGGATCACAGCAGATCCATCTTCCTGCCGGCCTCCTCCTACCCCAGACCCTGTAACAGAGGGGTCCTCACAGTCTGTAAGGGGGGGCCCAGCTCCCTCCCCCCAATACCGGGTCACCCCAACCCCCAGCTCACCATGTCTGCAGTGAATGGAGCCCCCGCATCACTTCCTGCTCTCCCACATTCTGTCAGAGGCGGAGGGCCAGGGCTCCCAGTCAGCTGTCTGCCTGCCTGCGTCGTCCGCACCTCTCCCTCCTCTCCACCTCCTCCTTCACCCGTTGTGACGTCACTACAAGCGCGACCACCCCTCTCCCGGCGCATATCATTCGACGCGCTGCGCCGCAGGCCAGGCTTCTCCATCGTTCCAAGCACCGGAGCGGCAAAACCGTCTCCATGGCAACAGGCCAAGTCAAAGACCTCGCTACTGAACGGCGTTATAGACAGGGCTCGAGACAATGACGCTGCATACCCTCATTAAACCGCGTTTCCAGCAGTAGTAATAGTCAGCTAATGCATTAATGCAGCCGGGGAGGGGGACGACATACGGGTCTCTGTCTCTGGTGTTTAGCGCTCTACGAACAGCCTTCTCTTTCCTGCACGCTCAGCCGGAAGGGGCGGGGTTATCCTACCCACGTGGTGCAGCCAGCTGGAAGTGTGTGTGTATGCTGAGCCTGGCAGGAGGGGAGTCCCTGGGGTAAGGACAATGGCTGGGACCATGCTGGGTATTGTTATCACTGGCACACAGAGGGTCATTGTGTCTGTGTGTGATCTATTAAATGCTGCAGACAGCAGCCATGCTTTGTAATGCAACTCCTTAAAGGGACACTGCAGGCACCAACACAACTATTTTAGATATTTGTGTAGATTTTGGTCTCAATAATGAGCCCACCCCTTTTTTTTTTTTTCTTATTTTTTTTTTTTTCTTCCTGCAAATAAATGTTTTGTAGCATTCTTCATGTTCTCTGCTCCATTGTGAAATACTCCTATTCTTGCTGTTATTTTGTACTTGGGTGCATGATGCCATAGATTTCTTTCTGGCCCTCCCAGCCTGCAGTGTTTCTGCAGGAACACAGGTGGTCTATGACAGCAGGAAGCACATCAAATTATTCAGGAAATTGTAAAAAGGAAAAAAAAACATAACTACAACTTCCTGAAGTCCATACTGTACAGGGAATTATTAGATAGTGAGTGTTTAAAAAAATAAATTAGAGCATCCGATTGCACGATCACTTAAAGGAACACTATAGTCACCTAAATTACTTTAGCTAAATAAAGCAGTTTTAGTGTACAGATCATTCCCCTGCAATTTCACTGCTCAATTCACTGTCATGTAGGAGTTAAATCACTTTGTTTCTGTTTATGCAGCCCTAGCCACACCTCCCCCTGGCTATGATTGACAGAGCCTGCATGAAAAAAAAAAAACTGGTTTCACTTTCAAACAGATGTAATTTACCTTAAATAATTGTATCTCAATCTCTAAATTGAACTTTAATCACATATAGGAGGCTCTTGCAGGAGCAGGGGTATAATAATCTTAATTAAACATGACTTACAATAAAGAAAGCCTAAATAGGGCTCTCTTTACAGAAGGTGTTTATGGAAGGCTGTGCAAGTCACATGCAGGGAGGTGTGACTAGGGTTCATAAACAGAGGGATTTAACTCCTAAATGGCAGAGGATTGAGCAGTGAGGCTGCAGGGGCATGTTCTATACAACAAAACTGCTTCATTAAGCTAAAGTTGTTCAGGTGCCTATAGTGTCCCTTTAACTGTTTTGAGCGGTACACACGTGCAGTTTATGTAAAACTTGGAAATTATTAATATGTCAGAGTTCAAGTAGTAGATAAAATATATATAAATGCCCACTCACATTTGACGGAACCTCCAAGATGGCTCCTTATGTATGGCTTGGAGTGGAATGATCCCCACTCTTGGATATATGTGTGGTCTTCCCTTTCATTTTATATATATATATATATCTCCCAAAAATATTAAAATATACAAAGGCTGCACTCACGGACTTTATCCACGAAAATTCTTTATTCCATTAAGCAAAAAGATCAACGTTTCGGTCCACGCAGGGACCTTCCTCAGGATAAAATGACAATATATATGTGTGTGTGTAGATTGGATTAGCCATATTAGTTCAGTAGACAAAATACCAGAGTATTGCATTATGCAATGATACCTTTTTTTATTGGACTACCATAATATTTCAAAGACAAGCTTTCGAGAGTTTTCTTCTCTTCCTCAGGTCTGAAGCAATAATGATCAATCTGATAGTTTAACACTAACATCAGTGTTTTTTTTCCCCCTCATTATTCTTTATGTTTAGTGGAAAATATAGAGCTTATACAAATTTGTTGCAGCAACGGCCGTGGCATATTTTTCAACAGTATAGCATGTTACATATAAGGCAGAGGAAAATTACAGTTTGCACATATTTTGTTTGACACTCTGGGGTCGCTAACAACGCAATTGTAGCCTGGTTTTGGTGGGGCAAAGTGGGTACTGGGCCTAGTGGGATTGACCTCAGTATTCATGGCTGCTTCCCGAGGTGAACTCCCAGTGTGTGGAACATGGTCAGGTATTTATGTCTATGGAGTAGTCTAAAAGATTTGCGTTGTTTGGTGGCTCACTATGAGGAAAGAATTAGTTGTTTTAAGTGTTAAACTCTATATGATCATTATTGCTTCAGACTTGAGTAGGAGAGGAAAACTCTCGAAAGCTTGTCTTTGAAATATGTTAGTCCAATAAAAAAAGGTATCATTACATACTGCAATACTCTGGTACTTTGGCATCATATGTATATGTAAAATCCACACCTTAGCACATAAAGCAGAAGATAAAATATATAGTGTACACTGTGTTGATAGATTACATCTTTTGTTATTTTATCTTACTCACTTGGTTATGAGCAAAAAAAATGCTTTTGCTCAATCTGAAAGCATGGGCGGTATATTCCCCACCAAGGAAATTGATGTCCAACCGATGGGGTAATAAGGTCCAAAGGTGATAATTAAGTGTACATTTTATTTAAAAAAATAAAAAAATAAATAGTAATTAAAACAATAAAAGGGCATACAATGTGTTTCCCCCCAAAATTAGACTTTTTCAGGTGTTTACAGATAGAAAATGCTAAATTATTGGGTGAAACGCGTCGTGTGCCTTTTTATTTTTTACTATTTTTCCAATAAAGTTTACATATCTTAATTGTACCTTATTGAACCAAGACTAAAGACCTTCATCCATAGGTGAGAATTTTACTGCCCAAGTGCTATATCTGGAGCTAGCCGATAGCGACAAACATTGTAAGTGTATTTCTGGGGGTTTTTTTGTTTGGTTTTTTTTTTTTATTGGCACACTAGAAGTATTTACTGCAGTATATTACCCCTTTGTCTTTTTTTTTATATTTCATATTAATGTGGGCCCGAGGGCTTCATCAAGGCAATGCTCCCTAATTTTTATCCTCTCTAAAAATAATTTAATATTTTATGATTTTGACTTTTTTTTTTGCATAAAAACCATTAAAACACCAAACGATTCCCAGCCTGGAGTTCATGAATATGAGAAAAATTAACTATATTTAAACCCTTTTTTAAATAAGTATTTATACAATGCCAGTATACTAAGCAGCACTTTACAGGCATTTATTTATTTTGAAACTGACCTTCAAGTGTTACTCGGAACACCAAACCCTCTTAAGATGATACTCAGAGAATCAACACAACTATACACCTTGGGTGCTTCTGAGCATCTATAAGCTAAAGATCATGTGCTTGCTGTCTCACTGCTCAGTTCTCCATTTGAGAGTTAAATCACTTTTGTTTCTGTTTATGTTACCCTAGCTTCACTTCCGCTGGCTGTGACTCACAGGGAGGTGGGGTCAATTAATGTTTTTATTAGGATAAGATTGATGATTGCATGTTTGTGAGGAAGATGCCAGTAGGTAGAGGTGGGACATATGCGTTGGGACCAGACTAGGGGAAAGAGATTGGATAGGATTCCCTGAGATGGGAAGGCATCAAGAGGACATCTCATGGGGTGACATAGGATAGATCTGTTACCGTCTGGGGACTTTGCAGACACCTTATGCTGATATCGCCACCGGGGGGCAGGCAATGGTGAGTCTATCTTACCTAAATATGTTCTTCGACACTTCTAGAAGGCAGTAGCCTTGCCCAATATCTAGAATTGTCAGATGTAGGAAATATAGAGAGACAAAGTAGTCCTAAAGCGAAAGATGAGATTTTGAGTGACAATAGATTTTGTGGTGTTGTAGACTGAGCGTGGGTATATGTAAGAAATTTCCAGTAGTCCTGGTTGGATTCTGGGTTGAGTGGGCCACGGGGAGGGGCAGGATTACAAGGCAGGATAAAAGCAAAAGGATGGCCAGAAAAATAAGATATAAATGGAATGTAATATTGTTAATGGTCTTTGTGTTAAAGAAATGTTCCGGGCACCATAACAACTTCATCAAAATTAAGTTGTCTTGTAGCCAGGAGGTTCCTGGTGCTGGCTTACCTTCAGGGGTTAAAGTGATCACGAATGGTTTAACCCCAAATTCTCCTCCCTTCACCATTTTGCTCTGCTTCTTCCATCATCTGCTTTCTTCAAAAAAGAAGCCTTGGACTGCTGTGGTCAGGGACACTGACTGGCTTAAATTGGTCAGCTGTTCCTCTAAGCCAATCAGTAACTCCCCATTCATAAAGGAAAAATACGTACAGGAAGGTCTGGAAATATTTGGACACTGACACACTTTTCATAATTTTGGATTGGTACGCCACCACAATGGATTTAAAATTAAACACAACTGAGATTCAATTGAGGTGCAGGGTTTCAGCTTTAATTCAATGGGTGGAACAAAAATATCATATGAAAGCGTAAGAATTTCAACCATTTTCATACACCGTCCCCTTATTTCAGGGACTCAAATGTAATTAGAGCTAATTAGCAGAATCAGAAATAAAATGTAAAATTTTAAGCATTTGTTGAGAATCCTTTGCAGACAATGACTATTTGAAGTCTGGAACACAAGTGAAATGCATGCTTGATCAGGTTGAGAACAGGTGATTGACTTGGCCTTTGCAGAATATTTCACTTCCGGTGTTGCTTTTGCAGTATGTTTTGGGTCATTGTCCATCTGTAAAGCGAACCTCCATCCAATCATCTTTGCTCAATTTGTCTGAATCTGAACAGACCATATATCTCTATACCAGTGTTTCCCAATTGGTGTTCTGCGGAACCCTAGGGTTCAAAATTGGAACAAAATTGGGGTTCCGTCCTGAATTGCCACATCCAAGATGGCCACCGCTCCCTGCTGTTACCGGAATATCGGAAACAGCAGAGATTGCGCGACCGCGATCTTAAGAGATCACAAGACTGTGCCGTTATAGCCACTCAGGGATAGAGAGTGGAAACATTCAGGCAGGCGCTCAGCTCACATTATTGGCCACAGGAGAGAGAATTTCTTTTACTGCCTTTATAGATAACCTACCTGTAGAATAGTGCCCATTGTGACATATGGGTATAGGTTTATTTTATTTTTAGAGATTGTGTTCAAAGTTTGAATCTGAAAACAAGTAACTTTGGTTGGGCTTCTCATTTTTTGTTGCTTAAACTTTTATTTACATATACTTTTTTTCTGCTTACTATCTGTAGAAATCAGTGATATACCAAAAAAATAATTATTATTTCTAAGTGTTGTTAAAACAGCATGCTTTGCAGTCAGGTAGTGAAATCTGTACTAAAGTGTTTTTTTACACTCCAAGACTCCAGCTCCTTGGGTTTTGCACCCCTCCCTGTTACAGGTACCTCATCTCAGGACCCTATTTAAGCCTTGTACTGCAGAGACCTCAAGATGGAAGGATTTCCCCAAGTGAGAAGCTCATTTAGCAGTTAGAGTAGGACCTGCCAAAGATGGGGTACATTGACGTTGTGGCAGGCTTATGCAATGTATGATCATATACTGTAACTAAACCCCCATAATTTTTTTGCCTAGATTAGGTGTTTTTAATAAAACTAAAAAAATTGTTCTGCACTAAAATAACTGTTTAGTAGATAAGTGAGTGCACTGGATTTTCATTTTTACACTCCAAGACTAACTCAAAATCCTACTTATGGTTAATTTCTAAGTGCTTTATAAAACATCATTTGCAGTCAGGTAGTGAGATTTGTTTTAAAGTGTGCTAATCTTTTTGCTCCAAGACTGACTCAAAATCCTTCTTACATTAAGTTTTTTGCAAGAGCTTTATAAGAAATAGCATTCATTGCAGTCAGGTAGTGAAATCAATTTTTTTTTAAATTCTATTTTTTTATTTTTTTAGGTTAGAGAAGTGTTTTGTTTGTTTTACCAACCAACAACCATAATTTTGGACATCTGGTTAAAACAAGGAACTATCAAGAGAAAAAGTATCACTACCTCTAACTGTAAGTCACTTATAGAAACTGAGAAGAAAGATACAACAAGAAATCGAGAAGCCAGGTCAGAAATAGTTGAATCTACTGTTTCTCAAATAGCAGAGACAAGTGAAATGTCAACGTTAAAAAGAAGAGCACAGAATGCTACCCAATCTTCTCAAACAAATAAAATAAAATATAATGACCGCTACTTATCGTTTGGATTCACGAGTGCCAGAAATAAAAAATTTTCCTCGAGCACAATGCTTACTTTGCAAGAAAATATTGTCAAACAGTTCGTTAGCACCTGCTAAATTATGTTGTCATTTTGAGCAAAACCACCCAGAGTACAAAGGCATTGCCTTTTTTAAAGGATCACTAACATGTATTCCTGACCCTATAGTGTTAAAAACACCATCCAGCCCCCCTGGGCCCCTCGTGCCTCCATAAATATAGCAAAATCTTACTGTATTCAAGCCAGAAGCTGTAGATCTGTATGCTGTTTGCCTTAAAAAATAAATAAAAAAATAATAATAAAAAAAATATATATAATATAGCAGTCTGCTGACATCATCAGAAGTGGTAGCCTGATCCAATCGCAATGCTTCCCCTTAGGATTGGCTGAGACTGACAAAGAGGCAGATCAGGGGCAGAGCCAGCATGATTCAAACACAGCCCTGGCCAATCAGCATCTCCTCATAGAGATGAATTGAATCAATGTATCTCTATGAGGAAGGTTCAGTGTCTGCATGCAGAGGGAGGAGATGCTGAATATTTGGATGCATTTTAGGCAGCCATGACCCAGGAAGGATCTCTAACAGCCATCTGAGGAGTGGCCAGTGAAGTTATCACTAGGCTGTAATGTAAACATTGCATTTTCTCTGAAAAGACAGTGTTACAGCAAAAAGCCTGATGGTAATGATTCTACTCACCAGAACAAATTCAATAAGTTGTAGTTGTTCTGGTGACTATAGTGTCCCTCAGGAGTATCTTAAGACTAAACAGTTTGAGCAAAATATTTAAAAATGATAATAAAAAGCCACTTATTAAAAGGTTTGTGCTACGGCGCAAATAGTTTTTCAGGGGTTCCACGATGTTGGTATACTATGTCAAAGGGTTCCACGGGAAAAAATAATTGGTAACCCCTGCTCTATATGCTTCAAAATTCATCCAGCTGCTTCTGTCTTCTGTCACATCATCAATAAACACTAGTGACCCAGTGCCATTGGAACCCATGCATGCCAATGACTTCACACTGCCTCCACCATGTTTTACAGATGATGTAGAATGCTTTGGATCATGAACTGTTCTAAGCCTTCTCCATACTTTTTATTTTTTATTTTTTTTTTTTCCTTCTTTCTGGTACAGGCTGACCCTCTGTCCAAAGAATGCTGTTCCAGAACTGGGCTGGCTTTTTTTTTTTTAGATGTTTATTGTCAAAGTCTAATCTGGCCTTTCTATTCCTGAGGCTTAAGAATGGTTTGCACCTTGTGGTGCGCCCTCTGTATTTCCTCTCGTTAAATCTTCTCTTTATGGTAGACTTGGTAATAATAGGCCTACTTCCTGGAGAGTGTTCTTCACTTGGCTGATGACCTGTTTTACTTGCATTGAGAGCTCCTTTGACCGCATGTTGTTATTTTACAGCAACAGCTTGCGAATGCTGAATCGGGCAGCTGCGCCGCTGACGCTCTCAGCAAATCAGTTACTCCCCATCCATATAACTGTCTTGAAAAAAGTATGTTTCTTATTAAGCCAGTTTTATGAATGGGGATTGCTGGTCGCTCTCAGCCAATTAGCAGCGCCGCTGCCCGATTCTGCCATTCCGAGTGTTGGAGGGGGCAGAGAGAAGACTTTGGGGTTAAATTGTTTGTTAACAGTTTAACCCCTAAAGGTAATCCAGTGTCAGGGACCTCCTGCAACCAAACAACTTCAAATTAAGTTGTTATGGTGCCTAGAGTTTTTCTTTAAATATAAAGCTAAATGTGTACCTCTCTTTATTTTTGTAGATGAGTGCAACAACACGTCAAGAGGTTTTGAGCCTTTACCGAAAAATATTCAGGATAGCAAAAAAATGGCAGTCAGCATCAGGACTGAAGGAAGACACCATCAAAGAAAAACAATATATTATTGATGAGGCCCGAAGTCTGTTCAATAAAAATAAACATGTATGTAATATAGGTCATTGATAAGCCATACTGCATTTGAAATGTATATGTATATATATATATATATATATATTTTTTTTTTTTTATGGGTTGTATAAATGTAACACATTAGGGACACTTGTCACCTGAAAATTTTATTTTTAACTGTTTTCCTGGTGAAGAACTCTGGGGACCAGCATTAAATCTTCTTTTGGCACTGTAACTAAGTGCCCTTAGCTCAGGCATCTCCAACGTGTCACAGATGTTGCTGAACTACAACTCTAATGAGTCTCTGACCATTTATTGCATTTATAAATTGTGGTGGGAGTATGAGATCCCCTGCCTTAACCGTCACGGTGACAGTGTGACACAGTGAATTTTGTAATAGTAATTAAAGGACCAGTTTGGGCACCATAACAACTTAATTGAGCTTCCTCCCTATCCTTCCGTATTCTCAAAATTGGGAAACCAGAATGCTCTTGCTGAATCGGGCAGCTGCAACGCTGATTGAATGAGAGCAGTCACCTCACGTTATCAGCAAATCAGTGACTCCCCATCCATATTACTGTCTTGAAAAAAGTATATTACCTATCAAACCAGATTTTAATGAATTGGGATTGCTGGCTGCTCTCAGCCAATTAGCAGCGCCGCTGCCCGATTCTGCCAGAGCAAATGGCTATTAAATTTAGAGATAACAATTCAGCTCTTCACATTATGTTTAGCTATACTGTATACTGCATAAAGCTGGGATTGACAAATGTGCTTGGAATCTAGGAGCCAGCTAAAAAAACGTTAGATGCCAGTTTTTTTTTGTTTTTTTTAACTTACAAAACTTTATTTTCAACGACAAAAATACAACTCTTTTGGGGAGGTCATTATTGTCACCAGGACCACTAGAGCTTAATGTGGTTCTAGTGGCTATAACCTGTCTCTGCAGGCTTTTCAATGTAAACACTGCCTTTTCAGAGAAATGGCAGTGATTACTTTGCTACCTAGTAACACATATAGTTGTCATCACTCAGATGGCCACTAGAGGCACTTCCTACGTGTTGCAGACGCTCTGCTGAATGTTTCCCATAGAGATGCGTTGATTTAGTGCATCTCTATGTAGAGATGCGGATTAGGGCAGCGTTTTACAGCGCATGCGCAATAGCTTCCCAATACTTTTCTATAGGAAAGCATTGGATTGGCTGAGATCATCAAGCTTGATTATCTCAGTCATAGGGCCAGAGCCAGCCATGGGGAGACTGGCACAGCCTGGGGGAAAATGTGCGTAAAACACCATTCCTATGCGCTCAGAGTGGGGCTGGTCACCTAAACATACACACTCACAGACAGACACACACTCACAAATTATGTTTTAATTCAATGTAAGGGACACAGTGCATCTTGAAATAGTAATTAAAGGACCAATTTGGGCACTATAACAACTTATTCGAGCTTTCTCTCTATCCTTCCGTATTCTCAAAATACTGCTTTCTCTGGGTCCGGTGGGAGGCGGCAGCCAGATGGGCGTATTGTACGACGAACAACGAGGGAGCTGTGATCTTCCTGCTCTGCTCCCTCACAGCCCGCTTTGTGATGCTGGGGTCGGAGTATAGTCATACAATACACGCAGCCGGCAGGCCCGCCTCTGAGGGAATGGGCTCAAATCCCTGGCGCCTGGGATTTGTTGTGCCCTGGCATAACTAAATTTCAATATTGGTTATTTGGTCTTAGAAAAAGGAACATTCTCCATAGATGCCCTCAAATCTAATTTAATTATTTGCAGAGCAGACTAAGGTAGCATTTCGTAGAATTCTGGCTATAAGGGAATTGCTTCTTACACTGCCTGTTTTGCTGAAGGTCACATTTTTCAACTTTAGTTCATTTAAAAAAAACAATGTTTCCATTTAGTTTACCTATTCTTAATCATTTTCTTAGATTTCTTTTCTAAGCAACAATGCAACGCATGTGGTCTCCATAAATAGCAGCCAATAAAATCTAATTTAAAGT
Source organism: Pelobates cultripes (assembly GCA_933207985.1). NCBI lineage: Eukaryota > Metazoa > Chordata > Amphibia > Anura > Pelobatidae > Pelobates > Pelobates cultripes. The sequence continues at coordinate 123,144,817 of OW240918.1, read as the reverse complement.
AAAAGTACCTCCTGTTTCAGTATTGAATTAAGCTGAAATAAGTCTTTAATATGATTGGTGGAATTTACTTGCCATATGCCCATTAATTGTATTTTTAAAAATTTTGTATCAAGGTCAGAGACTTTTTTTCCAACACCTCAGGTTTGGTTGTGGGTACATGGCTCTTTTGGCAAGGTTATACAAGTAATAAAAGGGTTAATTCGGCCAAAAACTAGTGTTTTAAGAAATCACCGGTTTTGGTTAGAGTAACCTGCTGTGCTGGTTTCCCTCAGTCAAACAAAAAAACCCATAAACTTACCTCTATTCAAGCAATGAGGCTAAGTTCTTCGCCCCGCTCGATACTCCACTGCTAATATCACTCCTCCTCGCTGTCGGGGGAGGGATATAGGGGGAGGACAGAGTGCAGGGAGGGCCATGCCACCATCGACTGTGTGACACCGGCATTCTGTGGGTGCTGGGGGTTACATGCCAATTAGGCACAGAATTTCTGCTACTCGGAACTATCATTCCAGGCTGGCTATTTGCGTCTCAATGTCACAGCCCGAGGGGTTAAACTCTGTACTCATTTCATAGCAAAACACTGCACATGCAGACTCCAGGCACCATAATTCGTTCAAATCACTGAAGTGGTTATGGTGCTTGGAGAAACCCTTTAAATGTAACCAAATTCTAACAGTATGACAGTTTTGTCGGTTGAAGTAGTCTTTTCCGACTGTTACTAATGGGAAAAAAAAGGCAGCTGAGAGCTTCCGACAGCAGCAGCCAATTAGAACTCAGGAATTGATTCACTAGATTGAAATAAGCAACTCCCAGAATTCTTCTGTTCTAATCGGCCTTGTAATGCTGAATGCATTTAATGCCCAAAGGAAATCCCTGTTATCTAGAAATCCTATATTCATTCCATCTGTGGAACAGATTTGAAAAAAAACAAACAGTGGTATCTACTAAAGTAAATAGTCAGGAATGCAAAGATAATTTCAAATGTAAAGAAATGCTCTAAGAACCAAAACAACTTTAGCTTAATTAAGTAGTTTTAGTATATAGATCTTGCCCCTGAAGTCTTGGCGTTCAATTCTCTGCCATTTAGGAGTTGGATTACTTTTGTTTCTGTTTATGCAGCCCTAGTCACACCTTCCCTGTCTGTGGCTCACTCAGCCTGCATGAAAAAAATGGTTTATTTTTCAATCAGATCTGACAACAACACAGTTTGTTTACTTTAGAAGTCTGTATCTCCTGCTATGTTAATTCAGCTTTAATCTCACACATTGGACTCCTGCAGGCTGTTAATACAGCAGTGAATATGAAAATCAAACACAGCTTGCTTGATAGGGGTAGGTAACATAATGTAGACACTTTTACAGGAAATTTGTAAGGAGGCTGTGTGTCAGCCAGAAAAATTGTGGGTACGTCTGCATAAACAAAGTAATTTATCTCCAAAATGACATTGAATATATACACAAAACTTTCTTGTGTTTCTTTTCTAAGTGATTATTCTTTTAAAGGTCCCTTTTTATCCAAATATTTCTTAAACAGTCTTAGTTAATCTACATAGTTCCCTTGAATTCGAATATTTTTGTTACATAACTAGATGCTTAACTAAGTTTGTTTCGCATTTTAGGAGTAAATGAAACCAACTGAATTCTGAATTGGCTATTTTAGCTCAAAAATAATTTTTTTTTTTTTTTTTGAAATTCATCATTCATTTTTTTTCAAGGTTATTCACTAAAGCCTGAATGCAGTCTGGATCATTTTGGTGATAGTGCCTTTTCATACACTATTTATATACACAAAATTGATACAAGGGATACTTGGGGGGTGCTCCATTTTTTTTTCTTCTTATTCCTATCTCTCTCAGTGCACTCAATGATTCCCATTGAGAGAAGCATTGAGGCCCTGCAGCGTCTGTGAAGTAATCAACGCGCTCCATCGGTCTGATGCTTTTTATAGAGAAACATTCGGTATCGATGTTTCTTTATGAGAACCAATGCCTTCTGCTTTGAACGATCATTAAAAGAGAATGAGACAGGGAACCCTCCGGCTGCTAACGGCTAGGAAGGTGCAACTAAGGGCTCCATAAAAATGCTGATTTGTCTTGAAATCTGCAGTTTTTGAGTTAACATTGACCTTCAGTTAACCCGCGAAGCACTTCAGCAAGCTGGGGGACTGCACAATCAAAGTTCAAAAATTTTCAAAACATGCACGCATTTACTTTCTAAGTGTGCTCTATGTGCCTTAGGTGACCTGATTAATTTGAAGATCAATGCAAAACTTCAAGACCTCTAGCCGAATCCCTTGTTGTCATTCTCCCTTTATTACCTTTTCATTTAGGATAACATTCCTTTAAAGCGAAGGTCAATATTTTTATTAGCAATGTGTGCTCAGGTGTATGGGAAAACAAATCGTAGAACGTTTTGAATGGCTGTGACATGGTTGTTTCCTGTTTATCTAACTGGTATTTGTCGCGGACTCCACTTCAACAGTTGGGCTTCAAACACTTAGAAAATGTTCTGCCATCGTAACCTGTGTGATTTGTTGTCAGACTGTTGCAAGCGTCACGTGTAGAAAATATCACACACATTAATTTTTTTAATTAAATAGTAAGTTTTCCATCCCTGCTATAGTCATTGGGGACAAGAAGCTCCTGTGTGGCAAGTGCCATGCTCCTCCAATCACAGAAGCATTCAGAACATCTCACTTCCCAGCTCATCTTTGCTGCTAGAACAAATGCTTCTTGCATTAGTATGAGCAGCAATGAGTAGCCGAGCTAGGATGAGAGGGTGTTGGTGGAGTCACAGGGGTCTATTGACTGTAATTTAGGGGTGGAAATGAAAGCAGTTTAACACTGAACAGTGTAAACACTTCAATAAGATTAGTGTTGCTAGGGGTGGATTTCCTGCAGGACATTCAATTTCTTCTGCATCTCCCTTCCCTGTCTCCTCATCACACTATTTTACATATTTATGTGATTTAAAAATCTATAGATATCCATACTGGGCTGTATTAGCAGAGCTGAAGCTCCAGGCCCGTGCCCCATTCCGGCTGTCTGATTACCATAAAATGGTTAATGTAATCCTTTGTGCAGTGTGCAAATGTTACTATTTCTCTAATAGCCAACATTCTCCGCAGGTCATGTGACATGTACCCTCTTTGCTAAACACACTTTCCAACTGCCCCAACCTGCATACCAGGAGTCCGATTTTGTCTGGTAGTAAAATGGGAAGGTGAGGAGTTGACGCAGGTCTTGACAAGAGGACATCTTCAGAGTTTGGAATTAATGAAGGAGAGTGGGTGACCTGGCAGATCAGATGATGAAGTGTGAAGCATGGGTGTAGCCAAGGATGGGGAATTGGCATGTGTGTTGACAGAGAGAACATATGCCAATACAGAACAACTATGTTTGTTGTATGTACCCAAAATAGCTTAGCAGGAAAATACATGTGGTCAACTGAATATCAACGTGCATGCATCAGTATAGGTTGCAAAGATGTCAAGCTAACGCATCATTTATGACAGCATTGCCTCCCCAGTTGTGAGGTGCATCACGAACACTCTCATATAGCAGTTACACCCCTTCACATACTGATTTTAGGGAGACATGATATTTAAATCTTAAGCAGGATACCATAAAAAAAACCCAGGTCGAGAAGATCCAGTTAGAATGTACGGCACTTTTAGCTTTATCTATCTGTTATTAGGCTCATTATAATCCCCAGCACATGGTCCACTGGGCTCTTAATCTGGCACTATATATGTCTTATGTATAATGCTTTAAACAAATGGGTTTCAAAATTCACATCGGAGCATTCCTTTCAAGAACAGCTAGTATCAATACTGACCGTTACTGCCACAATTACTTATTTCAGATTCATTATAATTTGCCAGTTAATGCTTATTGTAGATATTTGTAGGCTGTGTCTCAGGGATAATGTTGATATCAATTGTTTTGAGCTGTGTGAATGAAACAATCTGTAGATGAGTAGATCGTGCAGTCTCATATTGTACCATGTGGTGACGCTGAATACAAGCTCTTATTGATGAAATGGTTTAACTCTCCATCCTGTATTGCCACATTTAGGCACTTTACGTAATGAAATCCTATGCATTCAGCATTTACTCTGAATCTGGTCTAGCTTTCATCACACAAGCAGACTACAAATTCTAAATAGCATTCCCTCCACACGGTGTACACCTCAATTAAGGGTGTAATGGTGTAAGTCTCCAAACTTCATTAAAGTATCTGCCCTTGTTTGGTTCTTGCATTCTTGGCATTTTATTCAGATACTATATCCTGTCCACAACATCTGGAGGGCCAAAGGTTGCCTACCCCTGATAGAAGTGGATTCCCCTATTATGGCATTGTTAAAGTCACTATAACCATTTCATCTGTTTGAATTGGTTATAGTGCCTAGAGTGCCCTGGCACTGTCCCTCCATTCACTGTTGCACCATGTTACAAAACAAGAGTTCCTGGTCACCCACAGTCTAGCCCCTTCTATATGTGTAGCTAAGGCAAAGATAACACTTCCTTGTTGTCATACCCATTCATACCGTCAGTTGGAGCTCTGACAGGCTAAAAGCGGTCAGCTGATACTCGGCCAATCACAGCTGCCCATTGCTGCTCAGGTGAATACTTCCTTATTAGCCAAAGCAGCACAGAGGGGATGGACTGCCAGGGACTCTTGTTTAACTTTAACACATTAAAAACTGAAATGATGGTACCAGGGGACTCCAGACACTATAACCAGTTTAATGAGATGAAGCAGATACAGTGCCTACGGTGTCCCTTTAAGTAGAGGCGTGTACTGGTTGAGGGAAGGCCCCCACCTCCTGATCACTGCTACACAAGGTGGTCCTTTTTCGTGAATTTGAGGCACACTAATCCACTGTTTGTTCTGTAAAAATCCTTTTATTCCACACGTAGGGGTAAAAAAAAAAAAAAAAACATTGTGACATATAGCACAGTCGCCCCACCTCTCCTATCATGATTTCCCTACTGTCCAATGTTTGGGGGGGTATAAGCTTGTATTTCCATAATTCTGCCTTTTGATTTTTTTTAGCCCCCGCTATTTTCTTTTTCTTGCTTTATTTCTGACATTAGTGTTATGCACAGCAACTCCAAGGACTGGTAATACAATCCCGTCTACCTTTTCTTAGGACTGACCATTGATAAATATTTGATTTAATAAATGGAAACCCAACTCTAGTTTGTGTCTGCTAACTTAAAGTAGATGAGAATGGAACTGCTCTTTTACAATTGAATTTCCTCTGCTTGTTTTAAATTAGTGAACTCAATCTAGCTCCGTCATATTTCCTAGAATAAGCACAACCGCAATACCATCAGAGATAGTAGAGGTATTTTAGCTTGATCTTTTTCATAGTTTTTGAAACTATTTAAAAAAATAATTTTTATATATAGAAATTCAAAAAATTTAAATTCACAAATCTCCCACTAGGTGGTACTGTGAGACCCAAATATCTCAGTGTTACTAAAAAAGTATGCTGAAACAGCGTCTGTCAATGGTGGCAAAACAAATGTAGGTAAAAGGTGTGTGTGTGTGTGTGTGTGTGTGTTTTTTACCTATAGTAAATGTCAAAATAAAGATTAAACACAGTTTAGTCTAATGACTAAAGGGATTTGTCAGTATAAAAAGTAGCTTGAAGTGTCTTGAAACACAGAAATTAAAAATATATACCTCAAACTAAACTGTACATGTTTTGGTTTTTTTTTTTGGTTTTTTTTTCAGCCAGCTCTTTCGTCCTTAGTGTTTCAAATCCATTCTCAAGTAACTCTAAATCACTGTCCATACAATATGCTATAGCACAAGCAGACAAAAAGAAAACTACAAACAGAGGTGGTGCCCTCCCATAATTTGTCTGTCCCTCTTTTCTAGGAGTTTCACATTGTTGGGGTGTTTAAGTGTATAACAGAGCTCCAAAGCAAATACTTACAGCAAAGTGTCTTTAAACTGCAATATATGTGTTTAGAAATCACTCTGTGTAAATATAAGATACATTTTCATTTTAAATTACATTTTAGTTGCATACATTATCCGTAAGTCACCTAAAGCCTTTGAAAATCTCCCTACCTGGCCACACACATGCACTTACATCTTTAAAGTGACACTATTGTCACTAGAACAACTATAATCATTCCCTTCAGGCTTTTTTCAGTAAACAATGTATTTTCAGAGAAAACGCAGAGTTTACATTACAACCTACGGCAGGGATAGGCAACTTTCGGCACTCCAGATGTCGTGGACTACATCCCCTTTAATGCTCTTACACCCAAAATGCTGGCAAAGCATCATGGGAGGTGTAGTCCAAAACATCTGGAGTGCCAAAGGTTGCCGATGCCTGGCAGAGGGATACCTCCCCTGGCCACTCCTCATATAGCGGCTAGAGGTGCTTTCTGTGGCAGTGCTGCACAGTGTGCCACACTGCTGTTCAGTGTCTCCACCCTCTGCATGGAAACACTGAACTTTCCTTATAGATATGCATTGATTCAACAAGGAGATGCTTATTGGCCAGGGCTGTGTTTGGCTTGTGCTGGCTCTGCCCCTGATCTGCCTCTTTGTCAGTCTCAATCAATCCTATGTGAAAACATTGTGATCACTTCTGATGATGTCTGCCAAGCTGGAAGATCAGGAGCCGAGTCAGCAGCTGCAGGCTTGTATAGAAGGAAGATTTTACTATATTTAGGAGGACAAGGTTCTGTGTTTCTTTAAAACTTTGGTATAAATGCAAATGCCTCAGATGGGAAATATGATAGCAATATACAAATATATCCGGGGCAAATAAACAATTGACTGGAAATCTATTCATACAGATGTTCAAACAGCAACAGGATCCATTCATGCTAAAACATAATTTTCAGGGATATCATTTCTACTTTGTGGGGTAATAGCTTCTTGATTCAAGAAGAGATCTGACTGCTATTTTGGGGTCAAAAAGGAATGTTTTCCTAGTTTGTTGCAAAATTGGAAAGTGCTTTAGACTGGGTTTTTTGCCTTCTTTCGGATCGACAGCAAAAACAAATGCGAAGAAGGTTGAACTTGATGGACACCTGTCTCTTTCAGCCTGTGTAACTATGTAACATATTCTTGGTAGTATATCTACTATTTTTTATTTATTTATTTATTTGTTCCTTCAAAGGGAACTCCAAATGCCGTAGTCACTGCTGCTTATTGTAGTCTCTCAGGATCTAAGAAACAATAACTTCAGACTGTATGTTTATATGTCAAAAACCTAGAGGACTCCCCGGCACCTAAAGCACACCAATTTTTATAGATTTTACTACTGGTAATGCCACCGAAGTAAGAATGGGTTGATGACTTATACCAGGGCCTAGTTGTGATGTAGTTGGTTGTCAATGTAACAATGTTCCATTAGTAGGTTTCATTTGCAAGAATAACCACAACAATGGCACTAATTGGTGTCAGGTCTACCATTTACCTATTATGTTCCATATGGACATTGCTGACTTACATTTTTCCGACTCCTCTGTTTTGATCTCCATTCACTTTAATGTAAGACCCTACATGTGTGTATTAACCCAGAGCACAGATGTTGGTTCAGAAAACAGTTCTCTAATATGTATTGTAATATTCTATTTCAGATCACTGCTACAGACACCGTTAATCAGTGTATAGAAGAATGCAGAGCACGGATTGAAATTGGATTACACTACGGAATCCCGTACCCACGACCTGTAAGTATTAATGGTATAAACTTCCAAAAAAACAAAACACTTGGTTCTGAAGGCTTTTCCATTCCTTTTACTTATTATGATGGTCAAGTTGAATACTAACCATTTATTCCCAAAAAGTTAAAATGACAAAAAACAGATATCCATTAAGAGGTAGCTCCATTGTCATTTTTTTCCGCTAGTTGGAAAGTTAAATAACTACATAAAGAGACTTCAACCTTAATTCAAACATTATCCAAGTCTAAGCTTTAAAGTATCACACTTTACCCTTGACGTTAACAAATATTGTATGACGCCCTCTCCGTAGGTAGCACTCCCCCCTCTCTTGCGAAAGGCGCCATGGAGTGCTGAAACGTGCGTCGAGTTTAGATGCTGATACTTTTAATCTGGTTAGGTTTTCTATGTAGCCGGATACTTCGACTTTAGTGCTATAGTCAGTTAAATTGACATGAAGGAGAAATATAGAGAGGGTGTGTATTGGGTCTGATCTATCCTTTCAGTTTTATGATTGAGATGGGGGGAGTTCTACCTACGGAGAGGGTGTCATACAATATTTGTTAACATCAAGGGTAAAGTGTGATCCTTTAAAGCTAAGACTTGGATATCTAACCAGCGATACAGCATGCTTTGTTCCTAAGTGGACGTTTTGATTTATGTAGTACCCTTTTAGCTTCCTGTTGCTGCTAAGATTCCCAGATACTTGTCTTTCACACGGAATCAATCCTATTTAGAGATGCCAATTAGTTGGGTATTTTCTAGTTTACAACTTTGATCCCTTAACATCTGAGTATTGTACTCTCAATCTAGAACTGCGATATCCATATATAGGATTTAAATATCTAACTGGGGAAACTGTATGCTTTGATCCTAGTGGGTTATTTATACTTATGCAATACCCACTCAGATTTTCTCCTCTTTTTTTTGCTGCAGATATTTATCTCCAACACGGAATCACACTCAACCTAAAAATCATAGACAGTTGCATGATTTTGTATGCAAAATTCTATCCCTCAACTTTTGAGCACTGAGCTCTTAACCTATAACATAGGGAAGATAAGGCCTACATATTTCCTTTATCCTTAAGCTATTATACATCTCAGGATTTCACTCTAAATACCCCACCGATCAAACCTCATGTAATCCCACCCCCATACCTGCTTTAACTGCTATATTGGAGACTTCAAATTGTGTGGATACAACCACCTGTTACTTTGTTGCTACATATGCCTATTAGTAACTACTCTCCAATCTCAGTTTCTAGAGAACCTTTATTAGGTTTATTTAAATGGCTATATGACCTACTCTGTTCTTTGAACAGTATATTAACAGCCATTCCTAAACATACCACACAGGCTACATAGATCCTTTCCTTTTTAAAGGGACACTCCAGGCACCCAGACCACTTCTGCCCATTGGAGTGGTCCTGGTGCCAACTCCAACTACCCTTAACCCTGCAAGTGTAATTATTGCAGTTTTTTTTTATAAACTGCAATAATTACCTTGCAGGGTTAACTCCACCTGTAGTGGCTGTCTACTAGACAGCCACTAGAGGGCACTTCCTGGTTTATAGCACAGGAAACCTGTGCTAGAGCGTCGCTGGACGTCCTCACGCTATGTGAGGACCTCCAGCGTCGCTCATTTCCCCATAGGAAAGCATTGAAATACGGATTGTTTTCCTGGCCCTGGAGTTTCCCTTTAAGTCACCAGCACGCTTGAATTTTTTCCCTTTTTCACCTTTTATGTTTTTTGTCTGTTGAGTTTACATGTTTTGTGCAGTACAATACAGTACTGAATAAAGAGATTTTAATACTTCTATTTTATTTTGCCCTTTGAGTTGCCACTCTAGATGTGGGTAAATCCTTGAGGGACTTCTAGGGAATGGATACTCATGTGCTGTCGGCACTCGCTGTCTCCGTCCTCTCTTTAGCCCCCTGAGGTATCCTTTTTCTTTTTTTTTCCTTCTACACATATTGATCCACACCAGCAATGGGCGCTGTGATAGGCTGAAAGCAGTCGGCTTACACTCAGCCTATCATTACTAACCATTGCTACTCAGGCCAATGCTGCCTCCTTAACCCAAACAGCACAGATAGGATGGTCTGCGGGCGACTCTCTTTTATCATTGAAACATTAAATATGGTTTTACTTTAAAGAAATGTTCAAAATGACTCTAACCACTGCTATGAGCTGAAGTGGTTACAGTGCCTGCATGGTGCCTTTAAAGCTAATGATATATTATTGTGATTTCAGACACATCTGCCTCCTATGGGACTTGCCATACCTCACAGTAAAGGCATGCGGACCCAAGAAAAGTTAAGAAAGCAAGCCAAACCAGTCTACCTAAAATCACATGATGAAATCTCCTAGAAATAGTTCTCTATTTACTGCAAATAAAAATATAATAGGGGGTTTTGCCGCATGAAGTCCAGCTTGTGTGTATTTTACCCAATGCTATGTTTATAGTGGACACTAAAAGTACACAAAGAACACATGTATTTGTTATTGATTTATCATCTAGAAGTGCAGGACCAAAAGTAGCCTATCCCTAGTTTCATTTCTAAAAACAAAAAATGAAAAAGGGGGAGGCTGGCTGTGGTGCAGAGGGAGACCCAAATAAACATTTCTGCCATGTGTCCTAGGTACACTTCTAGTTAGCTCCACAGAGCTAATGGAAAATTCTGGTACGCTGGGCTTAATTTGTATAATTAATTAAAAAAGCATTTCCAATTAACACCCAGTTCACTAAAGATTAATAGATCACTCTTTCAAGTGCACATGCAAACATCAGTATTTTGATTACTATGTTAAAGTGCTAAATCAGGGTTTCTGGAATAAGCATTGCTGATCTGGACTCGATTAGAAATGACAAACAAATAGGCTGGAGTTTGTCCTCCCTCACTATAGGTCCTGAAAAAAACTTGACAGGTTTAGCCATAACATTTTACCCTGTGTTTATGTACCTAAGGTATATTCTAGGTTAAATGTAAAAAAAAAAAATATATATATATATTATAAAATATCCAATGCTTGCACTCCAGTATAAGCAATAAAATTAGCCCGGTGCTGGTCAGCAAAATTACAACAATCTATAGACAGATAGGACTCCAAGGACTTATTAGTAAGATGAAAAAAGTATCAACTTAGCTTCTATTCAGCATAATGCCACAGTGAAACAACGTTTCAGTTCCCAGTCGGAACTTTCGTCAGGATAAATCTTAAAACGTCTTTCTTTGGGAAATGATCATTCATTGGAGACGTAGCTTATATTTGTTAGGACACAATCAGGTTTCGAATTGAAATCCCTTTTATTTAAATTTCTATTAAAATCTGTTTCACTAATTGATCGTTATGTTGCTTGATTTTTACTCTGTAACTATAAGGTATATTTAGGAATATCTCATATTGTCCTTAATGGGAGTGATTGATATCTGGCGTCTCCACTTACTATTGGATCCTCCAGGTATATGTTGATGGGCTTTTTTCTACCTTACATTTCATAAGTGTATTTCAATAAAGCAGTGCTTTTATTGCATTACAGTATTGCACTGTGGTTTCTATTATTTGACTCTTACTTGGGTCCTCCAGTTACCTCCAGACGAGCCCCCTCTTCCGATATACCTAAAGCAGAAGTCCTCCTGTACATTACATGTATCAATTTACTTTCTATTTGGCTGAAATTTATTGATGGAGTGTGTCAACTGATGATAGTGTGAAATTTAACATTATTAGTGTGAATTCTTTCCAGTGTGGATGGTAGCATACATAAATAGCATTCACTGCACTGTTATAGCTCTGTCTGAACCGTGTCCTCCGACACCGCATTTTATTAACGCATATAACTCTTGCAGTTTCGCTAACCTCAGGGCATTGGTACATCAGTCTGATCCTGCAGGAGTAATTTAAAGTAATTTACAGTCTTTCATAAGTTTATATGGATGGACAAATAATACAGAGTGGTACAGCTTTTCATGAGTTCGGGACTGGTGTAACAGAAGGGTGTAAGTTTATAACCCAGATTGCAAACAAGAATAATCATGTTGACAACTAAAAAGGGAGATGATCATTGATATGGGAAGGGCATATAAAAAAAAACTGTGGGAATCCTGCCGTTAGAACCGCTAGGTATGAAGCCTAAAAAATATCAGCAGTGGAACTTTGGATGCTTATTGCACAAATTAAATATCGGGGCTATGGGTGAGAAAAAAGGGAAGAGTTAAGAAACTGTGAGCTACTATTAATGACTATCCAGTTTTAATCCTCTGCAATAGAAAAATGAATCAGTTTAAACCTTACCTTTAGTCCTGAGCTGCTCTTTCACTGGCCAAGATCATTATTACTGATATCAGTTAATCCAATGCTTCACCATAGGGATGCATGGAGGGGGCGCTATTGGGCACCTACAGAAACCTTGATGTTATGCCAATCAACATCTCCTTGTAGATCTGCATTATCATTACATTTCTAGGGCAAGTGTTTGCACTGCAGGGACAGTCTCTGTGTACCTAATACACTAGTGTAAGCGGTAGTTGTTTTGTCAATCTTTGTTTATTGGTTCGTCTTTTCAAGTATAATTAGAGATACAGAAATAAAAGAGAAGCATTTAGACAACAAGGTTTGCTACATAAAGTCAAATAAGTACATCCTTCAAGCAGCTTACACCTTGCAGAATGTACATAATGGTTTTTGAGTCACAGGGTAAATTCTTTGGTCAGTGAAAGATCATCTTTCACATGACCTCCAATTATCCTGTTCTCTGAGGCCCACTGGTCTGCCTTTGGAAGGTAGTTAAATTATAGAGGTATTAAAATTCCACTTTACTGCCAAGGTGCCCATTCCCTTCATCTTAGGGTTCCCCATGCCATTTCCCTGTGTATGTTTGTTTCATTTGCTGGGATTCCCGGTGTTGCGTGGGTCATGGGAGTAGTCCGTCCCTATCAGCTAAGTCTCTCCTGTTGTCTCCCCATGTTGTCTTTCGTTTGGATTATACCTCTAGGAGGTGGCATGGGATTATATCCATCCTGCATGGGTGTAGTATGGTGGTAGTGTAGGGTGTTGTCCCGAATGAGAGTCAGAGGTGTATTGACCACGCCTCTTGTAATCTAGGCGCACGAAGGAAGAGCGAAAGGTAATATGTCCATGTCCTCCAGATCTCCTTGTGTTTCTCCATCCTTCCACTCACTGCTGCTATTTCTGCTTTCACCTGCCTGATCTCCTCCACTCTTTGAAGACATGCCTGGAACGTCGATGGTTCTCTCTGCCTCCACAGAACTGGAATCAGCGATTTAGCTGCCGTTTGGTGACAAGATACTGTTTTCTCATATGTCAATATGGGTAGACCCAATCTGTTGAGTAAGATATCTGCCGGGTCACCTGCCACTTTCCGCATCGCCTCGTACATTTGTTCCCAGTATGGTGTTATGAGTGGACAGGACCAGATAATGTGGAGAAGAGTTCCCATCCCCTCCCCGCACCTCGAACAGATCCCTGAGGCTTCAGGTAGATATTTATGAATCTTCTGTGGTGTGTCATACCACCGAGTAAGTATTTTATAGTTAATTTCCTGGTATTTGGCACATCACGAGTTGAGGACCATGCTCATGGCCATTTTGTCCCACTCTGAAGGAGTGAAAGAGGTATGTAATGCCTCTTCCCACAGTGCCTTGAACTTCATTGAGGGAGTTGTGTCTGCCAGCTGCAGGAGTGTGTAGAGCATGGGTTGTCAACCTAGTCCCTACCGCCCACTAGTTGGCATTTCAGGAATTCAGGTGGGCGGTAGGGATTTCAGCGGCTAAATATTTAAAAACATTTTGTTTTTTAGAGGATTTCTCCTTTTGGACGGGCGGGAGTGGCTATGCGGGTGCAAGATTTCAGTGATCGGCAGGAGGGAAGCGCTCCCTCCTGCCAGACCACCTTCTGGACCACCCGGCATGGCGTGCGGCACTGGTTAGATCAGACGCGGCGAGGGAGCTGTAACCTCTCTGCTCTGCTCCCTCGCGCAATGTTTTCTGATGCTGCGGGAGCCGGAATATGACGTCATATTCCAGCTCCTGGCATCAGTAGACAGCCCGCGAGGGAGCAGAGCAGCGAGGTTAGAGCCCCCTCGGATTTGAACTCTGCTGCCCGCTGAAGTGAAGCCCCACTGGACCCCAGGGACAGGGAGGTTGGGTGGACATTTAATATAAATGTGTATGTGTCTGTAAGTATATGTGTGTCTGTGTGGTTTTTTTTTTTGTCTGTGAGCAGAGTACTTGCAGAATAGAAGACAAAAGGAGCAGAGTATTTGTAAAAAGGAGAAAGAAGGCTCAGAGTACTTGTAAAAAAGGAGAAAGAATGAAAATAAAAAGGAAAAGGAGAGAATTGTTGTTGGCTAATAATAGTAAGTGGGCTGTCTAGCTCAGCCTTCCTACTGGGCATTGCTATGAGGAAGGTTAAAAAAATTGAAAAAAGGAAGAAAAGAAAAAGGTGAGGAGGGGAATTGAGGAGGGGAGCTGATGCACAGATGAGAAATCATATTATGAGCAAACAGAGAAGTCGTCTGAAAGAGGAGACCTTTGTTTGTTCCTTAAAAAAAATCGAGCCAGATATCAAATATTTAGTCTTGCAGCATCAACCTCAAGGATCTCATTAATCCCTAGTAAAGGTAATTTCAATTTACTTTGTTTTCTCATTAAACTTTAAAGTTAAAAACATTATAAACATGCATAAAGTATAAATAAAAAGATAAATGTATGTACATTTATTTATTTTAAAACACCCTCCTTTCTAAAAAATATTCTGCACTTGCGCGAAAACTGGTGGGCGGCAAGGAATTTTTCCATCAAGAAAGATGCATTAGTGGGCGGTAGGTAGAAAAAGGTTGACTACCACTGGTGTAGAGGATTGATATACTACGGTGGAGTCCCTCACCTTTCGAGCATATGTCCTCAAAAGGGAGCAATGGTCTCGTAAGTTGTAAATGACGAACCACCGACTCTTGAAAGTGGGTCAGTTGGTGGTAGCAGAAGCGCTCAATCATAGTGGGTTCACGGTCTTGCAGGAGTTCCTGCAGAGGTATAAGAGCACCTCCTCTGCAGAGCCCAGAGAGATGTATATGTTGGCCCCTCACTAGAAGCTCCAGTGTCCATATTTCTTGTCCAGGCGGGAACGTTGGGTTGCCTGTGGCAGGATACATTGGGCCGTTTAGTGTTGTGAGGGAGAACTGAAAACGGGTATGGTACCAAACTTTCAGGGGCTCCCCAATAAAGGGTTGTTCAAGAGTTAACTTTTGTCCGTGTCGTCGGGCAGCCACACTGCTACCAGGATACACCCACCCAAAATCTCCCTCTCCAATGTTGTCCAGATCCTCTGTGTGCAGTCATCATGCCAGGCTACAATTCTCGATAGATGTGTTGCTGTATAATAACCTAGTATGTCTAGTAGACCAAGTCCCCCTTTTGGTCTCGTCAGATGTCCTAGTCATATATGTGGTCTGCGTCCTTTCCATATAAATTTTATCAAGGCCAAGTGATCGGAAGAAGGTGAGTGGAAGACCGATCTGGATCGCCTGGAACAAGTATAGGATTCGAGGGAGTTTTGCAGGTTCCCTCTCCCTCCCACCCCCCAATCCCCGGTTGCTGAAGGGGTGAAAACCTCTTCCGTAACTTACCTGAGGCAGCGACGTTTGTCCCTCGTCGCTGCTCCTCCTCTGCATTGCGTCTGCCGGTGGGCGAGACTGATCCCGCCCACCGGCCGGGGAGACCTAATGCACATGGGCAGCAATGCTGTGCATGCGCATTAGAGCTCCCCATAGGAAAGCATTGAAAATACATTTCAATGCTTTCCTATGGGGAAATGAGCGACGCTGGAGGTCCTCACATAGCGTGAGGACGTCCAGCGACGCTCTAGCACAGTTTTCCTGTGCTAGAAACCAGGAAGTGCCCTCTAGTGGCTGTCTACTAGACAACCACTAGAGGTGGAGTTAAACCTGCAAGGTCATTATTGCAGTTTCGAAAAAACTGCAATAATTACACTTGCAGGGTTAAGAGTAGTGGGAGTTGGCACCCAAAACCACTCCAATGGGCAGAAGTGGTCTGGGTGCCTGGAGTGTCCTTTTAAGCTGTAGTGGGTCTGGTGACTAGAATGTTCTTTTAAATTATGTACATGCTGCTAGCTTGACAAACAATTCTTGATTTATTAAACCGTTTAGTAAAGGTTTTAACCCTCACCTGGATACTCTCTGGGCTTCTCGTCATCTCTCATCGTTGGTGACAAGTTTCTGGCTTCTGCAGAGATGCTGATGCAGTTGCCATTCAATAGCTGAGAGCATCAGCTAACCACTCTCAGCTAATGAATGGGGCACTGTGCAAAACAATTTGCACAGAATTGACATTAGCCACCCCAGAACTCAAGACATTTCATGATGCTGCAGTACCTTTTTAAGTCTGGTTTTATAAATGGGGAGCTACTATAAGCTGACCACTTAAAGCCGATCAGCGGTGCCCCTGCCCGATGTTGCCAAGAAAGTAGAAACACAGGAGAGCAGCGCAAACTGGCTTTGGAGCACAGACTTTAGGATTAACCCCTAATGGTAAGGATGCACCAGGGACATCCTGCAACCAAAGCAATGTAATTATGTTGTGTTCATGTTATGGTGCAGGGAGTGGTTCCTTTAACGTCCACACTCACAAGTCTTTATTATTTCAGTCTGATCAAGTTATTTAAGAACCTAGGAATCATTAGATATACAGTGAACATAATACATGAATAGTGTGCTATTCAAGGATACCACAAAGATTAAAATGATGTATATCATGCCCAGCATGCATGAGTAATTGTTTTGCTGTACAAATATTGTGTGTGTAGTGTCATGACTGATATCAGGTTAATTAGCCTTTAAAAGGAATATGCTATGTGTCAAATCATAGGATCGGATTAGCAAATTAGATTCTTCCTTTGAGACCAGGCATCCAGCTGTGTCCTTCTGACCAGATATGAAACTTTGCACCCAAAGAACATTCATGTGTACTTTTCTCCAGACTTTGTGACCACGTGCCTGTTAGTCGTCTGTTACAACATAGGTCTCTGATCTTTTGATATGCTTATTGACAATTCAGAAGACAATTTTGTGCTAAGAATCATATCCCCCCAAAAAACAATTTTTTTTAATAAACTCTTTTACATAGATTGGTGCTTAAATTGGCGAGAGGGAAGTGTAATCAAGATAGAATTTCTACAGTTATGCCTACCATCGGCCATGTATTTGGGGCCGGCGTCAAAACTCAAGATGGACACAGAGTGTATAAAAGCTATAACCGCAAATGAACAGTGTGCTTTTTGTGAGTTAAAGCTAATTTGAGTGAGTTGCCATTTTTCTTTTTTTTCTTACTTGCTTGGAGCAACCTAATGCACTCTATTTATAAATAGCCTTGGTGGTGGCAGCTTTTGATTCTAGAGTAAAGTGAGATTTAAAAAAAACAACAATTTTTAACCCCTTTCACCCCCAGAATGGAGTCGCAGGCACGCTTTGAGTAGTGGTCCATGACAATGTACATTTGCAGAACTGTTATTTTTTATTTGTGCATTCATTTCCGATATATATTGAAAGCTGTCAAATGTTCGAAATATAATATTATAACCTTTGTTTTGCAATACAGAAAGATTCTGAAAACTAAAAAATAAACATAACTGGTAGTAAATTGGTTAAAACGGTTAACAAACTGTATTTTATAAGTTGCCATCTGCAAGAAAAAAGCGCAGATTCATGTGAATAATCTGTGTTTCTAATGAGTTGGTAATTTAGTGAAGAGACACAAATTATCTCTTTAGATTAAAGGAAAACTTTACCTGCGTTTTTTTACAATAGGAGAAAATTACTAACGATACCCAATTTATACTCCTTTTCAGTCACTGTAACTGCTACAATGGTGTACATATTAAACAATCTGTTGCTTTGAAAGTGATCTCATCCATTAATTGCTCTGGTTAGAACAAAATATATAGAAATTAAGGCACATGTTGAAAGCAAGATTGCCCTGTTTGGTCTTGAGCATTTAAAATAATATATGCATAGTAATTAACCGATAAAGCAAGTCAACATTTGGAGGTGCCGTGCTTGTTTACCAAAGCATAAATTTAATCATCAAGTTGGCACAGTGCAGCAACTCCCCGGTTTATCCAGTGTTTCTCAGGCTTGTCTGAAGGAAGTTCCACGGGGAGGACATAGTTGGTAGAGTGTCCTGTTGTTGACAATGTCCCCCGTCTCGCACTGGTTTTATACACCGGGCATAGGTAGCTATTTTCATGGACAAACTTTGAACTTTCACCTGGTTTCAGCCAAATAATAGGCAGAGTATCATACAGTATTTTGGGAAGAGATTCTCCGATTTTCATTGTTTGTCTGTCCCACCGTGCTCCTTCCAAAAAGAGGCCTTTAATATAAGCTCCGTCTTCCGGAGCCTCATCAATATTGTGTTCATGCATTGTCACCTGTAAGCAGAAGATACACAATGCAGGAGTTCTGATACATACTGGGTTTCAAATGGCTTGTTTAAGGAACTGCAAATCATAGTTAAGACCCAAATAGATACATTTTAAAGCAGGGGTGGGCAAACCGTAGATCCCCAGATGCTTTGCCAGCTTTTAGAATTGCAGAGCGTAAATGTTGCCATTGAAGATCTACTGTTTGCCCACTCCTGCTTTAAAGGATCACTCCAGGGACATTTAATAGCTTTCAGCATATGTAATTGGCTTTTTGCATGCCAAATTGTGTATAGTTTATGCAGGGGGAAAATAAGGTTTTACAGCATTTGGCATCTTAACTCTGCCTCCTCCTTCCCACCTCCTCTATTCTAAACTGCATCTTTCATTCTCACTCCTGTACCTGTGTACAACTCCCCAATAAGCTAGAGTGTCTAATCATACTGTATATGTCAACAGGGAGCACAGCACACTTCTGGGAATTGTGGTTTAGCTAGCAGCTTTCAGACATGGAAGTAACTGAACTACAAGTCCCAGAAAGCCCTGTTCTGAGAACAGAGAGTTTTCATATCTAATTTAATCAGCCCCTCTAGCCTACACTTTAAGCCTTGCAGTGCTGAGTTAAACATGTCCAATATTTCTGACTCCATAGACAAGATTGAGTAGCTCTTGATTGGCCAAACCACTTTGTTGAGTGAGAAGAGCTTGAGGGTGATGATGTCAGTTGAGGGAATTTGGAAAAACAAGGCAAAATAGGTCTCTTTTCTATACTTATTTTAGATTGATTGGTTTTGTATATTTAATTGTATTATCTATACAAATAAATATAAAACAATTTGTAAATTTCAGCCTTGGAGTGGTCCTTTAGTGATCTACAAGTCCAAACTGTAACCAGATATTCTGAATGGGATACAGCTGTGACCAGGTCCCAGAACACAAGAAACTCTGTACCGTCTGCATATCTCTGGTTGTTTTCTGAGGTCTGTGCTTCTCCTGTCCAAAACATTACATTTACTCCCATAGTGCTGGGATAATTGAGAATGCCAGAATAAGGCATTATATCCCACATTTATTATTAATCAGTGCCATACGGGGATGCATGCTATAACAGTATTACTGCTTTCTTTGTTATAACGGGTAGTACCATTGGCTCTTTAACCACATGCTGCCTGCTGCAAGGCATGATTAGAGGGGATGCTTAGATAAATTGGATGTAGCCCCCAGTATTGTCAAGCCCTGGGTTCTCAGAAGCTAAACTTTCGGCTGTAGGTTTAAATAGTATTGTGTTTAGATCACAAAACAGCTTTTCATATTAATTTTGAGCACTATATTAACTGCAATTGGTTTTCAAGCAGTGTGCTCTTCAATCTTAAGCACATCTAGAGAACATCACTAGAACTTGATAATGTTTTAATGGCCTTCTATGGCTATAGCAGTGTTCTAACACAGCTATAACTATAGATCAAGGTTAGAACATCTTATTTTATATATTATAAATAGAGAACAACACTAGAACTATATGACACTACCATAACCATAGAACAACTCTAGAACTATAGAACCCTGCTATAGTGAAAGAACACTGCTAGAACATTAGAAATTTACTATAGGTATAGAACATGGCTAGAACTGTAGAACATTACTGTAGCTACAGAGGACAAGGTATGCATAATTCATGACATAATACCACAGGAAGAAATGTAATGACATTTGTAACAATAAAATATATTTATGTAATATGGAGCAATTACTATGAAAACCAATTTTTTCCTGTACCAGTTTTTTTTTTTTATGGCAAGCAAACTGCAATTTTATTAAGATTGTGTGTTACTAAAAATGAAAAAAGCAATAGAGCGTGATCCTTACTTCAAACTGAAATCCAATATAATCGATTGGGATTGTATATTTTCTGGCATAATTCTGCGAGACGCCCGTTAGGAATGACTGAGTGAAATAAAATCCAGAAACCCAGAACACTTTTGGTGGGCCATTCTTTATCCAGTCCTGTAAAACAAACATACAAATCATGTTCAGCACTATCTTACCTCCCAAACAGTTTGTGGACATTAAAACAGGGAAATTGGAAAATCTACAACAGGCATTGCCCATGAACATGGGCCTTTGGTGTTTAATGGAAGAAGGAAAAGGTAAAGACGATCCATGGATACACCGGATTGCTACTTTTTGAGGCAATTTTTGAAAATACTGCGCTTTTTTTCTTTGTTTGATTTTTGCCTTTTTAATCAACAGTGGCAAGGATGTGTAAATGGCTGACTAGAATGGAATTGAGGTTCCAATATTTTATGGTTGGATGTGAATATCCATTTTTTTTATTACTGCCATCTAGAATTTGTGACCAACAACATTACAGATAGGTTAAGTTGAAGTCTGAAAGGACCATTAATCTGTGCATACACTACAATACATCCTGGCACCACAAGGGGGCAGGCAATGCTTACACTTTCCAATCAAATCGGGCACATATATATAGAATATAAAATATCACAGGTTGGGCAGGTCTTGGATCTCCTTACGTGAGAGCATATATTCTATGAATGTCTCATGTTAATAGATCCTGCAGCGTTGGTCCCAGAGAAGCTTGTGTTTGTATACGGAGAACCTAAAAGCCTTCATGGCTGTTGAGTTTTCAGGTAGCAATATGTTTATTTGTGATATTGGTGGGGTTTATAAAGAGTAATATTGAGGTTCTAAATGTGGAGCAATCACCGTGTTGCCAATATAATAGCCCTGCTGTTTTAGCCCACAATTGCACCATATACTTGGCCATTAAACTACCACATCCCAATAACTTTATTTTTTAGGAAACCTTAGTAGCATAGAAATAGAATAAATGCCTCTTACATTATATGTATTACTCAATAAATATTTTTTTCCCCCCAAATAATATCAATGAAAGATTATTTTCAGAAGAGCAAAAATAGCCTTATTTTAATGTGCTCTGGCACAGGTGACAGAATGGAAGCTGCAGGGTCTAATGGGACACAATAAACTAAAAATGAGAGAAGTGTGCAGTGACATTGACAGATTAACCATTCGTGTGTTTTGGGGTTTTTCGTTTGTGTATGTGTGCTTTTATTAACCACATTTCATTAAAAAAAATCTTTATTATATGGGTACACACTGCTTAGGCATTAATAGGAAAAATAAATGTCTTATTCAAAATTTTACTTTGAAATATGGAGCCTGGAAGACTTTTCCCACTAATTGAACGGTCACTCATTTCTGCCTGGAGGCTATTATTTATGCACAAAGGGAACCAGCTTTGTGATGATATATACGTCACTCACGTTGATCTAAGCAATTATAGACACTCTGCACATATGGTCATACATCTATCTATATCAATTTCATTTCGGAATTAACTTGTACACTTTTGCTTATGTCTGACTTGGAGGTTTCATTCTAGAAAAACATACAATAGTCAAAATCTGCAACAATTTAAGGACATACCTCAAAGACCTGCAGTCGTGTGAGCAAGTCCGACACATAGCTCCCCAGAGGTTTTAGGGATGGATATGATTTCGCAGCCCACATAGATGGCACTTTCCCTATCAACATGCTGTTGAACACATTTTCCAGTTCTGATGACATTAATACTTGGCCTTTGATTGCTTTTCGCAAGTTTATCAGACTGCTCCGCACCACTCCTGTGAGCCTGTGGGCAAGGAACAAGATATGGGTTATGTAAAATGAATGTATGCTATCTTCACCGCAACAAACTCAGAGGATTTAACTCCATATCATTTCAGGCTTTAAACTGAAATAGACAAATCCTCAATGTAACTCACTATTTAATGCCTAGGATCACTACCACTATTATAGATTATTTTCCCAAGGGGCCATGTTTATACAATTAAAAACAGAAAGTTACCAAAGCTCATGACGAAAAAGAAAGGGGAAAAATAAAGATACAATATGGAGAACATTTCTTCGTTCTTTATTTTTTTATTCTTTCTTCTTTTCCTTTTATATATATATATATATATAAAATGTATGGTTTTAAATAGTTATATAAGTATGGTTTAAGCTTGAAACCTGTCTCTTTGACACATTTTTAAATTGATCACAATAACTTTTTCATTTACTTTAAATTCAATTTTGTTAAGGTGAAATGGAATGAAACATACGGCCAAAATTATATAGGCACCCCCTAATAAATATTGAGTTTAGCTGTTTCGGCCTCACCCATTGTTAACAGGTGCATAAAATCCAGCACATAGCTACTAAACCTCCATAGACAAACATTAGAACTACAATAAATCATACTAAATAGCTCAGTGGCTTTAAACGTGACAATGTCATAGCATGCCACGGTCAACTGTAAATATTAGTATTGTGAAGTGGAAGCGTCTAGGAACAATAACCCAGCCACGAAGCAGGCATGCTGAGAGCACAGCACAGATTGGGGGCAGCCAAGTGCTGAAGCAAGTAAAAATCTAATTTCTTCTGTAACATCACACAAAATGCTCTTTTGGCTGAAGGTCATAAATCTCCCCAGACATTATTCAAAATCTTGTGGAAAGCCTTTCCAGATGTGTAGGGGAGCAGTGAGGGGGGCAACTCCATATTAATGGAGTCTTGGTTTTGTCCAACAAGGTGTGATGGTCAGATGTCCACATACATTTTGCAATTAAGAGATTATTGTATGCATTGATCCACTGTTAAGGTTCAATATATTATCAATATAATGTATTGATCCGTTATAAATAGTAATAATCAGAAATAATCTCAACCATCTCAACTGACAGGGAAGTGGAACTACTGTGTCAGATGTGAAATACACTGGCTGGTTTAAAGCTGTCATACCTGTTATATCGAATTAACTCTTGCCTCAGCACCGTGTTCATGGATTCCTCATACACAACTGGGTATTTCTCCATCACCTTCTCCAAGTCAAAATCTTTGGGTAGTTTGTTCAGTATGTCTCTGGCCAAGTCCTCAACAATTTCCTAGGTGGACAGAGATTACAATAACTGTGAATAACATTACCCCTGCAGAGGGCTTACACAGTAATAATCAATTTCTTATTATAGTTAAGTACAGTGAACCACCTATGTGTCTGTCTCTCTCCCCTCAATGTGTTCATCGCCTGACTTCTGCTTTATGTGTAAATAGTGTGTCGGCTTTCATTTTACAAGCAGTGCAGATTCAATAAAAACTGGCACTTTTATAAATTCTTTATAAAGCAAATAAACCACCTGCATGTATGGTTATCACATATACAGCATGTCTACGAATGTACCTTTTGGCTTTTAGTGGTTCTATTCAAATCATATAAAATATCCAAGTACTCAAAGATTGGAGTTCCAAAGGGTTAGGTTAGTCCCAAATGTTATTTAAAAGAAGCACCAACAGCAGATAGGAACAACCAAATAAATTCAAATCCCACTTAGTTTATTCATCTCTCAGGGCTATTAAAATCCAAAATACAGAAAAAGTGTGACCATACATTACATGCATGTGTAAAGTGCCTCCAAAGATTCAAACATTAATCCTAAGAGGTAAATAAACTACGTGGGGCTAGTCCCAAGGAAAATAAAGTTTTAGACAGTTCTACTTCACCCTGAATTTGGAGTGCCATCTCTTATTGGGGGAATCTGCTACAAGGGATTGCTATGCTATTCCAATACTAAGCTCTTGTAAGAGCCTGTTCCTGCCTTGCTCTCTGGAGGAGTCTATAGTGGTTATGGTGTCTGCTGCAGTGCTTGGAGTCCTCAGGAAGCACTAGGAGCATCCTTCAACGGGGGTGCCCGTTGATCCGTTACATAGGGCTTTAATTATTGCACATCATATATTTATATATGAGACAATTGTATATGAATACAATCTAAAAAAGTGTGGAAAATGTATAAATGTTATTTTCCAGGTTTTAAATGGCATTTTATCTGTGAATGTCCTAATACTGTTGGCTTTTACTGCATTCATTTTCAATCAGATCTAACAACAGAGTTTGCTTACTTTAAAATGTCTTATTTCCTGTTCTGTAAATTGAACTCTTACACAAGAAGCCGCTTCCGGCTCTAGCAGTCAATTAACAGAGTAGGAGATTTTAAAAATTCTAAAGTAAACACACTGTGCAATAAAGGAAGGTATACAATTTAGACTTTTTTTCTTTTAGGAAGTGTGTAAGGAGGCTGTTTAACCCCTTAAGGACACATGACATGTGTGACATTTCATGATTCCCTTTTATTCCTGAAGTTTGGTCCTTAAAGGGTTAACAGGCAGAGGAGATGTGTCTAAGGCTGCACAAACAAAGGGATTTAACTCATAAACGACTGAGAAGTGAGACAGCAAGGGCATGATCTATAAACCAAACCTACCTCAGTAAGCTAAATTTGTTTTGTTGCTTAGAGTATCCTATTAATTTAAAGTAGTTTCACCATAAAAAGATAAATGTTCCAGCAGAGTTAACAGGAAGCATGTAAAATATACCTGGTCTGCAATCAGATATTAAGGTCACAGCCTGAGTCATGTATGGGGACCAGCTCCAGAGTACTGGCTGTGCTTTAAAGGGACACTATAGTCACCAGAACAACTACAGCTTATTGAATTTGTTCTGGTGAATAGAATCATTACCTTCAGGTTTTTTGCTGTAAACACAGTCTTTTCAGAGAAAATGCAATGTTTACACTACAGCCTAGTGATAACTTCACTGGCCACTTCTCAGATGGCTGTTAGAGATCCTTCCTGGGTCATGGCTGCCTAAAATGCATCCAAACATTCAGTATCTCCTCCCTCTGAATGCAGACACTGAACTTTCCTCATAGAGATTCATTGATTCAATGTATCTCTATGAGGAGATGCTGATTGGCCAGGGCTGTGTTTGAATCATGCTGGCTCTGCCCCTGATCTGCCTCCTTGTCAGTCTCAGCCAATCCTATGGGGAAGCATTGCGATTGGATCAGGCTTACCACTTCTGCTGATGTCAGCAGGCAGTGGGCAGGTCTAAAGGAAACAGTGAGACAGCATGCAGCTCCAGACTTATAAACAAGTAAGATTTTTTAATATTTAGGGAGGCATGGGGGACCAGGGTGGCTAGATGGTGGTTTTAATCCTATAGGGTCAGGAATACATGTTTGTGTTCCTGACTCTATAGTGCTCCTTTAATAGTGATCATGTACATACCTAAATACACATCAGTGCTCACACTAAATGGTAAATTCATAAAGGGTTGATCTGTCCTGAGATTTACTCAGACTAGAATCTCACAATTTTCATATTGTGGGCTTCCAGACAGAGTCTTGATGGCTCAAGGTATCATCCACTCCTACCCATCAGTGATGTAGCCGAAATGTAATAATTTAAACAATGTATAAATAAAGATTTACAATGTACACATTACCTGAGAGGATTTACCACCTCCAGCAGTTTGTCGGGGTAACGTTAAAAGAATTCCATTGAAAAGCTGATTGGTTTCTTGGTTATCTTTGGTAATGTCTGCATTCTCATGAAGTCCGAACACTTCTGGATGAGTTATATGCGGCAAACTTCGTATATAATCGACAAAAGACTGAGAAATTAAAAAAAAAAAAAAGGGATATTATTCAATGATTAAGAAAAAAAAAACATTATTTGGTGGTAAACTCCAATAGTCAACATAAAAGTAAAAGTACACTGGTATAATTCAAGGAAGAAGAATCAAACCAACAAATAGTCAATCTCTAACTACCAAGATACTATAACATGTTTAAACAGGACAAACAACAATCAAACTACAGAATGCAGACAAATTTGTAACCTTTAACCCTATTGTAATACACTTACAAGACATGCATTCATTATATGCAAAGGGTTTCAAATAAAAAACGGATATCAAAAGCACTGTACTTGAAAGGTTCTTTTATCATAATTTGCAACATGAAAAAATTGGTTTTAAAAAAAAGTTCACATATTATCAGTAAAAATTTAAGTTGCCATAAATTACACTGATCAAAAATAAAAATGTAATTTAAAAGGGGAAGACCTTTAAATGCTGTACATATTTCACTTGTTATCCACTTTATCAACAGCTTAGGGAGAGAGTGTGCAAACGGGGTTATAACGAGAATCCTCAATTAGGTTAAACTGTCCATCTGAAAACAGTGGTCTATATGTAGGCATACACTGCCCTCATGGTAAAAGACTGTTCACAAGTAGGGTTTAAGATATTTTATTGGCAGCATTGATTTTTAATGATGTGATCCCTGACGAAGTCCCTCCTTGGAACAAAATGCATAGGACCTGGATATATTTTTGTCTTTTTTTAATTTATACTATTTTCTATATACAAGTTTATTGCCACATTAAAAGCTCTTTTACTACTCCGTCCTGGATGATGATCCAATCCAATGCTCCACGTAGAGGAGCATTGGGGGCCATAGGCGCATGCGCGGTGCCCATTGCAACTGCCAATAATTCGCTGCTCAAGTTTGATAAAAGACCCTACTGCGGGGTCGACATGTTGCTGTTGTGGGTACACATCAAAGAGAATTTTTAATTGTTTAAAGTCTTTTCTAGGAAGTGACTGTAGTAGCTATCGGATTGACTAACTGACTGAGAAATATAGACACTGCCGTTTATCAAAACTGTCACAGTGTGTGGACAAGATCTATGCACCAAAATCAATACATGAAGCTGTTGTGGTTTTGGTGTTTAGCTTGTCCCTTTAATACCAGCTTAAATTATTATATAAATTCTAGTTTTCAATAAATAGTTGCAGGGTCAGGTGCATAACTAAATACAGCCCCTAGAATGAAGAAACATTAAAACTATGTTTTAACAAAGCTTTAAAAGACACACATGGCAGCTTGTAAAATAATTTTTAAAAAAAATAGATCTCATGTTTAAAGAAAAAAAAGTTGTATGACATTTTCCCCTCACTGTTTACTATGACACATCTGCTTGTAAATATTACAATTACACGTGGGTAGGTATTTCAAATTATATTTTCACATTTAAAATCCACTTCATGTGCCAGGGCTGGGCCTGTCATTAACTCCATAGAGGACTGATTATGGACCCCCCACACTTTCCAATGACACATGTGCAAAGAAAATAATGAATATCAGGTTTCCAGGTATTTCATCTTTTTTTCTATGTTTTATGATAGAATGGTTAATGTTTTCCCCATTCAGTGTCCATTAAATTCATTATCCACACAAGAAAATGCTATTTTTCAAATATAATACATTTCTTACCTGGTATGTGCCGGATGACGGCACAAAGTAGATGTCCCCAGGAGAAAGGCAGTATTTCTCTCGTTGAATATCCTTGCTGTAGAATATTGAAAGCAGGGACAATAGGAGCCGCCTGTCTTTATCATCTGTAACTCTTCCTCCATAGTTACATTCCCCTGTACATAATAACACACTCATTACGATTTTCACTTTTCCATTATAAATATCCTTCGATCTCTGGATACCTCTATTAACCCATTGTAGGTCAGTAAGAATTGTGTGAATTCTGAATTATATCCTACAAGTCATCCACAGTGCAAAGCTCGACTTTCCGGGTTATTCACTAAACTAACAATTATTGGCAAATGGACAAGGAATTACGATTTGTTGTAGGCTAAAACTGCCAACATTCTCTAACTTTTCTTACTAACTCAGCTTTTTCCCCATATCGTCTAATGTGAACTAAAATGTACAATTCTCCATGTCATTTCTACAGAATTTCCAGTTATCTGATGAAAACCACTGCTATTTTTAATGCAGGGTACCTAGATCCCAATGTAAGAGGAAAGCTATGCTGGTTGTGTCACACAGTCCTCTATTTTGTAGCACTGATGCACAAAGCTTTGGAAATATTCAATTCATAGTTTAATTTCACACAATAGCATCACAAGCAACCCTGTAAAGCAAACAATATGGGGTACACGGTATAATGTGTTAAACACCACTTCTATATTCAACGGGTAATTTGCATTTCAATAATTTTAAATATCAAAGTTCTATTTGCAGACACAAATAACCCCTGGTCTCTGGCTGAGATATCCAAGATTTGCAAAAGCTACTGGGTTGTTGCGATAGTACATTATAATGGCGTTATACTGTTCGTTGGCTTACAGAGGTGTGGAGACTTGTTAGCATTTCCATTAATCTCTAAAACAGTTCAAACTAGACCGCATAAAATAATATCATCCTCGGGCTGAAAATAACATAGCTAAGCTTCACAAAACCGCCACCTTTATCTGTATAAAGGTCAATGTACATGCTAATACCTCAGAAATATGCAGAAATCATGTCTCTCAACATCATTTTATATAATCTCCATTAATATTCCATTTTATACAGGTATGAATTAGGATTGCATTAACAGTTGGCTTACAAATGGATCTTTGAGGGTATCGAATTTTCTGTGTGGCTCTTTCCCAATCTCCCTCAGTATGTCCTTTTCTAGACTCGTTATATTATACTCTATCCTGTCAAAATTTGTAAAAGTTTGTCTTGTTTGTTGTTAGATTGCCCCTTAATAATATCTTAAAGCACTGCAGAATAAGTTGGTGATATGTTAATGTCAATGATAATATACTTCCAACAATAGCAGTTTGTTACATAAATTTACATACCAGAACCTGCTTGTAATATTTAAAAGGATTCTATAGTGTTAGGAATACAAAGTTGTATAACTAAACTATAAAGTTAGGAATACAACGTTGTTATAGAATTGCAACAAAAAAACAAACCCACAGTTGAGTATGGGATAATGTGTAATAAGTGCAGTACCTTCTTCTACAGGTTGGGGCGGTAGAGTGTAACTATTCCCACCTCCACTTTATTTTCTGTTCCTGCAGATCTAATCCTTGCACTTAGCTCAGAACCTCAATTAATTAAGTTTGAAGTCATAAGGGTAGTACCAAGGGGAAGACGCAAGTCTTTGAACTGCTATAATCTTTTAATTGTTCTATTGAATAGAATACATTCCCGTACAGAAATCACTTCCAACAAGCAGGAATTCTAGACTAACTAGATGGTTTTAATTAAATAAAACTGTTTTTAATAATTGGTGTATCACTGGTGCACATATTACTTATATATTTAGTGGTACAAATATAAGGTCATCCTTTGCATCGATATTCTATTTTAATTATATTTGATACATCAAAAATGATCTATTAATGCAGTTTTTGTTAATTAAACGTGTTATAATATAAATAAATAATAATCTCTCTGCTATATTTCCCAGAGATCTGGATTAAATATAAACTAAAGATGGAAGAAAGCAAATATCATTTTTATTTAGTTACAGTTTGTTAATGATTCATTTTACATTGTCTAAGATGAAAAGGAAATACAGTTTGGGAAATCAATAAATTATGATCTTCTTGTCAGGGTCGGCTTTGGGAAAAGTAGGCAAGGTTTTTTTTTTTGTAATAAAAGGCATATATTTAAACTTGTATGGATCATATTGTAAGATATCAGGATAAAGGAACACCTGTTAAATGGAATATTTTATTGATTGACGCATTGCGTCATAGAAAAGGGGGTTCATAAAACAGCTCCATCTGATGATACAGAATATATTCATCAAGTATCAATCATCCTGAAAACTGTCAAATATAGAAAAAATATTTTCTGAAGTGAACAAATGAAGAACATTCTCTTTCCCCCTTCTTTGAGACTTTGGGGTTAACATAACAGATGTGAATACAAATTCACAATCTGTGTAAAATCCAAAGCATTTATTCACCCCGTAGATTATTTAAAATTAATTTTTAATTCCAAAAACCGATCCAGACCAAAAAACGAAACGTGACGCCACAGGTCAGGCAATATTTTACACAGCAAATAACGTCTTCGGGTTTTGTTACAAAGGAACTTTAGCAAGCTTTGGAGTAAATATCTCAACACGAATACCAATAAAAAGTCCGTTCATGAACTCTGTTACATACTATGAGTGAAAACTTAATCCATCTCTCGTGTGATCTAGAGTTTACAGATTACAGTGGCACATGTATTACCTGTGAATTCATTTTTAAATGCGTGTTACGTGATCAATTTTAACTTGGTCAATAATGAACATTTCATTTACCTGTTAAATATGTCAATGCTTCAAACGGTACAGCTTCATACTCATTCAAAAACATCTGGATCTGTCTCATACTGATCCTTAAGTCAGACTCGTTGAATTCGTAAGGAATATTCCATCCTGTAATAATCCATGCACAATGACTAAAAGTGAACACAACCCTTCACTGAATGGAAGAAAACTAAGGTGACAACATGCATAATTGATTTTAGTCTCTTAAAGATGTTTCATGTTAGAGGGCCCTGACACAGCGGGAGCTGTACAATTCCCAATGGGATTTGTAACAAATGGCTATATATAGGATTTTATTCATTGAATTGCTGTGTACAAATCAATACGTAGAAGTGTCATGGAAAAGAGAAGATTAACAGAATTCTGGCCCCAGCGAGAATGCATACTCACTGTCAAGACAAATTGAAGGAGGAATGCAGACTGCATGCAGGAGGGGCTGTAATGTGATACACTATTTCTCTCTCTTTTTTTTAAATAAATTATTTCAGTCTGCTAAAATATGTTTTCTTGGTTTTATTTTAAAATTTAACATCTGCAAGCTTATTCACTAAACTCAGAATTTTCATAAATTAAATCTGAATGTAAAAACTGAGACAAAAATAGCTGATCTGGAAAAAGTATCCAACTCGGCCATAGTCACAAATATTCAATTTTTTTTCCATTTGTATTTAATTTGCAACAATTTGGCATTTTGTGAATAACTCTGATAGGATCTGCATACATATACCCCACCTGTTCCCTTTTAGTAAAACATCTTTTTTTTGAGCTGGTAAATCTTACCTAATGGGCCAAAATTCCTTCTTTCTTGAACGAGAGCATGGAAAAAACAAAGTCCGAATAAAAGTTTCTGCCACAAGTCAGGTTTTCGGCAGCTGTTGAAAAATGTGGGATCTGATATTGGGTCATTCAGGTAGGATCGGAGAAGGTTTGCTCTCAGGCCTTTCGGAGGCTCATTTGTCATTTTTACCCCATTTTGGAGAATGCTTACAGGAAACTTGTCAGATGGATAGCTAGTCAGCCACAGTCTGCAATAAAACCAGATACTATGTTATATAACATTTGTTTATAAAATGGACTTCCTGGATAATTGGATGGTGTAGGAAAGGGCTGGATTAAAGGTTGGTCCACAAATGCTTTAAGTCTTAAGACTTGCAATGCATCATGGAAACTGAAGTTCTACAAAAACAGGGTGTCTATCTTTCAGATGCTATTTATTTATTTTTATCAGCTTTCTCTCCAACAAGGTCAAACAATGCGTGTAAAGTACCAGTTATAATGTGTGCAGTTCTTTTCATTGTCAAACCGTTGGTTAGGGTAGTATGAAAGAAAAACAACACGATATGAGGCTGCAATTGACATAGCTGCAATTAAAAAAAGGATGGTTAACTGTCATGCTTTGAGAGGCGAGCCTGGAGAGACGAAACTGAATAATGCTATGTCAATACTTGTCAGGGTTGGCCACAGGATACTTAGAAAGGTGACAGGCAGTGACCTAACAAAGGCAAAGACAGAGGGATATAAGAGGGGTATAACTGGATCTTAGAGTGCCCTGGTTTAACTTAAAGCAGGAACCAGGAAATAATAGGACTAACGAGACCAATAGTTCAGGTCAGAGAGGAACAAAAACCAAAAACAGAAAACAAACAAAACTGTGTACCGAAAAAACATACAGGCTGGTACAGAAACAAAACAGGCCAAAGTCAGGATTACGGACTGGAACAGGTAGATGAACAAGCAGGGTCTGGATCACGAACAGGGTAATCATACAATCCAGGTCTGATACACAAATGCAGGAGGGGAAGAATTGTAAAAAGGATAAGCCAGGTCAAAAACATGAACTAAATCAGGATAAACACACTAGAGACTCAGTGACTACAAAATAGTCCAGGCAGCCAGAGAGCTCTCTTTAAATGGGCACTATAGTGTCAGGAACACAAACGTGTATTCCTGACACTATTGTTCCACTAGAGGTGGAGTTAACCCCGAAAGGTAATTATTGCAGTTTCTTAAAAACTGCAATAATTACAAATGCAGGATTAAGGGAGCTGGGACAGTGCACCCAGACCAGTTCAATGAGCTGGGTGCATATAGTGTACATTTAAGCTAAGTTGTTCTGGTGACTATAGTGTCCCTTTAAATAAAGAGATCATGCACATGATTGGCTCTGCTTTCTATGAGTAACCAGCAAGAATAGGTATCATTTGTGTTACCCAGAGGTGTCCTACAAAATAAGCAATAATTAGATGAGAGGTAACCATACACTTGTTATAATCTTCCCATGAGAGCAGGTTCCACTGTGGTGCAGTATGCAATGTGAAGAGTCAGAAAGTGGAGGATTCTCAACAATACTAGGTAGGGGGGAATAGATTGTAAGACAGTCAGTGCATGAGAAGACATCATCCCAAAACATGGATACATAGGGACAGTACTTCCAATGTGCTGTATTGTGTCTCTAAAAGAGCATACAAGCCAACAGCTGGGGTCAGAGGTTGGATAGACCATTTGTAGGCACCAAACCAGCAATAAAGAATTTTTCTAGATGTCTCAATGTGATTGGTACATTTGATGACTTGTTTTCTGTAGGTAAGATGCTTCTACACAATCAGATAATAGAATGTTGGCACCTAAGGCTTTGTGGACTAATGGACCAAATACGAGGTTTCAGGTTTTATTAAATGATTCTAACATCTCATAATATTGTGAGATAATGCTCATTATTTTTAGCTGGTGGTGCTGCAACTCACCAGTATCACACTGTGCTGACCCAGCACTGCGAGGAAAATATAAACTCTGGATTGTGTTAAGCACCAACATCAGTTGAGCTGCTTCCTACACTCGGTAGTAAATGGAGCCTTTTATCTAGGCTATTAATAAGTAAATATGTATAGTTTATTTTTAAAATACCCAACCGAGCAAGCCTTTGCATTAAAATGGAGAGAGAGAGAGAGTATAAGGCTTACGCATGGCTTAATGGATGATTTTATAGTCATTTTCTGAAGTCTGTTTCTTATACACTAAAATGATAATTCCGTGAGGCATTATAAATTGGTAGCATGAAATTGGATTAAATTGTTGATGGTGAATAATGTCACATACCTGAACTTCTCATTGGTGTTCTCTGGCACTATGGTCTCCTCACATATTTTCTCTAGAGCAGACATCCAACTGCTGGCAAGGTGACAATTCTGCAAGACAACCCAAGTTCCTTCTTTAATTGCGTGACTTATCATTTTTGCAGCTATTGGTCCTTGGCCTTGTCCAAGAGAAATGGTCTGTATATTTTCTCCTCCCATGCCCAGGTCATCGGCAAATTTCAACAAACCTGCAGGGGGAAACCACACATATGACAAGCTTACTTGAAGAATAACATCAAATGTTGACAAATGACAGTACACCACCCTATAAAGTAACTGAGGATCAACATTAATTGCAGTAGATTAGGAACTGACTTATCAAAAATACATGTCTGCAATAGATCGTATTTAACCTTCATAAAATTATGAAAATCTCGCCAAAATAATAAAAACACAGAAATATTTTCATAGTGGTGCACTCTTTTTGCCTATTTGTCTTAGTTTAAAAAAAAAAAAAATTATTCTGATCTCTTTATGTATGGGCAGAATTTCAGCACCACCTATCTGGAAATTATTGTTTTATGTTACACACTATATATATATTAATCTCATAATCTGACCGTGCCTGAGCCTCCCAGTGACCTTTGTAGATGAACACAGTTAACTTGCTCAAGGATATGCTTAAAGGGACACTATAGTCACCAGAACAACTCCTTAGATTGCCAGTGGAGGTGCTTCCTGGCTCAGTGCTGCACAGTAGACAGCAGTGCCGTTCAGCGTCTCCACGCTCTGCATGGGGACGCTGAATTTTCCTCATAGAGATGCATTGATTCAGAGATGCATTGATTCAATGCATCTCTATGAAGAGGTGCTGATTGGCCAAAACCGGTGTTTGGCCCCGCCCCTTGTTGATTTCAGCTAATCCAATGCTTTCCCCAAGGGAAGGCATTGTATTGGATAAAAATCGGCAATTCTGATGATGTCACCAAGGGGGTGGAGCTAGCGCTGGCAGACCTGCGAGGCGTTGAAACTAAGGTGAGTTTTAATTCCTTTTAAGGTGGCTAAGGGGGGGTAAGCAACCTAAATGGTGGGTTAAACACTATAGAGTCAGGGACGTTTTAGCCGCGAGGCAAACAAGGCATTTGCCTTGGGCGGCATTTTCCAGGGGGCGGCAAAAAAAGCCGCCCCTTAATGCCCAGGGCAATTGTCTTGTTAGCCTTGTGGCTAACTGACATGCCAGACGTGCTACTGAGCCGGCGGCGCTGGTGGGCGAAGGAGCACTACCCCTGAGCTCTCTGCTCAGCTCCCTCACGCTCCGCCCGCAGAGTGAGGCTGGGAGCTGGAATATGATGTCACTCTGCGGGCGGCGCGCGAGGGAGCTGAGCAGAGAGCTCAGGGGAAGTGCTCCATCGCCAGCCGCCCGCCAGCGCTCAGCAGCCACTGGACCCCCCAGGATTCCCAAAGGTAAGGAGGCTGTGGGGATTAAATAAAAAAAAAAATGTCTTAATGTGAGTGAGTGTGTGTGAATGTATCTGTTAGTGTGTGTTAGTGTGTTTGCCTGTTAGTGTGTGTGAGTGTGTGTGTCTCTGTTAGTGTGTGTGTGTGTCTGCTAGTGAGTGTGTGTCTCTGCTAGTGAGTGTGTGTCTCTGCTAGTGAGTGTGTGTTTGTTAGTGTGTGTCTGTTAGTGAGTGTGTGTTTGTTAGTGAGTGTGTGTGTTTCTGTTAGTGAGTGTTTGTTTCTGTTAGCTAGTGTATGCGTATCTGTCAGTGAATGTGTGTGTGTATTTAGAAGGTGGGGCGGGGGGGTAGGGTTGGGTGGGGTGTCGGGGGGGGTGGGTGGGGTGGTGCGCATAAGTTTTGTCCTGCCTAGGGCAGCACAAAACCAGGATGCACCACTGTATAGGGTCAGGAATACATGTTTGTGTTCCTGACCCTATAGTGTTCCTTTAACCTCACACAAATTGGACTTTTCAATATTAAATTTATGCAATAGTGAGGTTTACTATTTTCTGACTGTAAGAGACTGAACAGGTTGGTTATTAAAGATGTGGAATATACCAAGAGCAAGTGAGACATTCTCTCACATGTGTGCAACTATTGGTGCTTGAAGGATGTATTAAACATGTTTTAGCCTTAGTCTTTGCGATCTAAGTTGGTGTTGGGTTTCCACAAACAAAATAACTAGTGAATTTACTATAGGTTTTGACACAAATATTGCAAGGAATCTTGAAGCTGTGCCAAACCGGCCTTTTAGAATGCTAATGTATACCTAAAGGCGATGTTTTTATTTGCAAAGTGATTTTATAAGCAAATATCAATTAATATGGTTGAGAAATTAGATTTTTACCTGCCATAGGGTCAGCACCAGGGGACAGCACAAAAATCAGCGGTGCACAGCAGTTTGAATCATTGTAACTTCCAGCAAGATCAAATGTTGGTGGCTCAATAAACATTTTTCCCATATTTTCTGCAATGAAATCCTGAACTGCTGGGACCATTTTGTCAGGTCTAAGACATCGGAGAATGACCATGCGGCTTAATCCACGTAATGCTTGCCATTCATCTGGAAATAGCTCATTTTGTGGTTTCAGGGAATCATAGATATTCTTCCATTTTGAAATGTTGTTTTTAAAGTGGTCCATGAAGCCTTGAAGTGGTTGGAGATTGGAGGCACGTACAATCTCAGCCCAAGATTTATCTGACAACCATTGAGAAGCTGGGTTTGGATATGGGTTGTCAAGTGCTATACCACCAGTCAAGAGGAATCTCCAAACCTCATCATTTATTTTGTCTTGTCCTTTCATGATGCCAATAGTCAGAAGGAGTGAAAAAAGGAGCTTGTCTTTTTCAAATAAAGATCGGCAAACATTGTTGTAAATGCTTATTGTGAAATGGTCAATTATATTTGCTATTCTTTCTGGGAGGTCTTCACTTTTTTTACTGTGGGCAAGTGAGTGTACATAAAGGTTAATAAACCATGTTAGTGAATACTGATACATTGGTTCAATGTTGGCCAAATCAGAAATACAAAAGAAAACAATAGACGAATGGACTGCAACAGGTTTGTATCCCATTCTGGTTTCATCAATCTCTTTTTCAGTGGCTGAAGCGATTTGTTGCTTTTCAGATATTTCCTCAGAGAGAAGCTTTGACGAAGACAAAACTTGAATGGCTGTTTCATCTTCTAAGATGTTTCCTTGCGAGGAGGACAGGACTTGAAGAATTTTGTCTTCAATTTCTTTTAGTTGTTTTTTGTTGGATGCACTTTCTAAGATGAGCTGGTTCTTCTTCTCCTCTAGTTCTGGTTTTTCTTTTGCAGCTACAATACCAAGCAACTGATCTTGAAGACCAAGAGGTGTAATCATGAAGTTTAACAGACACACTTTCACAGCCACTTCGGGTAGATAGTGTGGATTTCTTAAACGAGTGGTCATATAAAGTCTAAAATCTTTTGAGTACTCCACAATGTTTTCACCAAGTCTAATATATTCCACACCTTGCTGCTTAAATGTTTGCTTTAGTAATAAGGGCTCCAAAACAGCATCGATTTCTTCACCAAGGTTTTCTAGTAAAACAG
Organism: Pelobates cultripes; assembly: GCA_933207985.1. Taxonomy (NCBI): domain Eukaryota; kingdom Metazoa; phylum Chordata; class Amphibia; order Anura; family Pelobatidae; genus Pelobates; species Pelobates cultripes. The sequence continues at coordinate 123,107,966 of OW240918.1, read as the reverse complement.
GGGTTCCAAACTGAATAGCATTTTCTAAGGTCCTAGTGTAAGTAGAGTCAGAAAGCTTAATAATGGAAAGCTTGTTTGCTTTTTCCATACTCTTCACCCATTTATTAGCTTGTCCCTGGGGGTCGATCATCAAAGGCCACCTTCTAGAATTAGATACAATTATTCCATTGTCTATAGAGAAAGAATCAACAGGCAATCCAGCTATCTGCCAAGCACGTATTTTTACTGGATCACCCAAAGTAGTACTTAGGCTGAAGTCATTTGAACAGGGTACTCTTTTCTCTTTGCACAAAACATGCCACTGGCTTTGACATTCTTGACGATAGTCTACAGTGAATGCACCCAAGTAGGCTACTGTGCCTGAGGAGAGAAGGACATCTCCAGTAAGATTGGTATATTTTATGCCTAACAATCGTGCAGCTTCAGTCCATCTGTCTTTTTCTCCTCCAAGACCACTGATCAATTTCTCTGCACGTACTAACTTCTGAGAGCATATTTCAATGTTGGTTTCCAGTTCTTGCTTTCTATTGTTCATGTCATTAAATTCATCATTCAAAGCTTGCAGACGGTCCTCTACTGCCTTTAGCTCTGCCCGCTTGATATTTAACTGTTTCATTTGTACAGCAAGCTTTCCTTCGGCTTCTTTAAGTCGTTCACGTTTGGGGGCTACTTCCCTAGCCACACGGTCATATACCTCCAAGGCTCTGACCCACTTGCAGAGTCCTTCACAAGCTGAGGATACATTCTTTATCACTGAAAGCTGGAAATCAGGATTTCCTATGAATTTTTCCCTGATTCTTTTCATGATTGCAGGAGCAATATTATCCTTATCAAAAACCTTTAAGCTTTCAAGGAACTTAAGATCACTCAAAACTTTTCGTGATGGCCCCCAGTAGTCTTCAATCATTTTGCCTGGTATGAATGAGAAAGCAAAATATCTATTATATATTAATAATCATTGGCCCCTACTGAAGAAAGATAAAGAATTGGAAAATTTTTTACCAGAAAGACCTTTCATTACTTTTAGAGGTGCACCAAATTTTAAAAGACTCCTTACTTTTAATCATCCTAGAAAAGAAGTTGGAACAACGTTTTTAAATAATAAGAGCGGTTTTTATTCATGTGGAAAGTGTATGGGCTGCAAATGCAGTAAAAATAGAACTTTAAAAGGAATAAGCAAATTTAAGGCAAGACAAAAGGAAGAGGAATTTGTTATAAAAGATTTTATTACTTGCTGCAGTAAAAATGTAGATTACCTGCTGATTTGTCCATGTGGGTTACAATACGTGGGTCGTACAATAAGTTCCCTTCATAAACGTATTTATGAACATGTGTATAATATAAAATGTGGCTTTGGGCAACATAGCGTTTCAGACCATTTTAATAAATACCATAAAAGGGATCCTAATGGGTTAATTTTTTTAGGAATCCAAATAGTTAATAAATCTTGGAGAGGAGGAGATCATATAAATGCAACAGGTAAGGAAGAAATGAAACGGGTACATCGTTTGGGAACCTTAGAGCCGAGAGGTTTAAATATAGAATTTGATTTGTACAATTTTTTATAATACATATTGATATTTTTATTATGCTTTTTTAGTTTTATGATAATTATTATTCTAGAGAGATATTTTTAATCCTGTATTTTTAATTAATAGGACCATGTTTTTACTACATCTGTTAATACATTTTGAGTAAGATATGTGTTTAACAAATGTGATTTATAATAAATTAGTGTTTTTATATATGCAATAAGAAATGTTGTTTAGGCGATATGACCCTGGGAATGAATAATTGAGTGAAGATTCTCGTTAGAGTATTAAGAGGTTACATTTGTAACCAATAATGAGGACTTAATAGGTGAATGTACGCCTATGAGAACGGACTTAAAAGCAAGGCAGCAGCAGGATGGAAGTGTGGGGAAGCCGATTCTGTGGCGAAACGCGTCATCACGCACGTCCCGTGGTTACGTCATTAGGCTCCGCCTCCAGGAAGTGTCTGCGGTACAGTGCTAGCCGGCAGCGAAACCGTATGCAGTACGTTCCAGAGAAAGGCTGAGGGAGCAAAGTGACACCACTTGGGTGACTTTTAAAATTGTGAAGATTTACTGAAAATCAAAGAGTTTTCTTTCAACTTGCTGCCGTCTTGTGACCCTTGGCTTTATATACGAAGCGGATAAAGTTAGAGCAGACTTCTCTGCTCTCCACTTGTGAGTTCAATAATATATATTGTTCCACAGCACAATTTGTAATACTGTGTTACACTATGTATCTCTTTGTTTTTTATACACATGTACATATAAATTGGAGCAACCAGATCCAAGGTATATATAGCGGGGTATTGTAAGTGCTCCGGGTTTTTACCTATTCTATATATTTTTTTTTTTTTCACTATAACACTGGTATATAAATGGCATTTGCACTTTTGCACTTTTTTGCACTTTATCTTTAGTGTTGTATGTAATAGCAACACACGTATACAATAGAGGTTGTGTGTTGGTTCAAGCACCAGAGTGTTTTTAAAGGAATATTGCACTTTTTTTGTCTTAAAGACATAGCACACCCTTTATTCTGTATTATTGTATCTTCAGTGTTTTATGGGCTGTTGCACTTTATAAGGGAGCTGATTCATAGGTTTAAACATTTTTCTCACGATTTTAGACGTGTATTGAGCGTCATTTATTACTTGTCTTTTTTCTTTGTTGTACATAATACATTTTATCCCGTCTGAGCCATAAATCTGGATAATAAACTACTTCACTTTAGAAACAAAGGCCACAGGTTTACAAATTGGTCAGCATGCCCTCTTAATATGATATTTAGGATAATTCAAAGACAGCGACATTAGGATAATTTAAAGAGAGTGAATTAGAAAAATCAAAATGTGAAAAGGGTAGATGAGGGAGAAACTTAATTTTTATTTATAATTTTTTTGTTAAAGTAACATTGTTACTTGCACTGGTGAAACTGTTGGTGAAGCTGCAACGGGGCCCACAAGTTTGGGGCCCCTTTGGGTGTCCCTCACACTTAGGAACACGAACACCTAAAGGGCGTATGTCCAGTATTCAAATACCAAATACACTTCTCCATTCAAATGCTACATAGAAACGCACCCGCGCATTCAAACACCAACAGTACACACAAACGTACCCCTGCTTTCAAACAACACTACACACAAATGTACATCTATATTTAATCGCCAACATTACTTACAAATACACCACTGTATTCAAATGGTAACAGTACATACAAATACACTTCTATATTCACACACACATGCTCCATCCTAAAATACATTAAAATGCACAAACACTGCTTACAAATACAACCATGCACGGATGGGAAAATGGTAAATCCCCAGCTGACAAAGCATTGTGGGAGTTGCACAACACTATACGCTAGCTAGAGCTGGCCAAACAAAATGTATTGCTCCAGGGACCTCTTTACATTACTTCTACAACTGATCACGATATTCTACACACACTACATTCCTGACATACACACTCTGGGTTCCCTCAGGGCCGCCACCAGAAATTTTGGGGCCCCTAACTCAGCTCAGGGTCTGGGCCCCCTGGGGCCCACCTCCAATCCCGCCCACAGAGCCCACCTCTAAATCCCGCCCACAGGAATACACACACACAGACACAAAAACACACACTGATACAAAAACACACACTGATACAAAAGGACACAGATACACACAGACACACATACTGAAACAGACATACACGCATATAGGCATACATACTGACACACACATATATACAGACACACAGGCACACATAGTGACAGACACATACTAACATACATACAGACACACATGCATGAGGACATACACATACATACACCGACATACATACACACAGACATATATTAATTCATACAGACATACATTCATACAGACAGACATACAGACACTGACATCCATACACACATACATACATACATACATAATGGCATACATTCATACTGGCATATATACAGACATACATACATACATGCATGCTGACATCCATAAACACGTTCATAATGACATGCAGACATACATTCATACTGACATACATGCATACATACAGACATACATTCATATATACATACATACATACATAATGACAGGGGCCCTCAAACTTTTTAAACAGGGGGCCAGTTTACGGTCCCTCAGACACTGTTGGGGGCAGGACAATAAACAATATGAACGAATTCCTATGCACACTGCACACACACGCATAAGGACATAAATACACACACACACACACACAAACATATACATACATATTGAAATACATACAGATACATACACACAGACAGACATGCATACATACACATACTGACTTACACACACAGACATGCATACTTACATACATAGATACTGACACACACATACATACATACATACTTACACATACATATTAACATACATACATACTGACACACATACATACATACTCACACATACATATTAATATACATACATACTGACACACATACATATTAACATACATACATACTGACACACATACATACTGATAGATAGACACACACACATACATACATATATACTGACACACACACATACATACATACACACACACACATTGACATACATACTGACATACATACACACACATTAACATACATATTAACATACATATTAACATACACACACACATACATACAAATTAACATACATACATATTAACATACATACATATTTACATCCATACTGACATACCTATTAACATACATACATCCATACATACATATTAACATACATACATACATACACACACATACATACTGAAATACATACACACACATACATACATACATATTAACTTACAGCTAATTTTGCTTACCTTTTTTGCAGGTGGAAGGCTGTGGCTGATAGGAGTCAGCATGGCTCCCGCGGCCTGGCTTTCTTCCCTCCCGCACGGCACGGAGGGGAGGGAGCTGGGAGGAAGTGACGGCCACTTCCTCCCAGCAGTACTTTGCGGCTGAGATTTTTAAAGGGGCCCGGTCGCGCTATTGCACGGCCGCAGCGTTGACCGGGCCCCTGAAGACACAGGGCCCATCGGGTGGCCCTAAGTGTGTGGGACACCCGATAGGCCCCAACAGCATCATGGTTGTCACCCCATGACAGCGGCCCTGGGTCCCCTACACACACTAGATTCCTTGTAAGCAAACACATACTACATTCCCTAAACACACACTCTCTACAGCCCCTACAAACACTACATCACCTATACACACTATAGCCCATATGCAAACAATTGCTACATCCCCTCCACACACTGTCTACAGCACTGGGCAACACATACATTACACCACAAACACAACAAGACTAAAACCGACCTAATTACACAATACCACACCACAGCAGGGTCCAAACACATGCACAATACTCTTTCCTGACCCTTTTGTCTCCTGGTATCCCATTTATAGAGACACCAGAGACAAGTTGCAAGCAAACACAGCGCAAGCATGTTATTAAATTTGCTTGCACTGTGCAGTACAAATACTCTTCAGCAGAGCTCAGTGCATGGTCTGCCCTGGATAAGCATTGAACCAAAATGCTCACTTTGAGAGGGAGCGTGCTTGTCACTGAACTGTAAGCAATCAAAGCAGCTTCAATGGTTCTTTACAGTAAGAAAGTAACAAACCCATGGGTCAAGTGGTTAAAAAGTAGTTGAACTCATTGATATTCACCCCCTTAAGTAACCCTAGTCATTGCACTTTGAACCTACCATCCAATATTTAAATAAGTTGTTCTGATCATTCAAAACAGAACTCACAGAACAGGTAGATACAGACTTTCTTAGCCAATTAAGTTGCAGCTCGCATTCAAGATGATCCGAGTCAACAGTGTGAGATCGGGACGTCATGTCTCAGTGCTGTACTGTGACCCTGAGTAAGGACAGTGCTTACATTTGTCCAAACAGGCAGCAACTAGAAGCATCTCAACCATCAAAAATTGAAGGTCTTCATGTTCATCACAGCAGGACATCACCAAATGCATCTAGTGCATCTCATAAAACCACTGTAAACCCATTGCTTTTTTATAAGAAGCAATTGATTAGAGGATTGCTGCCATTGCCACACGAGTTTGATGTCACCTGTCCAGATGGCCTGGAAAGAAGTCATTGGAACTGATGACTTCATTTGAGATGGAGCAGTTGCTTTAAGGACAATGATAGTGCAGTGTGTCAGTGTTTATTTAATCCCTCAATCTCGAATGTTCAGCATTGAAATTCATATAATTGCATAGATATACTAAGTTAAAAATCTCAGTTTGCAGTTTACATTCAGGAGGAATGAGCCATGAGACTTATAGTACATCTTGGGCTCAATATAGGATCCATTATTTAAAGAAACTTTACTGTGAATTTCATTACCATGAAGTTCTGTTCAAACCATGGAAACACCAAAAACATGAAGCTTCTAGAAAATATAGACCAGGGGTAGGCAACCTACGGCACTAGTGCCATGCACGGCACTCGAGGTGTCTTTGCACGGCACTCAAGGCTGCTAGAGCCAAACAGGCTCTGGCCTATCAGGAGTCTCAGTGAAACTTCAGATATCTGCTAATACGAAGAGGTAGTGAAGGACAATCCTCAATTTATGCATTGCAGCACATAGAGTAAGTGATCTCAGATCACTTCCTCCCAGCACTTGTGAATGGGAATCCACACTGTAGTAGAGCAGCTCGCAGTTGCTGTTGCAGCTCCTGTTCTTCACCTGTACCTGGCCAGCCTGGTCCCCACTGGAACCCAGGAAAGCCACCCACACTGCTAGATATATACAGACCTACAGAATAAGCCTCCCCTCATACAAATAACATGAACAGCCCACACACAAACATACACACAATCCCCACAAACGCACCACCACTAACAACCCACATACATGCACACAATCCCACATGAAACCTCTCACAAGCAATACCCCAAACAGCCCCCACACACTACCAAACACACAATGTGACATATCCATCCACACACAATTCCACAAGTAGCCCTCATACACAGCACACATTCATAGGTATCATACACGATACCATAAACTACTAATGAACATATGCAATATAATAGCTCATATACGCACAAATACAACGATACAAAGCAATTACAGTAAAAATAACACAAGCAGAATATGGCAGCATATACACCTCAGTTTAAAAAAATAGGACTGGCACGCTACGGGACATCACAATCCTATATTGGCACAGTGCTGCTAAAAGGTTGCCTACCCCTGATATAGACCATTGTAATGTGGACCAGTGGTGAGACTTTTGCCCTAACAACACCATTAAGGAGCTTACTGTTACAAATGATGGGCAAATTAACAGCCTGAGTGCATTCCACGTCTGCTTCCATTCATAAATCATCGTATTTGTGCTTACAATATACAAAAGCCTATTGAGTGCACTGTATTACATATACTGAATGTCTTCTTGCAAATTCCCCCTCCCTTTCTTTAATGTTTTTCTTCCTATTTTAAAATTCTATAGTTATTATTTATAATGGTTTTCATCCCTCGTTAAAAATGTTGGTATGGCCTCTGCTAAATCTCCTTCACATTCATCCTGGCAATGACAAACAATTAGAACTGAGAGAATACACATTATACTCACAGATATTTGATAAAGATCAAAAGAGCTGATAATATCAAACAGACCAGTCATAAATATTGTAACTGTTACACAATCTTACGCGCAACTAACTGAACACTGTGTGATTACCAACACTAACACTCCTTTCTACACAAATATGAAGACTAATTGTAAAGACATAACATATAAAAATGAACTAGGCCCTAATTATTTGAGCTTTATTCTCTCAGTTTAATATTATGTTCTTCTGGAGAGTAAAGTGGAGCAAGAAGATGACCTTGAGTGTTGGCCTTTGCCGATATCGAAAAACCGATAACTCTTGCTCTATTCATCTGAGTGAGCCTCTACCGAATACCCAATATTAAGAAGAAAATGTCACAAAATGATCCATGTACTTTTATATCTCACACACCAACAAGGGAATTAGTCTCACGGGCCAAAATTTAATGAGCATACGGAAAGAATATTAATATTGCAAGTGCCAATATTTCCACCTATCATGAACAAGAAGAAGACTGTAAAAAGCACTGGTGGCAATGTGATAGGCCCTGTCAAACAAAAGAACTGCAGTATAGCTATACCAAATGGGCAACAAACAGGCCCACTTACACCTGTGAATCTCGGTGGATCCAAATTCAGATAAATTGTGGAAGGAAATAAATCAAAGCCTAGGACCCTGAGAATATTGGAAGGAAGACAAGAGATGATAATAAACTGTAAGTTAAATAGTTGGTAACCTACCAAAATTACTGAAATGGAGGACAAAAAAGTGAAAAGTTGCTCTTAATAGAGTCACGTCTTCTTTAGACGCACTTGGGACGACTCTTGTTTGGCAGCATAAACATTATTAAACATCTAAAATTGAATTACAAATGCAATGTATTTTATTACCAGACTTGCTATTTTAATAAAACAATATGGATTAGACATATTCGTTTTGGGCCGAATATGAATTCGGACGAATTTCGGGAAATTCGGACATTCGGGTACTTACGAATGTCCAAATAGCCGAAGTGCCGAATTGCCGAAGTACCGAGGTCCCGAAGTTCCAAAATTACCGAATTTCCAAAGTGTCAAAGTTCCGAAATACAGTATTGCCTAAGTACTATTATACTAACCCAGTGGAAGAAGAAGAATTTTACACTGTATACAATTTTAAATAAACCGTATACAAACATAGCCAGGATTCAGCTGTAAGCATTTGCAACACTTACAACAATCAAGTAACATACATTCATATAAAATGTAAGTTACTTGGCCAGTCAATGTAATGACAGGAATGAATAAGTAGATAACTCCCTAATTCCCACGGTATTAGGGAGCTATCTACTAAAAGGCTGAAAGACCTAAATTGGTCTTTTAGCCAAATTTACTAATACTAAGTAAAGATTACTTAGTATTAGTAAATTATGCCCCTACTCGCTATACCGCGAGTAGGGGCATGTCTAGTAAACAGTGAGCAGCCTATAATGTCCTCCCCCGGCCCCCACCCCTGAGCGGTGGGTGGGGGCCCTAAATACAAATTGGGAGGTGATCTAATGTCCTCCCACCTGGCCCCCACCCCTGAGCGGTGGGTTGGGGCCCTAAATTAGAATGAGAGGGGAGGACCTAATGTCCTCCCCCCTGGCCCCCACCCCTGAGCGGTGGGTGGGGGCCCTAAATTAGAATGGGGGGAGGACCTAATGTCCTCCCCCTGGCCCCCAACCCTGAGCGGTGGGTGGGGGCCCTAAAATACTAATTAGGGGGGGATCTAATGTCCTCCCCCCTGAGCGGTGGGTGGGGGCCCTAAATTAGAAGGAGGGGGAGGATCTAATGTCCTCCCCTCTGGCCCCCAACCCTGAGCGGTGGGTGGGGGCCCTAAAATACTAATTAGGGGGGGACCTGAGCGGTGGGTGGGGGCCCTAAATAAAAAAAATATCCCCCCCTCCCCCGAGTGACTAGGGGTTCCCAAACCCCTAGTCACCCCCCCAAAAAAATTAACCCCTACCTACCCCCCTCACCCTAAAAATAATGAGGGCGGGGGGCCATTTAACTAAGTACCTGAAAAAAAAAAACTTACCATTTGATGTTTTCTTTCTTCTGAAATCTTTTTTTTTCAGCCCCAAAAAAGGCCAATCAAAAAGTCATAATAACCGACGCACTTGAAAAAAATTAAAATAAATAAAAACCGAGCGCAAAAAAAAATAAAAAATCCATCTTCACTCATGTAGGGCTCTGCACAGACTGAGCTCTGCAGGGCGGGGGAAGGCTTATAAAGCCTTGCCCCGCCCTGCAATTAGGCTCAGAGCACTCTGATTGGTGGGTTTAAGCCATCCAATCAGAGTGCTCTGACAGGTAAATGAAGAGACTGACAAAGAAGTCTCTACATTTACCTGTCACAGCATTCTGATTGTTTGGTTTGAAATCCACCAATCAGAGTGCTCTGTGTCATTTTACACAATGTGGGAAAGTTCTTTGGAATTTTCCCACGCTGTGTAATTTGACTCATAACACTGATTGGTGGATTAAGTAACCAATCAGAGTGTTATGAGTCAAATTACACAGCGTGGTGAGGGGCCAGGGATGGGGGCATTAGGTCCTCCACCCTCATTCTAATTTAGGGCTCCCACCCACCGCTCAGGGGTGGGGGCCAGGGAGGAGGACATTAGCCCCCCCCTAATTAGTATTTTAGGGCCCCCACCCACCGCTCAGGGGTGAGGGCCAGGAGGGAGGACGTTAGGTCCCCCCCTCATTCTAATTTAGAGCCCCCACCCACTGCTCAGGGGTGGGGGCCGGGGGGAGGACAATAGGTCCCCCATTAATTTACTTTAGGGCCCCCCACCCGCTGCTCAGGGGTGGGGGCCGGGGGGAGGACAATAGGTCCCCCCCATTATTTTACTTTAGGGCCCCCACCCGCTGCTCAGGGGTGGAGGCCAGTGGGGGGGCAATAGGCCCTCCCTGGGGCTCGGGAGGGGGGACCAATTTTTGTTTTTTAACAGTGTTTAATAGACATGCCCCTACCCGCAGTATAGTATTAGTAAATTTGGCTGAAAGACCAATTTAGGTCTTTCAGCCTTTTGGTAGATAACTCCCTAATACCGTGGGAATTAGGGAGTTATCTACCAAGCGGCTGTAAGAGACGTTCCGAAATCCCGAATTTCGGAATGCCGAACCGAAAATTTTTCCCATGCACATGCCTAATATGGATTTCTTATAACAAAGTACATTATTTTGCCACCAGACGGATGCATGTGGAGCTCTGTTGCAACCTGGGACAAACACAGCCTAAAAGAGCGATTCTGCTCCCTATCAGAGACCAAAACCACAATATCCCCCCCCAGAGACCAAATGGGACGAAAGAATAAAAATTTCCTCCTGTCAGACACGTCTAAATTAGCCGACATTCGGCTCTCGTTTTAAAGGCCTGCACTGCTGACTCAGACCAAAATGGTGCCAGAGGCACACAGCGAGGAGGAGGCCTCAGTGAGCTCCCACTAAGACAGGAAGAGCCTTACCTCACCGGCGGAGGCCCACTATCAAGACTAGGAGTCATAGGAGGACTCATCCCCAGTGAGAAAGAGGGACATCAGAGACCTCCTGACAGAAATGAGGGAGGAGATGGGAGCCCTCCAGCAAAGAGTCACCGCACTGGAAGCTAAAGAAAGCGACAGGGAACATACCCAGCAGACCACTCAAGCCCAAATGATGGAAATCTTCCAACAGGTCCAACGGTTGAACTTAACCGTTACGACTCTGGAAGCAAGGAATAGGAAGAGGAATGTCCGCCTCCGAGGCATCCCGGAACGCATCGGCAGGGATGACCTGCTGCCCCATATACAGAGGCTACTTACCACAATGGGCATCAAAGGCAGCACAGAGCCAGGGTCAGTACTCTCTGCATTCCAGATCCGGAAGGCTGCAGCTGCCCCAGACGACACTCCTAGGGAGATTATAGTCGTGACTAGGGATGTGGCAGTCCGTACTGCTATTTTAGCACGCTCCAGAGACTTAACCAATATCCAATTTGAGGGTCATACAGTGGCTATCTATGGAGACGTCCCTTTTGCAGCGCTGGTGGTGCGGAGGCAGCTTGCACCAATTGCTAAACAGCTCCGGTAGGCAACAATCTGTTACTGCTGGGGGGCAGACGCCTCACTGCATGTCCAAAGAGGGGACCAGATACACGCCCTGACCTCTGTGGACAACCGAGCGGCGTTCTTCCAGAAGCTGAACCTGTCCACTGGGGACATGATTCGGCACCGAGGCAGAGAGACTAGGGCAAAACAGGCACACAAAAGCGGGCTAGCACCAACAAAGCCAAAATAAAGCCCAAACTGTAGCTAACACGTACACAACTATGGCTAAATTAGCCTCCACCCTCTCCTAGCACCCACTTTTACCCTCCTCCATTCCACGAACATTACCCTGAAAGGGCCCACACATACCACACCACAGACACATTATTCCATAAGCACACACCAAATGTATACTACGTAGGTCAAGTTATGCTTTGTTCTGTTTTACGTTGTTTTTTTAATCTGTTGTTAACATGTTCAGTGGTGGCTACGTGCCTCGTGACTACCAGTTACTGTCTAAATACAGGGTCAGGTCCCAGGGCCTATTGCCTATATTTGGGGCACTCCGTACCATCAATGATGGCTGTCTGTGCACACATGAAAGCCAGGCGACACAGTACAATATATATTTGGGACGCGCCTCACGTAGTGCCAGACGATATCCCATGATTACTGAAAGGGGGATTGTGATTACAGGTGACAGGAAGATGCTGTAATAACAACTGGAGTATAGACACTTAAGGACGACAGACAGACTTTGAACTACAACAGACATGGTTGGGACCACACATAATGGCGACAATTACCACACCAGGATAACGCATTCAGGATAACTAGACAGTATGCAATGTCAACAGCCCACCAGACCCCAACTTATCGTGTAGGCAATCAGTGAGGATAGTTAGGCTAACGCACGTCCCAGGTCTCACACAGGTCACACACTGGTGCCTGATGACACCAGTGCAACCTGATGCCAATATATTGTGTAATTTTCTTTTATGTACTACGATCCAGATGTATTTTGAGCATTAAAACTCTAATAAAATTAAAAAAATAAAATAAAAATGTATGTATGGTGTTTGCTATTCCTACTTGAGAATGCCATTTTTACTTTAGAGTGTGTGACTGGAGGTAAGCCAGGGGTTTTGCTATTGTGGAACATTTATGGTGATTTAAGGGCTTACCCTATCAGCTACATTTCTAATTATACAAACTAATTTCTAAATAAATTCAGTGCATTTTAAAGACACAATACCACAGGTTTTTATTACTATGAACTTGTGTTTTACACTCAGACACACCAGAAACATGGAACACCTAATACATAAATAAATAATGAGAGAGACAGATGGATATGGGATTTGAAGAGGGACACATGGGACAAATGAAACTGGTACTTGAATATTCATTTTAATATGCCATGTTTTTAAGTAAACCTAGAAATATATATGTTACTATTTCTGTGCAGTGATTATGCACAAACATCAATATAATGTAAAAATAAAGAACATTTATTGTTGTTGCTTTTACTTTGTTATTGCGGGTTACTTTCTTCAATGATAATTGTAAGCTCCTTCTAGGAGCTTCCGTTACCTTTCCTGAGCTAAATCGCTCTGGGTAAAGTGAGCTGGCCTGTAAACTTGGAATTCAAAGTGAAAATATGGAGCGAGACAAACCGGTAACAGAGACAGGTAACAGACAACAGGTAACAGAGACTACTTTAAAGCTGCACTGTCACTTTGCAGTTTTTGCTTTATAGTTAATTCCTTTAGTGTCCCTCTATTTCTCCTTAGTTTTTGGCTTAAATATGAGAAAAAATTGGGACTTTTTCTTCTTACGAGGTGTGTTATGCTTGGAAATGGTAGGATCTTATGCAAAGTTCCATTTATGTTGCTAAACTAATTTACCAATTAGTCAAAATAATCCCACAGAAGGCAATCATGGATAGAAAACATAAAAAAATGTTGTTGCCCAAGTATTGGTATCTGGCTAAAGAAAGAAAATATATCAATAATATAAATATGGCAACTGCAACATTGCACACAATTACACCACTGTATTTACACACACATACTCCATACAAAAACATGTTTACATTCAAACACTGCTCACATATACAATCCTGCAAATATGGACAAATCGTAGATCCCAAGCTGTCAATGCATACGATACTAAGATCTTTTTTTGGCCACCCTCACACAAGAGGGGGCCCCAGAAAAAAAATATTGAACTCTCTATATTAGTTCCACCCATGGTTACTCAGCACTTTTTTTTTTTTTTTTTTTAAGAGATTGAGGGCACAAGAAGCTACATGTACAATGAGAGGGGACAAGGAAAGCACATGAAAAATCAAGAACAAAAATAGCAAATCAAAGATACACAGATAAAAGCTAAATGAAAATGAAACAGAGGCAGATAAGCAAGTGCTTAGCTGAATGTGTCAGTGTAGCCCACAGTATTTTGAAAGGCACCTTAAAGTAGAGAGGTGATAGATAAGAGCTATAAAAATAGGTACAGTAATGGGTAAAGAGAATTCACAAAGAAAAGCTTGAAGAGTCTTTACTTTTTCATCTACAGAAGATGAATGGCATGGCTTACCAGATCCGCTGGGGTCAGGCTTCCTCTCTGGCTTTATGCCTTTCATCACACAAATGCTTTCCATGACAAGTTTAACGGGAGCTGGAGGATTCTGCATAGATTTCACAAGAGTTATATCTGCAGCGCTGAGTGTGTCAAGAGCTGATATGGCAGCTTCTAACGCTGGCATGGCCTCTGCTAGATCTCCTTCACATTCATCCTGGCAATGACAAACAATTAGAATTAGAATTAGATAATTACACATTGTATTCACAGCTATCTGATAAAGATCAAAAGAGCTGGTAGTATCAAACAGACCAGTCATAAATGTCATAAATGTCGGAACTGTTACAGCATCTAACTGAACTGTGTGATCATTGCCATTGAAGAGGAGTGGACCAACATTCCACAGGCCACAATCAACAACCTGATCAACTCTATGCGAAGGAGATGTGTTGCACTGCGTGAGGCAAATGGTGGTCACACCAGATACTGACTGGTTTTCGGACCCCCACAGACCCTCCCACTACATTAAAACTGCACATTTTAGAGTGGCCTTTTATTGTGGCCAGCCTAGGGCACAGCTGTGCAATAATCATGCTGTCTAAGTCTAATCAGCATCTTGATATGCCACACCTGTGAGGTAGATGGATTATCTCGGCAAAGGAGAAGTGCTCACTAACACAGATATAGACAGATTTGTGAACAGTATTTGTGAGAAATAGGCCTTTTGTGTACATAGAAAAAAGTCTTAGATCTTTGAGTTCAGCTCATGAAAAATGGGGGCAAAAACAAAAGTGTTGCATTTATAATTTTACTCAGTGTATTTAGAAATTAGTTCTTTTTTTATCATTTATTTAGTTTTTCTGTATGTTAGAAAATGAAGCATAGTGTGTTTTTTATTGTTATTGTTGCTATAATACTAGTGCAAACATGAGCTTATCTTGCAGAGATGTCAGATTTTTAATAATTAGCAATTTATTATGGCTTTGTTCACCACAATTTAATAGAAGAACAAATAAAGTATGTGATCAGAATGTTAGTCAATAGAGCAAGAGGTCATAAAACAATAAACAAGAGTACCACCCCAAATTTGCCAAAACAGGAAAAAGCCAACAAAGTTATGGCTAAGCAGCAGACTAGACAAGTGAGAAAGAAGAGAAAAAAGATCTAGAACATTAGAGATAGAGAGAAGTCCTGGCCAAGTGAGCGGGTGGTGGGTCTAAACCCTAGGTTCACACCACGAGAATGTTCACATTAAGTGCTTTTGATGGGCAAATGGCTCCATCCAGAGATTCCATATATTTAGAAAGTGATCACGGTCAATGTTTACATTCTGATCAAATACCAAATCTTGGTACCAGGTCTTGACCAGTTAAAGTCTAAGGGCTGTATATACCCTATGTAGAAGCTTGTGAGCTACATTGGGGAGACTACGGGCCATGTAGTCCTTATTTAAGAGTGTTTTCCAAATATCCGGAAAAACAGTGACCCCAACACACCCTTGCAAGTAATGAATCCCACAGTGGCTTAAGTTTAAGGCAGGACCACCAGATGTACCATCTTGAATGCAGCCCTAGAAGCAGGCATAAATCATACCTAGTTGGGTTTTGATATTCTGGACAGGTATATGTGCCAGGATAATACAATTTTAGAGGAGTCAGATTTTAAATAATTGGCAATTGGTGAATTTGTTTTTTTTTCTTTGAGCCACATTGTCATTCACTCTAGCTGCTGATTTAATTTCTATGAGTATCCTCATATATTTCTCATAAAGTGTTGCTACTCCCTTGTCTATGTCCCTCCAAGTCAATGGCGCTACCATCTGCTCTACCTCTAGGGCTCTGACCTCTCCTTCACCCCTCCTGTCCAATGAATCGCCAAATCCTGCGGCTTCCATCTCAAAAACATTGCGCACATCTGACCCTATTTAATGCCTGATATGGCAAAGGTGCTTGTCCATGCTGCTGTCCTCTCTCGCCTTGAGTACTGTAATCTGCTTCTCAGTGGTCTTACATGTTCCCAACTTGCCCTGTTACAGTCTATAATGAATGCGGCGGGGAGGCTCATCTTCCTGTCCGCCTGCACATGCTGCACCTCCTGCACCTTCCCCCTTTGTCAGTCCCTCCATTGGCTTCCCTTAAGATATAGGGCTCAATTTAAAATCCTGACACTTGTTTACAAATCTCTACACAATGCTGCTCCCACCTACTTATCCTCACTAATACACAAATATGTCCTACGCTCTGCCGGAGACCTATGTCTAATCTCTGTTCATACTCCTACCTCTGATGCTCACTTTAAAGACTTCTCTAGGGCTGCACCATTCATATGGAACGCCCTTCTTCTCTTTGTTAGACTCTCACCCAATCTCCATACCTTCAAAAAATCTTTGAAAACGTACTTCTTTAGGAAAGCATATCAATTAAACTGTGAACAGTTTTCCCTCCCCGTACCCTGATTCCTCTCCTGCAACTGTCATCAAAACAAAACACTAAGCCCTCAATGAATATTATCCTAGCAACCTACTTTTCTACCATTCTAAGATTTTTTTTTGTTACACAGAGGTTGCAATCTAAGCCTCATGTAACAAGTCAATAACGGATGACTCCCCAAAAACTTTGAAAAGTTGAGTCCCAAACCATGAGATTATATCCACATGGCTCTCGAATTACTTATTCAAAAAGAGTAACAGGGGACATTAAGCCACGCTATATCTCAAATTAATTAGTATGGCAAGTGTAGCTCTAGTTCCTTGGCTGTGTTAGTTTATATTGAACATTTATGTGTTTGATGACTGAATGCTACAATTTGCATTTTAAGTGAAATCATGGTAGAATAAGGACAGACATAACTGACAAGAACATAACGATCTATGATTCATATAAACTTTAGCTGAGTAGTATAGTCTATTAAACAATCATTATAGAAGTTGTAGCTGAATTTGTATTATGATGTTTGTGACAGGGAAATTTTTTATTATTTTTTTTTTTACAGTCTCATCCTTTTCATTTATTCCAATAAGGTCATCTGAAGCAGAAGCACAAAGGAAGCTGGGGGCTGTAAGGGTAAGACTCAAATTGCTATTGGACTTAATTTGCAGTTAAGAGTCATTACACTTCATGAACATGTGGAGTTCTAAAATTAATCAAAAATAATATTGGTACCACAAAATGATAGTCAGATTTGAGTGCCAGAGGCAATGACAATGTCCTGAAAAGGCTTCTGACAAAGTGATAGTAATGATATCTTCTGCACAATAAAAAGAATATTCTCGTGACTGACATTTGAGATCCTGAAAAACACGCAGCAAGACACATTTCTTTTAGTGGAATAAAGTATTTTGAGACGAAACGCGTTATGGATATTTATATTGTGTATTATTATTAAAGTTAATTTGGTTATTTATTTGTGCCAATTATCTCTTTTATACACATCTCTTTTATTTTATTTTTACCCTGGCTTTTTAATTATTATTATTTTTATTTTATATCATTTTATTATATAATTTTATTATTTTTAAACCATTTATTGGTTGCACCAACAAATTGGAAGACTCCAGTACCCCAAGAAATCCTTAAGTGGGGATCAATCCACTTACGCTGACATCATAGAGCAGTCCGCCTGCTCTCTATTTGTAAGTACGTTTTTATTTAATTTATACCATCACCGCTATACAGTGAGCACTATTGGTTGTCTCTTCTTCCTTCCGAGAATTGGTCACCCCTGACGGAGAGATATCCCACCATATATCCCATAAGCGGTGATTAAACCGCTGTGTGCGCTTTACCTCAGAGCTGGATAAAAGCTCTTGTAAATGTGAGTTTTCCATCATTATCTCTTATTACGTCTTAATTTGAGTCTGATATACTGCACCATTGGTTGCCCGTCTTTTCTCTCTTTCATATAAGAGGACCCACAATTGTATTTGAAGAACCAACCATCTTACCAGCCTTCCATAAAGACTATCCGTAAGGAAACACTATTTGGACTTTTTATATTGGCTTTTATTTTATTTTTATTTAAATTTTACATGGCGCAGCCCTTTTGTATTGTTACTTTTATTTATCTTGTTCTAAGGGTATCTTGAGGGATTCCCCTTTAAGGGTTGCTGCCTTAAGTTGTTCAGCGCTGTCTCATCCACCTACCACTATCATCACAAAAGGTAATATATCTGTGGATGTGCAGCCTTCGAAGCAGAAAATCTGCACATCCAAACTATTATCACCATGACCACATCAAATCACTCAAGTAGTCATGGTGGTTGGAGTGACCCTTACATTTCATATCCTGATAATTCTTGAGAAAAATGTTCAGACATTAAACTGCCCATTATGTTAAAAATGAGCATGACGGCAGCTGATGTTGTGTAAAGCAAACATCAGCAGCTCTTTAAGGCCTGCAGATAGTTTTATGCTTAGTTACAATCTACATTATTCTGATTGCATATTAAGGCATGGCTAAATATTAGGCCTACCTCAAAAATGTGGACTATTTTTTGCGGGATGGAGTGGTGGGTTGTAGGCTTGAGCTGGCTAGTAGATAAAGTAATAATGCACAACGTTAAATATAATACATATTTTGCATGTTTTGTGAATTCTGTGGGAATCAATATGAGATTGAGATGGATTATTGGCTGTCGTATTTGATCAGCCACAGCCAATCACAGAAAAGAACAAACAAATAGTTCTTAAACTGTACCTCACCCCACTGCAATTCCCCTATAACAATAAAAACCTAAAAAGACATTTCATTCTGGTGAGATAGCTAAGTGGGCTAATGCATCAACATTTGCATCTGTTCAACTCTTGGTCGCAGGTTCATATCCTCCCAGCAGGGTCAACTCAGCCCTTCATACGTCCGAGGGCTGAGTTTACCCGAGATAAAATGAGTACCATTAAATTGGGGTAATAGTAACATCCCCAGGATGTACTTGATAACCAGAGCAATCTGAATGTACCTTTCCTGGTTAAATACTTTTTAAGTGTTCTTGCATAGCAAGACCACTTAATGTTATCTCACATATATATTATAATGAATGAATGGCAAAATGTTCAAAACTAGAGTGGGAGCTGGCAAAAGCTGAAAAATCAGGACATGATTTCTAAACTGCCGCCACTCCCTCATTTTCAAGCCCACCTACACAAATCTTATATCAAAACGTTCAGCTATCCCTGCTGCCACTAAAAATGTCTACGGCTAAGCCATAGTCCTGATAGTTTTCACAATATGACCATTTGTTTGCAACTCATGCCGTCCATTGACATTCATTGAAACTCCACTCTAGCCAGCTCAAACTTGAAGGGCAATTTCTAAACTGCGACTGTGCTTTCATTTCTAATACTTCAGAGACATACTATGCATCAAAATGTAGGGCTGGGTCTTGTGATTCTCACAATATAAAGCTCTTCGCTGTAGGAGTTATAGTTTTTACAATACGACCGTTTGAAGATGGCAACCGCCAATATACTCTGACCAGTGCCAGGCTGGAGCAGCAAGTGATGTCATAGACAGGGCCTTTTGTACACCTGCTAATGTTTTTATAAATGTATGTTTTAATGTAACTGTGAAGCACTTTGGGCAACAACGTTGCAATTAAATGTTCTATATAAATAAATAATAACAGTTATTCTGCCCACTCCAGTTGTAGACTACTGGTGGAGGCAAGAATACATCACACAATTTCCCCAGAAATTGTAGCTTTCTAGTTTATTATTATTATTCCGCCTGGAGAGTACATCCTCTATGAATAGCTTGAATTCCATGGTTTACTTTGTGCACTTTACTGTACTATCATGTTCATTCTACTGGTACTATAGGGAATAATATGTGGCAGCACTGTAGACCTAGTCTTACTATTGTGATTTCTTTAGACCTGACCTCCTACGGTGATGCAGCATATACTCTTCTGCAATAATGTATACCTGACAACATTCAGGATGCCAGCTGCTCAGGCATCGCCAGGGGTGTTTCAAAGACGAAGTCAGACAATTTTAATAGCTTTAGATCTGGAAAGTCAGGGACCTTATTTTCTGAAAAGATTGCATCTCTTGTTGCAGTTGACAGACCTTTATTAAACACGGAGAAGCTTGCATCTGTCTATGAAGTAATTTTTACCTTGATTGCTTGCGAAACGGCCGCAGCTTCATTAGCCACCTTTTCATCAGCAGATACAAGTTCTTTTTTAGCATCCACATCTACCGTCTCCTTTTCTATCTTGATCATCATCCTCTCTGTTTCGGCTGAAGTTTTAATCAATTCGGGTTGAAGTGCAGTCAGTTCTTTTTGCATAATCGAGACCTAACACGAATGACACGGTAAAGAGAGATAATTAGTAGCAGCATTGTGTGATAGCAGTGAATGCAAAGACTACAATGGGAATCATTACATCTCATTAAGTATAAGAACCAAACACAACAAAAACAAAGCCATGTATATCACATGCCACACTTTTCCCTCCAACTAAAACAAGATGTTCTCATGTCAAGAAATGTACTGTTAATTATTCATATTCAAATACCCAAACTAAGATTACTTTTCAATAGATAGTAAGTAAAGTTTAATTAGGGAAGGAAACTTGTATCCTTTTTTTAAAAAAAAACCCAAAAAACAATCAAATCATTAGTAATTAGTAAGTATCGTATATTGATTGTCACTGATATCTCCTCTCATTAACATGTTCTTCGAGGGAGCTTTGGAAGTCAAGAAAATGATACTAAAAATCTATCTACTGTTTGCAAGATTTTCCGCCTCAAAAAACATCAAATTAGACCAAGTATAACAGGCAACTCTCTGACTTTTGTGGAACTACAATTCCCATGATGCTTTACTACCCTATAGTAACACTGGAATAGACAAGGAAACTCCCAAGATACGTTGTATAAAATAGCTGATAAAAATACATACTTTACTGGAGTGTTGGGTAAAATGAAAGATGCAGGATCTCATCCATATTTTACACAATCCAGCCTCAAGGCATCCCTATTTAAAGTATGTTATGTGAACTCTTCAATTTAGCTGGCTGCATCCATTACTGTGGTACATCATGTGAGCAACACCAGGAAAATGGTTAGATCAGAGTAGGTACCAACTACACCACCAGGGAAATGGTTAGATCAGAGTAGGTACCAACTATAACACTAGGAAAATAGTTAGATCAGAGTAGGTACCAACTACACCACCAGGGAAATGGTTAGATCAGAGTAGGTACCAACTATAACACTAGGAAAATGGTTAGATCAGAGTAGGTACCAACTATAACACTAGGAAAATGGTTAGATCAGAGTAGGTATCAACTATAACACTAGGAAAATGGTTAGATCAGAGTAGGTACCAACTACAACACCAGGAAAATGGTTAGATCAGAGTAGGTACCAACTACAACACCAGGAAAATGGTTAGATCAGAGTAGGTACCAACTAAAACACCAGGAAATGGTTAGATCAGAGTAGGTACCAACTATAACACCAGGAAATGGTTAGATCAGAGTAGGTACCAACTACAACACCAGGAAATGGTTAGATCAGAGTAGGTACCAACTACAACACCAGGAAATGGTTAGATCAGAGTAGGTACCAACTAAAACACCAGGAAATGGTTAGATCAGAGTAGGTACCAACTAAAACACCAGGAAATGGTTAGATCAGAGTAGGTACCAACTATAACACCAGGAAATGGTTAGATCAGAGTAGGTACCAACTACAACACCAGGAAATGGTTAGATCAGAGTAGGTACCAACTACAACACCAGGGAAATGGTTAGATCAGAGTAGGTACCAACTATAACACTAGGAAATGGTTAGATCAGAGTAGGTATCAACTATAACACTAGGAAAATGGTTAGATCAGAGTAGGTACCAACTATAACACTAGGAAAATGGTTAGATCAGAGTAGGTACCAACTACAACACCAGGAAATGGTTAGATCAGAGTAGGTACCAACTACAACACCAGGAAATGGTTAGATCAGAGTAGGTACCAACTATAACATGAGGAAGATGGTTAGATCAGAGTAGGTACCAACTACAACACCAGGAAATGTTTAGATCAGAGTAGGTACCAACCTACTACACCTAGGAAAATGGTTAGATCAGAGTAGGTACCAACTATAACACTAGGAAAATGGTTAGATCAGAGTAGGTATCAACTATAACACTAGGAAAATGGTTAGATCAGAGTAGGTACCAACTACAACACCAGGAAAATGGTTAGATCAGAGTAGGTACCAACTACAACACCAGGAAATGGTTAGATCAGAGTAGGTACCAACTACAACACCAGGAAAATGGTTAGATCAGAGTAGGTACCAACTACAACACCAGGAAATGGCTAGATCAGAGTAGGTACCAACTACAACACCAGGAAATGGTTAGATCAGAGTAGGTACCAACTAAAACACCAGGAAATGGTTAGATCAGAGTAGGTACCAACTAAAACACCAGGAAATGGTTAGATCAGAGTAGGTACCAACTATAACACCAGGAAATGGTTAGATCAGAGTAGGTACCAACTACAACACCAGGAAATGGTTAGATCAGAGTAGGTACCAACTACAACACCAGGAAATGGTTAGATCAGAGTAGGTACCAACTAAAACACCAGGAAATGGTTAGATCAGAGTAGGTACCAACTAAAACACCAGGAAATGGTTAGATCAGAGTAGGTACCAACTATAACACCAGGAAATGGTTAGATCAGAGTAGGTACCAACTACAACACCAGGAAATGGTTAGATCAGAGTAGGTACCAACTACAACACCAGGGAAATGGTTAGATCAGAGTAGGTACCAACTATAACACTAGGAAATGGTTAGATCAGAGTAGGTATCAACTATAACACTAGGAAAATGGTTAGATCAGAGTAGGTACCAACTATAACACTAGGAAAATGGTTACAGAGTAGGTACCAACTACAACACCAGGAAATGGTTAGATCAGAGTAGGTACCAACTACAACACCAGGAAATGGTTAGATCAGAGTAGGTACCAACTATAACACAGGAAATGGTTAGATCAGAGTAGGTACCAACTACAACACCAGGAAATGGTTAGATCAGAGTAGGTACCAACTACAACACCAGGAAATGGTTAGATCAGAGTAGGTACCAACTACAACACCAGGAAATGGTTAGATCAGAGTAGGTACCAACTATAACACCAGGAAATGGTTAGATCAGAGTAGGTACCAACTACAACACCAGGAAATGGTTAGATCAGAGTAGGTACCAACTACAACACCAGGAAATGGTTAGATCAGAGTAGGTACCAACTAAAACACCAGGAAATGGTTAGATCAGAGTAGGTACCAACTATAACACCAGGAAATGGTTAGATCAGAGTAGGTACCAACTATAACACCAGGAAATGGTTAGATCAGAGTAGGTACCAACTATAACACCAGGAAATGGTTAGATCAGAGTAGGTACCAACTATAACACCAGGAAATGGTTAGATCAGAGTAGGTACCAACTATAACACCAGGAAATGGTTAGATCAGAGTAGGTACCAACTATAACACCAGGAAATGGTTAGATCAGAGTAGGTACCAACTATAACACCAGGAAATGGTTAGATCAGAGTAGGTACCAACTATAACACCAGGAAATGGTTAGATCAGAGTAGGTACCAACTATAACACCAGGAAATGGTTAGATCAGAGTAGGTACCAACTACAACACCAGGAAAATGGTTAGATCAGAGTAGGTACCAACTATAACACCAGGAAATGGTTAGATCAGAGTAGGTACCAACTATAACACCAGGGAAATGGTTAGATCAGAGTAGGTACCAACTATAACACCAGGGAAATGGTTAGATCAGAGTAGGTACCAACTATAACACCAGGAAAAGGTTAGATCAGAGTAGGTACCAACTATAACACCAGGAAAGTGGGCCCAAGAAAGGCCCCTTGGATTTTTAGACACCTGGCTGCATCTGGACCTCTGCTGATCTACACTGTAAAACAGCTATAAATGAACTGATTATGAATTTTAATACTGAATTTCATAATTTCAAGTTATCAATTTCAGCTATTTTGATCTTAAATTTGAAATTCACTTTAAATTCACCTTGAATTCTCACTGACATGAATAACCCAGAAAGACTACAGGGTACTTCCATTGTGACTAGCAGGCTTGAGATTACATCCCATAAATATGATCAAAAAAAACTTCTGATGACACATGAAGAAAAAAACTCTTAGAGATGAATTTACTAAGCTGTGAGCTGTTGTGATTTTACTACAAATGTCATACAAAGGTACCATTTATTTTATTTTATATGCTTTAAAATAAAAATAGTGGGAAACTTCAGAGGTATGTCACTGCTTTCACAACATATTCTGGTATTTTTTTTCTCTATAATGAATCTAACACAATTTCAAACTTACTTGTGACGAAGCAAAGTCAAGTTTCTGTAAACCCACAAGGTAGCGGTTTCTCATTGTATCCACTTCATGTCTTTTGCTGTTTAACAAGGTCTTGAAAGTCAGGATCAATTCCAAGTAGGACGTCGGAGTGACATAATTATGCCTTCTCAGTGTGTTGTAATAACTGTCTGACAGTTGTTTGACATTTTCTTGAAAATACTTGCACATAGAGACAACCCTAAGAAGCAATGCGTAGAAATCAGTATGGTCATTTTTAGTATTCCTTCTCTTGAGAGTTGAAATACATTTATAAAACCAGAAAGATAGGTAAATGCTAATGTGTGAAATGTAAAATATGTCTATACATATCTACATACATATCTTATTTGTGACAAAAAGCCTCCGGCACATACAACTCGAGGAATAGGGTAAGCTAGTTGGGATGTGATATATGGACTGGTTAGGGAATAAAAAACTAATTCCTCTAGTTGCGTTCACTGCAAATAAGCAAACCTTTTATGCCACAAATGCATTCAATCGCGTGCATACAAATCACTGCTTTCCAATGCTTCTGTTGAAATTGGCACCTTTATAAACTGTTGAAAAAGTAACAGACTCCCAAGCTTAAATTCTCTATATGTGCAGTGTACCTTTAAGGGTGTTTATACAGTATATACTAGGTGAGTTAAGGGTGTTTAAGGTTAGCAAGAGTTATATTTAAAATTAGCGGGTTAGTAATTGTGAGTGTATACAGGAAGAGGGATGTAACATTAAGATTAGGGGTTAGGATTAGAGTTTGTGAGTATTTAGGGCAAGGAGATTTAGGATTAAGACTAGAGGCCAAAGTTAGTTAAATTACTGGGTGTTTGGGGATAAGGGAATTTTTGGGTTAAGATTAACATGAACACTTGTAACATTTCAGTGAGCTACATTTCTGTGCCCAGACCAGTTTCACGCAAAATCTATGGCTCTCAAATGGTTGTGTGCGCATGAAGGAGTTAGCATTTTATTAAAATGTTGATTGGTTTATACATATTTACTTATTTTTTTACCATTTTTCATGCAGTTTAAATAGGTACAGGATATATATTAAACTCAGGCAGGGAGTAGGCATGACTTTCATATAGTGTCGGCTTCTAAAAAGAGTGGCACTTAGAAGAACACTATAGGTACACACACATTGCAGCACTAAGTCTGCCTCCAGTGGCTGTCTCCCAGACAGAGACGCTTCCGGAATGTTAGACTTTTGGTCCCTTAACTGACGCTGGATGTCCCAGCGTCATCTTTTTTTCCCATAGGAAAGCATTGATTCAATGCTTTCCTATGGGGAGGTCTAATGTGGGGGAGGAGGGGGAAACGGGGCATGGGTAGCTATAGTGCCAGGAATACAAGTTTGTATTCCTGGCACTATAGTATCGCTTTAAGAAGAATTGGATATGAGTTGGAGAACACCCACAGTCCTGTCTGCATCACCTATCCCACTTAGCAGGTCCCCAGGCACTTACCTCTCTCCCCACTCAAGCCCTTAACCTTATTCACAAATCAAATAAGCAATACTTGAGTCAACAGTCTTTCCTATGGTCAATTAAGTAAACATTAGCCCTATTTCCCTGCACTGACTACAGGAATATCTGGGACATGCATTTATGCATATTATTTGTTAAATAATAGAAAGTGTGTAATGTTACACAGCGCTCAGGGCCAGGTAACATACAGTTCTTCCAGAGGGGCACAAGTAGAAATTCTACTAACTAATGAAAATTACTAAATTGATGTTCTCCACTCTGAATAAACTCTTCCCTTACTGTAGCAAGCGACTAAGCCACATTTTAATAAAGGCAATTAATTTAGGAGTGTCCTGTTTGATCAAATGCAACTCATGCTAACTGGGTCAAGCAATATCAGAAATCTGATTCAATGTTCTTATTTTGCTATTAAATCAAAATGCTATAATGGCTTTTAGTAATGAACTAGAAAATTTGTGCCTGATATCTAATACTATTCCTCTGTAGCTAACTTTCCATTTACTAATTAGTAATCTTTTTAATTTGCAATTACGCATTTTGCCGACTCAGGCATTAATGCAACTAGAACAGAATGTTAATTTGATACGAAGAAAAACTTACTGTTTTCTAATTTCATCCTCAAGGGCCACATCTTCAAGAAACTTATTTGCAACCATTTCCAAAGCATCAGTTGGCCAGGTTTGGAACCAATCTATAGTACAGCAATTGATTAACGATGGAAACATGCGCAGACGGTTACGGAAAGCATCCCCGATAGGACTCATTGCTAAATGGAAACGAAAGAAAATGTAAGTATACATAATATACAGTAGGTCCTTGAAGAACCATCAGTTACCGGGAACTATGGCAAGAGTATAATCAAATTTGACTGACAATCAATATCATAGGTAAGGCATCATTTACAGACAGATTGGATGGAAAAAGAAATGTTCATATGTAACTGTGAGTTAATAATGTTTATGGACTCATCTTCTGTATTATCCATGGATTATCAGTGTAATCTAATGTTATCTACCTTAAGAACATTGCCCACAGCCGCCCCTTTCTTATGCAAGATTCTACTAAGAAGCTTGTTCATGCTCTTCTAATTTCTCAGATTGATTAATGGAATTCTCTCCAAATTGGTCTCTACAGAAATTGTACTGCCTCGCTGCAGTCTGTAATAAATGCTGCAGTCAGGCTGATTTTTCTCTCCAGTGGCTCCTCTTACACCTCACCTCTTTGTCAATCTTCACATTGGCTTCCTATTCCCTATAGGATTCAATACAAAATACTAACCCTTACCTATAAAGTGCTAAACAACTATATCCCCGGTTACATTTATTCACTAATTTGTAGGTACGCCCCTTCTCGGTTGCTCTGCTCTGCCTGTGACCTTCTCCTGCCTGGTACTCGTATCCTTACTGCTAACTCCCACTTGCAGGACTTCTCATGGACAGCTCCACTCCTCTGGAACAGCGTGCCTACTCCATTAGACTCTCACCTAGTCTTCAACCATTTAATATGTAGAAGAGGATAAAGGTCTAGCTGATTGCCTCAATGAATATTTTTGTTCTGTATTTACAGATGAAAATGAAGGAAAGGGACCTCAGTTGAGAAAAAGGATAAATGAGTAATTTATTACACGTGAATTTACAGAGGAAGAGGTTCTATTTAAACTGTCAAAAGTAAAGACAAATAAGTCAATGGGACCTGATGGAATATACCCAAAGCTATTAAAATAGCTTAGTGGTGTACTAGCAAAACCATTAACAGATTTATTTAACCAATCATTGTTAACAGGAGTAGTCCCAGAAGATTGGAAGTTAGCGAATGTTGTGCCCATTTACAAGAAAGGTAACAGGGAGGAGTCGGGCAACTATAGGCCAGTAAGCCTTACTTCAGTAGTGGGGAAAGTGATGGAAACCATGTTAAAGGAAAGGATTGATGAACATCTAAAAATACATGGATTTCAAGATCAGAGACAACATGGGTTTACTTCAGGGAGATCATGCCAAACTAATCTTATTGATTTTTTTGATTGGGTAACTAAAATTATAGATCAGGGTGGTGCAGTAGACATTGCTTACCTAGATTTCAGTAAGGCTTTTGACACTGTTGCACATAGAAGGCTTATCAATAAACTGCAATCTTTAAGTTTGGATTCCAATATTGTTGAATGGGTAAGGCAGTGGCTGAGTGACAGGCAACAGAGGGTTGTAGTTAATGGAATATATTCGAAGCTTGGACTTGTCACCAGTGGGGTACCTCAGGGATCTGTACTTGGACCCATTCTCTTTAATATTTTTATTAGTGATATTGCAGAAGGTCTTGATGGTAAGGTATGTCTTTTTGCTGATGATACTAAGATATGTAACAGGGTTGATGTTTCAGGAGGGATAAGCCAAATGGCAAATGATTTAGGTAAACTAGAAAAATGGTCAGAATTGTGGCAACTGACATTTAATGTGGATAAGTGCAAGATAATGCATCTTGGATGTAAAAACCCAAGGGCAGAGTACAGAATATTTGATAGAGTCCTAACCTCAACATATGAGGAAAGGGATTTAGGGGTGATTATTTCTGATGACTTAAAGGTAGGCAGACAATGTAATAGAGCAGCAGGAAATGCTAGCAGAATGCTTGGTTGTATAGGGAGAGGTATTAGCAGTAGAAAGAGGGAAGTGCTCATGCCATTGTACAGAACACTGGTGAGACCTCACTTGGAGTATTGTACACAGTACTGGAGACCGTATCTTCAGAAGGATATTGATACCTTAGAGAGGGTTCAGAGAAGGGCTACTAAACTGGTTCATGGATTGCAGGATAAAACTTACCAGGAAAGGTTAAAGGATCTTAACATGTATAGCTTGGAGGAAAGACGAGACAGGGGGGATATGATAGAAACATTTAAATATATAAAGGGAATCAACACAGTAAAGGAGGAGACTATATTTAAAAGAAGAAAAACTACCACAACAAGAGGACATAGTCTTAAATTAGAGGGACAAAGGTTTAAAAATAATATCAGGAAGTATTACTTTACTGAGAGGGTAGTGGATGCATGGAATAGCCTTCCAGCTGAAGTGGTAGAGGTTAACACAGTAAAGGAGTTTAAGCATGCGTGGGATAGGCATAAGGCTATCCTAGATATAAGATAAGGCTAGGGACTAATGAAAGTATTTAGAAAATTGGGCAGACTAGATGGGCCGAATGGTTCTTAGCTGCCGTCACATTCTAAGTTTCTATGTTTCTAATAAGTCCATCAAAACTCACCTCTTGAGAACGACCAGTTGGCCATCCAAGATTATTGTTATTTCACAAAACTATCTCACACTTTTTCTTAAAGCACTACACTCCACTCTCACCTTCCAATTCTGCAAATTTCCCTCCCTGTTTGGCTGCTGTCCCTTTGCGGGCCTTTCTATTGTTTTTTTATATACCACCTCCTCTAGATTGTATGCGCTTTCAAACATGGTCCTCAACTACCTCTTGTTCCAGTAACATGTTGTAATTGTCTCATATATTGTTAATTTTCCCCTTTGTGATATTGTAAAGCACTATGGATCATGTTCGCATTATATGAATGCCAATAATAAAGTATTATTAAAGATTTCGAATACTTCTAGAAAAATACGCACCCAGTACTATATGCAAGTTGTTTCTCACTCTTTCTATGAAGAAGTTATACATGGCCATTGGAGTGGCGTCAATTTTTCTGCCTTCTGTCCGTGCTATTGACTGCATTTTTTCAACTATTTCTGCCTTTTCATCAGCTGGAAATATATTAGGGACATCGCCAGTGTTCAAGAGCATGTTTATATCCTCCACAAATATCTCATCTTTTATTTGGTTATCACAAAAGAGGAACACTGTGTTTTTGCCAGCCACACCGGCTTGCAACATAATTTTCTTGATATCTTCTCGCCACTCAATAATGGTGTAATTCTTGGTAATCTCAATTTGAAAGAGCTCAAAGGAGTTTATGAAGGTGGCCAGTTTTGTTGCGCTCTGACGGCCGCTTCCCCCTATGCCGACCAACAGTAGATGGCCGTTGTCCTGTTTTAGCACTCGACAGATTCTTGAGATGTGCTCAATGGCAAATTTAAACATTACCAATGACATAGGTGCTTTGCTCATATTGTTGAATTCGTCCAAGTAGTATTCCATTGTAGATGTCAGCTGTTTTAAGTCAGTGATTTCATCATACACTTTAATGTCACTGTCAGGCTTGGAAAAGTCTCCAAAGAAGAGACTTCGAATGTTATCATCGACTACTTTTCCAGTAGGTGCTAGATGAATCAGAAGCTGAAAAGAAAATGTAACATTTAAAAAGACTCTAGCCTACATTTAACATATTTAAGATGCCATGCCTGCCATTGATAATTCAATATGCCATTGTGATTCTATGAACATCCCATAAGTATTCTGTAACTAGTATACCAGATCCTCACCACCTTGATTAGTTTATAATGTAGTCTGCTGTGATGATTCCATTGTGCTTTTACTTTCATGTTCCTGAATTTCCACTATTTCCTTGTTAGTCCCTAGGTCAGGTGTCCCCAAACTCCGGCCCTCCAGATGTTGCTGAACTACAATTCCCATTATTCTCTGAATGAAATAGATAGGCTGAGAATCATGAGAGTTGTAGTTCAGCAACGTCTGGAGGGCTGGAGTTTGGGGAAGCCTGCCCTAGGTAGTGATGTCCCATAAAAGAGCCTGGAGAACTTGTTTGCATTTGTCTCCCGACAAATTTTCTTATTATAAATGTTTATGGTCTGGTTAATGAGCCGCTGACCTGGACTAGACTTTGACTATGTTATAACTTCATGCCACTATGCATCTATTTAAAATACCTGTACTTTGGCAGTGTTCCTATTGGAAGCAGTAAGACTATAGACCCAGGGTGGTAGACTTATGCCCTGAAGTCATTTAAAGTCATGTCCTGCGTTCTGGGCTTCTCTCACCTCCTAGTTCTCTTACAGCTTCAATAGACTTAAATATAGTATACGAAGAATAGATTTGACATATTTATACACAAGTCAATATAATGGTCCAAAAAAATAATAATCTTTAAATAGGTAGATCGCTATTTTAGAAATTAATACACATGGCTTCTAATCCTGTTAAGCCAATAAGAAAGGTGTTACAAGATTTAAAGGTTTATTCACTTAAGTGAGAATTGAACTTGAAAATTTAAGGCCAAAATAACCGTACTGGAAAAATTCTCCAATTTACTTAAAATTTACTTTGTACTCCCAACAATTCTCACTTCAGTAAATAACCCTGTTAGTGTCCAGTATTGCTTTACGACTGCAGCCATATACTAAAACACTGACACCTAAAGTAGCAATGCTTAATAAGGAAATAGTCTAGTTTTATTGCTTTCTTGCTCGAACGAACATATTTATGTTTTAGGTTGTGATTTGACACTCCTCAAAATCTACATTGTTAGTGTCTGCCAATATTTTTGCCTTGTACTATTTTATTTAGCGTATTTTCCCTTGTCTTGCCTATACTGCAAGACAAGGGAAAATACACTGAATAAAATAGTACTAATACTGACCAGTTCAGCTAACCAGTGATGAATTACTACGGTTAAAGGGGCACTATAGTGTCAAGAACACAAACGTGTATTCCTGACACTCTAGTTCTAAAACCACTGTTTAGGTGGTTGGCCCCCCTTACCTCAGGTTAGAAAGGTGATTTATTATTTTTTTTCCAGCGCTCCTTGCGTCTTCCCCCACCCCACCTCCTTGGCTGACATGCTCCTTGCCTCTTCCCCCACCCCACCTCCTTGGCTGACATGCTCCTTGCGTCTTCCCCCACCCCACCTCCTTGGCTGACATGCTCCTTGCGTCTTCCCCCACCCCACCACCTTGGCTGACATTATCAGAATTGTTGAGCTCATTCAGTCACAGTGCTTTCTCATAGAAATGAGGAGTGGCCACTAGAGGTGTTCTTAGGCTGTAATGTAAACACTGCATTTTCTATGAAAAGGTAGTGTTTACATTAAAAAGCCTACAGGGACTGACTATAGTCACCAGAACAACTACAACAAGCTGTAGTTGTTCTGGTGACTATAGTGTCCCTTTAATCTCAGCTAGGAAGAGGTAGATCTAGGCCAAATAAAAAAAAAAAAAAACCTCTCAAATAAATTGCCCAACATCCACAAATAAGAGGGCAAACCTGAACCTCTTCCCAAATCACAGCAGATCTGGAAGGCAATTTCTACAACACTCCCAGAACAGCCTTCAATATATGCAAATTAGCACTAATAATAGTATCAGTTTTTGGATTTTCTGCCCATACTTATGTAGGTTGCCTTTGTCTTCAACATCATGCACTGCTCTTTTGATTTAGATCCTAAAAAACAAGTCTATGTATACATTTCCAAGACAGTATTCAGAAAGGGGCAATTAGAATAAATTTCAACGGCCAGGACAATAAGGGAATCCCATTTATCAATAAAGCTGCACCAGTTTTTGAGTGGACTTGTGCCAAAAGAATGAATTTTGTTAAAAAACGGGAATGTACGTTTGATAAATACCAATGATAGAGCCTGTGAACATGATTTGTGAACATCATTAACAATTTGTCACACTATTTATATGAAAAATAGTCACCAATTATGTATATTACTGCTCTAGATGCATATGCTAATTTTAACTTACAGGTACATTGTAGCTTTTTTAGATAAAAGGATATGAATGCAAAAGCATGGCATAGCTTTCAAACATAATTGACTAATTTCATTTTTTTTTTATATTGCATTTAAATTCCCGTTAGAAGCCCACTGAGCAAATTACAAAGCTCTTCTGTGCTTATATGCTATATAGTTCATAGTTACACAGAGGTTAGTCATTTAAAACCTTTGCTTTAGACCACTTTTTCTTATTCAAACATACAATATATATTTTATATCAATGTTTATTCACTGTAAAAGAACTTTGAAATATTATTATAATAATATATAAATACTATTTTCTTCTAATGAATCATCACACATGACACGCTAACACACAGGGGGTGGATTAATTGGGCTTGAGAGCCAGAATAGCAAGTTGCCACAAATAAAGTGCCTGGCAATATGCTACTATGAATCGGCTAGTAAGGAATACTGGGAACATTGTAAATTTGTAAACATTGGCATCAAATGCAAACAGCATCACCTAATGAGGAATCATGGAAAATTGGCAATTAGCAAAAATTTGCATAAAATACATCTTCATTTGCAGAATGGCATTTGATGAATTGGAATAAAGAAAAAAACACTAATAAAACCACTACTTCTTTAAATCAGTAAAAAATACTTATTTTGCACAACAGCATATGAAAAATTGTACTTTTTTATCAAGAGGTTAAAGCATTAAGTTTCAAGACACACAGAGTAATAAAGGAGCTCTGTGATTTCTCTGATCCTGCTTACTGGTTAAAATGAAGTTCTATATCTTATTATAAATGTATCTACATATTTGTCATACCTTGTCAACGCTCTGCTTGAAGACATTGGATGTTGTCTCTTTTACCATGTTAAAAAATGTGTTCCTGTCGTCAGGATCAGTTAGTCGGTCATAAAATACACGGTAAACTTCATGGATCCATAGTCTGATGAGTTTGTCGGTGTCCTGAAATCCGTAAGATATAGAGATAGATCCTGAGCTCATGTATGAATCTCAATAGCCCATTTAGCATAATGATGCAACCAATTTTAACATTGTCATTTTCACATTTTTGTTGAATCTAACCACGACATATGCATGTTAGAGACATTCATTGTTGAGTGCATTTTGGCAGAAGGATGCATTTCTCTTTACTGGGCACCCATCAAATAACCTCTGGGAAATCATGCTGTAATCCAGCTTCAGGTTGTAATTTTATTAATTTGTTAGTGTAGATTCTAGTGTCACCTGTCTACATGTGCAGAGCAGAGGGTCTGCAAGTTGCGTGTTCATCGTTTATAAATAGAGTGAACAAAAGGAGACCAAAAATGGGTCATGGGGAACTGCACTTTTTGTATTTGGTAGGCACATACTGGGTCCTGTCTAATAAGTAAGTATGAAATAAAATTTGATGAGTGACCACTTATACCTGACATTCTGAGCATACATGTTAAAATGTGAGGGTAAACAAAGGTTAAATCCTTAAATTCAAAATCTTAAAAACCTTTTCTAGTGGATTAACCTTGGTTTGTGCCTTCAAGAAAAACTTTAGAGGACACCAATGAAAACAGTTCACCCTATGCCCAACCTTTCACAGTGGAACATTAGTATCACACACCTGTACGACAGTTCCATAGCCCAGGTCAATTATAAAGTTTACTTTGTAACATAGATGCCACTAAACTAGACCAAAGTATTCTAGAACACATTGTATATTAAACATTGTGAAATATGTTAACAAAACTTTTTCTAAGTAAAAGTCCTACATATTGGCTCTGTCCAAGTGAATTCTTATTAATTTTAAAGTAATCTTAATTTCAGAGGAAAAGTCAAAGTACTTACCTGTAGGTGGGTATGTGGACACAGCAATACTCCTCGGACAACACGGGAAAAGTCTCGCAGATTAAAGACATAATGGGATTTAGATGGAGTTGGGAGGAAGTTTTCGACAGCTGTTTTGTAAATAGCCATGGTGGCCTGAATCATCAGTTTGCCAGATCTGCAATGCAACATTATTAAATTAAGACATTAGCATTCATTTGGGGGAACAGTGAGCAAAATGACATAACTCTGTCGCTGACTGAAAGTGAAGGTCCAAAAATATTCCAAGCTTTGTGCTTGGAACTAGAGTCATACGTTCTATGCTTGGCAAACCATTAGGAGTTGTGAATGATTGGTTAATGCTTTATATTTGTAGGTGCTCTGGATAATAACGATTTAGTGAATGTTCATGAATTGCCTATGACGGTTAAAGATGCAGTGTTAAGAAGGCAAAAGATGATATTAGTGATTTAGCACAGCTGCCACTTTGCTTGAAAAACTCAGTTTTCTCTATTGTATAATTGACGTGTAGGTGCAAAATCGCTAGTTTATAATACAGGGGTGAAATTGTTACTTCAAAAACTGGGGCAAACCGATATAATACTTTAAGTAACCAAAAGACGTAATAATAACACATATGACGTTTTTCATTGTAAACACAACCTAAGATTTCTTCATTGCCAAGTCCACCTCTTTTCCGGGTGGCATTGCGAGGCAATGTTATTTTTATGTTATAGTTTTGTCTTTCATGCTCCCTCCTTGCACACACTATATTACAGAGATTACAGGAATATGGTGCCTGTGGAGTCAACTGAGGAACAGAGAATTATCTCACATACAAAACAGCTCCTGATTCACTCAGTGGATCATCAGGTACACCTTACCTCTTCCCTTGTAATGTAAATGTAGGGAAAGGTATTTTAACAATGGCAGGAGAACCACTACTCTATAATGTCACTTTTCCCATTTGTTTCACTGGAAGTGTTTGACGTATGTTTGCCTTGTGCCGTAGAGCTTGGAGATTCGGCTGAGTTGAACAGGTAATTACTGAAGGGTTCATGCCTGATTGTAGATGAGCAAGTAGAAATAACCAAATAATTTGTTTTTATAAAGAACACGGAGCAAAGAGTCACCCACATATTTACTTCCAAACAATATGATGTACTGAGGGATAGGATCTCTTAAATTTCAATGTTATTCTAATGAGATCTTATTGCAAAGTCCTTTCAGACAATGTTAACTTTGCCATAATGTGAAGACTTCTTTCATGTTTCATCTTGGAGGCTGCGAAGTTTAGATAGAAATGATCGGCTGAAAAAACTGTATTAACATTGCAAACAAAAAAATTAATGCATTTTCTGTATGCTATCTCTATGATGACTGTCTGTTGCAAAGGACAGAGCTGACAGAGAGACTGAAGATTTCCGGATAAAGAGATATGGATTTCTACTTTCTATTTTATCTTTCACACCTCACATACATATATTTGTTACATTTAAGGACAAGTAAATATAATATTAATAATCCTGGAAAGTGACAGGTGCTCTTTAAAAAAAAAAGAATGAAATGACCTTAATAGAACACATTACCTTATAAATGCAACATCGAATCCTTTGCCGAAGTGCCAATCAGCTATTGTACTAAATATTTTGGTTAATGTTTCATCATCAAAACCATTTATGGATACAATGTTTAAGTGGCGAGTGAAGCGGCCTGTGGACAAACAGGAAAGACAATGTTAGGTATATAAAGTGCTTGCACAGAGCTTCCATTTAATAAATATTAGGATTTTGTAATAAAGACTTTGAATGAGTTATTGTTTTTTATAAAGAAGTCTGAGAGGGTAAGTGGCCTATTTATCAATAAAATATAAAAACCTGCAGAGCCTTTTGCCAGAGTAAAGACATTTACTGTATACATAAAAATTCATTGTGCACAAACAAGCAATGGTACTTGCATTAAAGGGACACTCCAAACACAGTGTTACCTGTGCTATTTGCATAGGTTAAATTATAACAATGTCCTCTGCACTAAGTTTCTTACAGTTACAAGACTTTGCGGAAATGGCTTCAGCTATAATCTCACTCTTTCACACATAGATGTTACAGGTGATATATATGCTTCCTACTACCTGTCTGAATAGGGCACCCCTGCTTTACAAGTCCCCTTCATCTTATACAGGCTTCTTTGCAGCTTACTACAAAGAAGCTAAATTAGTGTGTACATTAGGGACGTTTTAGCCGCGAGGCAAACAAGGCATTTGCCTTGGGCGGCATTTTCCAGTGGGCGACAAAAAAAGCCGCCCAAATGCCCAGGGCAAATGCGTCCAGGCAGGTATTCTGGCTCCCAGCATCACTCTGCGGGCGGCACGCGAGGGACCGACCAGCAGCCCAGCAGCCACTGGACCCCCAGGGAATGGGAGAAACCCCCCCAGCATTCCCAAAGGTAAGGAGGCTGGGGGGGGGGGGTAAATTAAAAAAATAAAGTGAGTGTGTTAATGTGAGTGAGTGTCTGTGTGTGTCTGACTGTATGTGTCTATTAGTGTGTGTGTGTGTGACTGTGTGTGTCTATTAGTGTGTGTGTGTGAGTGTGTGTGTCTGTGAGCTAGTGTATGCGTATCTGTCAGTGAATGTGTGTGTGTGTGTGTATTTAGAAGGCGGGGCAGGGGGGAAGGGTTAGGTGGGGGTGGCACGCGTGGAGGGGGTGTCTCAGTTTTGTCCTGCCTAGGATAGCATAAAAGCTAGATACACCACTGGTGTACATGTAACACACTATTATGTCTACAATTCCATACAGATAACTCTGAATAGACCTATCACTAAGCTGACAGCAGGTGCTGTGCAGCTCCCATTAGCTTATATAGCATTCACATTCATTTATCTGATTAATAGAACTGCTCCCAAGTGATGAACTACATGTCCTTTAAAATCTATGGCTTCCTACATTTGTATTGAGAAAGACTACCTTAAACATAATTTGGCTTTAAACAAAGTGAAATCTCACGTACTATCAGTAGACTGGGGATACAAAGCAGCCCTGGAAAAATAAATATATTTCCCAGCCCCATAAGTCATTGCGCCATATATTGTAATATGTAATATGTAAGGTAATGTCTTGCCAGCCCAGATGATTGAGTAATATATAAACACATAATGTATATTATTAAATCATCTGGGGTGGGAAGACATAGCCTTACATATTATTGGTTAATATACTGTATATATATATATATATATATATATTCCAAAGAATATTGTTTTCTTTATATATACTTTTGGACAGAGTGCCATATTATCGGTTATTGTATATATATATATATATATATATATATATATATATATATATATATATATATAAAATACAGGGTATCCTTGCACTCACGCTTATAGACTGATGTAGGCCGGGTGCTTGTAATCCAGGGAAAATATGCATATAGTGAAAAAGTGATCAGCACTCTCGGGCTTTAGAAGGTTAAAACTTACAGTTTATTGAAACTCCATTAAAAGATCTTTAAAAGATCTTTTAATGGAGTTTCAATAAACTGTAAGTTTTAACCTTCTAAAGCCCGAGAGTGCTGATCACTTTTTCACTATATATATATATATATATATATATATATTGTATATAGTCTTTTCTAATATAAAATACTGGTCTTTTCAGAGTAAAACCTTTAATTATACAGTAAGCATACTCACATGCAAAGACAATCACACAAGCTCATTGACATAAAAACACATGCTCACAGATGCACACAAATAGGCTCATTGACAGACAATCTCACTGTTATACACACAAAAATAGTACAGACAAGCTCACACACCCATGCTCACTACAGAAAAGCTCACTGATACAGCTTGTTGACAAACGCATGCTCCTTACAGAAAAGCTCACTGACACAAACATGCTCACTAAAGAAAAGCTCATTGACACACACATGCTCATCACAGACAGGTTTAATGACACACACATGCTCCCTACAGAAAGGCTCACTGACACACACACACGCTTCTAACAGACAAGCTCCCTGACACACACACACACACACACACAAATGCTTCCAACAGACAAGCTCACTGATACACAGACAGGCTCACTACAGACAAACTCACACACACACACACGCTCACTACAGACAAGCTCACTGACACACATACAAGCTCACTCACTAACAGCCACACACACACACACAAGCCCACTCACTAGCAGGCCCACACACACAAACAAGCTCACTCACTAGCAGGCACACACACACACACACACACACTCACTAGCAGGCACACACACACACAAGCTCATTCAATAGCAGGCACACACACAAGCTCACTTACTAGTAGGCGCACAAACACACACACACACACAAGCTCACTCACTAGCAGGCACAGACTCACTCACTAGCAGGCACACACACACACACACACAATCACTGTCATGGCTGAAGCTTACCTGGCACTGGCGGGTGAAGTTGCCATTTTGTGGCCTCTTCCTTCCAGCGACGTCAGCAACATACATGAAGGCGGGCTTGTGTGCGGAAGGCAGAGCTATGTTTAGGAGGCAGGGCTTGTGTGAGGACGGGAGCATGCGGCCGGAATTGCTGAGTATTGTGCTCCATCCGGCCGCCAGCAGCCTAATTGCGGCCCCACCAGCCCCCAGCTCCTCCCTCATTACTCCCCTCGGACTGTGCCAGCCTGTTTCAGTCCGAGGGGAGTAATGAGGGAGGAGCTGGGGGCTGGTGGGGCCGCAATTAGGCTGCTGGCGGCCGAGGGAGCACAATACTCAGCAATTCCGGCCGCATGCTCCCGTCCTCACACAAGCCCCGCCTCCTAAACATAGCTCTGCCTTCCGCACATAAGCCCGCCCTAACGTACATTGCTGACCTCTTTACTTTAGCATGATAATTAGGGCTGTCAGCCCAGCCCCAGGAGCCGCAGTCCACCGAGAAATTTCCCGATATCCCGGTGGGCCGGTTTGGCCTTGCCTACTATACTGTTTGTAAGTCCTAAAATTCAAACACTTGCATGTTCTTTTGACATAGGACTTCCACTGATCCCTCTCTACTATTTAAGATTTAAAAAAATCAACAATTTGCTCACCTGTAATGTCATTCCTCCCTCCACCAGGGGGACCCATTGCTGATATGAGCTCTACATCTACAATATCCAGTCTTGCTGTATCCTTTCTATCATACCAGTGTCCATGGTCTATCCATTGTCGAAGTAGTTCAATGGGTGGCTGGGCTCCGTATACCTCTTTTGCAGGCATGTTTAGATCATCTGAATGTTATGTAAAAAAAACATGATTGATTGATTTAGTATTCATATTATGTGTAATACTGCTGGTTTTATTGGGGGTCCTTGAAAGTAAATGTCACCTGGACATAAATATTTATTTTCCATGAAGCAAGATTTTGATATCTCAAAATATATATTCTAAAAATTGTGTAAAAAGATATGGTCTTACCTACAAAAACTACTGCCTTCTTTCCGACTGGAGGTCCATAAAGACCCTTTCGTCTCCTATCCAACTTAGAGAATATAATATCTTGAGTCTGGTTAGCAGATGTTCTAGCTGAGAAGTTGATGCAATTGGGGACAAATTTCTGTTTGGGGAGTTTTATTAAGAAGTTGTTGGTTATTGCAGATTTCCCGGTTCCAGTTGGCCCAACAAACAGCATAGGAACAGAATGCTCCAAATAGGTTTTCAAAAAGAAGGACTGCCGTGCGGTTTCCATCGTAGGGATAATAAGATCAGAGACCTAATGAAAAGAAAGGATGCAATGTAATTATTGCAAATAACACCAGTCCGTTATACGGTGCAAGTGTGTACCAAACCCTATCACTGACACCCTAAAATACCACTACTTGTACCTATAGGGACAACGAATTATGCTTATGGTAACAGCGGCCGGGGGACACTGCTGTACATTGTTCCGCTATTAACCTACCGTAACTTATTGATTGCACTTTGGATCTACGCATCTTGGTGCGCTGTGCTCATTCTACTATCGTCACAGTTTCCAGTTAACTTTTCGTTTCCTACACACATTGTCGTTCAAATAATGTTTGATCTCACATATCATAAGAGCTACAGCTGTGTACCCTGTTCACTAACTGTAACATTGTAACCATGACGAAAGGCAAAAATAAAGATTGTCAAAAAAAAATTAATTATTGCAAATAAATGAACTGCAGCGGAATCCAATTCACTGAGAAATATATTGACCTGCTTCAAATATACCACTGAAATAAACGTAACAGATTTAAAAGCAAAACAATGACACAAGCAACTTTCTGTGAAAGTAGAATCAAATAGTAAATTAACTCTCCAAATAAATGTTGTCTAAATGCATTCTATTATATTATTCTAGCCCGATAAAATTCTACAGCTCTGTGCAATGTTTAGGAACTTAAATTGAATCTGCTATCCACAAAGCACAGAAATGACACTGTTAGCTTTGGGTAGCTGTACAAACGTACACATTGTGCTGCAGACATTAAAGGCGCTTAACTGAAGATTGCTTCTCCCCCCTCCAAGATGGCTGTTGTGGTGGAGAAGAGTGGATTTGCTGACATCCACCCACCTCAAAATGACACATTTACCACCACACACAGTACAGAAAGAGCTATGCTGGATGTGCGGAAGCAAGGCAGAGAATAAAAACCAGTCTTGAAAATATAAATATAATATATGCCCTCTCGATATTGTATGAAATCAGTATGTTTGACACAAATATGGAAGAAAAACAAAAAAAAACATAAAATGAAATAATAAAAAACATCCTAGCACACATTTGCACAAACACTGCACAGATGATAAGTAGCACTGGCAGAATATTATGACAGATGACAAAAATAGCTGTGCACAGACATATTTACAGAATACCATACATGACTAAAAAGACTAACAACATACAATGGTATACATGAACGTAAGGACTGACCATAAAAAGTTCTCAGAAACAGGTACCAAAGAAAGAATTAAAAGGCAGGTTATAACAGTAACAGGAAGCATTTAATGGTGAGCACTATAATGGTTTAATAACCTACCTCAGAATAAAACAAGGAAATATAAAATCAAGGGCATGCAATACATAAACAGCTCCTGCAGGGGGCAGAATGGTTGGGGTAATTATCTAAAAAAGGGGTGGTAAAAGAGGAGCTAGTCCAACATAGGCCTCCATAATAAGCTTTGATTCAGTACTGTTAGAAAAATGTTC
This sequence comes from Pelobates cultripes, assembly GCA_933207985.1. Classification (NCBI taxonomy): domain Eukaryota; kingdom Metazoa; phylum Chordata; class Amphibia; order Anura; family Pelobatidae; genus Pelobates; species Pelobates cultripes. The sequence goes on along the minus strand of OW240918.1, from coordinate 123,066,159 downwards.
CAGATGATTTATCTTCAAAAATTCCCGTAGACTTTAATGGCGACTTCTGCAGGTGAATCATTTGGAAAGTTTATTAAATCAAGGCCACAGTGAGATAAACGGGATGATGGGATGGGACAGGAAAAACCCCTGTATAGTTCAATAAAAGATACATACCCTTTATCCTTGCATATTACATGCCATATTTCTGTGCCAGCCTCCTGTCTGTGTTCTCAGACCAGGTTTCCTATGTCTTTCTCAGCTTATACCCTGTATCCTTGTCTGTATATTTCAGCTCCCCATTTGTAATTCAATGCCATCTCCCTCGGTAATGGCATTCTCTGTGTCAGTCTCCATTTTTTTTGTTTCCATGCCATTTTGCCACAGAGCAATTGGGCAGATTGGACCCTTACTGACAGCCCAATGCTGTGAGGGGCCATCATCAATTCAGCAGCCACATGCTTATTGAATAGTTTTGGGGAACTCACAAAATCTTCAGCCAACTGTAGCCTTTATATGGCCCCTGTTAATTGTGCAGTCTTTGCCAGCCCCTGTCCCTGTGCCTTGACTTCTGTAGAATGTCCACACTCTCTATGTTCTTGCAGTGCTTTTTTTTTTTACCAGCACCAGCTTCCTCATCAATGTCATGCCACAGTACAGTGTGTGTGTGTCTGTGTGTATGTGAAGGTATGAAGAGATGGTATAGTGTCATATTTCCACACTCTGTCTCCATTACATCATTATTGCGCACTGAAAGTCGAAAGCAATGATTCTATCGCTAGAGAATAAACCACAGACAAGAGCATCTATAACTCAGCCATGCTACGGCAGTAACTGCGTTACGAGGAGAGGATAGGGACAGAAAAGAGACACAAAACAGAGGCAGTAGAGGCAGTATGAGCACAAAGCTGGGGTGATCAGGAGTGACTAACACAATTGGGGGACACAGACACACACATCTGGGGAGAATATGGACAGATCACCAAACTAGGCACTCAGAGACTCACATACCAGTTTTGACATAAACACACAAAAATTGCAACACACAGAAAAGGGAGAACATTAAGAAATCACTGCACTGTGTGAAATATGGAGGCATCACATTAACTGGGAAAATATGGAGAGTTATAAAACTAGAGAGAGATAAAATGCCATGGCTTACAAAATTAGGATGATGAAGGAACATACATTATTGGGGGGTGGAGAAGCAGAAAAAGTACATTTACTTTTTGAATAGCACAAGCTGATATTATTATGATGCTAAATGTAACTATCATATTTTCTTTAAAAAAAATAAAAGTTAATAAAATTAATAAAAATAATGAACTCTTGCCTTGGCTGTCGGGAGAATGGTCATTTCTTCTGTAGTAATATAATCTGTCCAAATATTCCACTGCCCACTGGCTTGTTTGTGAAAATAAAAATCATAGACCGTTCCTGCAGAGAAGAAAAGTACATTATTTCACAGATTAGAAGAAGCTTGCTCATTGGGGAAAACGCTAGAGACCAATATTTAATCTAAATTTAATAATAAATGAAAAATCATTGCCGATTGGTGTCTCAGCTATTTGTTTTATTTTTCATCTTTGGAAGGAAATACACAAGTCCATGACAGGGGACATTATTTGCAACAGTTGTAATTTCATGAAAATCAGTGGGGACACATGCTTTGCATTAGAGATAAAAATCCATTGTTTTTAAATATTTTACGTACACAGAGGTGTTTACTAACCAGGGAATTTCCAATTTTAGGACAAAATGACTGGGAAAATTCTCCAATTCAGCAAAAAAAATGTAGAATTTTCTTGTTGATACTTACATTCCAGTTCAATGAATACAATTACATTTGAAAGGGAAAAAAAAATAAAAAAATAACAAATATAGAGCAGAAGTAAAAAAATAAATAAAAAAATTCCTACCTTATCCAAATGGACCTCTTGAGGCTCAGGGATTGTAGGGTCTTGCTCTCCATTCTCCAAAAAATCCCCCCACAGGCTGAATAAATCCCCCCCCCCAAAAAAAATACATCTCCAAAAGGCAAGTCGTCGAAAATAGCCACATTTATTAACAAAATCGAAAAGAATTAAAAAACACAATGGCACAGCAAACTAGGAGAGCCTAGAACCACATAGACCGTAGAGTCGCTAAACATGTTTCATACCTCAAGGGTACTTACTCATAGACAACTGGCAAATCAATATATAAATAGCCCACTATCACCCGATAACAATATACAAACTGTGGTTTAAAAAAACAGGTAGAAAGATCCTGAGTAAAGTAAAGGAGATGCCTCTTAAAAGAGCAGGTCAATCAAAAGACTTATATTCTAGGTTAAATTCAATACCACTGCCTGCGTTCCAGAAAGAAATATAATTTTGATGCTTTAGAAACAAAAAAAGGTTTCAATACTGATACTGTATTATCTTGTATCCAAACGATGAATTTTATCAACAAGGCTATACATTTTATTGCAACCAAACTGGGAACGGTGAAGTTTTTAAATTCATAAAATACACAGCTCCCTCGAGATAACGCTACTCTCATACATTTTTTTTTACTATAGATCAAAGAGTCAGCGTTGCCTTAATATAAATAGTTTTTATAAAGAATAGTTTGCATGAGAAAAGTTAAGATAGGTGCATATGTGAGACTTTCAGTGGGCAAATCATGTTTTAGAAACATAAATAATGTAAAAAGAAACACCACAAAATTTCCATATAGATTTTCACTTCTTTAAATGTCAATTGATTTTAAGTTCAGTATTTACCGTCTCATTTATGTAAGCAAATCTGCTTTAAACAATATGCTTAGGTCCAGATAGTGTCAGTATCACATAATTACTACATATTTGGTAACTTGAGATATACCTCTTTCTGGGAATATATTGTTCTTTGTCAGTTTGACACTTTTTGGTCGAGGATGCAGGTCATTCGTTCCCATTATGAGGTTACGGTAGAAAGCATCAAATTTCTTTCTGCTGTTTGCATCGATGGTTCCACCAATTGTCCACACTAAAGCAAACAGGAAGAGACCCTGCAGCCATAATGTGATCTGCTGACTTGACATGGATTCTTTACCATCTTCACCAGTACGCTTTATTTCATCTGAAATGAAGGAAGAAGTAAAGCTCTATAGCACTCACTTTGAAGTTACTTTGTTTTTCTGACAAAATTCCAACAGAAGGTTCTACTTCCCTTGGCTAGTGTGGAGGCCACATAGGTGCTTGGTACACATACATTGTCTTGCGTTTAGATAAAATTTACATTGTCATTGCTTTTTCTGTTTACGTGGACAGTTGAAGTTTCATAAAGTTCACTGGACATTAGCAAATTGACTAGAAAAAATAGTAGCAGTTTGACGTTTTCATATCACGTCTTAAATTATTAAAAATCTGAGACAGTCAGAAGGTGGTTGAACCAATGCTAATCCTCTTATTAAACCTATGCAAAAGTTTACATTGGTAAAAAAATAGTATAATATAAATAGGATATGCCTAGCATGTGTACATCTGTAGAGCAATGATGCATACTCTTGTCCCTTCAGATGTTTTTTTACACAAACATTTCCTTAATCCTTTACCAACTCAAAAGTTTGATGGAAAAGGCAGAAAAACTGAAAAGCTACAGGCTACATCAATCATGAGACAAAAAAATAAACAAAATTAGTATTACAAATATGTAGTACACACATACAAAGGGTGCACAAAATATAGATTGCACAGATGATTCAGAACTACAATTCCCATGATGCTTTGTTAACATTAGGAATGGCAAAGCATCATGGATGTTGTAGTGTCAACACATCTTGCATCAACCTTTTTTACGCACCCATGAATACAGTCTTCCATTAGTCTTACACATATACATATATATGCAGTTGAAATCTATTATTAGATAAAATTGCGGGTACAAGTAAGAATATTTAAAAAAAATAAAATAATAATAATGAAAAAAGTATGTTGAATTTATTTCACAACACACTAAATAGGCCAACAGGTTCTCTTTCATATGTATTTTTAAAAAATGATTATTATTATTATGGATATCAGATTCATAAACTGTTCACATGATTATTATTATAATTTTGACAGTTATGTAATTGATTAATTAACATTTTTATATTGAAATTTATTTTTATTTGCAGATCAACCGCATTGGTAACACAATTGGTAGAAAGTGTTTAGAACAGTGAAATAAAACCTTAAAAGGAAAAAGAAATAAATTAGAATTGCATAGTAGGTACTGAGGACAAATTGTGCCTCGGGGGAAATAGATAAGACATTTTCTAGATGTATATGCGGAATAAAGAGATGATACTAACCTAGCAAACAGGAGTAGAGTCTCATCATGCAGTATGTCAGGTGAATAGGAGATGTATGCACCAAAAATTTGCATTCAAGGCGGATAAACTCCAAGCATGGCTGAACGAGCCAGTTAAACATGTCATCAATCTGAAAGCAAGGTAAAGAATAATTAAATATTTTAATTTAAACACTTAAAACAATAACTGGAGGAAATTAGATAATATGTTAAAACTGAAAAGTTACGAGTTACTTGTCGGTGGTTATATACAACGGTATATTTTCCAAATTTATACTCAGATAAGGCTTTTTTTTTTCTTGCCCTATAAAACTCTGAATTTGGATGGTGTCAGGGTAAAAGAATGCATAACAAACAAGCAATATATACACAAAATTGTATTAACATTCCATTGGTAAGGAGCACTGCCCGTTATACAACTGACAGTTAGCTGAAACATGGGGGATTGTATAAGTAGGTCAAATGTCTTAAAATGACAGATCTGCATTGAGTGGAGAATAAATTGGTATATATACACTGCAATGAAGTCACTCTCTGACATAAAAGAAGCCAATAGTGACAAACTGAATAGACTCCAAATCAATACGAGGTCAGCAATGCGTTTAAATCCAATTAAACATGGAAATGCAAAGACACAAACTGGCACAGGAAAATCAATTAAGATATTAACAAAGTAAAATATTAATGTGATCTGTGCCATTTAGGGTAATGTTAATGTAGTGTTTAAAGTGACAGTCTAAGCACCAGCTCACTTAATTTTATTGAAGAGATATTGGGTAATTGATGCTGCCCTGTTCTATCACAGAAGAAAACAGTGCTGTTTCGAAGAAACAGCACAGTTTACATTTTGCAATACCCATGCCTCCATTGGGTGTCATTTAGATAGCCACTAGGTACTTCTGGGAGATCAGCATTCATTTTTTAAACCTATTTGACATCTGACTTCAGCATGCAAAGTCTGCTGATGAAGGATGTTGTGTGTGTCCAATGCTTCTCTATAAATGGGCAGACTGCAGTAAATGCTATGCATGTGCTATGCCTTTCTATGGAAGGGTTTTGATTGGGCAAAAGTAATCAAGTTTGATGAATTCACAGTAGGAGGATCGTGCTCTGTGCTGTGTTGTTGGTGAATCCAAAGACCGTTGTAGCGCTGTGTTCACTATGGCACTTAAATAAAGGGACATAATTTGAAAGAATGTGCTGGAATACTTTTGCTTTATTGACCACATTAATCCTATCTGCAGGGATGATCTTCAAAGGCAGAGTGGGTGGCTTCAACAGAGGAGTCCGGGTGCTGGAAATTAGGTATGTAATCATCCTTTGGCATTATTTTTTTTTAATAGCAAAGGAGTTTGGACAGAATGAAACTGATAGTCCTCAAAAAAAAGATCCTTTAATGCTTCGGGATACTGGAATCAATTGATTTATGGTGTGTGAAGATTGTTGTACATGCAACGTTTGTGTCCACAATGCTTCTCATTTCATTGGACTAAGATCATCACAACTGATCAACTAAAGAGGTGGAGTGGCTACAGGAAGGAGACTGTGCAAGCGTTGGAATACAGTTAAATTTAACAGCATTTTCTTTTCTTTTTCTAAGGAAGGGAAGCATAGTTGTAATATATACAGGAACACTAAAGTAAAAATTTTTTTTTATATTTATTTGTAACATTGGAGAGTTCATATAACAAGTCTGTGAATACAAATACAAAAAAACAAGTACTGCGCTCACTCCCATCACTCCAGGGCGGCAGCAACGACCACAGTACACATCCGCCCCAATACATACAGTAAAAACCAAAGAAAAAGTTACCTGTGCTCTCTCCTAAATCCCTATGTATATTTAATCAAATGGAGGTTTTTTAGTTACTCCAATGGCCATTGGAGAGAATGCAGGCCTGCCAACGTCAAGGCAGACCCCCTCTAGATGTGTCCTACTGTGACCCTTCACCTTGCTTCCTTGAGCTTCTGGCAAAGATATCTCTAATGAGACAGAAAGGGGTATTTTTTATATACACCCCTATATATTTATTAACCCTTAATAGGGAACACATGGGATGGGCGGCAGCATTGTAACATAGCTGTGTGATACAAAAAGTGAAAACAAAGACAAAAAAAACAAGTCCTGCGCTCACTCACATCACTCCTGGGTGGCAGCAATGACCACAGTACACATCCGCCTCAATACATACAGTAAAAACCAAAGAAAAAGTTACCTGTGCTCTCTCCTAAATCCCTATGTATATTTAAACAAATGAAGGTTTTTTAGTTACTCCAATGGTCATTGGAGGGAATGCCCGCCTGCCAACGTCAAGGCAGACCTCCCCAAGTCTATCTGTCCGTCTATCTATAAAGAAATATTCATAGTGTATACAGGTTGAAAAAGATCAATTTTATAAAGGGATTTATTTTTATATCAACTTCAATGTATCTTCAGGTTGACTGAGAACCTACTTGCATCTAGATGTAATCCTACGAGGCTACAAAATGTAGCACACACACGGAATATTGCTATTGATTTTCCAGTTTCATGTTTATGCTTGGGAAGAACATTCTAATTTAATCAAGTGTAGTCTCTCTTCTAATAAAAAAACAGTCATGTAATTGCAATGTTTATTATTGGCTTTCATCTGATGTATGCTGAATTGATCGCAGGTGATTCCCGTGCTTACCAATTCCCTGTGTTCACTTGTCAGGTTTTCAGGCAGAGTATCCATGTACGAGTCTTTCAGAGGTTTCCATCCAAGCTGATGTGGTTCCATATAGATCATACCACACCTGGATGAATAAAGACAAACCACAAATAATTGAAGCATCTGATGGACAGAGACAAGATGCTTTAGGCAATAGGAAACAAATTGTAGTTACCTGCTCACAGTAGCAGGAGAAGCTTGCTCCAAATCAGCAGGTTCAAAAATTAAACTCATCTTTGAACTCATCTGTATGATCTCACCACTCATCAAGCACAGCTACAAGGAAAATTCAAAATGTTAGAATCTCAGCGAAGTTAATCTTTAGAAATCTTCTCCTGTAACTTCCTGTCTTAAAGAAAGGTGACTTTAAGCTTTCTCATTTATAACAGAGTATGATAGATTATGCATGCTGCTATGCTATAAAACAGCCACTAGAGGTATGCTTAAAACTTCAAGGAAAACATTGCCTTTTCTGCAAATGGCAATGTTTGCCTTGAAGGGTTAAAGTGACAAGACCACTGCACCCATACCACCTTATTTAGAAGTGAGCCACAAAGAGACTAGGTGTTGCATAAAAAGGGATATATCCCAAATACCTAAAATAAATCTTACTTCAGTCATAGCTTTAAAGGGACACTCCACTACCCAAATATGCAATAAATAAAAATCACTGCTCAGTAGATATACCCCAAATGAAAACTTGCATGCATTTAATTATGCATTTTTTTATATATCTAAATATATATCTAAAACTAGCTTGCAAAACCTGTATTTTTGTTGTCTACTGCCTTTACAAGCTCTCCCCTTCTAACCCCGCCCAGCCTTTCAGTTTCTGTCCAATCACCGACTTCCCAATACAGCTCAATGAGAAGTCTTTGTAACTAAGGTGCTCTGGGCAATTGCTGCTTCTTGAGGTCAGCTGCAGTGAGCTAAAGAAACCAGGATGTAACATTACCTGCTGCCTGCTTGAAAGCCAAGGGGGTGTAACCAGGTTAATTTATAAAAGTGTCAATTTCTATTAAAATCTGTACTTTTTGCAAAATAAAAAAAGAGGACACACTCTTTACACATAAAGTTTTTCAGCAAGCTAAAGTTGTTTAGGAGTCTGGAATGACCTTTTAATAAATCCACCTTCCTCCTGAGAGGCAGACACAGAACTGAGGATTCTAGAGGAGGTGCTAGAGAGAACTTAACATGCTGTAACATTGTATTAAGATTGTTTCTACCTCCATCAATTGCGAGGGGCTTTATCACATATGTCTCGACTCTCATCTTCTAAAGAAAGAAACAGTTAATTAAGTTACCTTTTTATTGTCATCAAGGACAGTGTTCATGTTTTCAATCCAAACGGCATCCACTGGGCCATCAAATATAATCCACTTTCTATCATCTGTAGTTGAAGAAGCCTGATCACGGAAAGTAGTTGCCAAGACTCCATCTGTCCATTCGTGACTTACTGGGTCAAAACATCCATACAACTGTCCCATGGTAATGGCCTTTGGATTGATTATTCTAAACTCAACTGCATACTCATCCATTGATTTAGCTGAGTGACAATAAAATATGTTATAATCAGCATTTATAGTGGCTATCTTTCCTCCTGTACAATTTAAGTTGACTTATTTATAGATAGATACTACAGATGTTTGTACGGATAAACCCATTCCTTTCTGATGTGAGGAAATAGGTTAAACATGCAACAATCATTACCTCTCTCCTTTATGTAATGGAGATACAATGAAGTAAAATTGGGGGACTGTGTAGCATCTTTGATATTGAGCTCCCAAACCACCTATTTTGTGGAGAATTTATCTAATTTCTGTAATACGTTAGTTTCAGTAAATATTTCCCTAATCCTGCTAGCTCAGCATTCCAAAACTACAGTAAGCATTTAATTAATTTTCTCTAATGAGAGGTACTGGTGCATGCTATGATGCAAGCAATGTATGGGATGGTAAGTTAATACTATTAGAATGGCATGATTACTTGTCTGATGTTTGCATATGACAAGTGGACAGAATGTGCTTTCTAAGAAAAAAATCAATCATATTTCTTGCTACATGCAGCAAGTTATGTGGAATTATATAGCTGGGATCAGTAGATGGTAAATTTAATAAAAGGAGAATGCGTAGTAAATAATCAATATTGTTGACATCTGTAGATGGTAAATTAAATATAATTTCAAAGTAAATACTTTTATATGAACCCAAGAATGAAAATACACAGTTTGACTGAAGAATGAGAATGTGGGTCTTCACAATAAAAATGGTAAAAACAGCCAATAAAAGACTACATTGCCAGAGAACAAACAGTCAACACATAATACAACTCATATGAAATATTGTGCCATTCAAGAATTCAGTTTAGTACAACTACAATTCCAGATCAAGTAGCCAGTTTGATTCCAATATCCTTATGAATGTTGAAGTCCATGGCATCAGCGAACTTTGATCAAATATTTCAATTTAGAATTTCATACAGATTGTAACGGTTCCTTTAAATGGTTCACATGGTTCACATCACTTTCTAATCTATCACTTAAAGAGTCTAATTGAAGTTCATGGATCCACCTATTTTAACCTTCAACTTCAATGTCTCAGTGCACAATTAATGTGTCTCTACCCGTCTGCAGTTTACACCTATTTACTCAGCTACAGGTAACCTTCTACCAGTGGCGTACATACCAGGGTCGCCCCTGCGACCCGGTATGTACGCCATTGGGCCAGCCTCTTCCCCTTGGGGGGCCCAGGAGCCGACCACCCCAGGGCCCCCCTGAGGCTGGCCCTGCTGACCCCGGGTGGCCGGCCGGTCGGGCAGGAAGGTGGGCGCACGAGGGAGCACTCAGTGCTTCCTCTTCAGCTCCCTCGCGCACCGCAATGATACCGGAGCCGGAAGATGACGTCATCTTCCGGCTCCGGCATCCCTACGCGGCGCGCGAGGGAGCTGAAGAGGAAGCACTGAGTGCTCCCTCGCGCGCCCGCCTTCCTGCCCGACCGGCCGGCCACCCGCCCAGGAGCCCAGCAGCACCACTGGACCCCAGGGAGTCCCCCCAGCACTCCAAAAGGTAAGGAGGCTGGGGGGATTACATAAAAAAAAAAAAATCATGTGTGAGAGTGAGTGTTAGTGTGTGTGAGTGTTAGTGTGTGAGTGTTAGAGTGAGTGTTAGTGTGTGAGTGTGTGAGTGTTAGTGTGTGTGAAGTGTGTCTGAGTGTTAGAGTGAGTGTTAGTGTGTGTGTGTGAGTGTTAGAGTGAGTGTTAGTGTGTGTGTCTGCTAGTGAGTGTGTTACTGTGTGTGTCTTATTGAGTGTGTGTGTGTTAGTGAGTCTGTTTGATGTCTGTTAGTGAGTGTGTGTGATGTCTGTTAGTGAGTGTGTGTTTGTCAATGAGAGTGTATGTTTTGTAAGTGAGTGTGTATGTATGTCTGTCGCTGAGTGTGTCTCTGTCAGTAAATGTGTGCGTCTGTTAGCTAGTGTGTATGCGTCTCTAAGTGTGTGTGTGTGTGTGTGTCTTCAGCACTTACCTTTCTCCAGCGCCGGACTCCCTTGGTGCTGAGGATCCCTCAGCCTCTCAGCTCCGAATGCGACCGCGCACGCATTCAAACCGCCCATAGGAAAGCATTACACAATGCTTTCCTATGGACGTTCAGTGTGCTCCTCTAGCTGCTGTCAGTGAGACAGCCACTAGAGGGTGGATTAACCCTCAGTGAAACATAGCAGTTTCTCTGAAACTGCTATGTTTTCAGCTGCAGGGTTAAAACTAGAGGGACCTGACACCCAGACAACTTCATTGAGCTGATGTGATCTGGGTGTCTGTAGTGGTCCTTTAAAGGACCACTATAGTGCCAGGAAAACATACTCGTTTTCCTGGCACTATAGTGCCCTGAGGGTGCCCCCACCCTCAGGGACCCCCTCCCGCCCGGCTCTGGAAAGGGGTAAAACTTACCTTTTTCCACCGCTGGGCGGAGAGCTCTCCTCCTCCGATCCTCCTCTTCTCCTCCCCGTCGGCTGTATGCGCATGCGCGGCAAGAGCTGTGCACGCATTCAGCCGGTCACATAGGAAAGCATTCATAATGCTTTCCTATGGACGCTGGCGTGCTCTCACTGTGAAAATCACAGTGAGAAGCACGCAAGCGCCTCTAGCGGCTGTCAATGGGACAGCCACTAGAGGAAATAGGGGAAGGCTTAACCCATTCATAAACACAGCAGTTTCTCTGAAACTGCTATGTTTATGAAAAAATGGGTTAACCCTAGCTGGACCTGGCACCCAGACCACTTCATTAAGCTAAAGTGGTCTGGGTGCCTAGAGTGGTCCTTTAAGTGTGTGTGCATCTGCATGCACTGGCGTACATACCGTGGTCGCAGGGGTCGCAGCCCTGTAACACCTGCGACCAGGTGCCCACCGCCATGTGTTGCGGCCCGCGCGTGCGGGGGGGGGCCACGGATCAGTTTTTGCACCGGGGCCCCATGGGTCATGTGTACGCCACTGCCTTCTACCAAGTCCCAGTGACTCCCTTCCAATTCCCCTCAATTTATTTCCCAGTTAAAATGACTTACTTATTACTTATTACCGTCCCGGATTTGACTTTGACACTTCTCTCAGACTTATCTTACTTTTCTTATTAATTGTTGCCAAACCGGATTGGATTTGACCCTTCTCTTGGATATTCCTATGGACTGATTTACTGTTGCGGAACCGGACTGGATTTGACCCTTATAAGTTTTATTTGCACGCTCAACACTTGATTTTGTTTTATTTTTGGAGTGCAGTATAACTGCATTTTTTGGTGAACACATGTTGTTTGTAGAGTAAATTTGTATTTGCACGAATTATCACTACTACTAATTTATCTTTCCATCATGGGCAGCAAAACGTTTTCAACAATTTGAGCTACAATATCTCTTCTGTGGGATCGGATTAGACAGGCTTTCCTTCGCTCACCATGTGCATCAATGAGCGTTGGGTGCCCGTGATCCTGACACCGGTTCACCGGTTGGTCTTCCTTGCACTACTTTTGGCAGGTAGTAACAACTTTATTTAAAAATATGAAAAAACACCTTGAATCCTAGTTAAACAAAACTGTAGCATTCCAATAAAATCACCATTTAGTAGTTCCGTCTGAACCAAATGCACCATTCAAGTACTCACTGTTCTGGAGATCCATCGGGCAAAGTCAGTCCCAGGTATTTATACAAAGTAAACAGGAACAGCCAGATATATATTTTATTCACCCCTTATGGCTACTAACATCCCAACAAATAACAAAATAGTTCAACCATACTAGAGGAGGCACTTGATTGGAGACACTTAATTTCTAGTAAGTTTGCACTAGTTTCTTATTTCTTGACATTTTTTTATAGCTCTAAGAGGTGAATAACATACATGTATTATTTATTTCTGGCATGTTGTAGCCCCTGCATATCGGGAACACTTCACAAGACTTGCCATTTTCGAGATGCTTTTTTTTATATATATAAATTTTTATTTTTCATTTTAAAAATTTCGTCCAAATGCATTTTCATGAATAGATTTTACAATATGGTGCAATATATTACTTTACAATAAGTCATACATATATTTAGTGTAGCCATATTTCATACACTTGAACACTTGAACATTATCTACGTTGTCTACAATCAAACAAAAAGAAGAGAAAATAGCATACAATTCCTCTTCCTTACAATCATTTCACATTGGTGCTACCTAAGAGTGGCTATCTGTGGGAGGGGAGTTGAGTTTTTACAGCTAAGATATCTAACCCAGGGGGCCCAGATTTCATCATATTTCTCTCTGGATAACTTATTTGAGGCTAACCCAGCTTCCATCCTACATTGATAATCTATTTGTATACATATATCATGCCAGTTTAACGAACCCATATTTCTCCAATTTCTGGCCATAACTATTTTTATTGCCATAAAGGAGTGAATCATAAGAATTTTTTGTTTTATATTAACTTTTGGCAAATCTAAATGGAACAGGAACATTTGAGCCGTGATGACAGTTTGAACCTTCAAAATGGAATCCACCAAGTCCGATAAAGTTATTTTCATAGATTTCAACTCCTCACAGATGTGGGAGAATGAACCTAACTCCCTACCACATCTCCAACAATCTGGTAGAAGTGTGGGTTGAAATCTATGGAGGCGAGTGGGCACCAGGTACCAACGATATACCAATTTAAAGTACACTTCCTGTATATTCACCCCATGTATATATCTTTTTACTGATTGTAGGCCCAAAATCCAATCTTCAACCGAGGATGAAAAGTGGAGTTCCTGCTCCCATTTATTCATTGCCAACGCTTTAACTATTTGCCTTTGGCTTCTTATAAATTGATTAAATCTGGATGCGATTTTTTTTTTGTAATGGAATGCTACAAACTGGTCAAATGGAGAAGTTTCCGAAAAAACGTTTCCCATAATAAAAGATTTTATTCTTAAGAAATTAAATATTTCCTTCGAAGGGAGGTTATAATTAAACTGTAACGTTGCGAATGGCAATATTTTATAATCATTTAGAAGTTCCGCAATTTTTGCAATTCCACATTTTTCCCATCCTTGAATATTTATATTTTTTATATAAAATTTTAGACATGTTAATGGGGCATTTCTTGATATATGTTTAGTTCCATATTTTTTCTTTAAATATTTTACAATATAGATCATTGTATTATTCATCGGGTTACTAGGCCTTATATTTTTTACAAATTCACTGTCACACCACCAGAGAAATAGAGGTTCAATATTACAGAGATCTGATTTTTCAATATCTAACCAGACTGGTCTTAACATTGTAAAATTATCACATTTAATTAAGTGTGCTACCATATTGTTCATATATAGTTTCTGTATATCTGGGAAAGAAATTCCCCCTTCCTTCCAATCTCTCTGTAAAATTTCCAGTGATACTCTAGGTCTCCTGTCTTGCCATATATAATCCGAAACCTGTTTTTGAAAACCGCGTATCGTCTGGAATGAAACCCTCAACGGGAGGTTACAAAATAAAAATGTCAATTTGGGGAGTAGATAGGAGTTTACCGCTTCGATTCTTCCCAGCCAAGATAATTCCAATCCCTTCCAATTTTTTAGAGTACTCCTAAATTGGGTAGCTATTTCTGTATAATTAAGTTCACCAATTTCCCTATAATCTAGAGATAGTCTTACCCCTAAGTATTTTATATTCCTTGCTTCCCAATCACATTTAAATTCCTTTTTTTTACCCTGGGTCCATTTAGACCTTTTGTCAGAATTTGTGTTTTCGAGATGCTTTGACTCAATTGTCTAGACATAACTATTTGGCTCTTGTCTTAGTCACTCAGACTTTTCGCTTGTCCATTTTTGTGTCCAACATATGAAATTCATGTACTGACTGTTCACTTGCTGCCTAATATATCCTACGCCTTGATACTGTAGATGCCATTTAGACGATATAATCAGTTTTTCACTACACCTGTCAGTGGTTTTAATGTTGTGGCTAATCAATGTACACAGTCATGAGTAGAATGTATGTTGCTAGAATAGATACATAGAACCAGAATAACAGCCAGTAACAAATGGACACTAGTTACCCAGGTCATCAGGAATAAAATGACTAATTGAAAGACGCCATTTTACCTGCATATAAATCAGCCAGTGCTCCTGCCAGCACTTTGTAAGCACATGTTTTTCCACCCAGTGGGTCTCCAACAATCATGAAGCCATGCCGAACCAACATCATTTCGTAGATCTACAGTACCAAGAAAATATAAAGATAGAAAATAGTTTTAGCTACATAATCTCTAATTATCAAATATCATCACTGTGTTTCTTTCCTCTGAAACCAATCCTTTATCTTTGCATTACTCTGCTGAGGTAGAATTCAGTAAATTGTGTTGGACAATCGGATGCATTGAACCTTTTCTGTCAACCTCTGGTTACTATGGAAGTATGGATTGCATCCCCATCTGCATTCAGACCGATTAATGAGAACATAACATTATATCAGCTAAACCAGTAACTGGATATTAAATGGAATGTAGGATGTGTCAATAATGGCAATAAACAGTTGTATTTATTTTTTTATAATAATACAGGTCATATATTCTACATAAGTGAAAAGCATTGTGGTAAAAATTCTCCTGCTTCTTAGTCACCTGATTGAGATTCTTTACAAATATAGGGTATTTTTTATATAGAATGCAAGCTCTATTGATCATCTAAATACACATTGTCTCTCTTAAATGTGTGTCTCTAATTAGTGTGGCCCTTTACAAATACATAGTACTGATAATTATATAACTGGGCCTGTGACCTGCATTCAGATTTTTTTTTTCTCTATATTTTGGTAATTTTGTCCATGAAGCATAAACGTCACAAGTCATGCCAATACCATGTGGTGGCAGGTTATCTGCCACCATTTTCTACTGATGATTGCTTACAACTTTATTTTGCATTGTGCCAGCTAAATCAAAAGTGCAAACAGAGGTGATTTTGCAGAACACACAATATAATTCATTAAGTGTCGTAGCGATTGTTTTAACTGCTCTACAGATTTATAGCACATTCCAAAATTGGTGGGAGGCACCCAAAATGTGCTGGAGTTTATGGATAAGAGACAGAGTGACAGCTTCAAAATGTAAACAAGCTGGAGCAGACATGCTTTTAGACAAAAAAAAACACCAACTCTTTACACTCCAAACACAAAAAACACTCCAGGTTGTTGGAGTGCTTTATGTGTGTAGAGTGTGCCTTTTTTTTTTTCTTTAAAAAATTCCGCTTTCAATAGAAATCAGCACTTGTAAATGACTGCTGTAACCTCTTCTCGGCTATTGTTCACACAAACAGGGAGGCTTTTATTTTGCTACCGTTAGCTCAATTGAACTAAAGGAAGCAGCAGGCGAGATAGGCTAAAGCATACCTGCTAATAATTCTTGATAAGAATTTTTTTTGTAAATATGTCTTTTTCTACTTAAACCAGTTGGCATTCTCAATGAGCTCACACACAACGAGAGATGCAGGTAAATGTTTCTACCTTTAGCTCTCACCCACAAAGTGAGGATGTCACCTTCGGAAGGTGCAAAATATTTACTATAATATATAATAATAAATATATAATACTATATATTTATAAGAGCCTTACAAGTGGCAAAGCCACTTTAATATGCTTTCAGCTCAAAGTGCTAGCGCAGCATCTGACACAGTGTATCGACACTGTATAATCCTATGAACAAAACTAACTTTGTGCTCCACTGATGTATGAATGACTGACAGGTACACTTTAAATTCTCTTACTGCTTGTAAACTTTCACATAAATATTGATGGATATTTTAAAATGTTATTTTTAAAACAGAGAAATGTGTAATCCAGCTATAGATTCCTTTAAAAGACGTGTTCTTAAAGTTACAGTGAGTCATGAATGTTGGCGTTTAAATGATATCCCTCAACGGTTCCATTAAAAGCAGATCTAAGGCATTTGTGCTAAGGGTCATCTTAATTTCAGCAACAACTAGCTAGTGCAGTTGTTGTTACAGCTCTTTTGTAATCGATGTACCTTATTAATATCCTGACATCAATGTCATCTGAAAATGAGCAGACATAGCACTTCATGAAAACAAATGTCTATTTCCCATAATTCCTGGTTCATCTTACTGACAAACATACCCCCAAAACATCATTAGATGAGTTCCCACTTCCCACCGACGTGTCTAATAATAAATGTCTTTGTTGCATGAAGAAATTGGGTTGTTAGATAAAAATAAATAGAAAAATAATGCAATTTATATGTAAAACAATTTCACTTGTGTACATTAAACAGATTTATCTGTCTGCTTAGATTTAATTTCTTGTGTTTTGTTTCCTTATTGGTTTCAAATTAAAGTTTAAAGCATAATATTTCTATTCAAATTTAAATGCTTCAAAGTAAAACTGCAAAAACTGCACATTTTAAAGTAGTGTTACTAACTTCATAACTGTATAGCTGCAACAGCAAAAAACAGATGTTTCACCCTCATTATTTTTAGTCAGATCTAACTCGATAATTCACTTATATTGTGAATCTTGTAGCTTCACCAACCTTTATATAGGTCGCATTAATGCCTGCACCTCCAGTTATAGACTGCCCACTCTTTATGCAATAAGAGACTCATTTATTTGGATTCAACACTCAGAACCCGAATAAGCTCCCTTGATTTCATATAATGTCGAGTGCTCTTGCTACTGTAGCAGGAAGAGAATATAGCTGCCAAATAATTGCCAAAACACTATATTATTTGTAGCTAAGGTGTCAAATTAAAGTCACTATTGATTCAATGCATCTCTATGAGTAGATGGTGATTTGCCAGGGCTGTGTTTGCCTTGTGCTGTCTCTGCCCCTGATCTGCCTCCTTGACAAGCTTAGCCAATCCTATGGAAAAGCATTGTGCTTGGCTCAGAGAATCAATTCTGATAATGTCAGCCAAGCAGGCAGATCGGGGGCAGAGGCAGCAGCTGCAGACTTGAATACAAATAAGATTTTATTATATTTATGGGGCTAAGGGGGAGGCAGGGGGGCTTGATGGTGGTTTTAACACTATAGGGTCAGGAATACATGTTTGTTTTCCTGTCCCTAAAGTGTTCCTTTAAAGGGACACTACAGTCACCCAGATCACTTCAGCTCAATGAAGTGGTCTGGATGCCAGGTCCCTCAGGTTTTAACCCTTCAGATGCAAACATAGCCGTTTCAGAGAAACAGCTATGTTTACATTTGGGGTTAATCCAGCCTCTAGTGGCTGTCTTGAGAAATGCTTTTCTATGGACTCTTTGAATGCGTGCGCGGCACTTGCCGCGCATGCGCATTCGGCTCTGCTGACGTCAGACGGGGGAGCTGACGTCGGTGGGGGAGGAGAGGTCACCAGCGCCAAGGGAACCCGGTGCTGGATTAAGGTAAGCTGCTGAAAGGGTTTTAACCACTTCAGCGCCACGGGAGGGGGACCCTGAGGGTGGGGGCACCCTCAGGGCACTATATTGTCAGGAAAACCACTTTGTTTTCCTGACACTATAGTGATCCTTTAAGCTGTAGGTGCATGTATATATATTCAATCATGATTTAAATCAAATTATTTCACAAAGGATCATTTACTAGAGAGCAAATAGTTTGGAATTTAAATAAATTCAAAATTTGAAAGTAACATTTTAAGTCACAATAACCAACCCAGGAAAATTTAGGTATGGTTTCCTGTTGGTATTTTGGCCAAAGATTTGAAATTCACTTTCCCAGCAATTCACGCTCCAGTGAATAACCTTATTACTGACCTAAACAAAACAAAAAAATAAATATTTTTTGAAAAAATATAAAGGCTGAGTGGAAACTGGAACATGTATTCAACAATTGTTTTAAACTGATATTGCACACAAATTAATAAAATCTCCTAAACACTAAATCAAAGTACTAGCAAGCCTTGACACAATAGGAGTTTCCTGTGATGCTCACACTGTGTAAAGGCTGGTAATTTAGTCATTAAGGGAAGCTATGTCTGCTCAATAATTACCATAATGCTTTGCTAGCCTTTATAATGGCAAAGTATCATGGAAGTTGCAGTTCCACAAAATCTCAGAATCGACTTTTTTGGCACTTCTGCTATAGAATACACTGTCGGGAATATATATTAAGACCATGTACTTGAAAAAGAGACATTTCTACAATTCAGTTCATGAGCTTAATGACATCGTACAGTGAACGATACTAAACCTACACTTTTATGCATTGGAATAGGGAAATACAAATAAAACATTACCTGGATTATTTTCCCAATGAACCACGGAACTGACTGCAGCTTCATTTTTGCAATGTTGTCTTCGAGTGCATTAACAAATAAATCATAATCTGGTTTGGGAAGAATCACTCCAGGGAAAAGATCAGAAATAATTCCCTGAAAAATAGATAACAAGAATGAACAACCACCCTCACTATATTTTTGAAATGACACAAAATATCAACAGTTATACTTTTTTTACACAAATGGAAAACGTGCATGGTACTCAATGTATTACTGGCATGTACAGGTTTTTGTTTGTTTTTTTGTCAGATTTGGAACCTGGGGACCTGGCCATCTGTACCAGATCAGTTTATTTATTTATGACGTCGGTGGGGGAGGAGAGGTCACCAGCGCTAAGGGAGCCCGGTGCTGGATTTGTAAAATTTTGCAGCAAACTCTAAAGCACACAAACTTCTCTTCAAGAATGCCAGCTATAAGCTTCTCTCTTCTGACTTGCCATTTACCTGGAGAACCATTCATTTCCTATCAGCTATACGCAACACATTCTAAAAAGCGTCAGTGTCCAACTATCCTCGACCTATTCACACATCATCTCCTGCTAGTCACACACCAACTAATCACTTTTCAACACAACCCATCTATATCCAGTCACTGCTTCCCCGACCCATCCACATTCCATTTTCACTTACATAAATGTTCAACCCAGCACCACACCATACCTTATTCGACTAACTCAGGTTCAGCAAGAATTGTTCCCCAAAACCCACTTACTGCATCCCACACTAGCTAATGATTCCCATAACTCATTCCAACAGACCATTAGAGACCCCTTCCTCCTCATCTCATTCTACATCTCTTTTTTGGCTCCTTCTCACTCATAAACTGCATTCATCACTTTAGAAACCCACTTCCAAATTAGAGTTCCCCCTCTCCAACCAATTGGAGACACACTATCATCCTGTATATATTACAGATACATACCTGTCCCTATAACAAGCATCTACCTTCTCTCTCTGTAACAGATCCCCACACCTTCACATTAACTCTTCATAAGACATCGTCCCTACCTTTATTTCCTCTTTCTAAAATATTTCCATCTTCTTCTCACCCCCTCTTCATAATAGATCCCTCCTACCCATTAATCCAACCATTTCTCATCTATTTAGAAGATCCCCTCTCTTCCGTTATCATTCTAGATCTCTATTTTCCTTCCCTCTACATTAAAAATGTCCTTTCCATTACAGATCCCCTTCCTATAGTAACCACGATTAATTCTGAAGCTATCGATGTGGCTGTTTATCTACAAAGAGATTGCATGCTTTTGATTCTATAATTTCTGAAAATACAACCAAAATTAAAATTGAAAAAAAGAATAAAATATCCACTGATTATGAAAGGCTTGTTGAAGAACCACATAGTTAATGAGAGAGTACATTTTTAAAGGTTGAAAGAAAATCCATGAGAAGTTTCATTTTGTTGGTGTGAGATTTCTCAGATCACTAACTCTCATTTGCCAGATCGTTAGTGCTAGAGGTAGCGGATAGTTAAACGAATGAGTTATGGATCTGTTTTATATGCCAATGTTCTTTAATAAAACATTACTCTGCATGTCAACGCTGAATAGCTTTATGAGTCTATAATGTTGCATTTCTAGGCTAAAGACTATAAAACCATAAATACAAATTAGTTTCTTTTTTTTTCAATTTAGTAATAGCTGTTAAAGAAAGCATGCAGTCCAGACAATCAAAAATGATTTAAAATTAAAAAAAATATATACAATATCTTGCAAACTTCACTGACCTTGAGGTTCAAGATAATAATTTATTTCCTTCATTCCATACAAAGTATAACAGTAATGCAAATAATTTGGGTTCGAGAATTAGCAGGGATAGCAGGTTTTAAAAAGAAGTTTAAAAAGAGTTTTAAAAAAGAAGCGCATCTCTCTTATAAGCAGCTATTTCAATGGAAGTGCTGAAAGGACTAGATCTAACACATAGAGAACACATAGATCTAACTAACTGTACTGATCATTAGTTGCAGTGGTTGACAATGCTGGGGTTTTGACATTGTATCTATCACCTTGAGACAATATGACAGCTAAACACCTAACATGTATGGATCTGTTCACATGTAGAATGATACAGCTATGTCTTCTCCTTTGATAACAGTTCATCAGGGATGACGAATGTTCAGCCTCTCTCCTTTTGAAAAAGAAGCAAACACAAGTGTGGAGAGGAACAACGTGGTCGAATTCCAAAAAATGTTTACACCCTAGTTGCACTTGTCTTAACCCAACTATCCAGAGCTCTAAGAAAGCAATGCTACCTACCCTGTAGACCAGGGGTAGGAAACATTTTAGCAGCACTGTGCCGAAATATGATTGTGATGTCCCGTAGCGTGTCGGTCCTATTTCTTTAAATTGAGGTGTGCATGTTGCCATATTCTGCTTGTGTTATTTATACTGCATTTGCTTTGTATCGTTGTATTTGTGCTTATATGAGCTATTATATTGTATATGTTCATTAATAGTTTGTGGTATCATGTATAATACCTATGAATTTGGGTTGTGTATGGGGGCTGCTTGTGGAATTGTCACATTGTGTATTTTGTAGTGTGAGTATGTGTGGGACTGTTTGGGGTATTGCATGTGAGAGGCTGCATGTGGGGTTGTGTGCATGTATGTGGATTGTTGGTGGTGGTGTGTTTGTGTGGACTGTGTGTGTGTTTGTATTATTTGTATGAGAGGAGGGTTATCCTGCAGCTCTGAGGCTTCCCTGGGTTTTAGTGGGGACCGGGCTGGCCAGGTACAGCTCAAGGACAGAAGCTGCAACAGGAAGCTATGGGCTGCTCTACTCCAGTGTGGATTCCCATTCACAAGTGCTGGGAGGAAGTGATCTAAGATCCCTTCCTCTACGTGCTGCAATGCATAAATGGAGGATTGTCCTTCACCACCTTTTCGTATTAGCAGATATCTGAAGTTTCACTGGGACTCCTGACAGGCCAGAGCCTGTTTGGCTCTTGTAGCCTTGAGTGCCGTGCAAAGGCACCTCGAGTGCCGTGCATGACACTAGTGCCGTAGGTTGCCTACCCCTGCTGTAGACCATCGTACAGGGCCGGATTAACATAGGGACTGATGGAGCTGCAACTCCAGACCCATGCCCATAGAATAGGCACAATAAAAAAAAAAATAAAAAAAAAAAAACACACTTTGTGGCATGTTCCCTTTCTTCTACACTTACTACATACACCTTTTTTGCTGTCCCAAACTATATACCAGGAGCTTCTGCTCCGCTCACCGACATCCTGTTTCACTGGATGCTGCTGTTAGGGGGTATGGATTTACATGAAAGATGAAAGCGAGAGATTAGCATAGAGTATGTGTTTTCTTATAGCTGCCTCCTGTGAGCTCCCTTCTAGCACCATTTCCATCAGATACATGATGCTTGGGAGGTATAACTGTTTTAGTGTTTTCTGTCCCTTAGATTCTGTAATTAGGCCCATCATAATTGTCAGCACCAGGCCCACTGGGCTCTTCATCTGGCCCTGCTATTGTACACTTGTAATCTGGACATAATAAACCCAAACTAGGTATTTAAATCAAATGTTAAAGGGACACTGTAGTCACTATAACCACTTTGTCTCTTTGAATTGGTTATAGTGCCTGGAGTGCCCTGGCACTGTCCCTCCATTCACTGTTGCACCATGTTTATGCAGTATGCCACAAAATAAGAGTCCCTGGCCACCCACAGTCCGGCCCCTTCTGTATGTGTAGCTAAGGCAGAGATTACACACTTCCTTGTTGTCATACCCCTTCATACCGTCAGTTGGAGCTCTGACAGGTTAAAAGCAGTCAGCTGACACTCTCAGCCAATCACAGCTGCCCATTGCTGCTCAGGGTAATACTTCCTTATTAGCCAAAGCAGCACAGAGGGAATGGACTGCCGGGGTCTCTTGTTTAGCATTAAAACATTACAACATTAAAAACTGTTTAATGCTGAAAGAAATGATGGCACCAGGGGACTCCATACACTATAACCAGTTTAATGAGATGAAGCAGATACAGTGCCTACCGTGTCCCTTTAAGTCTCCTAGTAGTCTTTAATAAATGTAAGGATAGATAAACTGTCCATTGGATATCCATCACACACATCCAACTGTGATAAACCTCATGACACAACCTTGACAGGAACCTTAAATTGTCAAAATGCACATTCTTGATACCTCCATACACATACAAAGGTAAATTGAGCGGAATACACTAGCTTCTAGTCCTATATGAAAATAACTATTTAAATAATCATTTTCCAAATCATTTTTTGCAAAGCATGATTATATTTCTTGTACTGCAAGCAGCAAAATATATGCAGATTGCGTGCATCATTATAGAATTAAATTCATGATTTCTTTCCTAACAGATTTTCCCCCTCTTAAGTAGAGGCTGATTCACAGATCTTTAATTATGAGTACTTGAAACCTACAGACAAGCTCTCTGATTAGGCCCCATTAGCAATCCATTAGACACCCCTTGACACAAAGACACAAGAAGATATTCCATCACTTTTGCAAATAATATATAACTCCTCAGAGGTCAGGGAACTTTGGATTAAGCCTTACATTTAGCGATAAGTGTCCAATTATTATAGTACTGGTGACTTAGAAGTAAACTGCATTTCATTTTATTCAAGGTTACGTATGGTTTGTTGGCATAGAAACACATTTACACAATTAACAGTAAAACCCCCCAGCTATTATTGATAATTGTGTTTTGATATGTGCATGTTCGAACATGAATCTATAACCATTTGCTATGCTTAACGTCTTCACGACCGGAATCATGTACACTTAAATTCCAAAGTACACAGTAAAACTCCAGAATAGAGGACTTCAAATTTGTTAATAGCAAAAATGTTTCTTTGCAAATTGTGCACTAGAAACACTCAGACAGCTTGCAGTGCATAGGGACTGCTAGCTACGATGCTGCAAGCATCAGAGTGCTGAATACAGAGAGAGAGACTAGTTCTCGTTATACAGCTCTCTGTAGTGTCGGTCCGATGGAGGTCAATGAGGTGAAGTGTGGTTTCTATAGCTAGTCACTCCTCAGCCTGTATTCACAGGGAGCGCGGAGAGGATTGTATATAACTTTACATTTTGCTGTGTTCTAAATGAAAACACAGAATAGATGCCTGCCGGTGCTGCTGGGCAAGGACACAGCTACCCTCATTGCCAGAGAGGAAAATACTTGGTGGGTGACTGATGCAGACATGAGAGAGGGGAGATCAGAAAGCATGTTGAGAGAATGGCAACAGTGACCAGACAGTCTCCCAGCCCACTCTGGTTTCTCTAGTCCATCATAATATGAATTCACATGCACTTTGTATCACAATGAAGCATAGAAGCAGCTTGTGATGATTTTGGCAGCTGCTTTTACAGCACACTGCCACCTCAACACAACTGGGGAAAGTGTGCTTGCAGGCCAATGGCAGCCAGAAATAGTTATGGAAAGATATGAATTTATGTGCGTGCTCCTGTTTCAGTGTGTCAATTACTAGACACAAAGTAATGTGCGCTCATATGCAAATACTTATCTACTGTATCCAGTCCTTAGAATGTAGTAGTATACATGATACAAAAAAAAAAAGAAGAGATTATATGCAGTTTAAACTAATAACAGATAGTATTACAAAGCGCACAAATTAAATGTAAAATATCTAAATTAGAATTTTGGACAAAAAGTTTTAATGTTAAATAACATTAATTCATTGCAAAATACTAAAGAAAACATGTCAATCCCATTTGTAGGGTTACCATATCCACTAAGTTTTCAGGGACACATATAATTTTTACACATGTAATGCATATTCTCCAGGATTCTTTATTGTGTAATTATGAATCTTATACACCTTCTTCTGAATTCAACATACCCTTTTCATGTGCTGCCCAACAATATGTATACGTGATACGTCCCAGAAAACATGGTGGATGTGGTAAACCTAAATATACACTATGTGTAAATTGGTGAATAGATGCAAAGAAACTATTTTTATGTAAAAATGACTAAGAAACACGTGCATATGAGATCCCTTTGCATTTGGTAGTGCTAGTAACTTACTAGACAGAGAGCCCCAATTTGGCTCAATGTAACAATGCCCAGATATAAGATGTTATTCTCTGGAACGAAGACCACTACGTTTTTCGGGTTTTCCAAAAGAGATAAAAGATATTCTGCTGTAGATCATCATAATAAATATTTTTTTTTGCATCTATTCATCTATTTACAAATTGTATATATCGATTTATACATCTTTTCTTTTTTTTAGTATTTTGAGATTAATTAATATTATTTAACACAAAGACTTTTCTTCCAAAATTCAGATTCAGATATTTAACATTCACTATATGCACTTTACAATATTATTTGTTTGCAATTAATATTATTTAACATTAAGATTTAGATTAAATTTAGATATTTTACATTCACTGTATTCACTTTATAATTCTATTTGTTATCCGTTTTTAATTAAATTTGTTATCACCACTATCGTTGGTGCATATTATCTATTTTTTGTTTCATGTACAGTATACTACTACATCCAATGGATTGGATACAGTGGATAATTAAAGTATTTGTATATGAGCGTACCTCACTTTGTTTCTTGTAAGTGTGATTATTTTGACTGGTGTGAAAGGGAACAGCCACAGGACACTTTTGCAGCTCACATTTTGTTCACAATTATTCTCTTGTGCATGTATCATTCAAAGACTAGGTTTACAGCAAATTCAATGAGGTATATATTTTGCTCATCCTGAAATAGTCATAAGAGTTTGTTGTACGTGCCAAATAGCCAACTAAAAGTTACCAGTAGGATGTGCTACATTTTTTACAATTACAAGTTACAATTTTTTTTTTGTATTTTTGCCAGATCGTTGATGCAAATAACCTTAAAGATGAACTGTCCCTTCCAGAGAGGTAATAGTTCCTTATTCCTTAAAGTAAATACTTTGATGCCTTGGACATACTCATGCCCCTCGTATACCTACTGCAAAAATACTGTAAGTGTTCATGCGAGCACAGCAATTTCTCCAGAAGTTCTGTGCTAATGACACTGCTGGGTTACTTGATTTACACAGCTTGCCTGGCAAAGCTTGTAAATTAAATGCAAAGCGAACTATTAAGAAAGTTAATTTGTTAGCACAACAAATGTCTATCTTTTAATTAGCTGTTTGTACTGTACAAAAAGATTGGGTAAGTGCCAGTTGCATCAGGCACCATGTAGGCACATACTTATGTACAGCATTACAGAATGAACACAGGGCATGAGAGCACCTGGAGAGGGAAACATTGGTTCCAGGATATGGAACCAATGAGGTAAATCTCTTGTATCCTTAGCACTCCCTCTGCACACCAGTATGTGTTTAAATAGGGTTTACGGGGTGAGAAAAGAATTAGAATAAGAAAAGAGAAGTAACAGTTCATTGTAGTTATCCTGAGGGAGCAGGGCCTGACCTTCATGGCGGATAGACTAACTTCAAGAAAGCTCCACACATCAGTGGCGTACTAAGGGGGGGGCGGTCCGCCCCGGGTGCCAGCCGGGTGGGGGGTGCCATGACCGGCCCCGCCGCCCCCCCCATGCTGCAGCCGCCCGAGCGCTCTGTAAAGAGCCTCAGGCGGCTGCAGCATTGCCCGGGCGGTGCGTCCACGAGGGCGGACCGCACCGCCCGGGCACAGCATGAGGAGAGGCTGACAGGAGGGAAACGCTCAGCGCCCCCTCCTGTCACTCCCTCTGTAGTAGCGTGGCCGAGCTCTGTATAGTCGGCGGGTACAGGGAGCATCTGTCTCCTGTACCCGGCCGGACTAACAGAGTGCCACGCTACAACAAAGGTAGGGGACCCTGTAAACAGGGAGGGATGAGAAAGAGAAGAAAGAGGGTGAGAAATGAAGAGGGATGAGAGAAAGAAGGGAGAAATGAAGGGTGAGAAAAAGAGAGGAGAAAGGGGTGAGAAATGAGGGGGTGAGAAAAGAGAGAGAAGAAAGGGTGAGAAATGAAGGGGTGAGAGAAAAGAAGAGAAGAAGAAAAGGGAGTGAGAAATGAGGGGTGAGAAAAGAGAAAAGAAAAGGGGTGAGAAATGAAGGGGTAAAGAGAAAAGGAGAAAAGGGGAGTGAGAAATGGGGGTGAGAAGAGGAGAGGAGGGTGAGAAGGGGGGGTGCTTGAGAAAAGAGGAGAAAAGAGGGTGAAAAGAAAAGAGGAGAAAGGGGGTGAAAAAGGGGGGTGAATTAATTATAGGGGTGGATTAATTATGGAGGGTGGATTAATTATGGGGGGTGGATTAATTATGGGGGTGTATTAATAATGGGAGTGGATTAATTAAGTGGGGGTGGATTAATTATGGGTAGTGGATTAATTAAGGGGGTGTATTAATTATGGGGGTGTATTAATTATGGGGAGTGGATTAATTATGGGGAGTGGATTAATTAGTGTGGATTAATTATGGGGGAGTGGATTAATTAAGGGGGTGGATTAATTAGTGTGGATTAATTAAGGGTGTGTGTATCAATTAAGGGGGGTGGCTTAATTAAGGGTGTGTGGATGAATTAGTGTGGATTAATTAAGGGGTATGGTTTAATTAAGGGGTATGGTTTAATTAAGGAGTGTGGATTAATTAAAGAAAACCTTTAACATTTTTTACGGGTTTTTTTTTTTTTTTTTTGGGTCGGGTGCCAAATGCTCTAGGTACGCCCCTGCCACACATGCCTATCATTAGTACCTGAATTTTAGCTTCTTCTTGCTTTCTATGCAACACTAATGCTGCCATATGGGTTCCTTGGTTAGAACTGCCTATCCAGGGCTAGCTGACTGACCTACCGCTAACATTGTGTGGCCTAGCGATTACTCTGGGCAACAGGGGGTGGCTGACCTCCTTATCAGAGGCACCCTGAGATCCCCTTGGTGTTCCTTTGGACCGGTGGCGGTTATCCCGGTCTACACCCCGTAGGTCCTATTGCTTAACCTACAATACGTGGAGAGCTGAATTGAGCTGTGGAGATTCCGCTAAGATGACAGGTGCCACGTGCACTACTGCTACCTATAGGCTGGACCAAATCTTCATGGAGTTTTGGCAGAAGTTGTATCAATGTCAGCAATATCCAGTTCAGCAGGAGCGGAGTGAATACTTATCCTAGAGATTACAAAGTTATGCACTTCGCCATAAAGAATACACATGCAACGTATACCCTTAATGGAAGCGAATTAGGGATAACAACACACGAAAAGGACTTGGGAATTGTTATAGACAACAAACTATGCAACAATGTGCAATGTCAATCAGCAGTGGTCAAGGCCAGTAAGGTATTGTCATGCATGAAAAAGGGCATTCATTCTCGGGACAAGAATATAATTTTGCCTCTTTATAAATCACTGGTAAGACCCCATATTGAATATGCTGTGCAATTTTGGGCAACTGTTCTAAAGAAGGCTATTATGGCACTAGAAAAAGTGCAGAGGCGGGCTACAAAATTAATAAAAGGTATGGAACATATCGGCTATGAAGAAAGGTTAACAAATTTAAACCTATTTAGTTTAGAAAAACGTCGCCTGAGAGGGGATATGATAACATTATACAAATATATTCGGGGCCAATACAAAACATTGTGTGGAAATCTATTCACAAACCGGACTTTACATAGGACACGAGGCCATGCGTTTAGACTGGAAGAAAGAAGATTTCGCCTAAGGCAAAGGAAAGGTTTTTTACTGTAAGAACAATCAGGATGTGGAATTCTCTGCCTGAGGAAGTGGTTTTATCAGAGTCCATACAGATGTTCAAACGGCTACTAGATGCATACTTGCAAGAACAGAATATTCAAGGATATAATCTTTCAATGTAGGGTAATAACTGCTTGATCTAAGGATAAATCTGACTGCCATTCTGGGGTCAAGAAGGAATTTTTTTCCTAGCTTGTTGCAAAATTGTGTTTCAAACTGTTTTTTTTTGCCTTCTTTTGGATCAACAGCAAAAAACAAATGTGAGGTAGGCTGAACTTGATGGACGCAAGTCTCTTTTCAGCTATGTAACTATGTAACTAATTACCATCGCAGATCTTACATATCTGCTTAACAGCAGTATTTTTAGTATTGTGTCTGTTACCCCTGCCTCTTACACATAACACAGGCAATGCAATTACTCTTGTAGTTATTATTAACACTGATGTTCTTGACTTCTTCATTAATAAGTCACACGTGCTGTCCTTGGTGGATTGCTAGGCATCTGACCGCTGTCTATCTCAGGGGCCTCCTGGGTGATAAGTCTATGGGCTTCAAGCAAAGGGGTTATGTTTCCATAAAGTTAGTTTACTCTACAAATGTTACCTGCACCTATGCCTACCACAACTAGATGGTTTAGTCTAATTCTTCCCATGTTTATATTAGTTTCCCTACCAGTTCATTAATACTATCTAAAAAAAAAAATAGATATTTGTTTCGTACGGAACTGAATGTGTTTTCATTTTATATCTCACTCGTGCACCAAGCTGCAATATGCTGTTCCCACATTTTTCTATAAATATACCATCCTCACAGCTCAATAAAATAAAGATTGACCAAAAAAAATAAAAAAATTAAAATTTTAAAAATTGTTACCCTGAAGTTTAGTGAAATATTTATGGAAACACATGGAAATTTCTGAATTACATATCAGACAAGTCCTCCTTCTTGTGGTTAAAAATAGCTTCTTTATGTCTTATAATATTTTTTACCAATGCACCCAGGTATCCTTTCTCTTCCCTGTGCAGGTCCAAGCATTGGCCAGTAGATGGAGTAAAAGGGGGCGGACCAATGAAGCAAGTTGTGTCACTGGCGCCACCCAAAGGGACAGGCCCTCCCAGAGAGAAGGATGGGTCAACACGAAGGATGACTCACACCAGACTGCCTGTCAATCATCCATGACAGCACACCATGCAGAGAGCGCGGTTTCAGTGGTCTCTGCAGGGTCCTCTTGCCCTGAGCATAGCACAAGCGTCTCTAATGTTGGGACAGGACCCCAAAATCAAGACTGTGCTGTGCCAAAATCAGAACAGTTGGGAGGCATGCCTTCAATTTCTCAAAGTCAGCTGTAGCCAAATAAAGTTCACAGAATCGGTTGCTATATTATTCTTACCCTTTGCTCATTTCTCATAAAACAATATTATAACACTTTAATTAGACTTACCTGAAACAGAGGAACGTCCTGTGCCAGGAATTTTGCCAAGTTCACATCCAGCAGAGCACGCAATAGTAACACACTCTCATTTTCCTCTGGGTATTTCAGTTTGAGGTTTCCAGCTGCCGTAAGAACAGATTTTACTGCTCGCATCCCGTAGTCGTAGTGATGTTGCGATGATAACTGCTCAGAACACAATTTATATGTGGCAACAATTTTCTGGGCCAAGCTGAAAGATACAATAAAACAACATAATGTTTCAAGTACTCAAAATACAATATATATTAACCTTTAAAGAATGGAAATAAAGCAAGCGTTGCTTAATACATATTATTACATATTCTGCTCCTTCACATATAATAATTACTCAAACCAGCATGGCAGGTGTAATATAAACCTATGCACAAAACATTCATAATACCTAGGTACTTTAGTTAGATGTGCATTGTCCTCAGGCATCGGGTCTTTTGATGTACACCTGCAGCCTCTACTATGTGATACAATACGAAGTGGGCACATTTGTATCCTCTCTGCTACAACCCATACCATTGATGGCTAATCTTGGCAACCCAGATATTTCTTAACTACACTTTCCACAATGATCTAGCTGACCTTAAAATTACCGTCTAAATACCAAAGTCACTTAAAAGTGATTATGGAAAATATTCACTGCCCCCTATTCTGTCACAGTTGAAAACACTGTAATTTCTGATAAATTGCACTGTTTAAATTCTGAGGTTTCTGGACCACAGGCAGGGGCTTCGGACTAAAATAGAGTCAGTAACTGAACCTATTTTACATCCGCCCTCAGCATGCAAAGTGTTGATATAATGCTTATCATAAAGAAATAATGGATTGTCGGATTGCAACGTTACCCACACATACATTGTATGTCTGCTTTGCTTGTTTATGATGACATTTGATTGTACAAGCTTGATTATTTATAGAAGGAAGGTAAGGCTACGGTGAGGAATTTGTCTAAGTGCTGGATTATAGTAAGTTTAACAGCGTTTAAAGATTTTTTTTTTTTTTAAGTGTCTCTAAATCTAAAATATAAAGCAACACAAAGGACTAAAACATATATTTTTATTAGACCGTTCCTTTAAAAGACTTGCAATGCATAATGGGTTGCCAAGGACAGTCATCACTGGTCTAGACCTTTCATATATCACCATTAGGCGCTCATTTATAAACCCATATTAATTTGCTCTGTGTGTATAGCAGACACAGCATATTAGTAACTAGTGGCATAATACACAACCATATGGGAACTAGAGGTGAGGGTGGAAAATAATTTTTGTTAAGCTGATTTGCTTAAAAGAAATTAAAAGCGAGGCATATAAAAAAAAACACAACAAAATGTGATAATACAGATGTACACTATTAATGGGAATATACACAAATATTGTTCATAAAATACTGGTGTATAAGGTTCATTAAAGAAGGTCATCACACATCACAGTTCAAGTCCTTGATTAGATTTTTCAGATTTTTCAGACCACAAAGCCAGACAAATAATGATTTATAAACAATAGTAACTAGGAGCATTGCTTGGGTCCAGAAACACCTGGAGCTTGGTCCCAAAGGATAACAGAGAGGAGGGCATTTGTCATGACATATGAGCTTGCTGCAGATGCTCTCCATGTTGAAAGAATAGCTGGAAACATGTACATTCCACACAGTCAGGTATTCAACGGTATTCCATATGCAATTGATCCTGCATACGGAGACACCAGGAAACTGTCCTCACCATCGCAACGCAAGTGCACCATTAGATGCACTCGCACTTTGCTGAGAGCACCACAAGTATTCAGAGTGTTCTTCAGTAGTGCCTTTGCATGCGCTGACTGACGCTTGCCTTCTTCGGGCATCCTGTCTCTTTACAGTTGTAACTGCAAATTTTGGGCACCACCGACGTTTCCACTTGAGACCAGAACAACCCCCTGCCCAGAGTTCATATCTCACAGTGTTGTGAGGTATATGATTACCATATGTGGGCCTGGAGGTTCAGCTCCAATAGTACCTACATTAATCTGAGCTGCAATGCAATATAGTTGCCTCTTGGCACTTTTGTTGAATGTAGAAGGAAGCTCAAACAATCAAAACCAGAGCCTCTCTAGTCCGGTCCAAAGAAAAGTGTACACAATTAGAAGAGGGTGGAGCACCTTAAAAAAGTGTTGGTAAGTATGCTACTGGACATAAAAAAAAAAAAATCCAGTACAACCGGTATATAGTATAAGAGGAGATATAGTAGTGAGCTCTACTTCTATGCACCTGGGCAGGACAATCCCTGCCTGAGGATATATGGTGTATCATTGGGTCCAATGGTGAATAATTTTGATAGTATGCAAAATAAGCAGAAAACAAACCCAAATCTAGTCTATTTGGTATGGGAGGTGGAATAAATAACTGAAATGCACTCACAATGTGTGGAGCCTCCTCGTGGCTCCCAAAAAACAGAATAAAGTGATACAATTCCTACTCTAGGAACTTAAATGTCTGAGGTTCTCATGATGGTATTGGTGTAGAGCAAAATAACAGGTTTCCTCAATCCTCAGAGCTTAGGTGGTATGTTCCCCACCAAGAAAATTAATCTACAAACTCCAAAAGAAAGTCAAGATAGTCCAGGAATGTTGCAAAATTCACTAATTTACCAAAAATAAAAAATAAAACATTAAAAGTGAATAAAACAAGTAGAATAATAATACTGAACAGTTTCACTAGTGGCAACACTTTTTTTAAAGAGTTACATGAACCTGGACACAAATTGTTTAAATAAGGAGCACAATTTCAATTTTTTTCAGAAAGAGAAGGCTTGCGAAAGGCTGCAGACTAGAGATCTGCTGCTTTCACAAGCTGTTTTTACATATACCCCAATAAAAAGCATATATTAAACGCATACATGTTTTCATTGGGAGCATATCTACTAAACAGAGATTTTAAACTTTTTGGCACTTTTCTCTTTAATGAGCTAATGGATAAAGGGAATTGTTTAATGGTTCTCTTTAATGTACTTACTTTAATGTACCTACTTTTATAAATATTTTACTTTCTTCAATGTTTTATGCAGCTGCCATTCTGGCTGAGTTCCAATTTATGCTGAAGAAATATTGAGCTGAATGTTTAATATCTTTCTTTGTAATTCAGCATTACAAAATGTTCCAATAACGTGCACCTTGGTTACATGGATATTAACACAAGTAGAGATAAAAACATCATCAGAGTATTTTATTAGTTTTGTTGAGTTTACTTACTCCATGTTTAACCCTATAAATCAGTTAGCCTTTAGTGAGACATGATTAATTATATTTGTAGATCTTGGATTATTCATTTCTAAATTGTTTGCGTTCCTGAAGCATTTTCACTGCAAGTGAGATAGTGTTTGCTTTATGTTCTTTAATGCCTCTCTATTCATCAGGAACCCCCTGATTACTTATGGAGTCACTAGAGTTTAAAAAAAATAACTGGTTTCTTTTACAGAAGCTAAAGCTATTTTTCAAATGCACTTAAAATTCTGGAAAATAAAAAAATGCATATCAGTTTTTTATGATTAATGCATTCAATCAGTTTTGAACTAATCTAGTAGAGAAAAACATGGAGTGTTGGATTATGTTTGCAAACTAAGGGAGCAGAAAAATAAATGTCCAGGTGCAAAAATGAAAACGGAACTTTATTTATAACTAGAAAACAAAAAAGGATTATAATAAAACCACTAACGTGTTTCACTGTATGTAAAGGCTTTTTGAAAAAGAATCTCAGAGCGGATGTAAAGCTCCATTGAATGTAAGTGGCTCTCCACGTATTGTTGGGTCCATATACAAAGTGACATTCCACCATTGAATTTTCGTTTGTTCCTTTTTGTCTTTCATATACATCTACTGGAAGCACAACCACCCCCTACTGTGAACTATTATCAATTCTTTAGCCAGGAAGAGAGACTCTTGGATTGTTTCAACTACATATTTACAGAACTGATCTAGTGCTTGATCCACTGTTTGTATTACATATTGAAAGGTATAGAGACATATTACTGCACCTTAGAGTGGCTGGGCTTAACCCAAACCAGAATAGTCTAAAACAAGCCAAGGTCAGGGAGACCGAAGGAATCATAACAGAGTAGACAAGCCAAGGTTCAAGGAAAGCAGAATGGAGAATGGTCAAAAAGTTGAAATATTGTCACAGGGCACCCCAAACCCCAGATACCTGGCTGGATTTGAACTCACAGCTCCAATATCCCAGTCAGGTTCTCTACCATGCTTTCCACCAGGGGGATTCAGTGTCTATCTGCATTATTCTGCTTCCTGATTCCTTGCCTGGATGGAGCAGTGCTGATCCACCTGCAGCCCCTTACCAATTAGGGTCAGCTGCTCCTAATCAGTAGGCTGTAAAGGCCAGCTCTGTCTGAGGCCTGGTATCTAGTCGTTTTGTTTGTTTGGTGTTTCCTGCTGGATCTTTGGTATTCTGCCGACTGATTTCCTGGACTTTGACCTCTGCCTGCCTTACTGACTACGATACTCCGCTGCCAGCCCTGACTTCTGCTTCTCATCTGATTACCACTTTAACTGTACTGTGTTTTTGCCTTCTCCTTGTGCCATCTCCTGCAACTGGGCTCCAACTCCTGGTAAACTGTTACAAATATAAACAAGAATATAAAGTGCTGTTGGATGACCACAGTGGAAAACCATGACAGGGAACAAAGTATGATGTACTCCAACCATGTCAGATACTCCTGACTCACTATTAGCTCTCAGTTCAGTGTACACAGAGTTAAAGCACCAGGACACTGATGGACTCATTATATTTGCATCGGTCAATATAATTAATCTGTCCCCACGTACAGGGGAAGGGATCAAGCAATTGAAGTACCCTCGCATTTCTGCCGCAATGGATGTCTGTGAGGGGGGCCTGGCTCTGAGGGCTGATTTGGATGCCGCCAGACTGGTGTTCTACCGGGCGCTAGTGAGCTGCAATGCAACATGTAACATGGCCGGCGGCATGCTCAAAATAATAGTGGGGTGGCAGCGGCGCAAATTTGGTAGAGTGATAGAGGGGAGGCACAAACGATCATAAATTCATTGCCGGCGCCCCCCTTAAGCAGCGCCCTAGGCGGCCGCCTAGTTGGCCTATAGGAAGCGCCCTGTCTGCAGTGGTAATATGGTGCCAAAAAGTAGAGTAACTGACATGGTTAACAGAAACAACAAACATTAGATATTAAAACAGATTTAAATCCGAATCAGATCAATCCTCAGAGTCCCAGTCCCAGTCCTGTAGTGTGGAGCTTCACAAATAGCCAAAGCATGAGTGTCTCCGGTCTCATCTACAGAGTGACTGAGCACTTTAAAGAAGATGGTGGGCACTCATGTTAAAGGAACAGCACACCCATAGAGCACTTCAGCTTGATGAATTGCAATATATCTATGAAGTACACATTTAAAATTTCCATTTATAAAGGTGCCTACTTCATTGTGAAATTAGCACTTTTATAATTATAACTAGAAATGCCTCCCCAGCTGGAGAAGTTCACTTCCTTCTTCCATCAATTCCACTAAGGTAATTGAAGGAGCAGATGCACTCTACTAGAGCACGCTTTACTTTCAAATTAGCCCACAAAGAATTCTGGTTTCCCTCTGTGATGACTGCAAGATCATTTTATTTTTTTTTTGTATTTTGTGATCACCTATATGTGTCTGTCGATGAGCAGCCTCTGATTGGTGACTTCTCTGCGAAGAGACTGAAAGTCACCACTACCCAAATGGCAACTCAATGGCAGGTTCCTGAAATTCTTTCTTAAAGGAGACTACGCATGGCAAAACCTTTAAAATCTGTCCCAATTTTTGACGTGCCTTGATGTTCTCAAGAAAGCTTCTGCAGACAGTCACCAATGAGGGGGAGGGGCCATGCATAGCTGAAACCTATTACAGACTCAAAGAGCCAATTATTTATTTTTTTTCATTTTGACACCACATAGGCAATGGCATGAGTATGTTAATCCACTTTTTCATATATTACCACCCCAGTAAAATAATCTTGTGTTTCAAAACAATTGCAAATATATTTTTCCCACACAAAACCTGATACAAGGATCCCTATGGTGCTGCTATAAGGATCCCTATGGATGAGCCCACCACAGAGCACAACACTGGAAAAAAGGTGGCATGGGTGTGAGATTCAAGCATAGTATGAATTTACAACTCTTATCTAAGGTGCAGGCAAGATGCAGGAGCAGTTGCAAGAATAAAACTGATTAAATCAAGGCTTATCAATAATGATAGGCCCAGCTGTGCTAGCCTGAATGCTGAAGGGCCTAGATCTGAATGAACTTCCAGCATACTAATACATCATGACGCATCACAGACACAAAGTTCCTCTACTCTTTGGTCTTTAGAGGATGTACCTTGCCATTCACATTCTCTTATTATGCTACACAAACCCGTCATTCTGCTGCTCGAGGAGTTTGAAAAATGGAACATCTAAGGGAATTCGAAAGCCCCAAAACAGGAATAGCAGATAAAGGAAAAGATTGCTTTTACTGCTTCAGATTTTCCCTGCTTACATAATATGAAAGTCATTCTACGTTCACAGTCATGTTTCAACACCCACAACAGAAAACAATTCGCTATATAGTTGTGGGCTCACATGTGAATCATTACAGGTTTGATATTTCAAGTCATACGTTTGTTATTCAGATTGATCTAACATATGTTTAAAATACTTTTTGAGTCTTCGTTATTATTCTTACAACCTATTGAGAATAGATTGTATGTCATTCAATGTCGGCACTCGGCATGAATCCCCTGGCTGCCCAGAAGTTGTCAGGCCCAAAGCGTGAACAGTGTGGGAAGACCACTAAAGTTTCATGTGAACCAGTATGTGATTTGCTGTAATGTTGGAGCATGCAGACATAACATGTATGGTAGATTATTATATACTCCTTAGTAGAGATGTCGCGAACCATTCGCGAACTTCCCGCGAACGGTTCGCCACGAGCTCCGGTCAGCTGACACATCCCGGCCAATCTCCAGCAGACCCTCCCTCCCAGACCTTCCCACCTCCTGGACAGCATCCATGTTGAAGGCAGCTTCAACATGGATGCTGTCCAGGAGGTGGGAGGGTCTGGGAGGGAGGGTCTGCTGGAGATTGGCCGGGATGTGTCAGCTGACCGGAGCTCGCCACGAAAACCGTCGCGAGCCGTTCGCGGGAAGTTCGCGAATGGTTCGCAACATCTCTACTCCTTAGGTGACACATTTTTCCTGTTTAATAGGAAAGCTTAGGGTAGCGATTGACACATTTACCACACCAGAGACAGAGACAATATCTTGTTCTATTCCCCAGCACTTTCTGCCATCATCTTCACCAAAGAGCCCATGAGAAGAAAAAAGGGTAACGATTGTAAAATCTATCACATTACAATCAGAAACCATACATCCTGAATAGGATTTAAAAAGGTACCTGATGTTGCCTATAAAACTGAAATGATCACAGAAAAAAAAATATAAATATTTATTACACATCTTCTATAATTCTGTTGATATATATCTCACCTAAAAGTCACAAAAATGATGGAAACCTTCACGGCAACAGATACTATAGATCATAGGTTGCCTAAAAGGTAGATCAACCGATTTGTTTATTCACACATATTGTGTTTTGATCACAGGCAATAGTATTTTACTGTATTCTTGTGGCACAACCTCTTTTTTTTGTTTATTTCTGTTGATTAAAAAAAAAGGGTTGAAGGGATGCCCTTTTTTGGTTTGCTGTCCTGTTTTATCTGGTTGATTGGCGCTAAACCGGGTTGCTAATTTTTTTTTAGATCCCCAGATGTTGTAGAACTACAACCTCCATCTTAGTTTGCAGCCTTTAGAATTCATTTAGAATAGTTAAACATCATGGAAGCTGTAGTACTAAAACATCTGGAGATCTACCTTTTTGGAACCCCTGCTGTAGATCTTCTGATGTTCAACCCTTTTTTTTCTTGACCTTTTATCTATGTCTCCAAAACTTATATATTTTAACTTTTCAGGCAAATAATAAAAAAACAAAGGAAAAGAGAAAGATATCCTAAGTCTTTTGAAGAGACCGTTCCATATGCTTTCAAGCAAGAATTGGGACGCAGTTTCATCTGTGTCTCCGCAGGCTTGGTTCCTGCTGTTACAGATTACATTGACACTTGCATTATGTTCAAAAGCATGGCAAGCCAATGGTCTCCTATGTCATCCCTACATATGTAAATTTCTATAGATCAAGATAGCGGTTAGAAAACTCAGGGAAGTTTGTTACAAGTAAGAACAATGGGAAGAAATATTATTTTCAAGTGAGAAGGAAAGAAGATGATGCTAAGGACAGTATACTTTTTTGAATCAATACAACACATGACACATCCAGATAGTGACAGCCATGCAGATTATACTGGAATGTCGCACCAAATGTAAATGGTTAAGTGACTGATTTACTGATGATCTAGGCTGACTCTTACCGAGGAAAAAATACATTCTTGGGACTCCCAAAAATAGCATATGGTCATACTTCGGATATAAGAGACATAATGCAGTCATTCCAATGGAAGATTAATGCTGTTTTCCAACTTTGTACATTTATCCCCCAAAAAATAAATAAATAAAAAATTAACCATCAGAAATGTGAAAAAACACAGTTTGTCAAATGCATGTCACTGCTTAGGTTCCAAATAATGGATTTGCTTCACAAATCAAGAAAAGCTGGAAACAAGAAAAAACAGCTAAAACAAATAAAAAAACAAACAAACACATTCTGGATGAATCAATTAGAAATGTTGCAAGACAAAGGGTTTAATGTTGTGTGTTATTTGTTAGGCCATGCCAATTGACGAACGCTACTACATAGAAGGCAGAGCTTTGGGAGAATCCTACAGCATGTGCGTGACGAAGCAAGGCCTCTTAAAGAGACAGAGGATGGAGACCATAGAAGGGGGTGTATTTGAAGGTAGAGCTGCCTTAAGTGGACCTGCCACCTTTCCCTATTTAAACTCCACTACCCATAGAATCTTTTATGTGCTCCTGTTTTGTTAATAGCTTCAGTGCCTGTCCTTGTTTCTTGGTATTTGACTCCTACTTAACTCCTGACTATGATCCTGTGCCGCCAGTCCTGACTATTCATTTGACCCCTTTGTACTGCGTTCCTTATTGAGCTTACGACCTTTTCTGCATCTTGGGCTTCATCTCCTAAACAGCGTCCTAACACATTCTTACTTGGGAGAAGGTGTCGATTCTGGAGGTCTGAAGGCCAGTGATTTTACCAATCTATTCCGGACACTATCATGAAGTGGAAAATATTCCACAATATGTACAATATGTTCTATGTTTGTAGCATCACAGACATTGATCAACAACAACATTAAAACCATTGCCAGGTGGAGTGAAGAACATTGATTATATTGTTACAATGGCACCTGTCAAGAGGTGGGATATATTAGGCAGCAAGTGAGCAGTCCATTTTCAAATTTCATGTGTTGGAAGAAGGAAAAATGGGCAAGCGAATAGATGTGAGTGACTTTGACAAGGACCAAATAGTAATGGCTAGGCGACTGGGTCAAGAGCATCTCCAAAATGGCAAGTCTTGTAGGTTGTACCCCATATGCAGTGATTAGCACCTACCAAAAGTGAAGTAAGGAAAGATATCTGGTGAACTGCCATCATGGTCATGGTCGCACAAGGCTTACTAATGCACATGGGGAGCAAAGTTTAGCCTCTCTGGTCCAATCACACAGAAGAGCAACTGTAGCTCAAATTAATGAAAAACATAATGCTGGCAATTATAGAAAGGTGTCAGAACACACCATGCATCACAGTTTACTGTGTATGGGGCTGCACACCCGGAGACTGTTCAGAGTGCCCATGATGACCCCGTCTACCGCTGAAAGTGCCTTTAATGGGGATGTGAGCATCAGAACTGGACCATGAAGCAATGGAAGAATGTTGTCTTGTCTGATGAATCATGTTTTCTTTTCGATGTGATGGATGGCCGGGTGCATGTGTGCCATTTATGTGGGGCAGAGATCACAGCAGAATGCACTATGGGAATAAGGCAGGCTGATAAAGGCAGTGTTATGCTCTGGGCAATGTTCTGCTGGGAAACCTTGGGTCCTGGCATTTATGTGGGTGTTACTTTGACAAGTATCAACTATCTAGAGCAAGTATGTCAAACTCAAAGGTTAACATGGGCCACATAAACAAGGTTTAGGTTTATGTGGGCCGCAAAAAAACTAAAATTTCAGTTTTCATAGAAACGTAGGTTTATTTCAAAGTAAACAAAAGAGCAAATTTATTTTAAGAAGACATGCATTTGCAAATAACCAATGTTTTAGTCCAACTACCCTGACATATTAAGAAAAGTTTGGTAATGGAAATGAAATGGTGAATGTAGGCTGTTGCACAGCTGTAAAAAAACAAATGATGTTATCTTGTTGATTTTGAAGTCCTATGAGTGTGTCCTTTACTTTGGCTGAGATCATCAAACTTGATGATCTCAGTCAATCTAATGCTTTTCCATAGGAAAGCATTGGGAAGCTATTGTGCATTTGTGGCAAAAAGTTGCACAGCCAATCAGCATCTACATGGGGAGTGTTCAGCGCCTAAATACAGACCCATTCTAATACACTGGCCCTCCCCCCATTCTAATACACTGCCCACAATTCCAATACACTGCCCCACTCCCTCCCCCAATTTAATACACTGTCCCCTCTCTTCAACAAATTATTACACTGCCCCCACCCCCAATTTGATACACTGGCTCCCTCCCTCCCCCTAATTAATACAGTGCCCCTTTCCTAAAATTAATACACTGCCCTCTCCCTACCCCAATTTAATACACTACACCCTCCTTCAAATTAATACACAGGCCAGTTCTAGTGCTGCTCTTTTCTGCTCCAACAGGCCAGATGCTCCTCTGGCACTGCGAGCAGGAGGGAAAGGGGAGTGGCTGGCCTGCGGGAGAACGCGATCGGCCGTGGGAGGGAAGACAAGCACGAGACGGAAAATATCTTTCCTGTCTTGCGGCCCCAGGGCAGGTGGGCCGCAAATATATCCATTGTGGGCCGCAAGTTTGACATGCTTGATCTAGAGATTTTTGCAGACTACATAGATCACCTTCACAACAATAATGTTCCCTGAATGCAGTGCCCTCTTTTAGCAGGATAATGAACCCGGCCACACTGGAAAAATGTTCAGGAATGGTTTGAGGAACATGAGAAAGAATTCAAGGTGTTGCCTTGGCCTCCAAATTCCCCAGATCTCAATCTGATTGAGCATCTGTGGGCTGTGCTGGAAAAACAAATCTGATTCATGTAGGCCCTACCTCACAACTTGCAGGACTTAAAGGGTGTGCTGCTAATGTTTTGGTGCCATATACCACAGGACACATTCAGAGGTCTTATGGAGTCCAAGCCTCAACGCATCAGAGAAGTTTTGGCAGCACAAGGTGGACCTTCAATATATTAGGCAGGTGGTTTTAATGTTTTGGCTGACCAGTGTATACAGAACAAAAGGAGCTAGGTAGACTGGTACTTCAGACAGGGGTTAGGTGGTTGGACACATGAGTCTAACAGACTATGATGAAAATAATGACACAGATGTAAGAGAAGGCTAGGTTATTAACAATTATGTTCTACCATGGTACCCATTTGGATTTCAGATTGAGACATTATAGACAAATAGTTGGAAGCAAGGAAGGAGAACATGTATCACTCTGAAAGAACTAGGTGAGTAGACAGGAACATGAGTATGACGTCATCTCAGCCAATCCGCACTGACACAGGAAGCGCCTCTAGTGACCGTCTGTCACTAGGAAGCAATGTAAACACTGCCTTTTCTCTGAAAAGTCAGTGTTTACATTCAAAAGCCTGCAGGGACAGGCTATGGACACCAGAATCACTACATTAAGCTGTGTGTGTGTGCGCACCTGCTAGCGAGTGAGCCTTACATATTACATGCAACAATATATGGCGCAATGACTTATGGGGCTGGCATAAATTTTTTTTTTCCAGGGCTGCTTTGTATCCCCAGTCCCGCCCTGCTTACAGCTCGAGTCTCACCTTAAATCACTGGTCTTCATTTTCTATTATACATTATTATGCATTCTCAGCTTTCTCTGAGTATTTCCTTTAATAGACAAAAGAATGCTCTCTTTTTATTTTATAGAAACATGATTTATTATTTTTCAGATATTGATAAAAGTTGTTTTTCATTACGATTGTGTAAATGTCCTATTCTATATCTTTACTGATCTGTATTCTCTTGAATATCACAGTAGTTGATATATTGCAGTTTGTCATTGGGCTCATCTGCAGTCTGTTCGGTTTGGATTATCTTGAATTATCTTGTATTCTTGGCAAGTAAAAGATTATTAAAAATTGAAGAAAGAGAAGAATAGACAGAAATCAGTTGCCTTTGTTCTGCAAATTCCATTCTGCATCTTGATGAACAATCATCTTACAGCGTTGAAACATCTTTACACTTCACTTGTCACATGAACCAAACAGGTTTATAAAGTAAAAATGGAAACCGCAGTGAGGACTCATCACTATCACCGATGACCATTTAACCCTATACTTTATCAAATTGCTTAAAAGTGATTTAAAAAAATAATAATGAACAAGTTACCAAAATGTTCTGCATCACTGAGATTTAGTCTATTTGTCAGCCACAATAATATTGAGTGATTACCCATTGGAAGTGTGTTGCTGTGGAATATTATATCTATTGAACCGATGCAGTTCTGATGCAACAATATTAACCTGGCAATTTCAGTAACAATCTCTGTGCAAATGCTTTCAGAGAGGTTGAAGAAAAAGGGAGGGACGACAGCCCAATGCGGACCAATGTCCAGATAAGCGGTGGTGTAGCCAGGAACCGGTCCTCTGGTTTCGAGGCTTCTTCCTCCGCTGCCAGCCCGGTAATTTAGCACTGTTGCTTTGTAGAACAGGGTTGGCTAGATGGGTTCGCTAGGCAGTCGGGCGTAATGGTGGTTTAGGCATCTCAGACAGGCGCTCAGAAAGCTTGAGCCAGAAGCTCTGAAAGATATAGTCCAAGCGTTGCAGGTTAGTTTCCAAATGTGTGCTGTGGGGACTCTGGTTTAGACTAAGATCTTGTGAGGCTGGATTGGGCACAGCCGCCGTCTTGGTGAGGCCCAGTGATCGTGTTGTGGCTGGAGTACAACTCTGGAGCAGAGGTGATTGCTGTAGCGGGTACAAGGTAGATTTCAGTGGGGATGGGGAAATACCCCGCCGGTCCAAGGGGGGGAGGGGGGGGTGAAGGCGGGGAGGAATTCAGCGGGTTTGCACTGGTATCAGTCGCGTGGAGAGATCGGCCGCCTTTCCCTAACTCGGCCCCATGCAGGCTGCAGCAAAGGTGTTCGTGTTCCTGAGGGTTCTGAGACTCGAGTGAAGGCTTAGTGTGAAGGTCTGGGAAACCCTTACACCCGTGTGGCACCGGAATGACAACCGCAGCTTATGGGCTTGGGATAGCACTCCCGAACCGGCCCGATGATCAGGAGCTCGTGCGCCACGCATCTGATCTGATGGAAGGTCAGGCTCCACCCCCCTGGACAGGGTTTTTATAGAATGCCCAGCAGCCACAGTTTTGGTTCAGCAGGCGAGTATATAGGTAATAATGAAGAAGAGAGGTTCAATATTGGAAAAAAACGGTTTTCATGGGATTTTGATCTAATCACATCTTAACTACATACACTATATATGGACTTTCCTGACCACAGTCACTGAAACACACTGAAAATCCTCAGGAGAGGCTCACTTTAGTACAGAGCTCTAAACTAGCAAACAGGTACCATGTGTGACAGCCCTTTAGCCCCTCCACGATATTAGTTGTTGCAGTTCTTAAAATTTTGAAAAGTGTCAATATGAGCCTAATAAACATCTACCAATAGGATGGCAGTCACGTGTGCAAATACTGCAATTGCCAAAGGGCCATTCGCAAATCCAAAAGCAAGAGAGGAAGTGATAATGATTGTACAGAGCTCACTCATCTAAGTGCCACTGCCTTGGAAGAGGAAAAGTGAGACATCCACTTGGTCTTATCTAAGAGACCACGGTAAAATTGGAGATGTGATATGTGGCATAACTGTACAATACAGGTATTGCTGTGTAGGACATGATTGCCACTAACAGGGGTTATGAAGATTCAATCACCAGATGATGAGCCAATATTTTCTGATTAATAGGGAAAGGTTTAGCTCAGCTGGTTTATCGTACATTTCAAATCCATCTACTGATACATTTACAAGGCTCCTTATAGTAGAAGAAGATGTGTAAGATGTATATTGCATCGCACCTGTACATTTTTTTTTTTTGTAAACTCTTGTCCTAGATATCTTTAATAGCAACGAGAGATCAATAATAGCAAACATAGCTGTTGGCCTTACAAATGACATGTCAAATCAAACCGTAGAGCTAATGGTGAAGATGAAACAGAAATTCTAGGACATAAATCTATACACAACAGTAAAGCATCTTGATGTTGTCACAAATTACTTTATGACACAGAACAGAAAACAATAATTTCTGCTTTTCAAAGAGCTTGGACAGTAGATGTCTTCTTGGATTTTTTATATAAATATAGATATTCTGCCTTTGTATAGATTTTGAATATAAGGTTTTTAGTCTCTTATGCTGTTCTATAAAAAAACATTTCACTGTGTAGCAAGCATTTTGCCGAATCTATAGGTGGCAAATGAAAAATTATTTCCCCAGCATTTCTATGCATCTGAATTTATTCTATTACTCTGAGTAAGAGATATGGAAATGAAAATTCTTTGCGGCTAAGTTCCTCTATTGCACATGCAACCCACCAGATATATAGAAGTACAGTATATTACTGTGACTCAGCAAAGCAAGTAAAACAGAGCCACCTAAAGTAAGTAATCAGAATATAAATGTGTTTTCCTAATGCTATAGTGCCCTCTTGGCTGTTACGTTCACCAAAAGGTATTTTGCATACTTTTTCTTCCTTGCACCACCGGTCTCATTGGGGAAGCTATGCCTC
This sequence comes from Pelobates cultripes, assembly GCA_933207985.1. Lineage (NCBI taxonomy): Eukaryota > Metazoa > Chordata > Amphibia > Anura > Pelobatidae > Pelobates > Pelobates cultripes. The sequence continues at coordinate 123,021,211 of OW240918.1, read as the reverse complement.
CTTGGCAAAGATAATTGAAATTAGGAGGCTAGTGTGCACGACTGGCAAAATGTCACGCAGCACCAATCAGATGGTCTCTTTGAAGCCATCTGATGGAAATAGCAGAGTGCCTCTAGTGGCTGTCTGAGGCATTTAAACCGTGCAATGAAAACATTGGCATTCTGCCTAATGGAGAAGGGTGGGGGGAACTTGGCTCACACACCACTTAATTGAAATGAACTAGTCAGGATGTCTGTAGTGTCCCTTTAATTAATCTGTGACATTGGTGGCACTGCACATACATCTAAAGTTCCCCTCTGCAGGAGGTAGTAACCTTGCCTCATTGGCTACACCTCCTACAATGTGAATGCCACTTTTCAGACATTTGAAAGTTGGAAGTATGAGGATACATCTTGCCATTAGGATAAAGTATTGATGCTCAGTAGTCAACACAATACCAGGGTACTGGATCAGTTGGCTGTAGTGGTTATGATGCCTGGACTAACACTTACGATAAATTAAAGGACTGGGTATGCCTGTAACAGGAGAAATTCAATCTATATAAATAAGTTTCTTGAAAATGAGTAGTTTCAAATTTAAAAAACTCTGGATAAGAGAACATTATAAGAACTGTACAATAAATAAGTAGACAGCAGACCAGGCAATAATGTACAATGTCAGTCCACCACTGCAAAGCCCCAAAACAGTTCCATGGAACATCAGATACCATAACTACTACAGTGAGTTATGATGTTAAGAGCGCTCTTTAATTCTAGTTTTCTATTCACTTCTTAAATTGATCAGTAAAATTAGTAGAGAGAAACGAGTATCATTCCTTTATTTATGCTGCATTTGTTTCAGACAGGGATATACAACAGCAAATATAAAAGGATTAAGTGAGGTCAGGGACACTCTAAATCACTGCTTGATTTCATCTCTACAGGAGGGAGGTTTAATTTGTTACATCTCACTGAATACATGAGTGAAGAGTGATATTCTCGATTCCTTTCAATTACTACTCTGCTCTGACATGTTTCTACTTATTGAAGCCTACAGAAATATCAGTTTCTGTTTATATCAAGCTTTCTTATCTTACTAATTTAATGTTTCTCTTTACAAGGGTGGTGGGGAATGTGCAGTTTCCTGTAAATTCTATAATTAAAAGGAGCAAAGAAAAAATAAAAGTGCTAGGTTCAAAAATATTCGAGTATTAAATCTCCAGATTTCAGCAATCAGTGGTAAAGGTTCATAAACACCACACATATTTTACATATTTTTCCTTATATTGATATGTTCACAAAACAAAAATATTCTGGCTTCTCTTATTTTTTGTCTCCACATATATGGACCACCTACCATAAGGACGGAGTGACACTTGAGGACTTATATTATATCACTGCACACCAGTGAGATTGTTTTATTTATACTTCTCTTATTTGTGGATGAACTTTTTGGTTTTTACCTTTATTTAATTTTACTCTCTTTTACGTATTCTTTACTTAGCGCAGCCCTAAACCCCTTTCTCTGTATTTTTTGCCTTATAAGGGTTCTGTGAGGGATTCCCTTTCAGGGTTGCTGCTCAATTGAGTCAGCGCAGACTCTTCCCCTTTCTTCTTTTATCACAAATAATAAGTAAGGCATTCCAAATACACTAAAAAAAGTACATCTGTTAAATTATATATTTTTTAAACTACAAAGATATACCAAAATAATAACGATGAAAAATGCAAAAATACAAATCAAAAGAATGCATTAATATAAGGCATTTTAAATTAAATAATTGTGAGAGCAAGTTCAATGTCTGAGAAACAAAAGGAAACAAGTCCAGTAACCTGCTCCCAGTGGTCCAAAACTTATCAGTGTCGGCTTAAGAGGAGGTGGTCTCTTGGTCCAGCAGAGTCCTGTAATTTATCAAACCTAAAAACTTGGATAGAGCACTGACATTAAGCTGTTGTGCCTATGTTGCACAGAGTCAGGCATGGATCTGAGGGGAGTACGATGGTAAAAGTTCCCCCAGAGAAGCCAAATCAGACATGAATCGACACAGAGTACCTGCATATGAATTGAGTTTCACTCCTTGTTAAATGAACACTAGTCACCTAAATTACTTTAGCTAAATAAAGCAATTTTAGTGTATAGATCATTCCCCTGCAATTTCACTGCTCAATTCACTGTCATTTAGGAGTTAAATCACATTGTTTCTGTTTATGCAGCCCTAGACCCACCTCCCCTGGCTATGATTGACAGAGCCTGCATGAAAACAAAAACTGGTTTCACTTTCAAACAGATGTAATTTAGCTTAAATAATTGTATCTCAATGTCTAAATTGAACTTTAATCACATACAGGAGGCTCTTGCAGGGTCTAGCAAGCTATTAACATGGCAGGGGATAAGAAAATCTTAATTAAACAGAACTTGCAATAAAAAAGCCTAAATAGGGCTCTCTTTACAGGAAGTGTTTATGGAAGGCTGTGCAAGTCACATGCAGGGAGGTGTGACTAGGGTTCATAAACAAAGGGATTTAACTCCTAAATGGCAGAGGATTGAGCAGTGAGGCTGCAGGGGCATGTTCTATACACCAAAACTGCTTCATTAAGCTAAAGTTGTTCAGGTGACTATAGTGTCCCTTTAATTACATTTTATTTCATTGTTGAGGACACTTTATTTAATCATATAGCATGGCCGATCCGCTGATTTTATTGACTGCCATCTTTCTATATAGTGACATGCCCTGTGTCTGTTTACACACTAATGAACATTTCTTTTTACTGTATTGAGTCTTAAAAGTAATAATCTTTGTGTACATTTGGATACACACAGTCCAATGATTGATTGTTTGCGCGTAGCAGAAAAATAATATTTGAATCTCTTATCCTTGAACAATCAATACATTAGGAAATTAACTGTCAAAAACTGAAATATGCTTCATCAAACATCTAAAACAAAGTTAAGCTAAGAAAACACATTTTCCATTAATTCTCTAAAGATTTGTTAAAACAAAATATGTTTCAAAATGTATTTTACACTTCTGACATCAGTAGAAGTTTTTAAGGGTATGAAGAGATGCATTAAAGAAACACTCCAAGCACCATAACCACTGAAGCTTACATTGTAAGTAGTCAAACTGCTTCTCACTTTTGGTCCCCAATGTGCCACTCCCCATTTCCACTAATAACGCTGGACAGCCTATAGCTTCTAAGCAGGAGCTTCTGTTAGCTCCTTGGATGAGAGGGATCAGCTGACACTCCCAGTTTCCATTAATAACGCTGGACAGCCTGGAGCTTCTAAGCAGGAGCTTCTGTTAGCTTCTTGGATGAGAGGGATCAGCTGACACTCCTCGTTTCCATTAATAACACTGGACAGCCTGGAGCTTCTAAGCAGGAGCTTCTGCTAGCTCATTGGATGAGAGGGATCAGCTGACACTCCTCGTTTCCACTAATAACGCTGGACAGCGTGGAGCTTCTAAGCAGGAGCTTCTGTTAGCTCATTGGATGAGAGGGATCAGCTGACACTCCCCGTTTCCACTAATAACGCTGGACAGCCTGGAGCTTCTAAGCAGGAGCTTCTGTTAGCTCATTGGATGAGAGGGATCAGCTGACACTCCCCGTTTCCACTAATAACGCTGGACAGCCTGGAGCTTCTAAGCAGGAGCTTCTGTAAGCTCATTGGATGAGAGGGATCAGCTGACACTGTCAGCAAAACAGTTAAACCCTCAGGACAGCTAACAAGCAAGCTGTTGTGGTTATGGTGCTTGGAGTGTTCCTTTAAATTATCTCTTACTTCTTAAGAACTTTATAAAAATGCCATTGCTGCCATGTATTAATTGAAGCTTTTGGTTTAGTCACTAAATTTGTGCTTCATAAAATGTTAAGGAGTAGAAAAGACTGATTAACATAGGAATGTTACTTTACAAGTGAGTCCTGCAGCTATAGATTGGTTTTAAATCATGGATTAATGCCAAATAGGAGAATATGCTAATACTCTTCCATTAATAAAATTATTCCATCGGAATTCACGCACGTTAATATCTTCTGTATAGAAAATTTTTGTTGCTGAGGCATAATATTGGAATGCTCTCAGAATTATACACATGGGGAATAAAATTAAATATGCTTTACTAGAAATGTATTTAATATATATCACACTTACAGAAAAACTAAATAAAATAAAACAAAATGATGCTACATAATAACTTAACACTGCTCCAGTTAATATAATGAGAAAAATGCCATTGGTTTCACATCTAGTTCTGCATATAAATCAAAGATAATGATGTTACAGACGGGAAGAAGTCAATTTCGGAAATTGTACCTTTGAGATAGTTTGTATTATTAATAGTATTATTAAAACACTGTATTATTATTATTATGAAACCATCAAGATAAGATGTGACACATTCTGAATTCAGAATATATTGTGTGGTATTTAATACATTCAAACAAGATTATTTTGATTTATCACCCAAGTATGGAAAATCTATCGGATTGTGATGAACCCATCGTTTTAACAGTGGAGGTGTCTCCAACTGCTCAATGTTTGACATTACATTTATTTTTGGTCATCTAGTTTTTTTTTTTTTATATAGGGCAGGTTATACAAAACAATTAAATTATATGAAATGTCATAAAAATTAAAGGGACCCTATAGTCACCAGAACCACTAAGGTTTAATATTGTGTTTCTGGTGTTTATAGCATGCCCCTTCAGAGAAAAAATAGTGTTTACATTGCTGACTAGGAACACCTCTTGTGACAGTCACTCACATGGACTCAGTTTAGTGCAGCACAGTGTGTAGCACCTACGTTCAGCATCTCCACGCTCAGTATAGAGGCGCTAAATGGTACCCATAGAGATGCATTGATTTAATGCATCTCTTAATTCGCACTGATTGGTGCAGTGTGGCGCTTTGCATGCACAATAGCCTGCTAATGCTTTCCTGTAGAAAACCTTTGATTGGTTAAGATCATCAAGATTGATAATCTCAGCAATGGAGACCGGGCCAGCAGTGGAGAGACCAGTGCGGCGGTGGAGAAAGGTAAGTTTATATATTTTAATCTCCACAGAGAGGGAGGCCGGGGAACTCAACATGTATTCCAGCACTATAGTGTCCCTTTAAAGATATTATATGTTCTATAAATAAATGTGAGTAAATAAGTCCAAATAAATGTAAAAATAAGCATATTGCACAATTACTTATACTTCATAATAAATAACAATTTGATAGTAACTCACGTAAGTCTAGTCACTAACCCCATTAGAGATTGATTACTAATGTTGCACTTGCAATTCACCATGTAATGAAATATTAAATACAGTACATTTCTATGAAAGGAAGAGTGGATGCAAAGAAAACGTATTTCTTCTTTTCTTAAACAGGTAGTAAGGTCAAGTTCATCCAAACACTTCACAGAAAAGGCCAACAGGCCAATTGGTGATTCTCAAATTTATGCTCGGCAACCTTATTTATATGTCAATAAGGAATGAGATGTAGGGATGTGAACAGAGGCATAACTAGAAACCACGGGGCCCCGGTGCACAATTGCCCTGCCCCCTCTGCCCCTGTACGTCTACCCCACCACCACCCTTCCCCCATACGTCTACCGTCCCCCTCCCATATGTTGCCTCCTCCCCCCACATGCAAACAGATAAATACACAGACAGACAGACCTATACGCACAAACATACAGACATACACACAGACAGACATTATAAAAAATATGAACATTTTACAATTATTAAATTGAGGGCTTAATTCTCTCTTGTGAATAACTTGGCTTATGTTCTTATTGTATGCTATAATAGTACAATAGAGCAAATTGTATTTCCAAATTTGTATGTTAAATGTTGTTTCATTCTGAAATAAACCATGAAAATCAATACACATTTTCTTGGTAAAACAAACAAACAAACAAAACACTTTATATAGAACAAAACATCTACAATGCACAGTAAAAGACTCTAGTCTTATCGCAGTCATAAGTATAGCTTTTGAATCTAAGGGGAGATTAATTTTTATATAGGGACATCTATATGACTCTTGCATAAGTAACAATAAATAAATAAATAAATATATATATATATATATATATGCAAAACGTCAAGGTGTACGGTAAAAGAAATCTGATAGCAGTCAATGCCACAAAATTTGCAATAATACATAAAATCAGACAAGTGGAAAATACTTTTTCCCGACACTGCAGAATTGCAAAAGAAAACCCTATGGGTGTGTGAAATAGGTTTAATCACTTGACATTAATTGATGACCACATGAGGCTCAATGTTTTTGACAGACTTGTCTGCGTTAATGAAGATTACATTTGAATTCATACATAGACACTTAGGAAGACCAACTTTGGTCATCTATCATTTAAAATGAATCTATGTGTGACACTTAATTTTGTTTTGGGAGGCATTAGTCATTGTTACGTATATGGAATAATCAAGTGGTCCAGAAAATGAGATTGCCAGTCATTGCTGTGATATATGTATTCCAATAACCTGGATTCTCTTCTAACAGGGGTGCATTTCATCCTAATTTTATTTATAAAGATAGGCTCTGCCTTCTTGTCATTGAAGCTGCCTTATGATACTCAAGATTTGCAGCACGTCTGTGTGCAAGCTTCCCTTACATGCATCAATGAAGGGAGAGCACTTGTAGATGCATGATAATTGTAGCATTGTACCCTGACAGCTGTTGTCAGCAACACACAGAGATCAATATACCATCTGTGTGCAGATTAAAGTCATAGAGGTAACAATGGAGAGGTCATGTACAGCAGGGTAGAGGGATCCAACTAGAGCTCTTTCAAAGACCTCTAGTTTACACAGCTTTATCAATTAATCCATATTGTTCACATAGGTGTTTATTAGACTGTTATGGCTGGCTGAGTCCTAAATGAAATGCTAATAGTATTGCATGCATGTCTTAACTGTCCCAAAGTATGGGCAATGCACAAGTTCTAATTCGGCTGTTACGGTGGACTGACACTGATGGGGAATGCCATTGATGTTAGAAACATGGAATGTGACGGCAGATAAGAACCTTTAGGCCCATCTAGTCTGCCCAGTTTTCTAAATACTCTCATACTATCTTATAGCTAGGATAGCCTTATGCCTATCCCAATCATGCTTAACCTCCTTCACTGTGTTAACCTCTACCCAGGGACGGACTAACAGTGCCTCAGGCACCCGGGCAAAATTAGGACCTGGGCCCCTTGCAGACCTATATATGCTGGTATACATGATGGTGTAGATGTACCGTGCATTTGGTTATATGTGCATGTAAAGTGAATGTATGCTTCTGTTTGTATATTCACTGTGAGCCCTGGTGTAAGTTAATGTATGTATATTTTTGTGTGTAATATCAGGATCTGTGGATTCAGAGTATGTTTAAATACATGGTTTTTTTTTGTTTGTTTTTTTAAATAGGGTAGTATTTATCTGTGTGTGTAGCATGGCAGTATGTATAAGGGAGTATTTGTGAAAAATGGCAATGTCTCTGAATAAGGCATGCAGGCATCCAAATTTTGGGTCTTGACTTACTAACAATGTGCTAAAGGTTATGAGCCACCTTAAAGCGACACTATAGTCACCAGAACAACTACATCTTAATGCAGTTGTTCTGGTGTGTATAGCCAGTCTCTGCAGGCATTTTAATGTAAACCTTGCCTTTTCAGAGAAAAGGCAGTGCTTACATTGTGGACTAGGGACACCTCCAGTGGCTGTCACTCAGAAGGCTACTAGAGGTGCTTCCTGGGTCAGTGATAGACAAGGAGCAGCACTGATGTTCAGTGACTCTATGCTCTGCATGGAGACGCTGAACTTTCCCCACAGAGATGGGGATTGATTCAATACATCTCTATGAGTAGATGCTAATTGGTGTAAGCAGCGTTTTGCCGTGTGTGCGCATTAGCTTCCCAATGCTTTCCTATGAGAAAACATTGGAAAGGTTAAGATCGTCAATTCTGATTATCTCAGCCAAGGTGGCAGAGCATGGGCTGAGCCAGCGCTGGCTGAACTTGAATATAGTTAAGTTTATTACCTTTTTAAGGGGTAAAGGGGGTGCCGGTGACACTATAGGGTCAGAAATACAAGTTACATCAGTGTGTGTATGCGAGGACATATTTATTGAGGGTCTGTATGTGTGTAAATGCAAGACCAAATTAGCATGTAGTTAGTGTGTGAACCCAGGTTTGCATGTGTTAATGTTCGTGAAAACAGGGGCATGCAGTGGTTATAGGGGCAATAGTGCAGAAAAGAGTTAATTTGGGCAATAGTGGGGGCAGGGAGTAATAGATGTCATTAAGTGTTCAGGGGAGGGTTAGGGGCTATAATGGGTGCAGAGAACAATGGAGGCTACAGGGGGTAATAGGAGCTTTAGTATATGCAAGGCATAATAGGGGCTGCAGTGAGTGCAGGGTGTAATAGGGTCTGTAGAGGGTAAAAGGGGCTGTAGTCTGTGCAGGCGATATAGGGGTTGTAGTTAGTGCAGGCGATATAGGGGTTGTAATTAGTGCAGTTGCTGTAGTGGGTGCAAGGGATAATAAGGCTTGTAGTGGGTGTAGGGGCTGTAGTGGGTGCAGATTGTTATAGTTGGTGATGAAAGGGTGTAGGGGGTGATGAAGTGGTGTAGGGGGTGATAAAGGGGTGTAGGGGGCGATGAAAGGGTGTAGGGGGCGATGAAAGGGTGTAGGGGGTGATGAAGTGTGTAGGGGTAATGAAGTGGTGTAGGGGGTGATGAAGTGTGTAGGGGGTGATGAAGGGTGTAGGGGGTGATGAAGGTTGTAGTGGGTGGAAAGATAAGAGCTGTGAAAAAAAAAGTTAAATAATGTGTATGTGAGGGGGGAATACTTATACCTGGTGGTCTGGTGGCAGAATAAACTTGTTTGCACCCCTCGTGGGTGCAGACAGTCCCACCTCCTCCTCGCCATGCAAGTGTCCCGAAGACCTCCCTAACTGGCTGGCCATGGAACTGCAGTAGGGGCAGGCTGCCTGCATGCTGTGCTTATCTCACGGCAGAGGCTCTGCTCTTGGAGCCTCTGCCAATTTTTTCAGCCCACATGCTGCACTAGACAGGTACAGTGAGAGGCCTACTGGAGGGTCTTTGATAAGGTCCCTGGACTGTCTCTCAATGTGCTACAAAGCTCTCTGCTGCGGGCGACCAAGGGGGGAACTTATTTAATAACAGAGACCTGCAGAGTGTAGGCTGGTTGGGGAGCTTGTTGAACTCCTCAGCTGAGCCATTACAATACTGCAGGCAGACGGGCCTTCAAGAGCCTCAGGCCTGAGTGCTCAGTCCGCTCCTGCCTCTACCACTTCAGCTGGAAGGCTATTCCATGCATCCACTACCCTCTCTGTAAAGAGAGGGTAGTGGATGCATAGGGTTGGGCTGCAATTGGGAGGTTTTGGGCTGCAGGGTTGGGCTGCAATTGGGAGTTTTTCTACAATATTTATTATTTGTTAATTTTTACTTTTTATCTATTTTTCGGTCTTGTTTTTAATTAACCAAATAAATGAAATAATAATCAAGAAGGCTTTATCTGTATGGTCAGAAAGACAACCAGCGGAGTTCATCTGCCTCTTTGTATGTGATATGCTTAACACTACTTTTGATCCTGTAAGTGTTTACAATTAAAGCACAAAATGACAGTATAACGTTGTTGCACAATTATTGTTTTATTCTCTCCCACATGCCCATTCATTGTGCTGAAGACCCTCTAATCAACTTTAACTTTATAATCTGATATGCCCACAATCAAACATGTCTTTGTGAGTGCATTTTAAGGAATCTGATTTTATGGTGTATTGACTTTATTATACACAGAAAACAAGTAAAAAGTAGGCGCTCGTAATAAAATCGTCTAAAATAAAACAAAACAACCTGTTAATATAAAAAAAAAAAATACACAAGATCCAGCGCACTCACCTATCCACTAAACATCACGTAAAGTTACCTGACGTCACGCACCCGAGAAAGCTCCTCCCCCTGGAAGTTTGAGGAAACAGACGGCCAACAGACGGCAATTACGGCGGCGAATCCGCAGAGGGACAGGTCGACACCCTTATGCTGTATGCTACCGAAGGCTCTGTAACTGAATACTAAGTGTGGAGGAAGGTGATATATTGGTGCTGTGCTGGGCAAGAAAGATTTTGGAATATTTTTTCGTCTGTGCAGTCCTACATTTGAAGAAGCTGTTAAAGCTAGAGCAGGCTTATTCTGCTCTACTTTTGTGAGTGCAATATTTGGCATTTATTATCCATACTACCATTTTAATACGGTTTCACACTATTGGTTTTTTTATGTCTCTTTTCCTTTCTATGTATATTTGGAGTTGAGAGGCCATATGTATGTATAATATTTTATACTGATATTCTACACTTTAAGTGCACTTTGTATCACTTTGCACTTTATCAATTTGTTTGCACTTAGTTGCACTTTATATATTTTTGGGTCTTAAAGACACAGCGCACCTTATTATTTTTAAGTATATTGACTTTATTACCCTATGAGATCGGTTCTGTTTTTACTGTAGACATTTTTCTAAGATTACTATATGCCTTAACCCTTTCTAAACCAGTGGGATGAGCAGTACACAGAGATGAAACAAATAGCCAGATAACATGTTTTTCAAAGTGAAATTTTCCTTAAATACTTTCAGCAGAGAGTTGATCCAACAGTTCACTTAAATAAGCATTATAGACTTATGGAGGTGATGCCTGCAATTCTGCTCACTTGTACGCATGATAATGAGCAGATTAAGAGAAGTATGTAGAGATCTGCGAAAGGCTGAAGACAGTGGCCTTCATGGGAAAAATCCAAATGCAAGAGGAACGGAACTAAATAAGAAACAGCAAACCCGCTCAGTGCGGAAAAACAAACAGAGCTTTGCACACATTGATCTTTTGAGTCCCCTGGAAACTTACAATTTGCAACCAATTTAGGTATGAGAACAGAAGGATACACTGTGGAGGAATCATGAGATAAACAAAAGAAGAAATTGACATCTAGAACAAACCATTAGTGAAATACTAAAATGTGTAAAAAAGATTTATAATACAGTGTATACTGTGTTTTTCCTTTAATAAATTTTATTTATTTAGTGATTATGATTTTTCAAATTGCACCAAAAGGATTCTACAGACTTGGAAAGGAAAATGTGGCCTGTTGGTGCTATCTGAAAAAATAATCATATCAATAATAATTAATTTCATTAACATTTTGACAAACAGAAAGTAACTGGTTTAACAGGTAACCGTTTAGTTTTTGAAAACCAAGATATCTGCTTACAAAGTCAGTGGGAGAGACTAAATTTAAGTCATTTTCCACATGCTTTCAAAATAAACTTACTCCAAAAGTGTTGACATTATAGTAAACTGAAAAAAACAATAACAAGTGTACCTTCTAGAGTCCAGGAATCCCATGGAGTACAGAGAGATCTCCCCAATTAAAGCATAGTCTGGTACCATCATAGCTACGGTTCTGAATAATGCCTGGAAATAAAGATGGAGAAAATATGAAGAGTGCAATATATGATGGCAATGTTGTGTATAGTAATAGAGAAGCCTTGTCTGTATTTTAAAGAGGGAAGAGGAGAGCAGTGGTATGCTTAAAGGCAGTAAATAAACTAAAATGCTATGGGCAGTAAGTTAGGAAGTATCCTGTGGGCAGTAAGTAATGAAGTATCCTGTGGGCAGTAAGTAAAGAAGTTTCCTGTGGGCAGTAAGTAAAGAAGTATCATGTAGGCAGTAAGTAAAGAAGTATCATGTAGGCAGTAAGTAAAGAAGTATCCTGTGGGCAGTAAGTAAAGAAGTTTCCTGTGGGCAGTAAGTAAAGAAGTATCATGTAGGCAGTAAGTAAAGAAGTATCATGTAGGCAGTAAGTAAAGAAGTATCCTGTGGGCAGTAAGTAAGGAAGTATTATGTGGGCAGTAAGTAATGAAGTATCATGTGGGCAGTAAGTAAAGAAGTATCATGTAGGCAGTAAGTAAAGAAGTATCCTGTGGGCAGTAAGTAAAGAAGTATCCTGTGGGCAGTAAGTAAAGAAGTATCATGTAGGCAGTAAGTAAAGAAGTATCATGTAGGCAGTAAGTAAAGAAGTATCATGTAGGCAGTAAGTAAAGAAGTATCCTGTGGGCAGTAAGTAAAGAAGTATCCTGTGGGCAGTAAGTAAGGAAGTATCCTGTGGGCAGTAAGTAATGAAGTATCATGTGGCCAGTAAGTAAAGAAGTATCCTGTGGGCAGTAAGTAAAGAAGTATCATGTGGCCAGTAAGTAAAGAAGTATCACGTGGCCAGTAAGTAAAGAAGTATCATGTAGGCAGTAAGTAAAGAAGTATCATGTAGGCAGTAAGTAAAGAAGTATCCTGTGGGCAGTAAGTAAAGAAGTATCCTGTGGGCAGTAAGTAAGGAAGTATCCTGTGGGCAGTAAGTAAGGAAGTATTATGTGGCAAGTAAGTAAAGAAGTATCCTGTGGGCAGTAAGTAAAGAAGTATCATGTGGCCAGTAAGTAAAGAAGTATCACGTGGCCAGTAAGTAAAGAAGTATCACGTGGGCAGTAAGTAAAGAAGTATCATGTGGCCAGTAAGTAAAGAAGTATCATGTAGGCAGTAAGTAAAGAAGTATCCTGTGGGCAGTAAGTAAGGAAGTATTATGTGGCAAGTAAGTAAAGAAGTATCCTGTGGGCAGTAAGTAAAGAAGTATCATGTGGCCAGTAAGTAAAGAAGTATCACGTGGCCAGTAAGTAAAGAAGTATCACGTGGGCAGTAAGTAAAGAAGTATCACGTGGGCAGTAAGTAAAGAAGTATCATGTGGGCAGTAAGTAAAGAAGTATCATGTGGCCAGAAAGTAAAGAAGTATCACGTGGGCAGTAAGTAAAGAAGTATCCCGTGGGCAGTAAGTAAAGAAGTATCCTGTGTGCAGTAAGTAAAGAAGTATTCTGTGTTCAGTAAGTAAGGAAGTATCATGTATGCAGAAAGTAAAGAAGTATCCTGTCTGCAGTAAGTAAGGTGGTATCCTGTGGGCAGAAAGTTAAGATAAATCTTGTGGGCAGTAAGTGAGGACGTATCCTGTGGGCAGTAAGTAAAAAATCATGTGGTGCACAGTATGTAAAGGAGTATACAGTACGTGGTGGGTAGTAAGTTAAAGAGTATACAGTGTGTTGTGGGTAGTATGTGGCGGTAAGTATAAGAGTATGAAATATGTGGTGCGCAGTAAGTAATTTGTGGTGGGCAATAAATAAAGAAGTATCTAATGGGTAGCAAGTAAAGAAGTTTGTGGTGGGCAGTGAGTAGAGGCAGATTCAGTATGAGGTGGGCAGTTAGTATGTGGCGGCAATAAATAAATGAATATGTGGTGGGCAGTGAGTAGAGACGGACGAAGTATGAGGTGGGCAGTTAATATGCAGCGGGCAATAAATAAATATGTGGTGGGCGTTAAGTAAAGGATTATGTTGTAAGTAATGAGCTTAAACAAAGCAATAAAACAAGTATGTGGAGTGTAATACAAAGATGATGTGTATTTAAAAAACTATAGCAATGAATTATATGATTGTTAACCATATCTTGAAATACCGTCCCTCTTCCTTCCTTCTGCAAATGAATGAATTACCTTTAGATTGTCGGGAAGTTCTGCCCGCCCAGCGTATCCAGGATTCATGGTAATAAACACTGAGCAGGTGGGATTCAATGTCAGCTCTGTACCTTCGAAGATGAATGTTTTCAGATTGCGTATGATGGCCTGCTGTATGCTTAGAATCTGCTGAGCAACTACTGACAACACCTCAACCTGTATGTAAGAAGCACCATCACATTATTACCAGTGTATCACAATGTACTGGAAGCTCTGAAACTGCTACTCTATCTTGGAACGTTTACATTGATGTTATATAATATGAAATGGACATCAGGGCATGACAACAGAGAGTGTATATATTCATAACAACCAAATATCTAGGGAGGAATGCTGTTTTTTTCGCCTTGGCACTGAAAGTGGACCCGTCATGAATTTTATTTTCTACAGAATTTTGGACATTGTTAATAAACAGAATTTAATGATCCCTTCTACTTCCTGTCCAGCCTCACACAGAGACACTAGAGGAGCTGGGACAGCACTGAGTTTTACACCCTCTATAGCGGTTTCTTCACCTCTGCTAACAAGTATAGGAGGCTGACTGGGCTACAGAGGACACTGACCAATGAGCCAGAAACTTATCTCCCCTCGCCAGCCCACCTAAGCTCCAAAAAGGCCCACTATAATAAGTGCTACATATAGGCACCCCCTACTGGATAGGGGCCTGTAGGTAAACTTGGATCTGGAAGCAATATCAACCGCATGCCTTATTTTTTAGCAAAGTGTAAACTATATATAACACTTCACTGACAGCATTGGAAATCAATACATGAAAACCACACCAATTTTCTGCACAAACTAAAGTAAAGCAGACTGTTTACTTTCATTATTGTGAGGTGTGGAAATGCGTGCAAAGTAGTTTAATAACTAAACCATTTATTCTCTTCTTTCATCACCAACTATTTAAATATTACCTCTCAATAAAAGTCCACCACCTCTAGCCATCTTGAAATTCATTCAACTGTAACAACTGCAGCACCTGACTCCTCTTGCACAAGTAAACAATTGTAAAGTAACACCTTAACTCATCTTTCTATATTCCCTGAACCTGTACTCTATTACGGACTATCCCGATGGTGAATCTTGCCGCAACATTTTAGAACACTCACACTTTTTAGACAAAATAGATTTGCTGGTCTGGCAGAAAACAGAGAATGTATAATCAGCAAAATACCTTCACAAATGCTGTAGAACTTCATTATTTTAGTAAATTCAACATTCACTTTAATCTATTCTAGGCTCTGGTCCTGTCAATGTCAATTCCCATCCCTCAACTTCATTTTTTTTTCTCCGACAAATATGTTGTAGCTCATTTCAATAGACTGGTGTCATCTGAAGTTAAATTGCCCCACTAGATCAACATAAAGAACAACCTTGATGTTTTTGCCTGTGTTTCCGAGGACAAATCTGCTGTTCTTCCGATCTCAAACCAAATAATTTGCTCAATACCCATTAATCACAATAATTTGCTTTCCTGCACACCAGGCCAAGTCCTCACTTATCTTACTAACCTTTTGCTGTCCTTTCTGTTACTTTTTTCAAACATGCTCTCAGAACACCCCCCCAAGGACATTGTTACTGGATCTATCTATTCTTTATAATGACTATCCTATATCTCTTTTACCTGCCTTTCTCTGCTCTAATGACCTATCACACTCTCTCCCACTATATATTTATAAAGCATATACACAGTGAAAGTCTTTTGTAAGACTCCTTCTGACATCACTCAACATCATTCCTTCAAACAGCTGCTGGTGTCCACAAGGATTAGTCCTTTGTCTTTCACTCTTCTCTCTAGATTACTCATCTTGGCCACCTGGTAACATAATTTGGTTTCTAACACACCTAACACGTCGATCATGCCCAAGTTAACCTTTCCTCTCCTGGTCTCTAATAATCAACTCCTACACTACCACACAAAAGCAGAGCTTGCTCTGTTTATTTGCAATATACAACTGACAGTCAGATAGATTGACAGACAGATGTACAGGGATTCATGCACCATGACCCTTTTCACTTTTTACAAACAATGGAGGGATCTACACACGCATCACTTGTAGACCACCATGCATTGTACCTAGAGTTGCCACCTGACCGGTATTTTACTGGCACAGCTGGTATTTGGGGCTGTGTGGTCGGTATTTCTGTCTGCTGAAACTCTGAGAAGCTCTCCCAGCTCTGCAAATACATATGCCAAAGCTCCCTGAGACAGCCAGAGTGGGCTGAGTAGGAGAGATACATACTTGCAGATCTGGGATATCCTCTCACATTGATATTTAGCTCTGCACCATTCCTCCAGCTTCATCTCCTCATTCACACTCAGTGAGGAGAGCTCCTCTGAGCGTGCTGTGGCTGCCTCCTGCTTAACTGCCTTCCCAGCACTGAAGTGGTTATCAGGCAGAGCAGCTTTTTACAGCTCTGCAGTGTTCACCCCTGCCCCCCTCATAGGACACATAGATACAACTTGTGAGTAGCCAGGTATCTTTGCAGGGAGGCTTTATAGAGGGAGAGCAGGTCTGCCAGTAATGAAGATGGGAGCACTTAGGGACATAGAAATACATGTTTGTTGTATATTTATTTCTTAATTGTATGCTTGCGTCTGAATGTCTGTGTATGACTGTGTCTGTATGTCTGTCTATGCATGTCAGTGTCTATATAGCAAAACAACTCAATATAGTGCAAAAAAATGGGTAAAAGATGAATGGCAAAACTGTGTAATGTGTGTATGTCAGTGACTGTATGTCTGTGTATGGCAGTGTCTGTATGACTATATCTCAATGCCTGTGCCTGTATGTCTCTATATGACTGTATATGTTAGTGCAGTGATGGCTAACCTTGACACCATAAATTGTTTCTGGACTACATTTCCCATGATGCTCAGCTAGCTTTTAGAGTCTAAAAGCTAGCTGACCATCATGGGAAATGTAGTCCAGAAACAATTTATGGTGTCAAGGTTAGCCATCACTGTGTTAGTGTCTGTATTTCTGTGTATGTCAGTGTCTGTATGACTGTATCTGAATGTCTCTGCCTATATGACTGTGTTTGACAGTGTCTGTATGACTGTATCTGAATGACTGTGCCTGTGCAACTGTATGACACTGTCTGTATGTCTGTGTATGTATATCACTGTATGTCTGTATGTAACTTTCCTCTTCCAAATGTTACACAACACTCATACATAATTAATTATGCAAATCAGCATGGCCGGTATTTTTTTCCAAGAAAGGTGGCAACCCCAATTATGCCTAGGGCTGGCAGACCCCAATTCCATATAGTGAAAACAATATAGTCCAGGCACTCAGGATTTTTATGAAGCAGCAGACTTATTGGAAAAACACAGCAAAAACAGCAATGTTTCAATCCGCTTGACAAAGATCCCTTTTCGCATTTTAGTTCAAAGCGAACAATTCCCATGTCAAATACAAATACATCTCAGTTTAGTGGAATTTGGGTCATTGATTTTTTTTCTTCAACTATATTTGTACAAATATTTTTCAAATCCCTTATCAATTATTACTTTTGTTATTAAACTCTTAAATGAAGCCTGGTTCACAGGTGGGATTCTGAGACCATAAGAAATTATAACAAATATACAGCCGGTGCTTGTAGGTGTCACCTATGTTGCATTGAGCAGATAAACATACTTTTCTAATCAATACTAGCAATTTCTTGAGATAACCAAGAGTACGAAAAAAATAAAAAAATAAGATAGAGCAATTAATCTTGAATTTCAGAATGTCATTAAACCGCAAAATCTAATTTCAGCTAGTTCTGTGGTCCACACATCAGCCTATTTAAACATGTATTCTATTCTAATTAATGGAAATGAAAGGAACAAAAAGTTTAATTACCTCAATCCTGTTGAATTCATCAAAACAAGCCCAGGCTCCGGATTGCGCAAGACCTTTGAAGAACTTACCCATGGCTTTATAATCAAGCCCATCAGAGCAATTAAACACAACGCACTGTAGGACAGAAAAACATCCTGTATTAATATACCATTTTTATAATGACAGAAAGATACAAATAGGATTACTGATAGATTTGTCCATTAAAGGGCTAAGTGAATTATAATGCCCTGGTAGAAGTTATGATTCTAAATTATAAAGCTTAATTAATAACCACTAATTAATAACAACCCTGGCTCTTAAAGAGGAACTGCCAACTATCTTTCCTGATCATTATTCATGGCAGCATTTACTTATGGGTTAGCTCCTCCCCTCACAGCAGAAAGGACAGGAAATAGAACTCTGAAATTGGAATAAATAGACCCATCCCCTCCCCATCGACAGTCTCTTTTCCTGTCCTTCACAGCAGTTTGGAAGGAGTCGTATGCAGGCCAAGATTTTTATTTTATGCTCACCAGGCCCATATTAATAATAAATTGTCCAAATTCTGCAAGTCTAAAATGCTATATGGACAAATCGCAAAAACAAAACAAAAGCCATTTCGTTTTTATTTTCACGCCATCTTGGTTCATTTGAATCGGTTGTCCCAAAATGATCACATGGACAATATTTGAGGAGAAACCAAAGCAATTGTATTATTTTGTAATGAACAGGATTGTGTTATAATTTACTAAATCTTTAAAAAAAATGTTTAGCACAAATTACAGGTGATTTTCGATGTTATAATAAATAATGTAATGTCCAGAAAAGTGAGACTTATGCTTAAATAGTTAAAGGAGTCAAAATAAATCATCCAAAATATTTTAATCAAATTGTGCACTTTTTCCCCCCCCTGCTCCTTGTGACAAATTAGCTTGTCTGCAGTCAAGGTCTATAATTAAGCTGGTCTTTACAATAGAGTGACTAATAATAATATTATTGTATTAAACCATAAATATCTTATTTAGATTTCAGTAGTATTCAATCACACACTGAAGTCTTCATGTAACTGTTACCCATTCTGATGGAATTAATTTATGATAAAATCTATAAATGTTAGCTTGACAAAAAAAAACAAAAAAAAACGGTACAGTGGAGTTTATTCATTCAAGCAATATATGTGTAGACTCAAGCAAACACAATGAGCATTATCTCAGAGACTCATTATCTGTGGTTTCTTCTAAACTGTAAGATAACTTTGAAGTACAATTCAATTTGCCTCAAGTTTCTGAACTTAAAGAAAACATAACACCGAGCGTTATACATTCTATTTTGTGACTGAGCCCAAGATTAACAGGTGGAAATTAAGGAAATGCTACAAGCTGCTCAGTGTAACTAAATTATATTGTGTTTTTACAATTATAGTTACCTGTTTGGCTAATGCTTTTGCCAGATCTTTTGTTGTTTCAGTTTTACCAGTTCCTGCAGGTCCTTCTGGAGCCCCACCAAGACTGAGCTTCAGTGCTCCCATTAATGTTCTAGAGTGAAGACAACAGTTTGTAAGCAAAACTAAACAAAAACAAAAAAAGAATCTCAACCAAGGCAGCAAAGTTATACAATTCAAGATCTGTCGTCCAAATCCTTTAACAACGTAGATTTTTTTTTAGAATGTTCTAACTCAATACCCAGGTGATTTTGTTTTCACGTGTGGTTAGCCACTAAATATGAATTGTCAGGAACTCAAAGTGAATTTCAAATTTTAGACCAATTTACTTATTCTGACTTAAAATTTGAATATCATTTTGAATTCAATTTGAATGCAAGACCCTTTCATGTATAACCCTGTTTGGTAATTTTATACAATTTTGAAAACTGTTAATTTGCTACATAATTATCCATGTTTGTCATCTTGCCTGATCAACTATATTTCCGTTCTGCTTGTTGTGGTTTTGTCAACTGATGACCTTCCCTTTGGCCCTCTGTTACTGGATGTTTGATCAATGGTGCCCACATCTTTTGAGATTCAACACAGTGATATTATAGATGTCTCTGTCTGTATCAAAGTGCAGTCTCCAAACAGATCAGATTATGCACGATGAAATCAGGTATAAATTACTTAATTTGGTTTCTAGGCTCAGGCTGTTGACACAAACATTAGTTAGCTGTACTATACCTATAGCATCTGTCAGTCAGTGGTGTTATAACCAAGCGAGGAGAGTTTCCCAAATATTCGTATCCATATTTGACATCTGTAGTGATCATTCGGACCATAACATCTCGATCTTCCCAGTAATATCTCAGTTGAGAGATCCATTGAAAGTCACTCAAACTTGAGACTTTGTCCCCTGCTAGTTTTGCTACAACATCACGGGCTGTGAAAATGTCAACATTAAATATTTAATAGCTTCAATATTAATATCGGAAATAAGCACACAAAACATTACATCCATGTTGATAAGTTAACATAATGCTTATGTATTCTGTACAGTTTTTCTGAGTTTGGCCTTCTTGTGATGTCACCATCTTCCTGTAGATTTATTTTTGTTATAAACAACCATTAGCTTCATATACACCTTACTTTCATATAAATATTTTTTTTTGTTTTGGTTGATATCTTTTATAAATATTGTTAAAACATGTTTTTTTAGTTTTCAAACTGCTTTGTTCTAGTCAACAAGTTCCTCTTCTGTAACCACTGAGATCATTCTATTCTCTGTTTGCTAGTTTCTGTGCGACCCAGCTTCTCTAACGGTACATATTGTTTTCTATTTAACCCACATACTTGATTTATATTTCAACAAAGCTAATTGGGATTGTTATCTTGACTCAAGAGGTCACAGTGCAAGCGATATATCTGGACAATGGTGACTATTAGTCCTTCTGATAATTCATTTTATTACCTGCCTTTCCCCAAATGGTTCCCAGTCAGGGAGTTGGTTGACTGTCCTTAGCTAATAGATATAATCATGGGCAGTAAGCCATTTACTAATTGCATCCTGGTTACACATGAACATCATATCAAAGAGAGCTTGTTAATAATCTGTATTCTTAGCAATGAATATTACATGCATCTGACATTCCTTAAACTCCTAATATAATCTAATTATGCCCTTATTACCATTAATATTGCAACCTATATTTTTACTTTCACTAGTACGGGCATGGGTCGATTCCTCTTTTTTGGGTGAGCAGAAATTTGTCAGGCCTCATGTTCAAGTTTCTGCCCATATATATATAGGCTTGTAAGATCGTCTGTGCTAACCTAGCAGGGTGTGACGGTGACCTCCATGTGCTTTTTGCTTCAGTTAAATGTTCATCTTGTTTAATCAGATACCACCACTTCTGAGTACTCATAGTGTACACATTCATAGTCTTACTCTGTTGCATAATGTGCTTAATGTTGCCTCTACCCTATATTACATACCGCTTCTGCTCACTAAGGCAATAAACACTATTCTACCCTACAGATAATTCTCCGTAATGTTGGTGGCTATTAGTACGCTAATATAATCAAGAGTGTGACATAACCTATAAAACGGGTAGGTACTCATGACAGGTATATAAAAAAGGTTGTTGTATTATCCTACATATTTGTTTTATCGCATGTGTTTTTACAATACGCTTTGTATTGTTACTGCATCACTTGTGAATACTGCTTACACCACAATAAAAAATGTTTGACAAAAAATTATGACTTTACTGCAATTCATATTATATGAGATTTTCATTTGGTTGAATCCTTATTTTGCTTAAATGCAAGATCACTAAGCTTATAGAAATGCAGCATCCTTAATTTATGACAAAATATATACCCTTGCTTCCTAATAATGAAACACATATGTCTTTGCTATGGGGGTTTATTTAATTCTATGTTCTTATTTGCTTGCGCTCCTACTGAGAATCTTAATTATACGTTTACTTTGGTAAATGTCATGTGATTTAGCAGAACTCCATGAGTAATTAAGTACAGACTTTGGCTAAAAAGACTATACATTATTAAAAGTGCATAGTATTTAACACCCTAGGATTTCTATCAACCACAGAGCTGATAATTTGTGTTGTAAAATTATGTCTAAATGGACATTAGGAATGGTAATTATAAAGCTAAACAAAAAAACTTAAACAAATAAAAATTAATTGTTATCACGAAATGTGATCCAAGATACTGCGTCCAATATGCCATGGTATCTTTGGACTAACAAGTGATCTAAAACATCTGAAAACATTTTTGTAAATATTGTGCAAGTTAAAGGACCACTATAGTCACCCAGACTACTTCAGCTCAATGAAGTGGTCTGGGTGCCAGGTTCCCCAGGTTTTAACCCTTCAGATGTAAACATAGCAGTTTCAGAGACATTGCTATGTTTATATTGCAGGGTTAATCCAGTCTCTAGTGGCTGTCTTCCTGACAGCCGCTAGAGGGGATTCCCTGACGCTTAATGCGAAAATCGCATTGAGCACGCAGAACGTCCATAGGAAAGCATTGAGAAATGCTTTCCTATCAGCGTTTTTAATGCATGCGGCTCTGGCCGCGCATTCGCATTCGGCTCCACTCGGGAGCTGATGTCGGAGGGGGAGGAGAGGTCACCAGCACAGAGGGCGCCCGGCGCTGGATAAAGGTAAGCGGGAGTGGGGCTCTGAGGGGGGACCTAAGGAGTATACAGTGCCAGGAAAACAAGTTTGTTTTCCTGACATTATAGTGATCATTTAAAAAGACACTAAGCACCAAAATCACTTCATCTTATTTAAGTGCTTTTGGCGCACCGACCCTGTCCCTTTTCTTTAGACTTTGCTTAAACCATCCTTAGTGGATATCAGAAATGACGCTCTCTAGAGGTGCTTCCTAACTGAAGATTTATGACTTTCAAAGGTCAAAATATTCAGCACCATCATGCATAGAATGATGTTGCCAAAAGCTGCTCATGCCTCTCATATAGAAGCATTAGTTGAGAAGCACTTAATTGGTGGAGAGTGATGATTGCAGTGCATGCACTTTAGATCAGATCTTGAGGGCCAAGATCAGCAGTAGATGATTGGCTGCTGACAGCAAACTATGTCTGCTTTAGTATCAGGTGAATTTAAAGTTTAGTTTTTGTTTTTTTTCAATTTATGTTTTATTGGCTTTTGCACACAAAGTATACAGCTTGCCAACTGGTATTAGTATATACAGTATAAACCGGTTAGGTGTGGAAAGTGCAAACAATTATCACTAAATTGAGCATGTAAGGGAAAGGGAAGAGAAAGCATATTATATGCAGGGCCAGATTAAGAACCCAGTGGGCCTGGTGCTGACAAATATAATGGGCCTAATTACAAAATCTTATTGGCCAAAAACACTAAAACAGTCCTACCTCCCAAGCGTCATGTATCTGATGGAGATGGTGTTGGATACAGCTATGAGAATACACATACCCTACGCTAATCTCATGCTTTCATCTTTGAAGTAAATCCATACCCCCTAACAGCAGTGTCCAGTAAAGCAGGAAGTCTATGGACGGGGTTAGAGGGTGGGCCACTGATGCAAATCACATACCTAGAACTGCTGAAAGGGGCGAAAATACCCAAAAAGTGGGCATGTCTGTGTCCCCATGTCTCCCAGCCCCCTAGTGTCTGTGTCCCCATGTCTCCCAGTGTCCCCATGTAACTAGGACACTAGGGGACATTGAGAGACATTGGGACACTCAGATATTAGGGAACACTGGGAGACCTGGGGACACGGAAACTTGAGGACACTGGGAGACATGGAGACACTGGGTGACTTTGAAACATGAGGGGACACTGAGAGACATGGGGCACTGAGACACTGTGATACATAGGGGACACTGTGAGATATAGGGGACACTGGAGACTTGATAAAGACCTAGGTACAGGCCAAAAAGTTGCAGTGTCCAATAAAGCTGCTTAATTCTATCACAGTGAGTGCCTGATATTTTTTTATTTTATACTATGGGACACTGAGACATGTGGGGGCACTGGGAGACATGGGGACACTGGGAGACATGGGGACACTTATACATAGGGGACACTGTGATACATAGGGTACACTGGAGACTTGATAAAGACCTGGGCACAGGTTGAAACGTTGTGGTGTCCAATAAACCTGCTTAAATCTATCACAGTGAGTGCCTGAGATCTTTTTCTTTTATGCTTGGGGACACAGAGATATGGGGACACTGGGAGACATTGGGACACTGAGACACCGGGAGACTAGGGGACTTTGGGAGACTAGGAAACACTGAGACATTAGGGACACTGTCACACTACAGACACTGAGAGACACCAGGGACACATGGGGACACTGAGATACTAGAGACACTGGCTGGGAGACATGGAAAGACTGGGAGTGCCCATGTCTCCCAGGTCTCAAAGTCGCCCAGTCCCCCCCCATCCCCCAATGTCCCCATGTCTCAGTGTCCTCTAGTGTCTCAGTATCCCCATGTCGCCCAGTGTTCCCTAGTGTTTGTATCCCCATGTCTCCCAGTGTCCCTTAGAGTCTGTGTCCCCATGTCTCCCAGTGTCCCCATGTCACTAGGACACTTGGAAACATTGGGACACTGTGAGACATGGGGACACTGGAAGAGACATGGGGACACAGATACATGGGGATACTGAGAGACTAGGGGACTCTGGGAGAATAGGGGACTCTGGGAGATTAGAGACATAGACACTAGGAACACAGAGAGACACCAGGGACACTGGGAGACATGGGGACACTGAGACACTAGGGACACTGGCTGGGAGACATGGGGACACTGAAAGACGAGGGGCCAGTAGGAGACATTGGGCCACTGTGTCCCTAGTGTCTCAGGGTCCCCATGTTCCCCAGTGCCTCAGTGTCCCCATGTCTCCAAGTGTCCCAATGTCTTAGTGTCCACAAGTCTCTCACCATCCCCATGTCTCAACGTTTCCCCTAGTGTCTCAGTGTCCCCAGGTCTTAGAGTGCCCCCTAGTGTCTCAGTGTTACCAAATGTCCCTATGTCTCCCAGTGCCCCCTAGTGTCTCAGTGTCCCCATGTCTCACAGTATTCCCTAGTGGATCAGTGTCCCCTAGTGTTTCCTAGTGTCCCCTAGTGCCTGTACATGTTAACATTGGAGAAAAACCAGCGGTAAGCAGTTCGAGAAACCTTCTAAGATGAGTAGTTTTCGGTGCCTGTAGTATCACTTGGTAATTGGGTTGGGACTTAGTGACTTGGCCCTTTTTTGTGGAGCCTTGTAGGTGTCAGAGGGCTGCAGTGTAAGTTAGGGTGTAGGGCTCTGCACCTGTGTCCCCTCCCATGTGGAATGCAGAAAATAAAGAAAGTCAAGAGGAGAGAAATATAGTCAAGAAAAAAGAAATGGGGGGGGGGAGAGAACAAGAGGGAGGAGGGGGTTGGAGTACGCCGGTGCGGTGTATCGTGCAGTGGGACCGAAGTTCCTCCCCGTGTGCATGGTCTTTATGGGGGCCCTCCTGTCGGTTCCCTGCTCCTATGAGGGATGGGTTATGTTGTGTCAGACATACTCACTACTTGTCCGGGGTTCCCACATTTTTCCAAATTTAGTCGTGGATCCTCTCACCCTAGCGGTTAAGTTGTCCATTAGGTATACCTCTTTTATGTTGGAGATGACCCTCTTAATGGGTGGCATATCTACCTTTAGCCAAGACTGAGCTAGGGCTCTCCTAGCTGCTAATGTGATTTTTTGGATCAATTTCTGTTCTCTTTTTCTCCAGTCATCTAGTTGTCAGTTTAGTAAGTATGTCCAAGGGTTAAGCTCTGGAGCCCTCTGAAAAAGCTTCTTGACTATATTATATACTTTCTTCCAATAAATTTGTACCCACAGGCATTCCCACCACATGTGCCCCTGTGGCCGCATCCTCTCCAACAGTAGTCAGATGGTGTTTGTTTCATGTGATACAGTTTGACTTGGGTGGTGTACCATCTGAACATTGTTTTGAGGCATTGTTCCTGAAGAGATACGCAAATAGATACCAAATTATTTACCTCCCATATGTCCCTCCATTCCACTCCTTCTAGTAACTCTCCAAATCCTCTTTCCCATGTGTCTGTGTATGTCAGTGCACCCCACTCCTCTGTTTCGGAACATATGTGTGCGTACATCATGGTTATTAATCCCTGTGGTGATGTTTCCTTAAGGCACATTTTCTCAAAAAAGGTCAAGGGTCCCTTCCCCGCCTTTTGTATTTGGGGGTGTTGTGTGAAGTCTTTCAGTTGTAGATACCGAAAGAAATCTGCGGGCGTGAGATGTGCTTTCTGTTTGAGGTGTTCAAATGACACTACATCGTTGTCCTTGAAGGAACACTATAGTAACCTAAATTACTTTAGCTAAATAAAGCAGTTTTAGTGTATAGATCATTCCCCTGCAATTTCACTGCTCAATTCACTGTCATTTAGGAGTTAAATCACTTTGTTTCTGTTTATGCAGCCCTAGCCACACCTCCCCTGGCTATGATTGACAGAGCCTGCATGAAAAAAAAACTGGTTTCACTTTCAAACAGATGTAATTTACCTTAAATAATTGTATCTCAATCTCTAAATTGAACTTTAATCACATATAGGAGGCTCTTGCAGGGTCTAGCAAGCTATTAACATGGCCGGGGTTAAGAAAATCTTAATTAAACAGAACTTGCAATAAAGAAAGCCTAAATAGGGCTCTCTTTACAGGAAGTGTTTATGGAAGGCTGTGCAAGTCACATGCAGGGAGGTGTGACAAGGGTTCATAAACAAAGGGATTTAACTCCTAAATGGCAGAGGATTGAGCAGTGAGGCTGCAGGGGCATGTTCTATACACGAAAACTGCTTAATTAAGCTAAAGTTGTTCAGGTGACTATAGTGTCCCTTTAAACATGTGGCAGATTCTTTGCATTCCCACTTTTTCTATGTTTGCGAACTCTCTAGGTGCCATACCTGGGGGAAAGGCTCTATTTCTCAATAGGGGTGTTAATGGGGATGGCGAGGATGTTGGTTTGTATTTGTGTGCCGAATTATCCCATATTCTTAGGGAGTTTAATATTGCCGGGCACAGTGAGTATCTTTTTAATGTGTCCCTTTGTAAAGGGGAAAAAGTCTTTGTCAGACTCCATTGAAATATGTACTCCGAGAGTCCTCCGAGAGCTCTGGGCTGCGTTGGACCTCGGATGTCATTTTAGGTGGCAGAGGCGTTGTGGACCTCTCAAAGGACAGCCTTATATCTGGCGGATTCATGGTGTCTGGACATGTGTACCATTTGTGCTTGTGCCCCATAGTATTCTCTGGGATTTTTTCCTGGAAAAAATATTTTTTCAGCTCAATAAGTCTCTGATTAGCAAGGCTGTTTCGGAGCCCCACAGAGTTGCGTCTTATCGGTCGCTTCGTCGGCAGCACACCCCAAGTTTTTTTTTGTTTTTTTATGTAAAATGGGGAGGGGGTGAAACTAATATTCAGATATCCCTGAGGACTGGAAGGTCAGCCTGCACCAGAGAGTCCCCGGTATATGATTTACTGACGGAGAATGTCAGCGGACACTCTCAGCCAATGTATTAAGTAACAATAATGGCAATATTGGTAAAACGATATTAGAACATCCACCTTAGCAATACCACAGAAGGCCTAATGGATAACAGCACTTGTGTTATCAAGGTAAGTGTCAAACCACAATAATACGATTTGGTTCCTTACAAGACAGTGCCAATTACTTAGTACAATAAAAACTACAGAGCATTATACTGGTTATGGTACCTAGGCTAGCAGTTTAACTTACCAGCATTGGACTAATAATACACAAGTGGGCTGCTAAAATTGCTATGTTCTCAGAAAACAGAAAATGTCATTATATTCTAGCCTGGGTTCTAAGCATTAATGTCTCTGTTACATGTAACATCTCATGTTCTTTCTAGCATTGGTCTGTCTTTTGCTCAAACCATTACAATTTATCATGGTCTTGGTTTGGACAAACAAGCCCATGTACTATGTTTATCTCAATGTAATTCAAGGTAAAGCACTCTAACACAAAGAGATCTACCATAGCATGTACTGAAAAGGCTTAACTAGCAATTTGCTGTACAAAGGACAATTTTGGTCAAAGCTCTTACCGTGAACATCGATGACAGTAAGTGCTCCAAGTGTAGCGCGTGCTCCACCTGACAATTTTCCTCTTACAAGTTCGACTATCTCACCAATTTGTTTGTTACTTTTACTTAAGAAGGGCTGTAGGAAGCAAAACACAATAAAGTATGTTAAACAACTGTTCTTCGCTTTTTCCTAACTGCATTCATCACAAAAAGGAACATTGCATTAATCAACAAAGCAAAGAACATTTGCATTACAGGGGAGCTGTTATGACTGTTTTTGATGCTTTATAGTATAAAAAAAAAACACCATTGCTGTATTTGTTTTTGTCTAATGGCAAGCAGAAGTATAAACAAAGTCTGCTTTCAGCTGCTAAATTAATCAGATAGTGAGTACTGCTATTATGAAAAATAGATGAAAACATTTTTTAACTCTTTATACAGACCTATTTTTTTTTATTCATCCAGGGTCCTAAATAGGTGCCAAGATTTCATTATTTTTTTCTCTTTATGTTTCAATGTTATCACTGCCTACTACCTAACTAATAGAGGGGAGTGCAGCAAATATATTTTTCACAGCACCCCCTCCTGAGAGTCATTGGTAGCCTGGAGCTTTGAGAAGCAGCACTGATCCAGAGCTAGAGAGCCCCACATTTAGGGCTTCGGGACCACTTGGAGCAAGTCCATTGCAAATTCATGGGTCACTGTCAAAGATTAATAAATCGAGTATAATGTTTTTGTTTTTTTCATGTATTTTGTAAAACTAAATGTAGTCCATAAATCTCACGTACCGTCACATTCTATTTATAATTACCAGCCAACAGAGGAACACATTTCTTTCCCAGAAGGCACTAGTCAGTGATTTGATGCCTGCAAATTGCTGAAAATTTAAGCTTACACCCTGTTTCAAGTGTCACTGAAAGTTTCAATGGGGCATATCATTCCTACACTCAGGGCAGAAAGAGGAGTGCAAGGACCCTATCATTTCAC
This sequence comes from Pelobates cultripes, assembly GCA_933207985.1. Classification (NCBI taxonomy): domain Eukaryota; kingdom Metazoa; phylum Chordata; class Amphibia; order Anura; family Pelobatidae; genus Pelobates; species Pelobates cultripes. Next base: position 122,992,751 of record OW240918.1, on the reverse strand, counting down.
CTGACCGGTTACCTCCTCTAATTCCTTCCTTCAGCCATTCAGGAACCCTTACAACAAGCAGGCATCCATTAACCCTTTTCCCCCAGTAACTGGATGACACAGTTCTGGTGGTACAATAACGAAAATACTTTATTGGTACACACGGATTTTAAACATAACCCCATGCAAGGGGTGTAACACACAGCATACAATGGCCCCTCCCAGGGTCCTCCCCCTACCCGGGAACCTAACGTGGGAAAGAAGCCCGCCACGCAAACACCGGGTTTCCCACATTCAGAGACAGGGGGGTCTTCATCCTATGAGCCTCTGTGTCTGTGAGACCAAGCACGGGAAAAAAGCACTGTCCATTTGTCTCCCAGGCACAGAGAGCCCACAGGAAAAGAGCTGGTCTCTTTGTTCCAGCGAGCACCACAAAACCCGCCAAACTCGCGAGTGCCCCAGAAGTGCCCACACCAACCTCAGGGACCCTCGCAGTGGTACCTTCCTCTGTGTGAAACCCTGCAAGGGAAGCGTCTACTTTAGGGACATGAATGCTCCCCCTGGATGGCATTCGTCTGTATGAAATGGCAGCCACCCAGGGGAGCATTCATTAATTACTTCCCTTGCGGTTTCACACTTATGTTGCAAGTGTGAACGTTCTGATTAATTGGTGTGAACGTTCTAATGGGGCACTGGGGAGGTCTTCGTTCGGGAAATGAACGGGTTGGGAAACAATCCATGAACGCTCTCCCTATCTGGCGTTCGTCTGCACGAATAGCGGCCAGTCGGAGGAGAGCTCATTAATTGTTTCCCTTGCGGTTTGTGGTTTGACACTATGTTGCAAGGTGTGAAGGTACTAAGTGAACATTCTAAATGGGGTATCAGGGTGGTCCCCGTTCAGGAGGAGAATTAATTCCCTTTGTGGAAGCACTCCCGAACGTGAATCGGGCAGAAGATACGACAAGATGAGGAAACACACATAATATCAGACAGGCAATTCACAGACTGGCAGCGGTCCCGCCACACAAGGTATTTGACCAATTTTATCTATTTTTGTCACATCTACTGTATGTGAGCATTTTAGTTTACTGTATGTGAGCATTTTAGTTTTCATGCCAATATTTCAGGCCCTGTGTGAAATACTGCAAAATAAATGACACTGTCTATACTGTCTGAACTAAAACCTTTCACTTCCCAAATATTTCTAGAAAGGCCGCACAAATAAGTGAAAAATAAAAAATTGTGTAATTTGTATATTTGTCTGCAAATGATTATATACACAAAATTGCGGTGTTATATGTTTACATGCTAACTATGCATCCCTTGCTTCAAATACATGTTATGCTGATATGTTTTCAACCAAAAAGTGCTTCGTAGTGTATGGGGTAAAGAGTGCAGGAAATGAGGAACCAGACAGAAAAATCTGTCATCTTCCTTAACTATTCACGTAAGCTTTTTTTTCTTTTAATTAAATGTCATTTTCTTTAAAGGGCACAAAAGGCAAAGTCTACTTAACTAAATCTTAATTGTGCCCACAGTGTACACAATTATATTTTTCCATGGTGCACAATAACCCCTACAGCTTTTCATATAATACTCTAGAATGTGGACATGCCAAAGATTTAATAAACTAACAAGATGGTTCATGTACGTATAGATCTAATGCAAGAGATAAAAGAATATGTAAAAGTGGCAGTTTTTAAGATCTGAATATGCTCTAGGAATTCTGAAGTAGAATGAAATGGAGGGAGGGAACGTTTCTTATACCTGTAATGTCCCTTGACCAATAGCTTCAGATACTTCTTGGGTCCAGTAAATAGAAGAGACACAGATGACCACTTGACCAGGCCACTGCAAGACCCATTGCTTTCGTGGAACCTAGACAACAAATAAATACAGCATTATAACTTAACATTTCGTAAGGCATTTAATTGGGTTTCCTTAATACGTGAACAAACATAACAAATCATATCTATGGGTTAAAATTTAGAGTTTTTTTGTTATTTTTTTAAGTCACTCGCCACCCTTTACTTCCCTTGCCTCAATATTTTCCTTTTCTCTTTCTCACTTCTACCCTACTTTTCTTTTTCAATCTTTTTCTCCTAAAATACATGAGGCAAAGTAGGAACTGCTTTGTCTCATGTATTTTTCCTCTGCTTGTCAAAACGTAGCAAATGACATTGTCACATCGCAATACATTTGATGCCTCCTGTAGTCTCATGGGATAGACCTCAGTGTTGTACTCTCGCACATGGAAAGTATTTTATCAAACCAAAATCAAGTAAAAGGAATGTAAAGCCCAAGTACAGAGTGCACGTGATGTATCTCTTGGTGGAGACTATAGTCACATCCTGAATTCCCAAATCCTACAACACAGTCAGTGGATAATATATTTTCCTTACCTCGACATATCCTTCTACTCCATCTTGGATCACTTGTCTCATACTAGATAACATATATTCTTCCACTTGCGAAAGCCATTTTTCAACCATGCCCTTAAATATAAAGAAAAACAGAAATTAAGTATATGTGTATTATAAAAACAAACATAGGCACATTGCACGTGTATTTATATTTCATCCTCAACAATATGTACAAAGCATTTAATTTATTAAAAAGCCTTGTTACATTTAAGGAGTAAGAACTCAGGAATGTTCGATGATGTTCTTGGTCAGTTCTTAAAGGTTTGCTACACTCTGCTCTGTTAATTACCCAAATCATTTGATCTGTTGTCCCACTGCAATTTTCGTGGCATTGAATGTTTTAAGAGGTCTTTTAGTACACAGATCAAAGCAGTATACTGTACAATGAATAATTAATTTAGTGAAAATTGACTAGTAGAAACCTAAAGGGTATATATAAGGTCTTTCCACTAGAAAGGTCCACTGGAAGTCCTTTATTAATATGCATTAAAAACCATCTGATCAATGTACTCATTAGCAACCAACAGGCCAGTGACTAAACAATATGAAAATTTTAGATTAAATAAGCTACATGTTGAAGAAAATTGATTTAAAGATAGCAATAGGCAAACAGATAAAAACTAGGTTGCATCACAGTCAGTCAGAGCATTTTGACCAAAAAAAAATGTTCACCCATCTAAGTCAAAAAGCAGCATCTTCCTTTGCTTTTTTTTTTAATTTCATGCAAAATCTTTTGACTTAAGTGTCTTTTCTTGTATTAATGCCCCCTATCATCAGATTTTACCCCAAGCTAAACCATCATTGGCAGTGGAGCCTTCTCTTGCAGGACCTGCTCTCTGATCCATAGATCATAGATATTATGAAAATGCACCTTACTTTCCTAGGCCGTTGATGGACAATTTACCACACAAGCATGTGTATTATCAACTTTTTAAACTTGAGGGCTGCCTATCTGAACAGATTACAGTGAGGGGAAAAAGTATTTGATCCCCTGCTGATTTTGAACGTTTGCCCACTGATAAAGAAACTATCAGTCTATAATTTTAATGGTAGGTGTATTTTAACAGTGAGAGACAGAATAAACAAAAAAATAAAAAATCCAAAAGAACGCATGACAAAAAAAGTTATAAATTGATTTGCATGTCAATGAGTGAACTCAGTATTTGATCCCTTAACAATCAGCAAGATTTCTGGCTCCCAGGTGTCTCTTAAAGGGAGTGCTCCTAATCTCAGCTTGTTACCTGTATAAAAGACACCTATCCACAGAAGCAATCAATCAATTGGATTTCAAACTCTCCACCATGGCCAAGATCAAAGAGCTGTCCAAGGATGTTAGGGACAAGATTGTAGACCCACACAAGGCTGGAATGGGCTACAAGACCATTGCCTAGCAGCTTGGTGAGAAGGTGACAACAGTTGGTGCGATTATTCGCAAATGGAAGATACACAAAATAACGGTCAGTCTCACTTGGTCTGGTGATCCATGCAAGATCTCACCTTGTGGAGTTTCAATGATCATGAGAACGGTGAGGAATCAGCCCAGAACTACACAGATCTTGTTAATAATCTCAAGGCAGCTGGTATCATAGTCACCAAGAAAACAATTGGTAACACACTACTCCGTGAAGGACTGAAATCCTGAAGCGCCCACAAGGTCCCCCTGCTCAAGAAAGCACATTTACAGACCTGTCTGATGTTAGTATCTATTATTCTCAAGCCTCGATTGGAGTTATTATAATCTGATTTAAAGTTTCTGTCCTGCACCTCATCATCCAGTGTTCACTACTGTTTTGGATTTTGGTTACATAATGTACAAGAAAAAAATGTAGGCTTTGAGTAGGTCACAAAAGAGGTTCCAATATGTAACCTATGTAGATGTCACCCATCAAATGGGCAGAAATACAGAAGGTTGCAACCAAAAGCAAAAAAGACCTGGCACACTCAAATTCCCAAAAAAGGGATTTTGTTTTCAAGCTGAAAGGTTGCTGGCGGGTTATTGGGGCTTAAAAGTTGCTAGAGGGTTCTGAATAAAGTCATTATTTTGAGAACTTATGTGTGTCAGATATTATTTTTGCTTTTGTTTAAATTGAGGTTCCACAACATCTATTCCAGCTAAAAGATCTAATGGTAATCATTCAAGGACCACTAAGTTTAGACAAAGTACATCTCAGAAATGTCTGGAACCAATAAAAATGTCATTTTGTTTGAAGACCAATATTAAAATTGTTAAACTAGGGGGAGGGCCAGGACCACCATGCTACAACAGTGTTGGCTGCAGAACATAAATCATGCATTTCTTCGCCTCTCTAATAACTGTGAGTTTTGTCACTCTTTATTATTGAACACCCAGGGTTTTTTAATTCTAATTCTTGCAGCATGTTCTGTTATACGACGTAATATTAAAACTCATGTTTTAATGTGCACTGTAAGGTTTTCTACTGTTTAAATTCAATCAGATTGAATAAGACATGCTAAACTTTAGTTTATTTTCTTTAAGCTGACGGGCATTGTGTTCTTCTTGCTTTTATTAGTCTTTTTTTTTTATATCTCTGTATACTGATTGTTATCCTGCTGTTTTGATGAGACCTACAATCCCTCTTTGCACGCAAAAATAAAGATTTGCTAAAATAATTTTTTTATTTTTGTTTATGTGTAATAAGTGTAGTTTATTACAGTTCTGCTATTATCACTTCTAGTTCTGGAGACTTTGGAACCGAAATGCAATGTAAAGACTAAAAACTGCTGATTTAGATAAAAAAACAAACCCTCCAATTCAGCTCATTAGAGATGGCTTTCACTAAATCTGTTTATTTTGACCTTAATTTTGAAAATCAATTCTAAAGTCACTCGCTGTTTAGCAAATAAACTCTATATATGAGTCGGAAAGAATGTTTTCTGGCATAAATAGAAAATATTCTGATGATCATTATGTTTTGGATAACAACTCATATGGTGCTCAGGCAGCCAATTTTAGCTGGCTGAGTGTAATAGGAGATATAATGCATAGTGTTGATAAGCAATTTACCTGCAATCCTAAAAGATGTAAATAAAAATGTAAATTTTTTAATCAACTCACTGAAATGGGGCCTTTTAAATGTTTAATATTTCTCAATATACCTGTCATTAATATCAATCTTGTTTAAATAGGGAACTATCTACTAAACAGTGGGGTGCAACTTTTTTTTCATTTATATTCTTTCTTAAATATTTTTAATACATTACAAAACAAACACTGCATTAGTAGAGTCACCATCATATACATATACAAGGAAGAAGGCACTTTACGCTTTTATACAAGGTGTTAATACATATTTAGCAGAAATCCTCTTTAGTGATATTATCACACTTGAAAAATTGTATTAACTGAACTATTGAAATCCGTCTTGATTTTAGTTGCCCAATAATTGTGTGCACATAAGAAAAAAAAACCCTTTAAAAAGCAACAAGACATTACAAACAATACCCTACACTACACAAACAACATCATGGTCATGTTACAATCGATTTGTCATTTTGAACATCTTAGTCTTCGGGAGGAGCAGTCCAGGAAACAGGAAAAATGCATAACAACTATTCACCCTGCCTTTCAACACCAGTGTAAGTATCAAAAGAGTAAATTATATAAATGGAGATTGAATATAACTAAGGTAAAAGTCCTCTTGCATAACAAAAAATAAATACAAAATATTAACTGTTTTCTATCCATCCTAGCCAGAGACCATATTTCTATTGACCTCTATGTAATCCCCATTCCATTTTTAATTGAAATTTAAGTTGTTCTTTAACTGTCTGCCAAATGGGAGCCATAGAAAGTTTCCAACAGTCTTGCAATAGCAATCTTAGCGGCCACCAAAATATGAATTACAATATATAAATTACAAAGGGTGATAAATTACCACTTAATTGTATAATATCTAATTGGAGGAGAAATATTTGGGGAAGGAACTCTAAATTTGTAGAGGTTAAGATTTTAATCTTAGACGATATCATCTTCCAAAACAGCTGAAATGGACCACAACCCCACCATATATGTAAGTAATCCCCTCTTTTTGTGCCGCAGCTCCAACACATATGATCCTGAATGTGAACAAATTTATTTGTTCTATTGGGAACTAAGTACCATCTATTTGCCAGTTTGTATTGGCATTCAACTAAATTGAGACATTGAATATTTTTTAGAAACTAAAGATAATGCCTCCCTCCATTCAAGCTAATATGAATATTTAAGTCAGACTGCCATTTGTTAATAATCGCTTCAATAGGTTTATCGGGGTCTCTTGACATATGTTGTAGGCAATCAGCTATTAATTTTTTCAAAATCAATTTATTTAATAACTTTTCAAGCAGGATTATTTTATTCGATTTTTCTCTAGAGAAATTCCTGAAAAAAAATCTTTTATCCTGAGTTAATTGAAAACTTCATTGCAGTCTGACTTATATTTCAAACATAACGAATGGAAATCGGACCAGGCACTATTACTTATTAAATTATCTATTCTTACCAAACCGCAATCCAACCATTTGTGGATCTTTAAGTCTCTTTTCTACATTTCACCCAACCAGCCAAGATATAACTTAGAGTGGAACTATTAGAACTAAATGATAGTAAACTTCCTTGTTTTGTCTGAATTATCCCAAATGGGTCCTAATTCTACTTGGGGTCCTTAGTTTGAGTTTTATACCATATCTTCACTGTTAAACGCTTTAGTGGAGTAATAAAAGCATGCAATAAACTACAGGCCTTTTGATATTCTTTTTAAGATAGGAACCCCCAGTCCACCTAATTTGACTTTTAAAGATAAACAATACTGGTTTATTCTTGGGGTTTTCCCCATTCAAACAAATGTATTAATGAAAGATTGTGCTAAAGTCACCCAACTGTCAGGGCATGGCAGCTGTACTATAAAAAAGAGATATAACCATTTCGGAACAATATAAGATTTTACTACATTAATCCGACCCCACCAAGCTATTTCATGATTTTTCCATTCATTCAATTTTTTAGCAGTATATTTAATTAGTGGTAGGAAATTAAGTTCCATTATTTTGCTTACGTCATTAGCAATTTCAATCCCCAAATAACTAAATGATACCTCAGCACAGCTGAAGCTAAGCCCATTCTTTAAAACCCCAACATCATCCTGAGGCAAGTCAATGGGTAATGCTATTGATTTATTTTAACTCCTCCATGCATTGCAACAAATTATTAGGAGAACTCACGGGATCTTTAAAAGTAATTGCAACATCATCTGCATACCTTGTCAGTTTAACACAGTCATCCTTCACCATCAGACCTTTTATTAGATCGTTGTTCCGTATTGCCACCACCAAGGGTTAAATTGACATTAAAAAGAGATGATTGGAAAGTGGGCACCCCTGTCTTGTCCCATTCTTTAATGGGAACCAGTCTGAGATAAACCCACCACCTACCACTCTGGCCGTCGGAGAAGTATATAAAGCCATTATAGCCCTTCTAACATTCTCCGGTAGCCCAAATGCTTCCAAAAGAGTGTTCAAAAAGTCCCACCTGATCCTGTCAAACACCTTGTCTATGTCGAGTGTCAGGATCAGGAGGGATAAGTTATTTTTCTGAACCAAATCCACAATATAAACAAGTCGTCTGACGTTATACACCGATGATCGTTTAGACACAAATCTGACTTGGTCTCTGTGAATTATATCTGTTATGACATTATTCAGTCTAGCAGTGATTATTGATGAATACAAATTCATATCCACATTCAATAAAGAAATGGGTCTTAGTTTGAAATCAGCTCTGGATTTTGTTGTTGTTTATGAGTGGGTATTATATGAGCCTTTAACAGTAACAGAGAAAATTAGCTAAAGTAAAATGCCTATTTACTCTGCATAACAATAATCAGTATTATTCAGTGACTACTCAAAATGGCCGCTGGGAGTCATCCCCTCCCATCGTGTAACCAAGATGGAGCTGGAATCCGGGGGAGAATTTCATGATAACAGTAACATACACACCCAGTAGGATGTGCATTGAATAAACCACCTAACATCTGACCACTTATTGTTGTATGTTTCTCTGTTATCTGTAATTATGCATGTGATGTATTTGTGCTTTATAAGGGGCTCCCTGCCCCCTGAGTAAACATTCCTGAGTATTTCATCAACCGGAAACATGTGTCTGGTGTGATTTACTTTGGAAAGCATGCATGCACCATAACCAATTTGAAAAGGGGCAGATACACAAAAATGATTAAACACTTGATTAGTGGGGCACCGCAGTTTTCACCAGTTCGGATAGCCGGAAAACGGGACCGGAGCAGACCCTCGGAAAGTGGGACAACCGCAGCCTGATCACCTCCTAAATACGGTAATAACCGCTCATTAGCAATTTGCCTGTATTCTCCTGCTTTGTGTGGTTCTGCCTCCATGTCCAATTCCGGCTTCCAGAAGGCTACAAGACAGGTAACTTACGCGGTGCCTATACGAACCTGTCGATTGTCTATCTGCTTCCTGAGTGTGAGTCCTGGGTGTGAAAGTGTTTGCTTGGGGATTTGAGATAAGTTAATTGCATTGTATTGTTACATTTCATTTGCTATACTACCTTGCTGGTAGGGACCGCTGGTGTTATTATTCGCTGTCCGCCTGAGAGAGGCTGGGAATTGCTTTGATTATTCGCTTACTACTCAGTGAAGAGGCTGATCTTGATAAAGACCCCAGGAGGGTCGAAACGTTGATTGGTGTGTACCTCACAGTTGATGTATTTTTTATAATACATTAAAGTAAATCTTTTTCACTAATTTTAAGACCCAGTGTGCTCCCTGAATTACAATTTTTGGATATATATAACGCGGGTTTGCACCTGGGCATTTACACATTGGATGTATGGAGGAGGAGTGCCTTGCTTCACTTATTGTTTTGATATATATATATATATATATATATATAAAAAACAGAGAGCCTTGGCACTCACCCTTTAATGTTCAAAAACAATCTATCCTTGCCTGGGTGCAATCCTCAGCGTTTAGTATATAACAAAAAATATGTACAAGGAGCACTCACAGGTCTTCATCAAAATTCTGATTTATTCGTTAGTGCAAGTTACATGTGCAGGTTTAGATGATCGACGTTTCGACCCTTACAAGGTCTTCTTCAAGAACCTCCTGGACAGCTCACTAAGAATGCAGCTTCACAATGAATGTAAAATGGATGCTGTCCAGGAGCTGGGAGGGTCTGGGAGGGAGGGTCTGCTGCTGATTGGCTGGAATGTGTCTGCTGACTGTGAGGTACAGGGTCAAAGTTTATGTTTGCCGTCCGTGGCGAACCGTTCAGCGAACCGTTCGGCGAACCGTTCGGGACATCACTATAGTGGAATATTTGGACATGTTAAGTGTAAAAGGCAAGTGTGATTTGTTGCAATACTAAGAAATGTGGATAGAGGGAATACGCGGAATAGCTAGGTTAGTATATGAAGAGGAAGGAGATTAATGGTTGTTGGATGATAAGGGAAATTGGTTGAATTCCGTAAGATTATTTTGCATTATGTTATTTTAAAGTACATGTTTCTATGGACCGCTTTATGGGCTGTTAAATGCATAATGTTCTCAATTGTCTTATTTAACACTTGATTTATTTACAGTTTAGTATTACATTTTGCAAAGGATGTTGCTTATTTGATTTATTTTATCAGTTATAATATAGTGTAATGTTGACAGTACGTCCAGCCACCTCCCTAAAAGATGGCACCTAGTACGAAGGGTAGGAGGTTGGCCCAGCCAGCCCCCGTGACCTCCACCCAATTACCATTATCTTCAGTCACATTCACTACTAACGTAATGTCACTTCCGCCCTTACTATGCCCTCATCTCCTGTTTCTTCCTTTCCCATACATATCATGGCCGTTATTTCCTCCTCCACCCTGCCATCACTTCCTTCCCCCACCCCCTGTCATGGCTGCCTCAATCATGAGCCCTTCCCCTATTATACTCGTCTTATTTAGGACCATGCTACTTTCCTTAAACTCTACATATTATGGACAGGAAAATTATAAATTACTAAAACAATCTTGCTACCTGTTTCACTGTATCAGAAATGTGTCAGTGATAATATGTACTATAATACAGTTTCTCTATAATCATTAATGGTTTAAAAAAAAAAAGTGTAATTTACTAAGGTGTTTTAACTTTAAATATCTGAACTATAATTGAGAAATATTGCTAAGATGCCTTTTGCAGCTGCGTTGTCAGACAAAAATATATGAGCATAACAGCTGATTTTCTAGATGAATATACATTAATGCCTGTGGTTTGCAACAAAGGGAAATAGCCAAATCATGCAAGTTCTTTACACCTACCACACATTTTCTTGTAAGACTACATCTATGCAGTGGCCAGTTTATCTGATTTTAACATTGTATCTTCACTTAATCGAATCTTGCTAGTTGAAGTTCGTATGTTTTTAGTAACATCCTTAATGTTGAATAATGTTTTAGCGTTAGAAGAATTTGTGACATGTTTTATGAACTCAGGCGCTACTGGTTATTCGTTTAAGTTACAGAATGGTTTAATTTTTATATTTTCATTGATATAAGTGAAGTACTTCAACAGTTAATGATTTACTGAAAGACAGGCAGGAACTTTACTTCACTTACCACACAAACCTTTATTTATAAAGATAGACATGTTCAGACTGCCAAATCTAAAGGCCAGTAAATGAAAGGTAAAGTAGCATTGTGAATTAAACCTTCCAGGTGTTATATATGATTATTTGAAAAGGTATAATTAGATCACCTGTTGCAACAGGTGAAAAGGAAAGTATCACTCCAGGTTGTCCCAAAATGTTCTCTTACTTGGGTTTTAGTATATTACAAGTCCCATACCTAAAGTCTATTTGCGGCCTTCATAGCGGAAGAGAATCCTACCTGACTCCTCATTTCTATCTGATATTGTTGTCTCCTGTATAGGTGTAGCTGACACTCCTCGGAGTGGCCTGCTAACTAAGCCCTGCTTTGTGGTCTCCTCTACCTGTTTAACCCCTTAAGGACACATGACATATGTGACATGTCCTGATTCCCTTTTATTCCAGAAGTTTGGTCCTTAAGGGGTTAATCAATTTACTAGGTGCAGATGTCTTTCCACTGGTTGCAAGCCTCTATCACCGTTATGTCAAAATGGCCAGATTTAAATCACTCTCTGCTGCGGATGCTTCAGCTTTCTGATCCACATGGAGAAACCTGGCCAGTGTGCAAAGGTCCTAGACAGTTCTCTCCCATTGCCTTTAACAGACATCTACAGGCCCTGTTCTGGTGACAAAGGGTGTCCTGGGTCCTGTGTGTTTCAAAAGCACTCAATACCTATGTATATGAATTATTTAAAAAATTCAGAGACATTTAAAGTGCTAGTAATGTGTGTTTAAGCACCATAATGAAAGCTAGACATAATCTTAATTTAGTGAAACCACAATAATCTTGCAGTTTACAAAAAACTATTTTAAGTGATTAACGTGTTAAATATTGAAAATCTAAAAACCCTTTTTTATACGTGACTACTATATCTCTTATAATTATGATAGAACTCTTTTTCATATTATTTCACCTCGTCCCAAATTGAGAAAAAAAAAAGAACAGACCTCATGCATTTATATTTGACTTAGTGCAATAATTCAAAAACTGTAAAATTTGAAACTACTATTATAGTGACATTGCTTACAAGGAAATATCCTCTGTAATACTGTGTTATCTATCAACAAATCTCCAATCATTAAACCCCTACAGCTTGAGGGGAAAAAAAGGGGAACACATCATGCATTTATTTTTGACTTATTTTCAAAACCTTAAAAATTTGAAGCTACTGTTATAGTGACCTTGCTTACAAATTGAAGCACTCTATAATACTGTGTTATCTATCAAAACAATCTCCATTCATCAAGCCCATACGATTTGTTTTTCAAAAAAATAAAAATAAATGTCTCCTTCCCTGTTTCTTTTCTCTTTTCCTTCTATCTCTCACCCCCAATTCATGCAAGTACATTGGACAAGAGCCATTGTTGTCAACTTTTCGGATCTTTGATCAGTTCCATTTTTTCTTCTTATTCCAATAGGGAATACCCATGCATATTTTATATTGTTATTCCTTAATTTAGAAGTATGAACCATAAAAGGCTTTCTGGCATTGCTAAAATAAATTTAGTTTTACTAGACTGCCTATTTAATTTACAATTCGGCACTCAGACTCTCTTGCCTTGCAGCAACTCAGTTGTAGAGAGGTCTATATCATATTAAAGTACAGTGCCCATAAGTGGTCTAAGTTAATACTTAATATACAATATGGATACGGTTATTTGTTTTGTTACCTTAGCATCTAATTAAATGTTGTTCCTGGGCAAAACTTTTTAAAAGGCTGGTTATGAAACATTAGACAAGAATTCAAATATATATAGTTACTGTTAAATCTAGTTCTTTTGTAGTGTCTTAACATTTTAAACTGTCCACTTCCAATACTTATTCATTTTGCAATCAGCCAATTAGTATGCATTCAATCAAATAACGTGTTGAATCCTGCAATTATTTCAATGTCATATTCAGTCTATAGTTTTCCCATGCTATTTCAGTTTATGTAATCAACCTGCTGTACTGAAAATTTATGCACTTAAAGATCATTTTAAGTACCCTGTATCTGCTCAAAAGATATATATATATATACACACACACACACACACTTCAAGACAACCATGCTCAAGAGACTTATCAAACGATTTCAGCCTTGTGCAGTTTAATATGTTAGGTCAACGGTTCAGTTTATTTCATCCTGATGAAAGTTTGACATAAACTGAACCATTGACCCAACACATTAAGCTACAAAAGGCTGAAATCTTTTGATAAGTCTCTAGAGCATGGCTCTCTCAAAATGTCTTACAATCCTGTACTGCACAGACAGTGACTTCATCAATCCAATTATCCCGTAATGAATGGGTAAAGATGCGCTGATCACCTCAATGCAGTCTGGGGGCCCTAATCTCAGGTTAGTGGAAATCCCTAGTCTCGGGAGAGTGTAAATTACACTCCCAAGTGGTACCTACCACCATTTTAATGGCGGTAGCTGAAATAGTTGCCACACAGGACTGTAACTCCTACTAATCTCAGGCAGCATTTATTTTTCTACGTATACATTTTTTTATTTTGACCAAATACAAAATTTCCACTTTTTAAAATTCTATAATGATTTAGGAGCTTCTTTATCCTGGAGTTGTCGAACAGGCTTATGGCTGTGTCATATCAAGGGGTGCAGGCAGTCATAGAGTTTGTCTCAGAAATGCCATAAAGTATTTGTAAACAAGATAGAAAAAAACTAATTTTCATTTCGATCAATGAGTCCATTAATAAAATATTGCTTACTAGGCTGTCCATTTGATGTGGTCAGCAACTGACAGATCTAATTACTACTCTGCTATGTGGCTATAAATCAGGCACGTTGTCACTGTCCTTCTGTATGACAGCAATTATGTGCAATGTTCTAACAAGTCTATACCTGCTCTGGATGGATTTCTAATAAAATGTATAAAGTGTGCAATAGATGGTACTTGGTGCCAACTAGATTAAACAAAATTAATGCCAGCGAATCAGACACGTGCTGGAGATGTAGGAATGGAGTGGGAAGTTATTTGCACATATGGTGGAGTTGTGGAAAAATAAAAAAAAACTATGGGATCAGATATTTAAAACATTATGGGCATGTGATAAGATTAGCATTGACCAATCTCCGGTTGTGGCATTATTACATTTGAATTGGCCAGACCTGTCACCTACACAGTTCTTTCTGATTGCACATTATTTTGTGGCTTTAAAGAGTTTAGTTGCAAGGAGCTGAAAACAGCCTATTGAAATAGATTATGCCCAATGGAAAAACCAGTTGACCTTGCAAATTGGGAATAAAAAAAAGTATCTAATAGGACAAAAATGTCTAGATTTACTTGGGACTATTGCTTAAAGGACCACTCTAGGCACCCAGACCACTTCAGCTTAATGAAGTGGTCTGGGTGCCAGGTCCTTCTAGGGTTAACCCATTTTTTAATAAACATAGCAGTTTCAGAGAAACTGCTATGTTTATTAATGGGTTAAGCCTTCCCCCAAAGCCTCTAGTGGCTGTCTCATTGACAGCCACTAGAGGCGCTTGCATGCTTCTCACTCTGATTTTCACAATGAGAGCATGCCAGCATCCATAGGAAAGCATTATGAATGCTTTCCTATGCGACCGGCTGAATGCGCGTGCGCATTCAGCCGACGGGGCGGAACGGAGGAGGAGAGAAGGAGGAGAGCTCTCCGCCCAGCGCTGGAAAAAGGTAAGTTTTTACCCCTTTCCCCCTTCCAGAGCCGGGCGGGAGGGGGTCCCTGAGGGTGGGGGCACCCTCAGGGCACTATAGTGCCAGGAAAACGAGTGTTTTCCTGGCACTATAGTGGTCCTTTAATTGAGTAATTTACACACTTTAGTGATATTGTTACTTTAAAAAGATAGAAGTAAAACATGTAATCAGTAATGCTCCATTCCTGTATCTTTCCAACATTTGTCTTAGTATGTATTGTAATTTTGTAAATGTTGTAATATGTTCGTGTGGGTTATATGAATGAGTATGTGTTATCAATATATATATATTAAATCCAATAAATATTTATGAAAAAAATATTTTTATGAATGCATGTATGTAGCTGCAATATAAGAGGAAATAGCGTGTGTTGTTTTTTTTGCCCTTTAAACAAGTTTAAAAAACTCCTTGGGCAAATTGTCTCTAAAAATCATGTTAATGTGTTTTCAGATACAAACATTGATTTATATTTCCCCAAGGGGACATAAAAAATTACATTCTCATTCCCGAGATCCCTAGACAAGTGTCAAACCATATGTTTGTATTTTAGATGTATCTGCAAGCTTTATAAAATTGTTCACATACTGAGATTTTTATTTTGCGTTACATTTACTGCTTTTGGGATGCAGAGAGCATTCCAAACGTGCTTCCGCATTATAATTTTCTACAATATGCAAGCATAGATTTATTTTTGCATATATATGTCAGAATTTGGATGTAATATTTGCTCCAATATCTCTCTGTTTTTTTTTCATGTATTCCAATTTTTGATTGCAACATATGTGATTAATGACCCTCCGAGTCCAGATTTGACATACAAGATGAATTTATGTTTTGTCTGCATATTCTGAATTTACAGAGATATTTTTTTATATGTTTTACTTCTCAGTGCAATAAATTATGTATGTGTATTTGGTTTACTTTATTTTGTATTTTGTTCAGGAGATTGATTTAGTAATATTTATTATTCAGGTGGCAATTTGGTTAAACCCAAAGATGTGTATGCTAAAGCAATTGTAAGGTTGTTTACTAAACACCAAACATGGGTCCAAATGTAATGTATGGGCTTTATGGAGCAAGGCAATATATAGGACCATATATAATGGGACATGCAAACCCCGGTTAATAGGAGGGTCCTGTAGACCTCATATTAATTTAATCATCATACGATTTTAAAAAGTTGTGTAGGACTCATCCTGTAAGTAAAATACATTTTATTGTTACAGTTTAAAATATAGAAAAATACATTCACACATATTTCAGGCATGTTAAAGGGACACTATAGTCAACAAAACAACTTTATCTTAATTGAGCAGTTTTGGTGTACAGATCATGCCCCTGAAGTCTCACTGCTCAATTCTCTGCCATTTATGAGTTAAATAACTTTGTTTATGCAGCCCTCGTCAAACCTCCCTGCATGTGACTTACACGGCCTTCGTAAACACTTCCTGAAAAGAGTCATCTAATGTTTGCATTTCCTTTATTGCCAATTCTGTTTAACTTACAATTCCTTATCTGGTGCACTGTTGATAGCTTGCTGAACTCTGCAGGAGCCTCCTCTGTGTAATTAAAGTTCAATTTACAGAGAATGAGAAATACTTTTAAAGTAAGTTACACCTGATTAAAATGGAAACCATTTTGTTTTCATGCAGACTGGGTGAGTCGCGTCCAGGAGAGGTGTGGTCAGGGTTGCATAAAGAGAAACAAAATGATTTAACTCCTAAATGGCAGTGAATTGACCAGTGAAACTTCAGAGGCATGATATATACAGCCAAACTGCTTCATTAAGCTAAAGTTGTTTTGGTGACTATTGTGTCCCTTTAAGACATACCAATAGGTCTGAAGAAAGGGGATCTCTATTCCCAACGTGAATTCATAGGTAAGTGCTGCAGACTTGATTTTGTTCTCACATTTAAGTTGGATAGATAGACATACAGACAGACAGATAGACAGACAGACAGACAAACTGAATAATTCCTAAAAACAAGCAACTTAAAAAACTTCTACCAATGTAGTCCTCCTGTCCTGGAAGTTATGCACCCTACATATCAGATGATCTGGATATCACTTTTTTAACAAGTATCACCTAAAATAGCTATAAATATTTATTTGACAAAGTTAACAAAACAAATGTCTGCATCTCCCAGGGTTCCCAAAATTAACTGCACTCCTTGCACTACAATGAAACATACCCAATGCCAGGATGTGACCTGCACATATTTCACATCTTATGATAGGACTGGAACCATGCAAGATATCACTGCTGACTATAAATCATGTGAGTCTCACAATTAAAAAAACAAAACAAAAAAACAAAAAATAAAAATCAGTAACGTAAATGTATTAACTTATTTCAATGTCTTTATACCTTATTTACTCAACTCTAATGTGCCATTGAATCTAATGCGCACCTCAATTTTTGAAACCTGGATTTTTAAATTCTTTATTTTTCCGTGCATATAAGTAGGAACATACATACTTGCGTTGCCACGACAGCAAAGACAAGTCATTAAATGACATACATGGTAATATAAAGCGTGGCATGTATAAACGTTGCACATTTTTAGAAAACACATTTTTAAGGAGTAGGTTTTAGAAACAGGTGTTTTTGTCTATGTCGGTGGGTTATCAACGTTAGTACATAACCATGTACCTGCATTTAAGCAAAATGTCAGCTAGTGCCTGTTAAGTTTTAAGAAATAAATAAAAAATTAACTAAATCTCAGCATGTGTGCCACGAGGACGAATGTAAGTTATCTAGAGTATACAGTAGCATGTCATATTACATAAGGGCACATCTACACTAGTGGCACGAGTTGGAGAAGCATGGTTAGGTGTAAGGGAAATCGGAGCTACTAGCTATACGTACTAACCGCCATGCTTATGAGATTATGCGAGTGGGTTATTACATGCCTACAATTATAGTGTAATCAGGCTGGGGCCGACAAGATGTCTTGTAGAAGAGTATATTTCACGCTAACACATTAAAGGACCACTATAGGCACCCAGACCACTTCAGCTCAATGAAGTGGTCTGGGTGCCAGGTCCATCTAGGGTTAACCCTGCCTCTGTAAACATAGCAGTTTCAGAGAAACTGCTATGTTTACATTAGGGTTAATCCAGCCTCTAGTCACTGTCTCATTGACAGCCGCTAGAGGCGCTTCTGCGCTTCTCACTGTGATTTTGACAGTGAGAAGATGCCAGCATCCATAGGAAAGCATTGAGAATGCTTTCCTATGGACTAGCTGAATGCATGCGTGTCTCTTGCCGCGCATGCGCATTCAGCTGATGACGTCGGAAGGAGGAGGAAAGTCCACAGCGCCGAGGGAGCCCAGCACTGGAGAAAGGTAAGTGTTTAACCCCTTCCTCCCCATTCAGCCCGGCGGGAGTGGGACCCTGAGGGTGGGGGCACCCTCAGGGCACTATAGTGCCAGGAAAATGAGTTTGTTTTCCTGGCACTATAGTGGTCCTTTAAGGATCATGGTACAAAAAGCTATGCAAGAGAGTGCACATAGTTAAAACATTAGTTAACATGAAACTTGGTCTGCGATTTTCTGCGGTGGGGAGAATGGCAACCAGAGACTGCTAAGCAGCACCAGTAGGGCTGCGCAGTTGGGTAAGTCCAGAGTCACCCTATGCCCAGACTTGGGAGGCATTTTATGGGAACAAGGTAGGCACTGCCCATAGTGGCACAGTATGAGCAGGACATGATAATCCTCAGTCCCCAGGTTTGTGCGAGTGACAGCTTCAGCGAGTCCTGGGCGCTAACTCCCTGAGAGTCCCATCCTGTCCCACCTGCAGTGGGTCAGAAGGGTCTCCTTCATGTTGCTGTGAGGCACGCTCCTGTGAAGTAGGTGCGGCTGCCATCCTGGATGGCTCCTCTGAGCTCACCATACGGCTGTATGCTTTTGGGTGTTCAGTCCCACCGGGCTTGCAGTGAGCAGGTGCGTCAGGTCGGTTTGTCAGTAGGGACTGGGATAACCCCCACCGGTCCAAAGGGGGGTACAGGGCCCAAAATGCTAAGTTAGTGAGGTGAAGGACCGGCCGTCCCCTCCATTCCACTTGACACTGTAGGCCTCCGGGGCAGATTGTGATGTGTGCTTGGTATTATTCTCCACGACTCTGCCGGGCTGCTGGCACAGTATATGCAGGTGAGTTAGTCGAGTTTGTCTTTGAAAATCGGGTGAAATACCCCTGTAATCTGTTTATTGCCAGGTTTTGTCGAGGAGCACCTGCGACACACATCTGCCTCAGTCGGCTGCCTAGCCCCGCCCCGGAAGCTGAAACTTTTTTTAATTAACCTGAATAAATTACGTAAATTCGCCAGAATGAATAAATTACGTGAATTCGCCAGAATGAAATTAGCCTGTGTGAATTCGCCTGTATGAATTTGCCTGTGTGAATTCACCTGTTTGAAATCACCAGTTTTAATTTGCTTATATGAATTGACCTGGAATGAAATTAGCTGGAATGCAATTAGTCGGACAACTTGGATTTAATGCGCATTCAAATTTTGGAAACTTTCTTTTCCAAAAAACATTAGATTCAAGTAAACATGGTTTGTTACAAATTTGCCTTTCAAATATCTCATACAGTACAATTATATGGTTCTAAAATGCACCTACAACATGTGGCATCATTTGATAATTGTCTTTTAATCAGATTGACAGTGATAGAGACCAGCTGAGGTCCCATCACAGTGCAAGGCCTTCGATGAAAACACAGTGGAACACACAAGGAGGACACAATAGATATTTCATACTGTATACGTAGATTATTCAAATCTACCATTACATCCATCGTAAAGATCATACACAAAGTTCATAATAAGAAATCTTCAGAGATCATAACCACCTATGCTCGTTGCGCTCTATGGCAGTTTTGCTGTTTATAACAGATCCAACATTAAATGTCATCAACAGATTGTTCCTTTGTTCACCTGTAAAGTTAATACTACTGGGTTGTTCAAAGACAATAAAAATAAGCACATATTAAATTAAGAATAAGAAAAAAAAATAGAAAGTAAAATTACTTTTGCTTTAGCCGGAAAGATTTTCTGAATTAAAGGAACTGTTTCTCTCTCTGAGCTGACTATACCGGTGATTTCCATATCTTCAGTGAAGTCCAGCTTAGCTATCCCTTCAAAGCACTTCTTTAAGTGAGGTTGTACCCTCAATGGGTCTTTGGTTTCTGATAAGATTTCGAGCAGCTCGTCATTTGAAAGGAAAAAAAACCTTTTAAAGAAAACAAATGTGATTATATTGATGAGCATAACATATACTGTATGCATGTGAAAATCTTAGTATTAAAGACTAACCATCCAATTGGAAATGGTACCTCATATAATAAGTTTCTATCATGCCTTTATTCTCCAACCAACAAATTCAGTGAGCACCCACCTATAATGTGTATTCAGCAAGGGTGTATGGACCTCTGGTCCTGCCTCAATCAGCCCGTAATCCAAAAATAGTTCTTACAGTATCTTTTGAACCTTATGCCAAGAAATATTTCACATTGCTTAACACAAAAAGTTATACTGGACTGTTTGTTTGTTTTTTGGTTTCTGCTGAAAATAGACATGTGCACAAGTGACATTTTCTTTTTGTACGAATGATTTCGTACTAAATAAAAATTTCATTCGTTAATCCCGAATTTCCTTCATAAACCCTTTGTTTTCTAATGAAATTAGTTTAAAAAAAAATTGTTTTCATCATTTCGTCCTGCCTCTCTCTTTATTTTAACAGTTGCGACAGGCATTATGAATTTTTATTTGGTCTTTTTTGGGGCTGAAGAAAGAAAAGAAAAGAAGAAAGAAGACATCTAATGGTAACTATGACATTTTATTTTACAGAGTTAGTTTATTGTCAATCCTCTCACTATTATTAGGGTGGTGGGGGTAGGTGGGGTATTTTAATTGGGGGGGGGAGTGACTAGGGGCTTAGGGACCCCTAGTATCTTTATTATTTGTGTTCCCCACCCACCGTTCATGGGTGGGGTCCTGGTGGGGGACAATAGGTCCCCCCCATTATTTATTTAATTAGGGTCCCCACCCGCCGCTCATGGGTGGGGACCAGGGGGGACATTAGGTCCCCCCCACTATTTATTTAGAGTCCCCACCCGCAGCTCATGTTTGCGGAGCAGGGGGGACATTAGGTCCTCCCTTTAATTAATTAGGGTCCCCACACGCCACTCATTGGTGTGGACATGGGGGGGTACATTAAGTCGCCCGCATTATTTATCTAGAGTCCCCACCTATGGGTGGGGACCAGGGGGAACATTAGGCTCACGGCTCATGGGTGGGGCATTAGGTCCCCCCCAATATTTATTTAATTAAGGTCCCCACCTGCTGATCATGGGTGGGGACCTGAGGGGGTTTATATTAATAGCCACCACCCATTTATATTAATAGCCTCCACCTGCAATAGCTGCCCTTTCACTAGTAGTTTTAAATTTGATTAGACGACATGCCGCGAGTAGGGGCATGCAGTAGAAATTAACCTCCCTTTTATCAATATGGGGGTCATAGTGACCCCAAACTGATTTATATTTAGTGTTAAATGACAGCGAGCAGCCACTGCCGTGAGTAGGGGCATGTGGGAGGATTTAACATCCCTTTTATTAACATGGGGTCATAGTGATCCCCATAGACTTTAATGCGGTGGGGGGGGGGGAGTAGGAATTAACATTATTACAAGGAGGGAGCTGGTAGCACTGCTGGCTCCCTCCTTGGCTTTTTTTTTTTTTCGAGCATTTGCAGTGTTATTACTCCGTTTCCCCATGCTGTGGGGGTCACTGAGTTGTAAGACATTGTTATAGGACATTGTGGTTACATAATTATAAATGATAGAACAGTTAAAGTGTTGAACATACAAAGAATAGCAAATGTTACATACAGTGAAGGAAAAAAAGTATTTGATCCTCTGCTAATTTTGAACATTTGCCCACTGACAAAGAAATTATCAGTCTATAATTTTAATGGAAGTGTATTTTAACAGTGAGACAGTTAAATCTGCAGAAGATCAAATACTTTTTTCTCTCAGTGTATAACAACTAACAGAACAAGAAAATTTCTCTGAACAAAAACAATAGACTCATAAGAAGGAAATAAGATATAGCTAGGAGAAATGGTAGTAAAGACAAATGTTACAGAGCTGGGAGCAAGGAATATTGGATGGAAGCAGATCAGCCAGACAATTTGAGAATTGAGGCATATCTGGGAATGTTTTACTAAAGAATCATCTTTTTAGGAGATTATGAAAGGATGAGTGAAAGGTCATGTATTGGATTTGGGGTGAAAACTTGTTATAGTAGTAGGGGTCCAGGAGTGAGAATGAACAGAATAGAGAAGAACAACATTGGTGTGGGGGTGGAGTAGGGACGTAAAGGTGAAAGAGTGTAAAGAATGGGTAGGGGTATAGTAGGATATAAGAGAGAAGATGAATACAAGGCTACACAAGAGTGAGGCATTTGAAAATAGAGTACAAGAAATAAAGAAAACTGAAAAGAACTGAAAAAAGTGTCCAGCCAAATAGCATTTAGAATCTAAAATGTGATTTTTATTACAAATCCAATACTAAAAAATCTGTATTTGTATTGAAGGATTGAATTCAAATTAAATGTTATAACTCAAAGTTTAGCCTTAAGATAAAGATATCAAAAAAGTCAAACTAATAAATTCTGATATCTACAACAAGAATGACTGAATTATATCCATACCGGTTTAATTTAAAGAGAAAGAAATGTGGCCTCTAATAAAAGACATAGGGAAAATAACAAGATTATTTCTGTTTTAGATGGGTTCATGTGAAGAACGTCTGAGGATATCCAGGTGGCAGTGGGCAAAAGACGGGGAAAAATGCAGAATGAGAAATCGTGTGAAGGGAAACAAGAAAGAAATGTAGATAACTGCAAGAAATTGGCATTAAAGCCAAGAGAGGATGTTAAATAGTATAGACAATAGTAAATATATAGGTAGATTTTCACACGCAGTCTATTTTGTATAGTGTGATATTTTTCAGAATTTAAAGTAAATTAAAATTAATTTCAAACTTAAGGCCAAAATTAGCTGAACTGAAAAGATTCCCTAAGTCAACTATGTTTACAGTCCAGCTTCAATTCAAAATCTGCTTTAAATTCACACTGAATTCCTGACAATTTACACCCGAGTATATAACCTTGTTTGTAAAAGAAATATGATTTATTCTCTAAGCAAAACTTTGCTAGTGATAAGTTAGTACAAAGTTCTACTGAGCCACGTTATTAGTGATGTAAAAAACAATCAGCCTCTTTAGATGATAAACTGAAAGCATATCTCTTTACAAAGTGCCAATGCTTTTTCTTTATCCCTCTCCAGATAAAACCATTTAATTAAAACATCTTAGCAAATGGTGATAATCCTTAAAGCGTTTGTTTTGCAAATTCCTGCCGTGTTAAAAGTAGCTCTCCTATTAATATTTTTAAGTTATTATACATCTTATATTATTGACATATAAGTTATTATATATTAAAATTGTGCGTTCAATTTCAACAGAATTGGGATTCATTTGAATTTCGGGTGATCAGCGTTTTGTCCGAATTCCACAACTCTGAAACACCATATGGATGTATCAGGAAACAAACTTAGTGGACAATAGACAAAACCATTTAATTTGTTTCTTTATTCAGAGTGCTGCTCGTGGCACCAGAAAAGGGGAAGAAAAATGGAGAAGCGGCTGATTTTTTTTCTTTTTTTTTTTTTTAACCATCTTAGTTTGCCATGTCGGGCAAGAAGGTCTAACAAATGATTTGAGCTGTATCTGCTGTGCAAAAAAGACGTGGGAAAGAAATAAGATGACTGATGGAAAAAAGATGATTGATGGGTAGAGGACAGCAGCTAAATGTTCATTTTATTCACAGATATTTAGAAATTACCAACAGAGGAAAAGTAGCACTAATAGAAGTAGTAGTAAAAATAATCTATAGATTTTCATGCAGGGTTCTTCCAGACACTTTGACTTTAGCTACTGAGGGAGACAGACCAGCAATCACCATTGTGTGTTTAACCATTGCTGTGCCTGTGTGGGAGTAGGACAGCCTGTGTCATTGATCTTGGTGTCAGACTGGTGAGGTGGTAAGATTACTGCTATGCCTAGCCACTGCCACGTTTATTCACTGCTTTAGAACTATTTTACTGATTTGTCATTTTATTTTTTATTTCTTGTGAGAAAAGTTGATTTTGCAGTGTGCTTCAGTTCCACTGCTTGTACTTTGCAAATTGCAAAAATGCTTGATATGAAATTGCAATTAAGCTAGGGAATATTTTGTCCGGTTTCGCTTTGCAGCACACTAATTGGTGCATTTTCACTCCATTTTGGTGTGATTGCATGGACAAAATTTGTCCAAACCGAAATGCCACATAAACGAAACTTGGATAGGCCGAACAAAAAACAAAAATTTCTGCACAAACCAAATTATATTGCTGTGCACAAGTCTATTATACATCTAATATTAGTGACATCAAATTAGCCACACGACTTTACTTGGCTTGGAACTAGATGGACATATAATTTTGATATAATGCATTATAAAATACATAGAAACACTAATGTAACATTGAAACGGTAATATTTCTAGGTATAAATTTAAAGGGGAACTATCACTCTGCTGGAATTTATACCATTGAGAATTACCTATACCCCATGTTAACCTATTATATTTAGTTGCTCTTTTTTCTTTTAATTTTACATAAATAATTGGTAAATTACATCATAATCCATTGTAGACAATGTAAAGTCATGACAAACATTGCAAAAAAAGAGCAGAAATAATTACATTGTTTTATTTCCCATCTTCTCTGTATACCTTCTCTATGCTGACTGCCAGAGTTTATAACAAAGATTAACAAAAGGCTTATATGGAACGACCAAGATGAAAAGCTGTGAATATCTACATTTCATTTTATTTTTCATACCCTTAATGAATTATTAGTTGTTAAATATAGGGATAACTAAACATAATATTACAAATCATGGGAAGTGGGACACACATCCAATTTAATTATCTACAAAATAATTGGGTAAAAGATTGTTTTGGATTTATCCAGAGCTCTAATATAGTGGCAAACCAATGGGACCAAGTTCCCTTACAAAATTGTCCAAGGAAACTGATCTCACAACTGATACGAAGGGGAACATTACTCACATTACATTCAAATAGAGCACTGGGCATTTAAAACATGCAGAGAGACTAATAAAGAAAGGCTCTACTTTAATTTATTCCTAGGCAGCTATTAAATCTTACATGTCTGTATATAACCATGTGCTTCTCAATTTACATGAGGCAGGCATCATTTTGATAAGATCGGTATAATGTGACTTGACAGTTGGGAAGAGGTGGATAATTAAAGAAGCTCCCATACTTATTTTTTTCAGACTTAAATCTGGGATTTGTTTACATGCCCCTTGGCGCACAACTATGCAATTGCAAATCACAGTCAGTTGGCGATTCTGTAGTATAAGTTTGAGAACCTTTAGCTTTTGAAAAATTTGGGTTCAATTAAATATATCCGCTAACTGATGAAATTAAATAGCATGGCCAAATAATATTTGTGATTGTTAAACACAGAGGAGCTTTTAAAATATAGGTCTATGATTAGAAACACCTGTGTAAAAACTGAGTAAAATGATGCATACTTTGCGGACTCCCGTGTCCCTCTCTATTTTTCTCTTTTAGCTGTTTGGTGCCAACTTGTGAGTTTACCCTTTTAATGCAAATTGAGTTAACTGGAGAAAATATTTGTACCTAAAACGAGACTTTTGCAGTCGGACTGCATGCCACGATGTCCCAAACAGCCCATGTTGTTTTTGAATTACAGCCCGTTGTTAAATGTATTCTTTTACCAGCTATGGTAAATGTCAAAGTAAATAAGCATATTTGCGTTTTGTTCTGTTGAGAAGCACGTACCTTGGGAAGAACAATCTCTTCTTTTCTAAGTAAGTATTCAGACCTCTCTGGATATCTTCCAGTAGGATATTGGATTCCTGCAGTCTTCCCAACATGTTTTCCTGTTTTGTTGCGATAAGCGCTCTGGTATCTTTTACCTGAATAAATAAATATTTGTTAGTTAGCGAGTTTCAAAATAAACTAGCAATTACATATTCTAGTCTAAAGAATTCATTTGGATCATGAATTAATCTTTTAGTAAGTTGCCCACCAGGAGATAAAATACTAATGAGCTTTCCAAATTGGCTTTGTAGTCCATTTAAAATAATGCTGTAACTGGAAAAGACACGTAATTAAAATGAACATATAACAATTAAACTATTACATAGATTTAAAAATAGAATGCCCTAATGAAAGAGCCTTGTTACAAGATATACATTAGGATTCTTATTATATATTATATGCAATCAAGCATATTGTATACTGGTAATGAACTAGAGGGCAAACACAATATTATCTACATAATCCCTTACTTACAGTCAATGTACAGATCTTTCTACTGATATTTATTAAAAAGCAAAAAGAAATTAACATTTTGTGTGTGTGTGTGTGTGTGTTTTTTAGTTTGGGTTATAACAAAAAAAAGAAGGTTTTATATTGGATTTTTATATTTATATATTTTTATATTGGAAAAAATAGGATATAAAAAAACATTGTGTACTTCAGGAAATTGAGATTGGGTAAATAATAAACAGATAATAAATCCATGATTTCACAAAGCTTTGTTCTTTATTTGTTTGATTACTATAGTATATATTAATTCTTCCCAAATTATTTGTATGATTTCCAACATTGCTTAGTGTGTGGCTTCACAGTAGGAACTGTTTGAGTGCGTTGTGCATCATTTGGGGTTCAACAAATGTGCAGTCATCTACCAACAGCAGTCATATTTTTTACCGTTTAACTTTTACGTCAACAACATTTAAGATAAAGACTATAACAAAGAAAAATAATGATGTACTAATATGGGTGTTATAACTTTGCTAGCAATCTGTAGAATACAATATGCAGATGAACTATTCTTCCCTTTAAAATGTAACCCTATATATTTTTTTTACGTGGAAAATGCACGGCTGCAAACCAACTTAATTCTCATTTTACATTATTTCATTTATTTTATAAACTCTGTTTTGTACGCAACAGCCAATATGTTCGTAAATGGTTTTAACACATTAAACATTAATAATGCTCTAGGTTGACTTAACAATCTTGCTCTTTCCAGCCTTACTCTGAAATGAAATATTCCATTTAGCATGGAGATGACTAAGTAGAATTACTAGAGGTACAAAAGTATGGATTGCCAAACTAAAATATAAAAAAATAAAATGTTTGTATTCGGTTTAAGAGTTTTGGACAAAAAGAAAGAAAAGTGCAAAAATAAATATAAAGCAATTTATAAAATATTTCAAGTTATTAAAACCCTAAATATCCCCTTAGCTTTCAAAATAGCAGCTTCCTCAGGGCTGGACTGACAACTCACAAGGGCAATTGTCATAAAACATGGTATTGTGATCATCCTGTCAGGATTAAGGTATAACTCAGCAACCTAATGATAGGGCAAAGCAGGAAAGGATGGTATGACATATTACCGGACCTTACAATAGCCGGACTAAATGCTAGAAAGATCAGAGCGAATGCTAAACAAGATCTCAGGCCTAGGGGTATACAGAACAAATAATATGGTGGAAACAGTACAAGAGAACAATAGGGTAAGACAAGATTAGCATCAGGTACAAGCCTGGTCTAGTATCCAGGAACACTTGGGTTCTAGAACAATGGGCAGGGCGGAATTATGGTCAGGAACTAGCCAGTCTGGAACACAAAAATAGCAATCAAGATAAGAGTAACACGCATAAGGGCCTAGAAATCATGGAAGGGCACTGTCTAGATATCAGATGATGGGTATATATAGGACCAGACACTTGCAAGATAATTGCATCAGATTTGTGCATACGCATTGTGCCAGACATAATGCCAACTATTTAAAGGACCATTATAGGCACCTAGACCACTTCAGCTTAATGAAGTGGTCTGGGTGCCAGGTCCATCTAAGATTAACCCTTTCTGTTGTAAACATAGCAGTTTCAGAGAAGCCGCTATGTTTACAAATGGGCTAATCCAGCCTCTAGTGGTTGTCTCATTGACAGCCGCTAGAGGCGCTTCCGCGCTTCTCACTGTGATTTTCACAGTGAGAAGACGCCAGCATCCATAGGAAAACATTGAGAATGCTTTCCTATAGGACTGGCTGAATGCGCATGCGGCTCATGCCGCGCATGCGCATTCAGCCGATGACGGGAAAGCAGGAGAGTCCCCAGCGCTGAGGGAGCTCAGCACTGGAAAAAAAGGTAAGGGATTAATCCCTTCCTCCCCCTAGAGCCCGGCAGGAGGGGGGCCCAAGGACCCTATAGAGCCAGGAAAATTAGTATGTTTTCCTAGCACTATAGTGGTCCTTTAAGCCACAGGCACAAAGATTGAGGTTTGAATCATTTCCAGATGGGTAATGTTCATGATGTGAACATGAACTACTAATAATAGTGCTGTGTTTGGTTTAAATAGCTTTCCATGACTTTATCAAGAATGCGTTGTTTTGGGCAAGTGGTCCCCGACTTTTATGAGAGTGCCTGGTCTGCAGCAAGTGAGGTTTCTGTGTGTCAATATTGATATGGGAACTATGACACAGACGCAGATGAGCCAATATTAGGTGATCTACACCACCTTTTTATACGGTCCCTTTTAGTTTGCTAAAGAAGTAGGGAGAGGGTTGGCAGTCAGGGAATATGGGTCACATGGACTTGGGCGGCATAGGAAGGCGGTATCAGGTTGGCTAATGACGCTGCTGGTGGTGGAGTTACACATCCGGCAGAAAAAGGCCTTAGCTCTTTTTGTGCATTGTTTCAAACTGAAACGCTTCACATACAAACTCCATGAACACTTCAAATCACTGGAGTAGATGTATACTAGTTGTATACTCAAAAAAAAAAGAAAATATACAAAAATATACTCACAAATTCATGCACATTCACACACATTCTGTCCTTGACAATGATGTATTAACACACCGAAATGCATGTTGGGCGTTCATTTTTTGTTTTATTTATTTCACCTTTGTTTCACATTTTGGTAGCACTATGCACTTTTGAGTGAAATTGTGGTTCAGGTAGGCACTAGCCCTGTGCGGTGCTGAGGTAAATAGGGACAATTGTGTGTGCTGATTTTCAGGTCACCCCTAAACCACTATCTTCAGTTCCCATCAGCAGGGAATCTCATTGATGGGTTGGGCGGTAGCCATGCCCCTTGTTTTCCTCTCCCCTTTTTTCTTTAGAGGTAGATCATTAGGTAGGAGATAGCGCTCCTTAGAAGGACTTTATCTCTTTTACACCAGGGTCTTTCCATGGAGATCATCGTTAACGTTAGGATTTCTCATTTCCCGGTTTACTCCTAGAGCTGCTGCTCCTTTATCTCCTTTCGGATTACATGGTAGGAGTTGTTCATCTCCCCTCCTTACCTCATCTACTATTACCTACCCGGACATAAGGCTAACTATTTTTCCAGTTCTTTGATGCATTTATATCTTTGGTAGACAAGTGCTCCCTCGCTGATCCAGTAGGTCATCTGTTGATATTAATAAATGTTGTGGTTTTTCATTTGGCTACTAGAATATTAGACTCTTTCCCACTAGCCTCCTCTTAGAAGATGGCTACTGGGATTTTTGACTTCTACATTCACACACACATTCTTTCTTACACATACCATAATCACACCCAAACTCTCTCATACACACATGATTTTTTAAAATATTTTTTCATTATCTGTGGCTAAAAGGGCTGGAATGCATCTTCTCCCCGGATGCCAGTGTGGTTGTTGTAGTTATCATTTTATATAGACATATATTCCTCAGTGCCTTATAATTATAGAAAGGTCCTGCTCAAACTTACAATCTATGAGGATTTGAGGAAGGCGGACATATATAATTAAGTGTCTTGCCCAAAGACACTTACTGGTAAGGTGGTCTAATTGTGAGTTTCCTAGTTCTAATGCAGTGACATTACCACAGTCTTTTTTGACCACATGCTTGCTAGACGCATGAAGCCACATCAGTAAGATGGCTGACATCGTGTGAAGTGCTCCGACAAATTACTACCTGATTAGCATATGATGTGTTACACTACCTCTGATGCAAAAACTTTACCGCACATGTTTATACTCAACTGTTCCCTCATGTCATATTCCAAAAAAATGAAATAAATGTGCAGTTCCTTCACTTGCCATGATATTGTTTCAAAATGTATGACAGTATAATGCTTGTTAATGCTGTTGTGGCAATACAAGCTCGTTTGTAATCATTCGCACAATAAAAATAAATGAATATTAGACCTGTACACAAATCCTTTTCACCTCTGAAGAAGGAATAAATATCTTAATCTTCGTCTGAAATTTTTTTTCCCCCCTATATTTATTTATTTATAAAATATTTTACCACGAGGGATACATTGAAATTTCATTTCTCGACTTGGGTCCACAAAACATTGCATTGTTACAATAGGGTACAATAAAATACAAAAAATACAATATACAAACAATATACACATATATAAATTTAGCACATAATAGGTAATAAATATATTCAACCATGACAGGTGCATTTCTGTATTGAGGAATGTTGCCATAGATCTCTTAAAAGATTTTAGATTGAATAAAGATTTGACTGTGTCTCTGAGGTTATTCCATAATTGTGGTTCTCTGTTGGAAAATGAGGATTGAGTCACTTTATTTCTGTATTGCGGTATGCCAAGTATCGTGCTGGTACTGGATCGGAGGCTATAGGAGGTGGGAACAGCCATCATTTCTGCGGTACGCAAATAAAAAACAAACCCTAGAGATTTTATTGAAATCCAAATTGAAAAAAAGCTGTGACTATAGATTTGTTGGATAATATTTTTCCATGTTTGCGGTTTCCCTACATTTTGTAATTGTGGACTCAGTACACAATTTGATGTTTACCAATTGCACCCATTAGGGAGTTTTTTGTAAGGGACACATTTCTAATGGTGATTTCTGCGGTGATTTCTCCAAAGTTAGAACATTGTCTTACAATTGCTTTTATAAATAAGCCCCTATTTATTTAGCAGTTTTGTAATTAAAATATTAAAATATTTCGTTGCTGGATATAACAGTTCTTAATAAGAATTAAAAAAAAGCCTGCATGAAATTTAGATGATATGCGTTTAATACGAACTTAATGTTCCAAGTGCCCATTAATTTGCATTCATTTGTTTCGATTAAACTCTCTAAATGCAGATGTCCTAGGTGCAGAACTTATATTCCCTGTATAATTATCTCTGTATAATTATGAAGGGTAAATATGCTGCAAGTGTAATTTCCTCTAATATCAAAGCGTGTCCTGAAACAGTCACAAATATTAATGCGTTATTCCTAAACCTGCGACAATTTAAAATATTTGCAGGAACAATTTTGATTTTAGATTTTTAATAGGTTAGTAATTGCCACAATATCAAATCATTACACCCAGTTTTTTTTTTTTAAATGTTATTTATCTTGGATTTCTGACATAGTTCCCTTATCCAGAGTGTGTAGTTTTTTTTATTATACAAAGTACATTTTTAAAATAACAGATATGATTTGGTGAAATCAGGCCAAATGGCTTGCTAAGCCTCATGGAAAGCAGGCTTAATCAACCACAAGGACATTTTGTTGTCCGTTACAAGAAGATAAAAATTAGGAAGCAAATGGAGTAGCAGGCCTAGAATAACGTTGAGTGATATGAAAGCAGGATGGAGAGAGTCAGGTTCAAGTCAGGTTAGTAAGTACAGTCGCTATTTAGGGCCAAAAGCCCTCTGTCCTTTTTGCTATCCTAATGTCCCTCGTTTCTAGGAGTTTCATATTGTTGGTATGTTTGAGTGTATAACAGAGCTTCACAGCGATATAGCTCACAGTAATGTGTCTTTAAACTACAATAAATGTGTTTGGAAATCAGTCTGTGTAATAATGATACATTGTTCTTGTTCTTAATCACATTTTAATTGCATTAATTCTTATGAGTAATTCACCTAAAATGTCCCAGAACAGACATGCCCCTGGATACATCCTCAGTCCCATTCTGAAGAAGCCACTTATGGTGAAACGCGTTTATGGTTATTAATTCTGTATTTTACTGTGTATTTTAGATCAATAAAAGTTTTTTGGCTACTTTATTGTACCAATCCTCTTTTTATTGCACTCTTTATGCACTTTAAACAACTTTTTTTACCTATTCCTGGCATTTTAACCTTTCCTGGTTACTTTTACTTCCACTGGCAATTTTAAAGTTCCAGTACTCCAAGAAATCCTAGGTGGGGATCATACCACCAGCGCCTATCCATAGAGCAGTACCTCTGCTCTATCTTTGTATTATCTTATTTTCTCTACTACTCTCTTAACCTATTGCAATTGAGAGCACTATTGCTGCTTTTTATTCTTCTATATTGGTGCTGACGGACGTATCGCCGCTACATATCCTAAAAGCGGGGATTACACCGCTGTACGCTATCCACACCAGAGCTCGCCATAGCTCCCTCAAATGTGAGTTTTTTACCTCTTCTTATCTGCACATTGAACCACATCAAAATTGAGAGCACTATTGTTGCTCTGTCTTTCTTTTCCGAGTTCTGGACTACCAGACGGTGGTGACGGAGACCCCTTCCCTACATATCCCATAAGCGGGGATTATACCGCTGTACGCAATCCACACCAGAGCTGGCCATAGCTCTCTTGAATGTGAGTTATTTACTTTTTGTTACCTATCACACCCTGAACTTTCATACTATACCATTAGTCGCCTCTACCTCTCTTGTATTTACATATACGGAACGGTCTACACTAGACGCATCCACAGAGGAACTCTATCAAGTATCCTAGACCATCTATTGGCACCCTAGCAATACTTTACTGGACTATCTACCCTTATTTGGCGCAACCCTTCCATATCTTTTTACATCCTCAGTTACACCCATTAAATTAAAATGTCCATCATTGTCTATTTGAAAAGTTGGGAGGTATGTCTGATGTGACAAGCACCTGTCCTGCTCAAAAGGGAGGCTGACAGATGGCAATGCTAGCAATCCCAATTCAGGGATGCCCAGGGCTAGATTTACATGCCAGGTGCCTTTAGGCACAGAGTTCTAAGGTGCTACTTGCCTCCCACCTTTCCTACCCCCCCAAAAATAGAAATGGCAGATAAAGTGAGTCTAATTTATTAAGTGGACATTACAGGTATATTGCATAGGTCTATAAGCATGTGCATATTTCTGCTTTTAATGCATTGTGTGTGAATGTGTGAGTATGTGAGTGTGAGTGTATGTAGCTGTGTAAATGTATGCAGGGTTAAATATACAGTTGTTAGTGGTTACGGTAAAGGGAGGTTTAAGGGTAGAGACGGCCTAACTTCAGAGTTAGATTACATGGGATTTTAAAAGGATTAGATCCTTGAGAGGGGTTACCGTTGTGGTATAAGGGGTGTAGAGGATAGGTGTCTGTAGACAGGTGTCTACTCTGCCTAATGGGGAATTTGGCCCTTGGACTGCCAATGCTCAGTGCACTGTTTACAGGCTCTTGCAGTGACTAAATGTTCTTATGATGAGCTGAAAATACTGTATTGGATACATTTCTCTAGCATCCCCGGATGCAGGACTACAGGGAACAAATCTAAGCAAACACATTGTAGATATATTTCAAGAAATTACAGTGTTCTAGTAGCATGATTAATATAGCATACATAGGGCTGAATTCTATTGCAAAATATGAATCAGGTTGCAGTGGTTATGGTGCTTTGACTGCCCCCTTTAACTCTGGTAACAGAACTGACAGTTAAGGGGAAAATGCTGCTAACTTACCAGTGATACTCATATATCTTATAATTTAATGTAATTTACAGAGTTAAATTTAGAAGCATATTACATCTGTCAAAGAGAAATCAAAAATAAATAAAAGCAAATGAAACTACCTAGGGAAGATTCCTGTACTTTAAGTATAAATTTCACGCACCACTAAACAAAATAGCATTATCTGTTGATCTAATAGAATTATGTATATATTTATCATAGAATTCTCTTCAATTATTTTGTACAAAACAGAGGGAGAGAATGGGGAATCTGTATGTAAGCGAACCACAGGGACTTGTTTATAAAACACAATGCTTCATTTTATAGTCCAATACCTGTTAAAGAAATCAAAGGATTGCCATCATATTGTCATCTTTAGTGACACATGTGATTATACATTAGATACAAAAATAACAGCATACAGTGACTGAACATCCCTGGTGACAAAATAGCAGTCAAGAAAATTATTTTCCCCAGAGGCCAAATCTCAGGTAAAAGAAAAGTTTTTTTTTTTTTAAACTATATTTTTATATATTTAATGTATAATATTACTGACAAAATTGGTCAATAACATGAATGAAAACTATACAATCATAACAAATTAAACTCTGAGTGCGGGAAAGCTCCTTTAGAAAAATACCAAAGTGTGTAATCACCTCTTATGATCAAAGTCTTTAAAAGGACTTTCTTTCTGTCTTGAGTTACCTGGGTGCTGTCTTACTGTAGGGTGTTAAACCGTTTTTAAACAAACGGTTTAAAACCTAAATTGCTCACAGGGCACGCATTGGGTGCTGATGATTGGTTGAGAGCATCAACTTCTCTGCTCAATAGGGTAGCCAAGAAGGTAAAGGACAGGATAGCAACTCCAGCTCTCAGAGCCAACTTAACCCCTTAAGGACACATGACATGTGTGACATGTCATGATTCCCTTTTATTCCAGACGTTTGGTCCTTAAGGGGTTAAAGGGACACTATTGTCACCAGAATAACCAGTTGTTCTGGTAAGTAGCATCATTCCCTTCAGGCTTTCTACAGTAAACACTGTATTTTCAAAGAATGAGCTGTGTTCACATTACAAACTAGTGATAACTCCACTGGCCACTCCTCAGGTGACTACTAGATGTGCATCTTGGGGCAGTGTTGCACACTGTACAGTACTGAGATTTCAGTGTCTCCACCCTGTGCATGGAGACACTGAACTTTCCTCATAGAAATAATTTGAGTCAATTAATCTCTATGAAGATATGCTGATTGGCCAGGGCTGTTTTTTGCTTGTGCTTGCTCTGCCCCTGATCTGCCCCCTTGACAATTTCGGCCAATTAAATGCTTTCCTGTAGGAAATTGGCTTTGAACACCATTTCTGATGATGTCAGCAGACAGCAGGCAGATCAGGGACAGAGCCAGCTACAGCAGACTGGAATAAAGGATTTTGCTATATTTAGGGAGACAATGGGGGGGGCAGGGAGGGGGGTTAGATGGTGTATTTAACACTATAGGGTCAGGAACACATGTTTGTGTTTTTGACCCTATAGTGTTCATTTAACTGAAATGACTCTGTTTTGAGAGGAAAGGGTTTAAAAGCAGTAATTAAAACACACACTATAATCATAATATAAACCTGTTCTCTATGCTCACGTTAGGTGTCAAGTGGTAGTTTTTTAAGTCATTACATGAGTTTTAGTAACAATATAACTTGTTAGTAAGTACATCCCTTAATGAATGTGCTATCAGCCCATTTAAGCACTTAAACGTATGACTAGGACGATGGTGTCTTTTAACAAAATGTTCAATCGGCATTTCACCTCTAATATTATAGGAGCAAAATGATTTACAGCACAATATATTATTCTTAAACGAGTTTTACATTAGATAAATTACCTGCGGAATAATGAGCTTATATCTGCACAGAAAATGTAATTTATAATTGGAATTTACAACAAGTTAAAGAAGTTGTTTGAAGCAAGTCATTATTATTAGCATACTGAAGTTATTGAATAATGTTAAATAGAAACATCATCAATAGAAAACAAATGATATTTGGTGTTTGATAAAGTCAATTTTGACACACAAAGTATGAAATAACAAACACCATATTCTGATGTTAAAAAAAAAAAAAAAGAAACATCTACATATTTGATGCTAGGGCTAATTTAACAGTTAATGTTTGTATCAAATAACATTTTTAATTGGATGTATATGGTTTATAAAATAACCTACCACGGTATGTATGTTGACCCATTCAGGACTTAAATGATTCTGATATATTGTAACCATGAGTTTAATTGCTCTCCTAAGATCTGAAAACCTGTTGCTCACCGGTTGAGCTAAGGGGATTCATTGGGTGTCCTACTCCTTGCACTTTAGCTTAAAAGGAGGCCTTATGAGATTATGCCATTTTTCTTTTTTAAAACAAAGCAAAAATAAAACATACAAACAAAAGCTAAATTTGATCAACCGCTTTAAATTTACATCATATACGTCCGACACACATTTAATTTTTTTGCTCCTATATACCCTGTCATATACCCCCAACATTTTACCCTTTTACCCGTGTACCTACCGCCTCTGACATAATGTCCTTCCAATAAGTGTCCACAATGCCAAATTTTCTACCTTCTTCTGGCATCTGTGCAATAATATCTTCAGAACTAAATATAGGCTCCAAGTACAACCAAGTTGCTTGACATTTCAACCAAGAGTCCAAGATGTCTTGAATAAGAACAAGGGTCTGCTCCCATTCCTTAAAAGTTGAAAAGAAAATTAATTGTAACAAGATATTTTGGTTTATTAATATGATAGTATAAGCAAAAATAAAATGTAACTGGTCCCCGCGACCTTCAAAGAATATAGAATGGCTGAGCTTTCTAGGATCTTAATCCTCTCATTTTTTTTTTCAATGAGATCGAAAGTCCACATCTTGGACGTACAGTTGATTGTTACTGTTATAGATTGGATAATCTTCTATAGATGATGCAGAAGTAAAAACATTTACGTTAACAGAGTGGCAGCAGAGGAGTCGATCTTTGGGCACAATTATTATCAACTGCTCAAAAATGGTTGGACAAAAACATGTAAAATGCAACTGAAGACTCCTTAAAGTAGTTATAATGTCTACATTGTCCCATAAACTGCATCATTATACATATTCTTGTCGAAGACATATTGTAAAACTCTATAGTGAATTTAGTGAATTGGTTATTCACTAAACAGGGAATGTAGACGTTAGGCCAAAATAGCGGAGACAGAAGAGTAGAGAAGTTAGAGCTATTTTTCCCATATTCAGCTATTTTGGCCCAACGTTCCCTTGTGAATTTTCCATTAATTCTGGTTTAGCGAGTAGCCAAAGGAGTTTCAAAAGATCTAATTAAAGCAATTAAATAGCACATGGTAATTGATGAGACCCTTACAAATGTAATTTTGTCTTACCTTGGCTTCAGCTTCGATTGGTTTAATGAATGGAGAGCCACACATTGTTTGTATTTTAACAATGTGATCGTCAAGAAGTAACTGGATATCATCAACAGCAGACAATATGCTTGTGTTCTGCAGACAAAAGCAACAAAACACAAATGGTAAACAAGTAATTATATTCAACATTTCTCAATTCCTTAGGAGGTTCAGGAAATAACCACAATCAAACTTCAAATGCAATAGATATTTGCTGATGGAACAAATCATTCTGTAAACTGTATTACTATTTTTATTTTAACACAGTGTGTCACATTTGCTACTTCTGATCTGATTTTATGTCGAGGCATATATTTTCTGAGTACCCAAGCACTGACATAGTGAAGGTAATAAGGTAATCTATATACCAGCACCAGCTACATATGATACGTTTACACCGAGGACATTTAATGCAACACTATAGCTTTAGAAAAATGTATTCCTAACATCCTGCAGTCCTGCCTCCTTGTTTGAGATCGTCAGTCTCAAAGAATTTATACCCAATGTAAGCAAACCTGAAAAACTCTAGTATATATATATATATATATAAAGAAAGACATATATTTGTAGTCGGGGATAATTAGCCGAGTTATAGTAGTATTGGTGTTAGTTGGTTGTGGTGTGCCTAAACCAATGTTCGGGTAGGCCTGCAAAGAAAGGATTTGGCTAAACCAGATAGTGTTGCCCAGAGGAATGGGAGCCCCGAGTGTTTATAAGCCGGGTAACCCCTCCTACAACTACATGCTCCGCCTTCAGCTCCGCCTTTCCATTTGTAGTCAGGGACAAATCGGCAGAGTTCTAGTTCTAGTTGGTCTGTGTCTCAAACTTAATAGGGGGATGGGAAGCAAGGAAGTTATCTTGCTTTAAGATACGAGCGAACGATCCTTCAACATTTCTCTTTTTTAAATGAGTCTAGCAAGCGCATATACGTATTCTGTATGAAATGTAGTTTAAGACATTACAATGGGCAGTGAAGCAAAACGTAATTTCATTTATTGATCGGTCAACACAAATGGCATTTGCGTGCCCTTTATACATAATGTATCAATAAGCATCAAACAGTAAGAAGAGGTTTGACTAACCTATTAATCCTATCTATACAGCCAAATGAATTTGGCAAGCACCGTCACATTAAGCATGTCTAATAAATTACAGTCAAAATGTGCTGAGTGTAATTAGAAAATGTGCATCATTTATATTTTGAACAGCAATGGAAATGTGTTGGCCCCAATGCAATTACACATTGATTGGGGAATCACAAATACATAAGCACTTTACAAAATTATCTATTAAAATTGGTGATCTTCCATTTTCAATGGTTCACTTAAGCGACTGTCTATAACACTCGTTTGCTGATTGAATTAGAAAAATATCTGTAGCGACAGAAAATAAGTAAAACGTATTTTTAAAATTCTAAAAGGTGTATTATATTATGAATATCTGAGAAATTAGGAGCTGGGCTCAATATGTGAATCTACTCCGATAACAACAAAAGATGTCAGCCAGACAATTTTAATAGTTGCGTTAAAGATACGTGAGACGCTTTAGTCTTCTGACCATTGTTTTGACACTAGCACACGAACATAAAGTCATGAATAACAAAGTAGTCTACTCATTATCCTGTCTACTTAAAGTGTGCATGTCTTTAAAATATGGCCGAACAAGAACTATAGTACACTGCTTATTGAAGTGGTTATGGTGCTTGTAAGCTGTCTGTGAAAATTAATATTTTTTAATTAGTCATTTGTAGAAAAATAATAATGACACAGCCAATCCTAGTAGGGACCTAAAAACAATTCTAGAGTAGTGCCCTATGACACCCCAGAGGTAGAAGTGTAACTAATACAGTCACAAATGTTGATAAGAATATGCCTTGAGATAAAACAGCTTTCTTAGTATTTAGTAAGTTAAGGTTCCCTTCATATGAAGGTAGATTTTCAACTTAATGGGAAAGCTGTTTGATGTCAAGGCATATTCGTATCAATGTTTGCATTAGTTTCAGTTATACCGCAGGGGTATCAGAGGGTACTACACTATTATTGGTTGTTATGCCCCTAATAGGATTGGCTGTATCCCCATTTTAATATAAACATTTTATGGTTTTGTAGACCAAGGGAGCCCCAAGGGGAAGATTTCCATTTGTTAAGTATTTGTTGTGTATCACTGAGTGTTTTTTTGTATGTGATATTGCCAGGATCCACTTCCCATCCCACGCTTTGGCTTTCACAATGAGCCATCATAATATTGAGAGTATGAACAGATGGCTCATGCCATCCAAGTCCATCCTTGTCACTTGCAGGAGCTGTGCTATGTGCCTGCACACGTAGGATGCAGTTCCCCTCACAGCTTAGTGTGCAGCTCTCTGAATTGGCAGTGAATGGCACTGCATGAATGCACGTTCACAACACACTTCCTGCAATTGAGGGAGACTAACTTGAATATTGCTTCACAACACCCAAGTGTTTGGGCAGGTCAATGAGCAATCTAGACTCCCCATTATGACGCAAATGAGAAGGCTGTTAGCGTATGTGCCCTGAAAATAAGCTGAAAATCACCAAAATTGAGCAGATTTAAAATGCCCATTTTCAGAGAGGTTCTATATGGTACTTGGAGCATTCCTTTAAGATATTAACTTCTACCACTACGCACATATCATACAACTAAAAGCTACAAATATGACAATTGAAGGCCCATTATTTTTAGAACTGATAGCTGGATCTGAAGCTCATGTGAGCATAAGAATTATATATTCATTATATAGGGTTATTTATTTACTAAAGTGTGATTTCTCAGAAATTTAAAGTGAATTTAAATTTTATTTCAAAATAACAAAAATGAAAGAAATCTTGAAGTCAGTCATGTTTTCAGTTCAGCTATTTGGGGCTTAAATGTGAAAATCCTTACAATCTAAGCTTTAGCAAATGGCGCCATTTATTTATAAAAATAAACTTTCCTGCCTTTTTGATAAGAGTAAGTTTAAAGAACAAATAGAGGGGAAGAAACAAAGTTAAAATCATGTATGTTGGACTGAAGGTTTTCTTTTCATTGTATCATTAGGAATATGCAAACCTCAGCGTGAAATTATCTAGGTTTCATTCATGCTTCCTTTTTCTGCTACAATTGCCCTTAATGGGAAATGGCATATTGGAAGTGTGGTTTGCACAGTATGACTGTAGAGATGTGTCAGAGTTGTTTTTGTATGTAGATTGATACAGACAGAAGTTTTATCACTATGCCAATGCTCAAACCGTGCTCCAAAAACCCAGCATCCCGAACACTGTAATTACTGTGCACGTTCCAATGGAGAAAGGACTCCGTTTACCCCCTCCCCCCCAAAAAAAAGCTGAATGTCATCTTAACATTTTCAAGGAAAAGCAAAGAATTGTATGTCTTTCCTTAGAAATTCCAGCAATAATAAAAGAAAGGTTTTTTTTTTTTTTACCCATCAATAAGTATAAAACCGTTTTTGATCCAACATGAAAATTCATAAAAGCATGTACTATCAGCCGGTAGTTTCTTTTTACATCCACATCCCTTTAAAAGCCATTGTGTGTTCTACCATGCTTTCTGTTACCTTGTGCTTCGGTCCTGCCAAACAAAGGCAAGTGCCTTTTGCTTTCACTAATCCCACAATCAAAGAACAGGGATCAAGAGCTGTATCCATTAGCAGGACTGTATAAAACCACAGAACGCTTCTGCACTTCAAACCATGTCAGATTAAAGATTGGCTACTGAGAACTTGTTTAGCATCCTAAACAGAAATATGCTGCAACAATTGAAAAGAACATGGCTTTCTCTATTAGACCTATTGTTCCCCGAACAATACATTTGACTGTAAGACTTAACAAAACATGGAAGCTTTAGTTCAAAGATTCTCACATGCAGATAAACATATACTTGTATATCTGTACATTATATATGCACAGAAACCAATAAATATATTCATGATGGTATTTCATTTTTGTGCCTGTAGGAAATGTGCTATTAAATAGGCATTATAGGTGAGCTAAAAATATATTTGCTTCATCCATAAAAATAATCATTTATTCGCTGAACAATATATTTCAATTGACTGAATACAGAACAGTGAAAGTTAGTAAAATAACTAATTTAACATTTTTCTCTCAAACAGCTATAGTCAGAGCTTGGCTATGTGAGTATAAATT
Organism: Pelobates cultripes; assembly: GCA_933207985.1. Taxonomy (NCBI): domain Eukaryota; kingdom Metazoa; phylum Chordata; class Amphibia; order Anura; family Pelobatidae; genus Pelobates; species Pelobates cultripes. The sequence continues at coordinate 122,951,547 of OW240918.1, read as the reverse complement.
TAGATAAGTGAGGTGTGAGCGCAAATTAACAAGGGGAGGGAATAAATACATTGAAGCTGTTAGTTATTATTGCTGCGATCTATATATACCGCTATTTCTATTTATCTGTTTGTTCTGTCATGCGCACATGTTTAATTAATTAATATGAACTTAAGTATTGATTATTGATTTTATTTTATTATTGGTCACTTGTTTTTAATACATATTAATACATAGTAATAAACTCTCTTATTTCATATCCTATATACTCTATTATTCTTTATACATTATTGGGTTTTTTAGTTTTTTTATGTTCTGCGCTCCTCACTCTTTATTATTTAGATGTAAGTATAACTTGATGGCTATTTTCAACTCATTTCAATTTATTCTTTAGTGAATGAAAAAAAAAAAATCTAAAAAAAAAAGGTTTGGGTTTGTTTGTTTTTCTAAGTCCTAAAAACTAGTTTAAATATTATAAGTCCTTCCCATCTCACCCAAAAATTAAGTTGAATAAATAAAGCCATATGAAAAAATACTGCTTACTCAAATATGAAAAATACTTACGTATATCTTAAATGTTACTAAATTCAGCATCTCTGTGCCGTCTACAAAATGTACCCTTTTTTGCCAAACTTTTAGACCAGGGCTGCCCAAAAGGCAAATCCCCAGATGTTGTAAAACTACAAATCATATGATGCTTTTGCATGTCTTTAGCATGACAAAGCTGAAGTTTTAAACCATCTGGCACCCCTGTTTTAGACCTTCCTAATATTTACTTGACACATTTATTAAGTAGATATTTTAGACTTTTTATCCCCTTCAATTTAAATTTTTTGTTTATATTGGGCAAATATTCTTTCCTATTCATGAAAACAGAAAATTTACAAGTTTGAACACGTGTTTTGAAAATGTAAGAGCATCTGCCCATTGTACCTCCTGTTTTTGGTGGGTACAAATGTCATGTCCTTTGTGCGTTATACCAATACATCTTTCCCTAGAGGGGGTGTGCCTGCAGTCATCACAGTGACAGAGCTGTTATTAATACAATATTTGACACCCCTCGGTTTCATAGAAGAAAAAGCTCTCTTTGCGTAAGAACTATTTGAAACACACCTTTCTTCATTTTAATGAAATACTGTTATAATTTTTATTACTAAAAATAAAAGGTCTGCCCAAAATTAGATGGAGTTTCATACCCAAGTGGTAACTGCCACCATTTTCATGACAGAAGCTGAAATTGCCGCCACCTGTGACTGTAACTCCCACTAATCTCAGTCGCACTAAAAATGGCGGCCCCCTATAGGGCAAGCAGTGGTGAATTTAGACATTTCTTCACCCAGAGCAGAGACTCCCATTATTTTTCCTTCCAAGTACAGCCAGTCATTGCATCCTGGGATTAGTAAGATCATAGAACGCACCCACCCAACCGCCAGCTTTCTTAGCAGCCACCGGGGCTAAAGCGATTAAGTTGTGTTGAGTTGTGTGTAAGGGAGGCTACGTGTGGGTTTTATGTGTTGTGTTTGTGGTACGGGTGCATTCCATGGGTGGGAGGTGGCTCTGTATGATGATGACTATCTTCGGGGGGTGAGGCAGAGTGAGGAAGGTGTGGCAGGGTTAAGAAGCTAAGTGTGACAAGGTGAGGGGTGTTGAGGTTAGGGAGATTATGGGTATCTGGCCTTGGTAGCACACCTCTTCATGTAGCACCCTGGACACTTGCTCCCAGAGCTCCCCTAGTTTTGCTGCAGAGAGCAAGGATAAGCCAGAAGATACACCGAAAAGAGGTATTTACTTCTATGTATGCATTACAATTCAATGCACAGAGGCTATAATACATATTAGACATGTGCAATTCGTTTCGGTCTGAATATGAATTCGGACGAATTTCGGGTACTTCCGAATGTCCGAATTGCCAAAGTGCCGAATTGCCGAGGTCCCGAAATTACCGAATTTCCAAAGTGTCAAAGTGCCGAAGTTCTGAAGCACAGTATTGCCTAAGTACCAATATACTTACCCAGTGAAAGAAGGAGAATGTTACATTGTATACAATTTTAAATAAAAAGTATACAAACATAGCCAGGATTCAGCTGTAAGCATTTGCAACACTTACAACAATCAAGTAACATACATTCATATAAAATGTAAGTTACTTAGCCAGTCAGTGTAATGACAGGAATGAATAACTCCCTAATTCCCACGGTATTAGGGAGCTATCTACTAAAAGGCTGAAAGACCTAAATTGGTCTTTCAGTCAAATTTACTAATACTAAGTAAATATATATATATATATATATTTTTTTTTTAAACAGTGAGCAGCCACAGGCTGCTCACTGTTTAATAGACATGCCCCTACTCACGGTATAGCGAGTAAGGGCATAATTTACTAATACTAAGTAATCTTTACTTAGTATTAGTAAATTTGGCTTTAAGACCAATTTAGGTCTTTCAGCCTTTTAGTAGATAGCTCCCTAATACCGTGGGAATTAGGGAGTTATCTACTAAGCAGCTGCAATAGAAGTCTCGAGGTGCCGAAGTTCCAAAACTCCGAAGGTCCGAAGTGTCGAAGCGGCCGAATTTCCGAAGTATCGAAGTTGCCGAAGTTCCGAAGTGTGAAAATCCTGAATTTCGGAATGCCGAGCCGAACCGAAAATTTTCCCCACGCACATGCCTAATACATATAACCTTTTATTTTAAATAATAAGAATCATCACAATTTTCCTTTAACCCCTTAAGGACCAAACTTCTGGAATAAAAGGGAATCATGACAAGTCACACGTCATGTGTCCTTAAGGGGTTAAAAGAAGCCTTTTCCTAAAAAAAATTAAAAAAAATAAAAAAAGACTGTACTTTACCCATTCTAAGAACTAAAGAAATAAAAAACAAATATATTTAGATTTTTCTCATCTGAGCTTCAAGCCATAGAATTCCATCTAACTCTTTATTTATTTTATTTGTATTTCGATAGTAATGACAGAGTTCTGACTGGTATATTAAGGTTAGAATTGAAGGAACAACTATAAAACGAGCTATTATCTCTGCTGGTGTTGTAGCTATCTGTGTGTGATGCCTTGACATTTAATGTGCAAAGTGGGTTCGTCTTTTGTAAAGAAACCGTATATTATTTGTCATGTCAAGTGATTGTTTAGAATGTTAACCTTTGATTGCTAAATGATGCTTTTATTTTATTAGCACAGAGAGAATGATTATTCTAAATCTCCTAACAAGTATGGTACTATTTATCATCAATTGTGTAAGACCTTTGAGGCAAATTTCCTTTTATAATCATTGATTCATTGTGCACAATAATTCTTTCTCTGCACATGTTGAGAACCAATCTAGGCAGTAACAATGGTAATAAAAGGGAAATTTTCCAAGAGTATGTTATAAAATAACACTTTGGTCCTCCACAAGTTTGCCCAACCCCATGTTACCGGAAGTGGTTAATCTCTGCCAAACACTTACTGAATCTCGGTATCTGACGAAGGTAAAATTTATCGTTGACCATTCTGATTTCATCTTTTCCATAGCCTTTTCCAGGGAGTACTCTTTGCTTGCAGATGCTCCAATTTGCTCCAATCTGTATTAAATATACTTTATTAGTGTGTTTGAATTTGTTCAGTAGATAGTACAGTATTAAGTTTCTGTAGCCCAGGGGTTCAACAAACTCTCCTCGAGGAGAGGAATTTAATAATCATGGACAAGTGACATTCCATTAGAAATTGTTTGTGAATGGCTGTGAGTGTATCCTATGCCTCATTTACTCTAAGGGCAGGTCTGTCTAAATTATCTCAACAGTTCCAACCAGCCTGTAGCCTCAACAGACATTATTATGTTCCATTCTCCTATGACTAAGCTATATAGGATATAAAATAAGAGAGTTTATTACTATGTATTAACCCAGGAAATTGACAATGTACAGCCCCCACAATGAAAACACTTGACAATAATGATATAGAATTCATTAACAAAGGAAATATTCTTGGCACAAAGGGAAATTACAGCAGAAAAATATAGAGGACATGTCCTCAGCTTACAGAAACTAATGAAACATAGTTAAGATATTGATTCATATTTTCGCTATTTGTACTATCTACTTCATCTACAGTGTTTTAGCCTCGAAAAAAAACACTGGTATGTCTATGGATTTCAACTATGCATTTATGTTATAATATGAAGGTTACTTGGATACTCTCCAAGTACATGGGTAGTGCGTATCCATCTCTATAGTCAGTATGATGGTGGGAATGGCAGGGCAAGCAATGTTCTACTAGTAGGACTCTGGACTAGGACTATGAGAAGTTTCCAAGTAATTACAGAGCATTTTCTTACACCTTACATTCCACGGTTATGGATAATCGCCTTCATTCTTTATAAGAATTATCATTAATATATATGTAACCAGCCATATGATCAACTCTATGCATTATCGGATGGACAGACATCTCGTACACTGTAACATAATATAGGTATGTGCATGGGCAAAAAATTTGGTTCCGTTCGGCACATCCGAAATTCAGGTCTTTGGCAATTCGGGAGTTCGTCAATTTGGCACTTCGGTTTGGCACTTCCAAAATTAGGGAGTTTGGCACTTTTGGCAATTCCCTAAGCCTAACCCTAGCGCTACTCCTAGCCCTACCACTACCCTAACCCCACCCCTACACCTAACCCTACCCCTAAACCTAACCCGAACCCTAACCCCAACGCTACCCCTAACCCTGGGGTTAGGAGGTAACGTTAGTGGTAGGGTTAGGGGTAGGATTAGGGTTGAGGATAGGGTTAGGGTTGGGGTTAGGGTTAGATTCCGGCCATCATTATCTTAATTTTCCCTCTCTCTCCTGTTTTGCCACTTTTCAGAAATCCGAAGCACTTCGTCACTTGCGAAATTCGGCACTTCGGCAATTGAGTTTGGCACTTTGGCACTTCGGCAATTCGGTTCAGCACTTCCGCAATTCGGCAATTCAGACATTCAGAAGCATCCAAATTGCTGAAATTCGTCCGAATTTAAATTCGGACCAAAACAAATTGCACATGTCTAACATATTAGTATTAGAAACCTGACAGCAGGCTCACACAGGACAGCATACTTACTTTAAGTATACACTAACTACTATCATAGTGTACAATATGATTTATGTTATCGAATCTGTATAAAATACAATCAATAAAGTTAAGTGTGTGCCCACTCAAATCTGTAGGGTAAATAATTGTTTTACATGACCACCAATGATACCACTTGTCTGTGCTAATTTTTCATTTTCTTCCTTTTCATGTCAGCTCCCCATTTCTCTCTTCTCTGCCATGCCAGTGTCCATCTCAAACCAAAATAAATACCCATCTCTCCCTTTCATGTAAATAACCCCTCATCCCTTTCACTTCCTACATCTCTTCCATGTCAGCTACCTCCTAACTCTATATCATCTCACTCTCTCAATCTTTTTCAATCTCCCCGTGCTAGTTTCAAACAATCCTTCGTTTTTAGACAGGTTTCACTGATCCTCCATACCATGACATGCTTATAGTAAATGACTAAATACATTCCCTACAGTTTTGCATTCCCAACACTACATTGTTCCTTTAAAGGTCAGAGTAACTCAACTGGAAGCATAGCTGACTACGAGACTATTTTTCCAGTTTGGCTATTTTGACGTGAAATTCCCTTTGAATTCTGATTTTTTTTTTTTATGAATTACTAAGTATGTGTGAAAATAAGATTTGGAGCTGTATATTGGCTCGTAAAAGACCACTCCACACCCATAAGAGAAGTCAGCAATTGCAAATGCATGCATGAATTAACAGTGATTTATACTTTTTAATCCATTTGGTCAGTGGGATGTCCCTTTAAATTTAATTTACTCCTGAAAAACTGGAACCTGCTTTGCAATCATCACCATGCTTGAGACTTAAATCCATTATAGTAAAAATACACTTAAATAACCATTTCGGCTCTGGTCTTTTTACAAGTGAGCAGTTGATCACAGCCAAGTGAGCTCAGCCAACCCATAAACACCACTAACATCCACCCACCTGTCTCTGTCAGAGTTCCACTGTTAACAGATAAACTGCTTTTCAATGGTTGTACATCTACCAAGGTTCATGGAGCACCTGTGAGCTGGCTCACTCTTTACAGGGGGGCTAAAGCATAAGTCACCTTTCTATATTACTATTTAAATTCCTTTTCATTAATGGATGCTTGCAACGAATGGTTAAGTCATAATAGGACTGAAATTCAAATAAGAGGAATCTTTGTAGTGGTTACAGTGCTAGGGGTGCCTTGGATCATCTCATGGTTATAAGTCAAACTGTTCTTAAATAGTTTGACTACTTACCTCTTGTTCCCTGCAGCTTAGCCCCTACTGAGATATAACTAAAGCTCCATTTCCATTTTAGTATATCAATTTCTTCTGTCTTTGGGCAGAATCCTGGCTGAAAGCATCAGCAGATTAATGAATGATGTTATTTAAGTCCTAGAGCTGGCATTGATATAGCTATAGCACCGAGGGGACCCAGGTAAGTGTCAAACCATTCAAAAACAGTGCAACTAAAAAAGGGACTCCTGGCCCATAAAGAACTGTACTCCTACGGTTTAAACTTCTTCTTTAAAATAGAGAAAGCAGATTTATCAGATTCACAACAAATACATATTTTGACACAACCATTAAAATAGCCAACAACTGTTCTTTGCCTTTATCTTTCCTCTAATTCTAGTTATTGCCAATGTAATTTCTGCCAAGGAGCTTGTTCATGCTCTAGTAATCACTTTGATTACTGAAATTATCTCCTAATTGGTCTCCCCAATAAAGCCCTAACCAACTCTAGCCCCTCTTACATATTTCTTCACGGATTCATATAGCCCAACTCGGTCTCTCCGCTGTACTGGTGACTTTCTCCTGTCTGCTGCTTGCACCCTTACTGCAAATTCACGCCTGCAAGACTTCTCACGGGCGGCTCCTTTCCTCTGGAACAACCTGCCTACCCCTGTCAGACTCTCCCCTAGTCTTCAATCCTTTAAGGAGTCCCTCAAAACCCATCTTTTCAGGAAGGCTTATGTCCTCCATGAGTAACTTCTATCTCTCAAACCTTCCTCTCACTCTCTCCTATAGGGCCACACTCCACTCTCACCTCCAGTTCTGCTACTTTCCCACCATGTCTATTTGCTGTCTTTCTGAATACCCTTCCTATTGTGTTTTTATAGCCCAGCTCCTCTAGACTGTAAGCTTGTTTGAGCAGGGCCCTCAACTACCTATTGTTCCTGTTACATTTTGTAATTGTCTCATTTGGTAAATTATTGTAAAGCGCTGCGGAATAAGATGGCGCTATATAAATACTACTACAAATAATAATATAAAAGACTGCACCTGCATTTCTCTTAGATAATGAAACTATTGTTTCCATATTAAGCTTAATTATGCTTAATTCTTTATTCATTTTAACACTGAAAATTAAACATTGTTAACATATATTTACTTCACATACTTTACCCTAGTTTAAAACCGATGAAAAATAAATACTTTTATAAAATGCATGATAATAATAATTATTAGTCTTACCTATCGATATATTTTGATAGTCCAAATTCCAGCATGCTAATAAGAGAAGTTTCTTGCTTCGGTGTAATATCAAACCCAACAATTTCATTGATCTAAAATAAAGGAATAATTAACGCCCTATGGACTGAGAGGCACTCTAAACAGCATTCGCACTTTATGTGGCAAAGAATTTAGTCAATTTTTATTTATTTATTTTTACTAAGTTCCTAGCTGTGATTCCACTTTGACTTTAACAGGTATTCAATTTAACCGATTGGTTAAATGTTTGTAAGGCAGGGTATTTATATGTCATTGTATATGTATGGTGTATTTGTGCCACAAGCCCCTGACGAAGTCTTGTAGACGAAACGCGTAGGGTGGCAAGCTTTATTTTTATAATTTAATATTTTTTCATTTTGGACTCTTTGTATTCACTTTGTCCTCTTCCTCTGGCGTTGTATTTATTTGGGATGGCAGACAGTGGATGTGATTCAAATTGATGAGCCCTTTTACTTCTTTTATCTTGTAAGTGCATTCAATAAAGCATTTTTTCTGAATACCATACAGTTATACACTATGTTTTTCTTCTGTGCTCTGTTCTAAGTACTCATCTTCATATACAAGAAGAAGAAGAAGAAGCACTTGAAGAAATTTGGCTATACCCTGCCTTTTTACTTCTATGTTTGTGAGTGTTTTATAGTTCCTCTTTTTTAAATATTTAGTTATTTTTGTCTGCACTATTGGTCTCCCTTTGTATTTTTAGGTTGTGCATTTTATGGTTTTATATTCAATTTATGAGCCTAGTTGAAAAATCTAGGCTCACAAACTGCAAAAATAAAAAGTAAAATAATGTGTAGAGGTGTATAGGGAAAAAATGCCAGAGGGTTATGAGATTTACATGAAATAGCCGTATTACATGGCAATTGTGATGCAAAGAGTAATTTTATTAATTAGAATATATTGAAGAATTAGTATCATGTGGATGTCATGGGCAAAATATAAACAAAAATCCTCAGTGGCATAGTAATATAAACACAATCCTCAGGGACATACGTTTAAATATATATCCCTATTGGAGAATAGTGATGTCGCGAACCGTTCGCGAACTTGCCGCGAACGGTTCGCCATGATTCGCCGCGAACTCCGGTCAGCTAACACATCCCTGCCAATCTCCGGCAGACCCTCCCTCCCACACCCTCCCACCTCCTGGACAGCATCCATGTTGAAGGCAGGAGGTGGGAGGGTCTGCCGGAGATTGGCAGGGAAGTGTCAGCTGACCGGAGTTCGCCACGAACGGTTCGTGGCGAACCGTGGCGAACCGCTTGCGGCAAGTTCGCAAACGGTTCGTGACATCACTATTGGAGAATACCTTCTGCCTTTTTTTTTTTTACAAGATGGCTGACCACTGAAGTCATATCTGCAATGTTTCATTGAACACGCGACCACCCATGAAGTTTTGCAAAAGTCAGGATATGTAACAAATTTATATTGATTTAATAACTGTGTCTTTGTATCAGTGAGCAATGTGGATGGCTCGTGTATAGGTTAAATGAACAAGAACATTAAAACCTTGTTATACTGGGCATGATAAAAGGAAGCAATTTATTATAAAATGAATACTGGGACTAATAGTCACCTTTAGAAGCTAGACTGACTAGTTGCTTAAATGCAACATTAACAGCAAGCCGTGATGAATGTGTTCTGAAAATGTTAATGTAACGAACAGGTTTAGTAAAAAAAATATATAAAAAAAAAAATAACAGAGACACAATTGTGGCACATTGTGTTTAAAATTATGCTATTTCATGGGTTGCGTGAATGCAGCACCTGCTCCCAATGTCGACTCTTCATTCCGCGGTTGCAGATTACAGAGATGATTGGAAGATGCACTTTGAACTTCTCAATTTTGAATTTCATGTTCTCTGCTACCCTTCTTGGCCCTGGCAAATCACCAAGACTTTTGGACAGCTTGTACATTGTCCTCCACATGTTCCCAATTTCCTCTGTGATTTCCTCTGCATTTAAATCCTGGAAAGAACCTGTGACGAGAAAGAAATAGAAAAGCACTTTGAAGGCCTATATAAGAAAATGACTGTTTATCAAAAGTTGTCAAGGACATGTTCCAAAGTGTCATTCTGATGACTGTCTTTTTGTAAAATCAAGCAAAGTTGCATTGCACAGCAGTATTGTACGTGAAATATGCTTATTTTGGTTTCTTTAAAAGAGCAGTATAATGTTACATACAGTATAACAAGCTTTGCTTGCAAATTAAAGGGACATTACTGGCAGCAATACAACATATTGGTGTGTTGGTGCTGTAGTGTAAGTGTAAGATTTTGAAATCGTAGATCGGGGTATTCTCTTTTTGATAAAAAAAAAAGTTAAATAATAATGTTTCCCAGCTTTTTTTGCATTTCTTGAGCCACTCCCACATTTCATTCACAGAGTTCCTAGATTGACCTCTACCTCTCAGTAAATACTGAGCAACTGAGAGCAATGTGAGCAGCAGGGAGAGAGAGGCTGCAAACTAAACGCGGAGGACATACATTACCTTGTGAGTAACTACTGATACTAGGAATGTGCATGGGCAAAAAATTAGGTTTGGCACGTCACTACCATAGCATGTTTATTATCCAGATATTAAGACCCTCTTTTATAAGCCACATCTTGTTACTATGCATGATATATGCTCAATGTTGACCTATTTACGAGCAGCACTCAATATAAATGGGACTCCTAGCTTGCAATCTATAACTGATTCTTCACACCACATGTCTCTCATGTTTTGGACTTCCCCACTGCTAGGTAATCCACCTTAGCTACTCAAGCTATAATAGCTATGCACGCTCATACCATGATCCACAAGACTATTTTTTAGCATTCAAAATGCATGTTTTCAGCAAAATTACACACTAGTAAATGAACACACATCTCTAATCCCGATACCCATCTTTTTAAACTCTGAGACATGACAGAAAGTTTAAAACTTGAGACCCTCTGATATATACCAAATCTTATTATGCATAATATGCTCAATGTTAACCTAGTTACGAGTGGCACTCAGTTTTAACGTGACGCATAGCCTACAACATATAACTTGTACTTCGTGGTATCATTTATTTATATATATATATATCTCATAATCTAGACTCACCTACTGCTAGGCAACCCACCTTAGTTACTCAAGCTATAAAAGCTAGGCAAATTCCTACCATACCCTACGAAATTATTTTATCGTTTTCCATGTAGGTTTTAAGCATAACTACTTATTACTAAACCATTGCATGTCTCTCTAATCCCGATATCTAACTATTTTAATTCTGACACATGTTAGAAAGACTAAACTTGTTCATAACATAAAAATGTGCATACTTTTTCCTGCCATTGTTCCACTTGTTTATAAATGTGTACGGTGTTGTGGCGTTTTGAAGTTGATTTGTACTCACCTGCACAACAAAAATAAAAATGTACAAAAAAAAAAAAATGGAATCTCATCCTCTGGCCAGGAACTCTCATTCAGTGTTCAAAGTGATTTAAGATGGTGCCAGGCACTATGTCCAATTTAATGAGATACAATGTATATAGTGCCTAGAGAGTCCCTTTGAATAATCAAGGAGGTTCCTTCAAGATCCCATTTTTTTATCATTTAATGAATTCCGCATTGGGAGCTGGTGCAGTCATACCCTGTCTGGAAGACTGCAGAAACTAAAATTTTATTTTTTATTTACAATATCATACCAAACTTTCCCATGGTCATTTTTTTTGCTGTCATCTATGTGTGTGCATGATTTTAGGAAGGTGTTCCTGAAATAGCCAAATCAACTAAAGGGAATTGGTGCCCATATATATTGGCCATGTAGTGTATACTGAGCATCAGAAAAGTTTTTTTAATCAACTTTGTATCGCACTAATTAATGTTTGTCATAGAACCTCTGCAGATTAGCAGAATTCAGTGAGATGTACAACAGCTGCTGGGAGTTATACAGCAACAACAATGGTACAAAAGAAATAAAATGGCTAATTTGTAATTTCTGTTCCCTGAAAAAGCACTGTCGTGTAATTACTATGTAAATTGCTCATTAACAACTGAGAAAAACAAGTGTGAAGAATTGTATATTTGTCCAATTTACTCTTCATGCAAAATGAGAATGCAAATTTTCATAAAGTTGCAAAATAGCAAAAATAAAGAGTTAGTTTATCCTCTCCTTTCAGCTAAAGTGAAGCTGATATATAAACTCCAGAGCTCATTTTATTCTTGCTAATATGATTCGGTTATACATTTAAGGGTTAATGCACCAGGATACATGCTTTACATTATTTAAGACGATAAAAGTTTATCGGTGCAATATGTTATGTGATCAGCAGAGAATTTTAAACTGCAAATTTAATTCTCGTGTAGCTCAGTAAGACTTCACACTGTGCAATATCGAGAAACTATAGTCAATAAATTATGAGGCAATGTGATTTATGGGGTCCTTAAAGTAACACTCCACTGCCCAAATACAAAATAAATCAAAATCACTGTTTAGTAGATATACCACCAATGAATACATGCATGCATTTAATTATACATTTTTTCATTGAGATTATATCTAAAAACTGCAGTTCTCTTGTTTGCTGCCTTTGCAAACCACTCCCTTCGTCCCCAGTCCAGACTTTCTGTGGCTGTCCAATCACAGACTTTCCAATGCAGCTCAATGAGAATTCTTTGCAAGGCAGGTGCTCTGGATAATTGCTGCCTTTTGAGTTTAGTTCCACTGAGGAACCAGGAGTAATAGGACCAGTTGTCTGCTTTGAAGCCAGGGGGTGTAACCAGTATAATTTTTAAAGGGTCAATTTATATTGAAATTTGCACTTTTTGCAAAATGAAACATATAGGACACACTTCAGACATAAAGCTTTTCAGCAAGCTATAGTTCTTTAGTGGTCTGGAGTGACCCTTTAAATCTCAGTGCAGCAGAGGGGTAAACATGTGTCTGCCTAAGACTGATGTGAGTCAATCACAGTTTGTTTATGCCATCATTGTTGCTATTCCTCTCCCCTTATTCACATGCCAGTTAATTGGCTGGGTAAAAAGCAAAACTGGGGGTTATGGATAAAAAGTGTCTATTCAGAAAAGGGTGCAAGACTTGGACATGAGCGGCGTCACCAAAGCAATGTGCCTGCTGGTTCTAATGGTTTCCATGGTGACTGCCCACTTATAATTCTTTAGACAGATTTTTTCAAACATGCCACCTTTTCATACACAACCCAACTGTGTCTCACTATCTTCTGTAAACGGTTTGACAGCTTACCAGCACATTTTACCAGGGGACTCCTGGCATCACAACTACTACAGGGTGTCACTTTAAACTAATAATACCCCCAACAAACAGATTAAACCAGGCAATACTCCTATCAGGCATGGTGGGTGCCTTGCTAAGCAGGATAAGACTCTCAGGTCTGAGTTTAGGATCTTTGAGTTCTGATTTACTGTCCCTTAGTTGTAGTGGGGGCTTTTAAACTCTGGTCTGAATTTCCAATTCCCAATTTTTAAAAGGTAGAACTGCACAAATGCAACAGAAGTTCTCCAAAAAGAACACCGACGTGCTTCTCAAGATTACAAATATAACCCTGGATCATGCAAACTGATAGCAATTCACAAGTGAATTCCTGACATGTTATAGTTTGGTGAATTGTTTATCAAAAAATATTAAACAGCGTGAAATATATGTAATAACTAAACTCAGCATTACAATACAATGATTAATCCCACCATCGAAACACCGTGGGCCTGTGACCCAGATGGGTTACAATCTTTCAGAGTGTAATAGACTGCGGATTACAGCAGTATACGGGACAGGAGAATATCAGTGTGTCCATCTATGAGCTAACGCTCTGCAGAATGTGGTTCACGCAACACAATAGGAATTCTAAACACACATGTAAACCTACAACTTAATGGCTAAAGCAGAAGAAAGCCCTGACCTTTAATTGAAATGAAATGTTATGGCAGTTCATACAAGATAGCCTGGAAATATCACTGACTTAAGGCAGCTCCGAAAAGACGAATGGGCTAGCAGTTCATGCAAGACAGTTAAGAAATATAAAAAGACTAAGAATTTTTTTAGAGAGAACCAGTCATCATTGTATGTTATATATATTTTTTTTATAGAATATACACTGATGATGCATGCGAAACACATGTGTGTGTAAAAGCAAATCAAACTTTAAATCAACTGCAATTATCAGTCTGGGAACCTCAATCTTTTTTCTGCAGATTTAGCCTTGACTTTCAAATGTCACTTCACTCTTTGCTTCATCTTTATATTCTAGTACATGCGCGATAATACAATGAGATATTCTATGGAAGATCCTGTGATATAACTGGTCAGAGGGATCTTCTATCACTAATATTCCACGTGTCCGTAGAGATGCCTAGGAATTTTCTGTATGCTTAGCAAGAAGATGCCAATGAAGCCAGCTGTCAATCATTGCAGTTACGTTGTTTGCCAAGCCTTCTTATGCCATTTCAAAGGCACAGATAACATGTAGTAAACCCAACATTCTCTTATAGAAAATATCTAACTAAAATGGAATTTCAAAGATGTTCCAGGTCAATGCATACAGACTTTGAATTAAATACAATAAAAAAAATTAAAAAATTAAAAAAAAAGATTGATATAAACAGTTCCACTTTAAAGGCAAGTGGGTAAAAAAAACGAACAAATAACAACTCTAAAATGATGCCTGGGTTTAAGTAACAATAGCAGAAAATGTTGTTTTAAATAATTTCCGTTAAGGATCTCTCTGACCTCTCCTAGGTTCCCTATAGTACACCCAGACATTTGACGTTGCTTCATAAAGTCAGAGACACTGAAGCCTTTATTTTCAAACTGGCCCTATGATACATATCTACAGACAGATACAACTTGCTGCCAGCATTTCCAAACTCTGCATCGTACTCAGTGCACCTACTACAGAGTAGTAGTTCTTGTAGGGACGGAGGTGTTTTGAGAAGAAACAATGAGTACTCTGAAGCTATTTCAGTCCATTTCTTTCTGATTGTGTTACGTTATGTCATCTACACCCTGGTGTGGTCTAGGTGTAGATGATTAATGGTATTCCTTCAAGACCCATAAGACATTAATTACAGGCAAAGGTCATTTGCAAGACAAATGAAAGCTTAATGGCTCCTTAATTAGAAAAATACCCTTAATTCCCACCACACCAATAGTCCTTAATTTAATAGAGATAAGATGTAAAATCAAAGCAAAATACCTTTTCTGATAATATTGTTCTTAAAGAATTATATAGATATTAAACTGGGAGATCAATAACACTTAAAAGCCATTCATACAAGAAAACTGTACAAATAATGGTATTAAAATCACATTTACACTAGTCTAAAAGTCAACTGAAAATGATATGCACTGTAATAAAAAAATGTTAGTAGTAAACTCAACACAATGTTTGGTATATTATGCATCCAATTTTTATTGAGTCGAGATATGGTGGAAAAAAATGCATGGAAGTTAAATGTTTTTAACTTCAAAACAAGCTTTAGCTTAATCAAGTGATTTTGGTGTATCCATCATGCACCTGCAGTCTCACTTTTTAATTCTCTGTCATTAACATCTTAAGGATCAATGACAGAATTCCGTCATGGATGTCCTTCCATTAAGGACCCATGACGGAATAATTCCGTCGTGCTCAAGCTTTCGAATGAGACAATAGTCTCAAAGTTATGCATGACCCTTTGAGCTAGAGTTGTTTTGATGCTTAGAATATCCAAATAAGTAATTTCTTATGAGGTTCCATTGTTTATGTACTCTCAGATTACAGTCTCATTCAGTTTAGTGCTTGTGGTAATCCATCACTGTACTTGATAAATTAGTCTATGGCAACGTGTTTAAATGGAGCAGCTGTGGATTTTGCAGTAATTGGTCACACAGGTGAGTGCTTATGAATCTGAATTAACTTTCTGAGTGGTTTTCAGTGTGTTCTTTCTCCTTTGTCACTTGATGGGTTCATTATTTTAAAAGAGTGGGCATGCAGCTGTGATATCCATATGCCATTTATATTTCAAGGTGTAAACCATACAGTTGTTTTTTCCCCATTACATTTCTACACTCCTTATTGCTCGTTCTATCTTTAATCCATTTTATATTTCCAATGTTTTCTATTTCCCCTGCTTTAACCATCAGCCTTACATTGCTAACTCTCTCAATACTCTGATTGTATGGAGCTCTGTTCACTAGATGCCACTAATAAACATGTTTTGGTTTATGCAGTATTTTTGAAGTAGTGAGATAAAGTAATTTTGTAGTTTAAAGGAACTTGGTAGGGCTCTAATGCCCAGACTAAACTGGAGTCTGCAAATGGTAACACAGCTTTCTGTATTGTGGCTGTGCTTCTACTCTTGTGTTGGACGAGAACCAAATACACGTCTTCCCATGTACAAAAGCTGCATTACACTTGTGTAAATAGTTTCTTTAATGGTTATGTGCTCCATTTGGAACTCCTAGGCTGCGCAGAGGTTCTCTGCATTGTGACTACAGCCTATCCCAGAGGTTCTCTGCTAAGTGCCTGTGACCTACCAAAGAGGATTTTTGCTTTGTGTCTGCATTCTATTCCATGGGGTATTTTGCTCTGCTCAGAGGTTCTTTGCTATGTGCCTGCACTCTATTCCAGAGCTTATCTGCTATGTGCCTGCGCTCTAGTCCAAAGATTCTCTACTATGTGCCTGCGCTCTCTTCCAGAGATTCTCCGCCATGTGCCTGCGTTCTAGTCCAGAGATTCTCCGCCATGTGCCTGCGTTCTAGTCCAGAGATTCTCCGCCATGTGCCTGCACTCTGTTCCAGAGGTTATCTGCTATGTGCCTGCACTCTGTTCCAGAGGTTATCTGCTATGTGTCTGCACTCTGTTCCAGAGGTTATCTGCTATGTGTCTGCACTCTGTTCCAGAGGTTATCTGCTATGTGCCTGCACTCTGTTCCAGAGGTTATCTGCTATGTGCCTGCACTCTGTTCCAGAGGTTATCTGCTATGTGCCTGCACTCTGTTCCAGAGGTTATCTGCTATGTGCCTACACTCTGTTCCAGAGGTTATCTGCTATGTGCCTACACTCTGTTCCAGAGGTTATCTGCTATGTGCCTGCACTCTGTTCCAGAGGTTATCTGCTATGTGCCTGCACTCTGTTCCAGATGTTTTCTGCTATGTGCCTGCACTCTATTCCAGAGGTTTTCTGCTATGTGCCTGCACCCTATAAACACCTATGGTGATCTCCAGACAGCAATCTGATATCTTGTTGCCCATGTACCCATGGAATTAGACCTTTCCTGCATTGCTGCTTTCAGTGCTCCTGTACATGTTCACAAGTTACCTGACCTTTGATTTGTGGTTTAGGCTTTGACTGTACCTGACCAATCTAAATTGCTTCCTGTGATTCAGACACATCTGATTCTAGACCTTATCCCTTTTTAATTCTGTTTTACTTTCTGCTATTTTGTTCCTGTGTCACTCCAGGTTTTCAATGGAAGTGGTGATTTTATGAATGAGCCTCTTCCTGTGTTGGGGTTTTCAAATGCCTACTACAGCATTATAAGACTTACAACTGCTTCTGGCAGAGTAAAATGCTGCTTTCAGTGCTCCTACAGATAACATATATAAAGAATTCAAAGAGTAGAAGGGGAAGAAAATGTGCATGTCTGCGTGCATTTGTGTGTTCATATCTCTTTGTGACTGCCGCTCTGCATGCCTGTATGTTTGCATGTTGGTGTACATAGCTTAGATGCAAGCAACCCTCTGTATGTCTCTATTAAGTGGACATTTTCCTGCAACCAACACTGATACAATATGTGAATACAATGTGTCTTGTTTTCATGTTAAAGCAAGTTTTCTATACATCTTCGTATGTGCTTATATCATATTGACAAGCTATCATTAGGCGTTTATTTAGCTAACAGCTCCGTTTAGATAGTAATTCTGTTAAAATCTCCCAGTAGGATATAGGATTGCTCAGCGGGTCATTAACTATGAGATTTTAATCAAGTGGCTTTTAACCTCTTTGTCAGGGTCTCAAATTATGTAATTGGCATTTTAACTTGGCCTATTGACCTATTCGGCAGTTGGACAATTTGCTTAGTGGCCCATATTCCTAATGTAATATAATTCATACTAAATTATATGTTAAAAAACAAACAATTCAATTCAATGGGGGAGGCACAGTAAATATTTTAATGGGGCAGCATATTGGGGATGTGGCTGGGGGCCAGATCGCATGCCTGTGCTGCACCCCGACTGAAGCAGCAGCTGCTGAGACTCCCTCTGCTGGCCCAGACCAGCTATGCCTTACTGGAAATGGAAGCTTAATAAAGGGAAAGCAGGGCAATATACTTCGCCTCCGTTCCTTCCCAACCACCCATGCACATAAAGGCAGGATGCAGTTTTGGTGACTGAGTATGTCCCTGTAGCTGTGTGTGCTTATAACTGTGTATTTGTCCCTGTAACTGTGTGTGTATGTCTGTAACGGTCTGTGTGTGTATGGCTGTAACTGTGTGGGTATGTCTGTAACTGTGTGTGACAGTGTGTGTGCGAATATGACTATGTGTGACTGTGAATATGCGGTTATAACTATTTGTAAACGTGACTGTGTGTGTGTGTGTGAGTGAGACTATAGGTCTTTGTAACAGTAACTATTTTTGTGACTTTGTGCCGATGTATATAATAGTGTAATTATTTATTTTGCGACTATGTGTAATTGTCTGTGTATTTGACTGTGTGTGTCCATGTTTGTTTGTTTGTGCATGTATGATTGTATATCTATGTTTGCATGCATGGGCACACGCCTCCTATGGGTTTCCCTATGGGGAAACATTGGATTGGCTGAAATCATCTACACTCTACACTGATCTCAGCCAAAGCGGCAGAGCTTCCCCATGGAGATCAACGTGGCAAAGGATGAAATGTAAGTAAATCTCACTTTTCAAATTCTTACGTGACGTGCGGGGACCTAAATGGGAAGTTAAAAACTGTAGCGTTAGGAATACATGTTTGTAATCTTAACGTCATAGTGTTCCTTTAATCTCTGTGTCAGAAAGTTTGAATTAGAGCAAGATGTTTAGGACTGGAAAGTTAATGATTTTATAAGATTTGTAGCTAAAGACACAGTAAGGCTCAAAGGGGATCTTTGCCGGTAAAAGAGTGAAATTAAATATGTATAAAATTATCTTGATAACCTATTAGTTGCTAATTAGTAGATCTCACTGTAGCTGCTGCATCTTTCATCAGATTTATTTCTGTGTGCTTCTAAATAAGTCGGTGAAAAAGTAAGAATGTTCAAAGTCAGCACTGCTCTTATGGTTTCTTAGAGAATTTTATCATTTTTAGTTTTATTGCCAACTTAACCTGCTTCTCAGAAGAAACATGTTCCATGGGAAATAACTCTTAAAAAGAAATACCCAGTGTGCGCAGATTGTGAAATGAGCTCGACACGCGCGTAACTCTCAGTGAATGAATAATGTCCAAATTTGCTAATGCAGAAATCTGAAAGTCAGCTTTAGCTTATCAGTGCAGGCCACAGAGACTACAGGCAATTGACAGAGCCTGGTAAGTATTAACTGTAAATTGTTGGACAGTTAACAGTTGAACAGCACCATTAAAACTCCTGGCGCCATAACCACACCATAGCAATGTAGTAGTTTTGGTGTTCAGAATATCCTTTTAACTAAACATGTAATCAAAAATTCCTCAATATATACACTCAACAAACCACAAAGGACTTATGTACTGCGTTTTAAAAAAAGCTCTACAAAGCAAAAACCAATATTCTGTACTTACTATTCATCCATTCCTCGGATTTACAGTTGAAATTATAAGCAGTTATCCAAAGTTGTTCAAAGGGAAGCTTATTTATCATTATTTCTTGTAACAAAGGAAATTGACTTTTCTCCCATTCAAGCAACTCTTCTTCTGTATTGATTTCCTGTGCAAAATAGCAGTAGATTAGTTATGAAGCTTCTCCCATACAAATAATTATTGTCTGCTCCGAGTGCAGCAATCACGTTTGAAAGTGAAATCATATTGCAGTAAATGAAGACCATACATTAAAAGGTGGCCTTAGTGTAGTATAATTAATCTCTTCAATGTGGAACGCTATGCAAAAAAAAAAATCTAAATTAAATGAATACAGTTAAAAGAACAGTTGAGCTAAGGTGTTGAGGTATCAGGGAATGTACATAATCAGTGTTCTTCATGAAAGACTGAATTTGGCACTGGATTACCGAAATTCTGTAATTGACCAAGTTTCAACCACATTTGAAATTTTGTACCATCTTTGGGACACAAAGCAAAGGTGTACATTTCAGAGCCCAGATTTAATATATTAACATGCTTGTAAGTGTAGTGGGATCATGGGTGTTTAGGATTCATTGAAATGGACAAAATATGAAACATTTCAAATAAAACGGGTCTGTTGTGTGTCATGGTAACTATATCCTATCAACAATCTCTAAGAAATATAAAAAATGTACCCAGGATCTATAGCAGAAGTCAGACCAGTGATATACTTTCTTAATGTGATATAATGCTTGTAACCAACTGATCACACCTGCCTCTGATGTGTTAATTCATTGATATTACAACCTTTGATTAGTTATCTTTATCATTATATTTGTTACTTTTTTGCCATGTTACCAATTAAAGGAACATTTCAAGCACTGCAACCACCACCATGTGCTGTAATGGTTATCATGCTTCAAGTGTCCTAGCAAGTAACCAAGCCCTTTGCTAAGAGTTTGACTTCTTCCATATACGTATACTGGGTGTCATTTCCTGTCCCTTCCATTTAGCTACTAAGAATTGGAAGCTCCTGCCCGTGTCAGTGGAGTACTAGATGACTAGCTTTTTGCTCTTAGTCAATAATCCCTGCACCACTAGACTTAGCACAGTCAGAGAGATTCCAGCTCTCATTGAGGCAAAGAAAGGGGGCCAATGGAAACTAGTTAAGAAGTCACGGCTTTAAAAAACTTTTTTGTTACTTACAATGGGGGGGAGGGGGAGGTTTATATTGGATCCTCTACAGAATTAACCTTTTCCTTTTATTAGCATTGGCAACTGGCGATCTGCAAATTAGTTTCAACTGAATTATGGAAATTGGTTGAACCACATTTGCATGCAGACAGATTCAATTGCATATTTCCATCATTAGACTGTGGATTGCAACCATATGCTTGTATTTGTAGAGGCTAAAATCCAGCCTTCTTTGTTATTCGGAGGCTGTATTGCAAGCTCTGGACATTGGTATGTTCTATGAACAATGCTCAGGTTTTGCAGTTCCATGGTCCCGGATTATTCTTATTAATCTAGACCAAGAGGAAATGGATTTTAGTTAAGAACTTTAAATGTATTTTTAAAAAGGGGATAACATTAAAGAAAATGACTGTGGACTCGTTTCCAACCATATCAGTAAATAGCTGTAGTAAGCAGCCAATAGTTCGTAGCAGAGATTAATTACCAACTGGTTCTACCAGCTGGATCCAATAACATCTGCTTCCAAAGATACCGACCACTTAAAGCAGTGGTTCTCTAACCAGTCCTCAAGACCCACTAACAGTCCAGGTTTTGTTAGTATGTCCATTGGTATAAAACAGGGAAATACATAAATCCTGGACTGTTGGTGGGCCAAGAGGACTGGTATGAGAACCACTGACGTAAAGATTAATAACTCACTGGTAAAGCACAGAAACAAACGCTGTGTAAATTGTCAATATGTTGATAAGGCTCACCCTGATCGGCCTAAGCAGGAAATCGCAACAGTCTCTATAATGTATTAAATTGTGATTATGGGCTATATCACATATTGTGTTGTCCCAAGTATTCAGAAAAGAAGAGGTGCTGAGAAAGAGGGCATCAAAATAAAGATAGGTGTTGATTTGGACAAAATAGTTAAAGGAATAGGGCTATGCTCAAGGTCAGGGATGATAAAAATAAAACAAACGAGAATGTAGAAAGAGCAATTACGGATTGAAAGAGGGTAAATAAAAAAATTTTTGGGAACGTAATATTTATTCAAGATCAGCATTAGTAAATGTATGACAATCTAAAATATTGATCTTTTACAAAAATATAAGATATTAACCATTAACCAACCACACATTTTAAGGATGAAAGAATTACATTGTGTTTTTCTTCACACTATTTTAATAAACACAGACCTCAAATTCTACCAGGGCTGCATTCAAATTCTTCTCCAGTTCCTTTAGTTTTTCAACATTGCTCTTCATTTCATCGAGGGTTGCCGTCTCGCGTTTTTTAAATGCTTCAACGTCTGCACTGTAGCCTTTAAGTGTTTGCTCAAATTTAGTACGTCTACAATTAGAGTGTACAATGTCATCATCAGTCAAGAAAAGGGAACTCAGGAACACCATACCATCATATTGGGTCTGGAGATATCTCAATGGGAAAAATATTTAATTGGATAGAAAGAAGGAATGTTAACAGCATACAAGATACCAAGAACCTAATAAATAAGTTATATCCCTTAAGACCAATATCAGACAGTACCACCATTGGCCATTATTGACTCACCCGACAGATCTACTAGAAGAACATCAAGAAGCCCAAATACATATCTGGAATGTAAATGTATGAACATATTTGGCACTTTGGAAAGAGGATTTAATCAGAGAATGGATTTTATCTCGAATCATGATAAATGAACTGTTCTCTTCTGCCACCAAACTTATTGACCTTTCATACTCACGGACCCAGAATATATTTTTCCCCTGACTTTCATTCATTTATCCTGTTCTGATAAATAAATAGTATTCTCTATGTTTTGTCCTATTCACCATATGAATACCCTATACTAGTATATCATATATTTGTATAATTGTATAATTTACACTTGCAAAAAGTTTCCTAGTTCACTGAAAGCTTGCACTTACTTTTATTACTTAAATGGATTGCATCATTTCACATTTATGATTTTTATAATTTTTATTTAAATCTATTCTACAGTAGTTAAACTCCTCCGTGTCCATCAATAATTGTGTAATTTATAACAATAATGTGCTTAGCTTAATCCTCCGCATTGGTTTTCGCCTCCTGTTTAACAAAATTATTTAGTTTTGCTGTAATTATGCAACCATGTAATTATCGACGACAAAAAGAAACTCAGACGAAGTTGCATAAGACCAATTAGTGCTTCAACAAATACCCAAGAGGTCTTATCTAAGCCCGGGGCTAGGAATTAACAGAATACACCTCAAATACACTTTTCACTTGTCTGTAATAAGCTCTTCTTCAGGGTAATAGTTGTTTAAGAAGCAGTCAAATAGATTACAAGAGTCTACAGCGTTTTCTATGAGCAAATAGGAGAACACTCCAGACTGAGGACAGAGGACAATATTGTGGTGTCATGGAGATAATATCTCAAACAAATTATGAAATAGAAAATGTAAAAGATCCACACACTGGAATTCCTTATTGTAAATAGTAGAGAACCAAAGGGTTCACTTGAATAGAAAGTGACCACAAGGTTACATTTCCAATCCACTCCAATAAGATCTTAGAAGAGAAAATAATATATAACAAAATAACTTTATTAGCAACTCTAAAAAGTACTAGGACAAATTAAACAGTGTAGCCTGATAGGAGGGGGAACAGACCTGAGTGAGATGCTCAATAATAGATAGTCAATAATAAAGCATACCACACTAGTTCCAAGCGGGTATGGATTGGCAGTACGAGAACTAACTGAGGAGGTAGCAATCTCCCCCTTTATGTGTTTAAGCCCTCATGGAAGTATATACAGCACTTGTTACGACAGAGCCTAGGGTTTTCTTTCTGCAATTCCTTACTTGCTGCAAACCATCAGCTTCTTCTGGGATCAGGAAGTGTCTGCAATTCAACAGCTAATTCTGATGTTCACTGTTTTAAATGGGTGCACCATATACATTTATCTATTTATCTATCTATCTATCTATCTATCAGATTATCTATCTAGTGCTTTTATCCATTGAGCTTTACAAACTTTTAACAAGTGATAAGATAACAACCTCCTCTCCCCCCTGTAAGACCTGCTCATGAATTTACAATCCGTGGGAAAAATATGCAATGAGACAAAATGTAGCAGGACACAAAAGATGATATTGGGCATCGCAGAAAAAGCTATTTCTGATATGGTGAGTTAGTTAAATAATTTGTTTATATGGGTGACTTCACAGAGATTAGGATAATTGTCATTACATTAGTAAGTAAATAAATGAGGCCAGGGTGAGTGGTTAGATGGGGAGAGTGGTGGGAAAATGAATGCTGAAACATGCTCTGTGTGCACAAAGATGGGAGCAACACACAAGGGGTTCAAAGAGAATGGTATGTTTCAGCCATTTAAGGGAACACTCCAACCACCACTACCTGCTGCTGTTATTCAAAATAAGCTTAATTTGCCACCTCTCTAAGTGTATGCAGTTCGTTCACGAACCCCGGCACCTTCCGATAGCCCCACAGGAAGTAACTGGATGATAAAAAGGCGAACATGGTGGCCAATTAATCTGTTAATTTCCTGAAATTATCTGCTCGCTGAACAGTTGTTTCAGGAGGTCCATTGTGGGCCTGGGTGTATGGTTAGTAGCCCCAATCTTTGGAAACCGCATTTCATAATGATTTTCCACTACAGGACGTAGAATATTTTCAGTCATATCTCTATCTCTCACACCAATAAAATTGCACTATTTTTACTCGTTCCTTTATGAATTTACCCACGTTCAATTTTTTTTGCACTCCCTAAATTTAAAGGATAATCCAGACATGGACCCCTTGCTCTTTGTTCCTAGAGAGGTATCGGCTATACCTCACTGACGATGCCTAACAAGGCTGAAACAACCATCTCAGGTTGCTGTATCTCTTTTGCAGAGAGAGCTGGCCTGCATTTCGGTTCTGGACCGCGCCTTTCAGTGGGATCAGTCTGATATGCAAATGGTCCAGGTTCTTTTTGTAATGATAGCTCAGATCAGCTAAAAGTAGCTTGAGATGTGAGCGGAGACCCACCGAAGGACAGGCTATTTTGTTCTCAGTACTCTCTTGCATCTTGTTTTTTTGCTCTCCTTTAGTCTTTAAGGAGTTAAACAAAACAAAGTTTAATTGTATAATACCAGCTGTGAATATTAGTGCAAGGCAGACACAAAAGCATTGATTTTCAGACCCCTCCAATAATAAAAATATATATTTCTGACCAGATTAACAGAAGAACATAATAAGATAAATAATGTGATTGTTACAGTGTTGATACAATGAGATAATTACACTCACCTCTTTCTTAGCTCAACCTCAGCCTGATCTCTCCTGGCCAGTAAGCGGGCGTTATTGACATCGAAGACCGTCTCTATTTGTTCCGGCCAGTGGAAGACAGTGCTGTTCAGCTTCAGATCATCATCTGTAAACACAGCACATGAGAGCAATTCTAACTACTGGATAAAGTTAAGCATGGAGCAATGTACAGTGATGCACTGAACTAAATCTATCAGTAAGACTTTGATACCATAATTAAATTATGCCATTTCCACCATGGGTACTATTTGCCTTGGCACTTAATCCTGAGAGATCTTAGAGTCCCATAAGTCAATGTGTGCTGTCTGAAAAGTAAGTTTTTTTTTTTTGTCCTACAGACATTCTGAACACCTCTCTTAGTTTTGGAAGTCAATATACAAACCAATGATTCCATAAAGAGCACAACATGTCTTCTGTCTTCCCCTGAGACACCATTGCTTTAACACTTCACATTATACCTATGCTATAAGGGGAGAGGGTATTATTCCTTCTCGCCACAAGTTTGAGGGAGTAAGTTTCATATTTCTTTTTTTACAAAGTAAAAGTGGGTTAGAAATGCCCTGCATCTGTTTGAACAGTATTGTTTTTAAAGTGAGTCACATAATACCAGAATGTTTAAAGCTTGGATAGCTATGACAAAGGTTATGGCCCAATCTTCATACCTTGGGGATTAACAATAGATTGCAAGCAATATACACAAATACATATTGACTACCTTATTCATAAAGGTTTATTGTAATAGCATTCTATACACATCCTTGTTTACACCCCTTTCCTACATCTAAAAAGAAAATGAAAAATGATTATACATATTGTTTGCAAAGTACATCATCTTAAGGTTCTGGACATATTTTATTAATGACTAAGCTGTTAGTTTCATGGTTTAGTACTATGTTTAATGACATCCTCAACAACATTATTTTCCCATAATACAAGGTTCACCATGATGCATCATCTATATATATATAAATAGGGATTTTGAGATCAATGTGAATTTAATAAATTGTGTAAAAAGTGACAATTGCATTATTACATATTACTAACGACTGTGAGGTTTGTAATGTGTGCTTACACTGAAGTGTCGCATAATCCAGAAGAAATGCCAGTCTACTTGCGGCTTCTGAGATTTCATCCTTTAGTTTATAAACGGTTACATCACTTGAGAGTCTTAGAAAGTCTGTAAGGGCAACTAAGTCTGCAGTAGTTGTAGGTAGTTCATTGACTCGACTAGCAATGCTGCTGTATTTATAACATATTCTGGTGGGAGAAAAAAACAAAAGTGCAAAATAAGATTATTATTAAGATTAAGGAAGAGTGAGTAATCTCATTGGGTAAAAAATGCCTTATGCCAATGGTGAAACCAACATAGAAAGGGCCCTGGTAAAAGGGTTGGCAAAAGGTAGATCCCCATTGTCTTACAACTTGCTTTGCCAGCTGAGAATCTACCATTTGCCCATCCTTGTAGGGTTGTATTTGTGTTACTAAATATTTGTGAATTTGTGTTGAGTGTTGGTTTTGAATGTAGGTGTGTGTTTATATATACTGTTGGTGTTTTAATGCAAAGGTGTATTTGTGTGTAGTGTTAGCATTTCAATGCTGAGATGCATGCACATATACATATGCTGCCACATACACTGATACACAGATACAAACACTGATATACCTATAGATACACAGACACATAGACATAAACAGTGACACAAATTCAGATACACAGACACACTGACATACATACATACATACAAATAAATCAACACAGATACACACACTGACACACAAAAAGGTACACAGACATACAGACATGCATGCAGGTCATCTTTTAGCCACCCTCCTGCTTCCTACCTATTGGGTGCAGGAGGGTGGTTTCTGCTGGCTAGGGCTTTTGGTAGTCAATCCCCCTCCTATGTAGTTCCATTGTTAGCTGGGAGGAAGTGACCTGCACTCACTTCCTCCCAACACTGGCTGCTGGTGTTAGAGGGGTCTGGTCCCCTCAGGACAAATGTCCATCAGATAAAATAAAGATAAATTAAAGTGGCTGACATGAACTGGCACAGAAGATCATAAACAAACAACTGCAGGAAGAATGATGAGATGAAAAACTGGAGATTTGGTGAGAACAGACCATACAAGGGACTCAAGCTGAATATTTGGATGACGAGGAACAAAGAATGGCAGAGAGACGGATGAAAAACACGTAATAATGCAGAGGTTACTAGGAAAGATATAAAATATAAATGTCACATTTACATGGCAGGTAAACAATGTGCAGTTTGCTTTTTCAGACCTATGCTGAATGCTTAATAATAAAGACATGAAATGTAATGCGTTTATCCCTATGCAAGATAGCCGTACACCGTGATATAAATATTCATGAAATGTCATGACTAATGTACTCCGGTTTGCTTTACTGTCTCCTGAAAAGGGAGTTTTCTGCTTGTGCTCTGCCCTAAAGAAGTCTAGATATATGATGGGTAGTGATGTCCCGAACGGTTCGCCGCGGACTCCAGTCAGCAGACACATTCCAGCCAATCAGCAGCAGACCCTCCCTCCCAGACCCTCCCACCTCCTGGACAGCTCACTAAGAATGCAGCTTCAAAATGGATGCTGTCCAGGAGATGATATTATTTATCATCACTACTTACATGGTGCCAACCTTCCGCACTACCTTACAATATTATTAAGGGGGAATTTAACAGCAAATGAAGCAACTATTTTGATAAGAACAAAAGGATGACGAGGGCCCTGCTCAAACAGAGCTTACAATGTAAATATAGGTGCTATGTAAGATCATTTGAGTAATACATTGTGGTTGAGAGATGGGTAATTTATATGATGAGGTGGAAGACTGGCACTTTATGTGTAAAAGAAATTTAGAATATACAATCGAGGAACCTTTTGTATGCTAATGCAGGAATGAATAAAGAGGTTACAGGAATGGAGCTTTAGAGAAGGCATTACAGTGTGTGCTTTGTGACACTAGTGTTCCAGTGGCCTAGCTGTGCTTGATCTATTCTTTAGAGGGATGAGATATGAAGAATCCTAGTATATATACACTGATCAGCCACAACATTAAAACCACATGCCCAATATCTGCCAAAACAGCTCTGATGCATCGATGCAGGGACTCCACACGGCCGCTGAATGAGTCCTGTGGTATCTAGCACACATTTTTAAAAAATATACTTTTATTTTTTGGGAAGGAGGGTGTGTGTGGAGGGTGCAGGGATGGAGTGGGGTCTGTGGAGGGAGGGGGATGGTGCAGGGCAGTGGTGGATCTGGGGGGGGCAACGGGGCAATAGTCAGAAAATAGTGAGGCCGAGGCTCTCCCCTGCCGGCCCATGCATGGCTGGCACTATCCAAGCACCAGCCCTGCTGTTTGCCATCACGGATTGGAGGGGAGATCAGTGATCTCCCTCCCCGGCCTACAGGCACATTGCTGGACAGCCGGGAGGGGAGGGAGAGAGAGAGAGAGAGGACCCGGGGGAGCTCTTACCTGTAGCTCCGCCGGGATTTCTTCTCGCGAGCACGGAGCGTTGCCGCAGTTACCATGGCAATGCTCTGTTCTCGCGAGAGTGAACTCTACCCTGAACTGCAGGGTAGAGTTCACTCTCACCACTAGAACCACCAGGGACTGGAAAGAAAGCAATGACTCCCCCTCCCTCAGCCCCCCTTACACACACAGCCCTTCCTACAAGGGAAGGAGGGGGAGAGGGGTGCTGTGCAGGGAGGGGGGCTATCAGGGAGGTAGGGGGAGTGGGGATGTGTGCAGGGAAGAACTTAGTGTTAGCCCCCCAAAAAATTGCCGCTCGGGGCCGACCACCCACCTCCCTCTCCCCTCTCTTGCTACGCCACTGCCAAGAACATAACACTGCCTCTGACGGACTGTCTTCTTCCCATAATGCATTCTGCTGTCATCTCTTCCCCAGGTAAATGGCGCACAGACACCCACCATCCACCAGATCTAAAAGAAAACATGATTCATAAGACCTTCCTACAACCATGGTCCAGTTCTGGCACTTACATCCCGATTGAAGGTGCTTTTGGCTATGAACATTGTGGGCACTCTGACTGGTCCATGTTACGCCCCATATACAGAAGACAGGAATGCACTGTGTGTTCTGACACCTTGCTATCATGGCCAGCATTGAGATTTTCAGCAAATTAAACTACAGTAGCTATTCTGTGTGATCGGACCAGATGGGTTAGCCTTCACCCCCACGTGCACTCATTGAGTCTTGTGCGCCCATGATGCTGGTTCACCAGTTGTCCTTCCTTGTACCAAGTTGTCTAGCCATCACTCATTGACCCTTGTCGAAATCACTCAAATCTCTTCGCTTGCCTAAGTTCTCTGCTTCCAACTGTTTAAATTCAAGGACTGTTCTCTTGCCTCCCAATATATCCCATCCTTTGACATTTGCCATTATACTGATATAATCAATTGTATTAATGTTGTGGCTGATCAGCATCATGGCAGTTGTAGTTCCACAATATCTAGTGATCTGTGTTTTGCCCAGCTCTATCTTAACATCACACAAAATAAAACAAGTATGATACATGGAAGTTTTCCACTGGGAATTTAAAAATAACTTATTTTCTCATTAAAAAAAAAACCCC
This sequence comes from Pelobates cultripes, assembly GCA_933207985.1. NCBI lineage: Eukaryota > Metazoa > Chordata > Amphibia > Anura > Pelobatidae > Pelobates > Pelobates cultripes. The sequence goes on along the minus strand of OW240918.1, from coordinate 122,922,123 downwards.
AAAGCAAACATTCTTATTAAAGTTTACTAAGAGTTTAAGGCAAAACATTTTTACAACTGTAAAATTATATGCTACCAATGTGCAGCTTGCATTTTGTGTATCAATTTAAAAGTGATAGAGCTTGATCTGAATTTGATGTGTGAAGATAGAAATGAACACAGGATACATCAAAATAACTAACTATAATGTAATGCAATTGATAATACTGTCATGTTAGATCTAATGTGCAGACATGGTCTTAAAGGAAGACTGTCACCAGAATGCATTTTATTTTTTTATTATAAAAATCCTTGCTGCATGTGTAGAATTGTTTTTTTTTAAATGAAGTATGCGTAAACATACCTGATCTGACCCCTACTTTCACAGAACACTAGATCCCTCTGCCATATTCCTACACCTTTGATCGGACTGAGGTAGAATCTGGCCGTTGGGCTCCTTTTTCACTCCCTGCACCAATCGGTGAAGTCATCAGCCATCGCCCTGTGTGGTCTGCCTGGTCTAAATTCCGACGGGGCATTTTCTGGAGACTGTGCAGGAATGGCGGCGCAGTTGGTAGTTTTAATGTTTAGTAGGCATTCCCCTACCTGTAGAATGGCAGATGGAGGTAAAATAACTTAAAGGGACACTCCAAGCACCCAGACCACTTCTGCCCATTGGAGTGGTCTGGGTGCCATCTCCCACTACTCAGCCCTGCAAGTATAATTATTGCAGTTTTTTATAAACTGCAATAATTACCTTGCAGGGTTAACTCCACCTCTAGTGGCGGTCTACTAGAGGTGGGGTCTACTAGACAGCCACTAGAGGGCACTTTCTGGTTTATAGCACAGAAAACCTGTGCTAGAGCGTCGTGAGTACCTACAGCGTCGCTCATTTCCCCATAGGAAAGCATTGAAAAGCATTTTCAATACTTTCCTATTGGGAGCTCTAATGCGCATGCGCAGCATTGCCGCGCATGCACATTAGGTCTCCTCGGCCGGTGGGAGGGATCAGTCTCGCCCACCGGCCGACGTAATCACTGGGAGGAGCGGCGGCGGAGGAAGAAGCAGCGATGTGGGACATGTCGCTGCCTCTGGTGAGTAACCGGGGATTGGGGGGTGGGAGGGAGAGGGGACTTGCAGTGCCAGGAAAACTGATGGTTTTCCTGGCACTGGAGTTTCCCTTTAATTGTATCAATATATAATTTATAGGTTAATATTTTTGTTTTTTTTGCTTTTTCCATGGGGCAGCAGGCTAACAAGTGCTGGCTGGCTAACAAGTGCTGGCCAGCCATCACATAATTAACCCTCGTGCTGACAAGTTGTTTTTTTGTACTATTTGCCCACTGGTTACTAGCTCTGTCGACCGCATTTGACTTTAGTAAATATGAGAATTGCCAATGTGTTTGGAATTCTGAGTGGGCAGACAGTACAGGGCGATGACTGATGACGTCACCGATCTGTGAAGGCAGTCTGACTGAAGGTGTGTGAATATAGCAGAGGGATCTATTTTTTCAGGTATTTTTACATATACTTAATTTAAAAAAAAAATTTTTTAATGCTTTATTTTTTCATCTTGACAGAATAAGCAAACTTAACAGTGGCTGAATGACTTGTGCAAAAGTCAGATACAGGGCAATCCACCAGAACACATTAGAAAAAGGAACAAAATATAGGGCCCTTGAACATTTCACATGGTATACAAGTAGGCACAGTTTTGCCGTTCGTCAAGGGATTTTCCAATATCTTTGACATTGTTAGAGTAACAGACATGTGTCCGAGTATGCAGTGATATCTCCATAAAGCCATAGAACATCATATGTTGTGTGATTTGAGTACCAAATGTGTCTAGGCAGAACAAACAGATAAAACTTATATTGATCTCCAGCCCATCGTGTGTGTTGGATGTCCAACATAAACCAGCCCCTTATTATAGAGGTGTCTAGTAAGAAGAAAGAAAAGAGAAAGAAAAAGGCCAAAAGAGGGGAAAAAGAATAAAGAGGGTGGAACCGAGTAGAGTTTTTCAATCAAAGGTGACGAGCACCAGTTAGTGCTATGCGGGGACGACGACAAGGCGGTCTGTAAGGTGGGGCACTCATTTCATCTCTGTCCCAGGGTGCTGCTGTCCCAGGGTTCCCATATTTTGAGGAACGTTTTAAGCGAGCCTTTTACTCTAGCTGTTAATTCATCCATTAAGTGGATCTCTCTAATTTGCTATAACTTCTGTTACCCTTGGGGTGTCCTATTGCAGCCAAGTGGCTGCCACTGCCTTTCTGGCTGCTAGGGTGAGTTTGTGAATAAGATTTTGTTCCGCCCTGGTCCAACCCTCGACAGTGCGATTAAGCAGGTATACCCAGGGATCTAAATCTAGGTTCCTGGAGAATACTCTCCATATCAGGTGTTTAATTGCGGTCCAGAAGTGGACAATTTTGGGGCACTCCCACCACATATGTAGGTAGGTGCCCCTCATACTGCAGCCCCTCCAGCATGTGTCAGTAATGTTTTTTTTGCATTCTAAATAACTTCACAGGTGTTGTGTACCATCTAAACATTGTTTTAAAGGATTGCTCCTGGAGGGTCACGCACACGGAGGTAGTGTTACTCGCTTCCCAAATCTCCTGCCATTCGATACCCTCGGGTTCTGCACCCAAGTCGTGCTCCCATTGGTCAGTATTCCTCAGCCGTCCCCAGTCCCTATTTTCAGAGCAAAGTTGGGCGTATAGCGACGTTATCATCCCCTTGGGTACTGTTTCCGCTAGGCAGTAACGTTCGAAGAACGTCTTTTGCTGCAGCGCCGCCCTTTTTATATGGGGTTGTTTTTGCAAAGTATTTTAATTAGATATATCGAAAGAAATCAGCTGGCATTAAGTGTCTCCCCTGTGCAATGTCCTCAAATCCAATGAGCTCAGAGCCCTGGCACAGATGGCATATTCTTTGAATACCTGTCTGCTCCAGGTTTCTGAAATCCCTGGGGGCCATACACGGGGGGAAGGCTCTGTTGCGTAGGTAGGGCATAAGGGGGGATGGTGAGGAAGCTAGCTTGTGTTTTATATGTGAAGAGTCCCAAATTCTTAAGGAGTTGAGGATTGTTGGGCAGGTGACTCTGAGTATGAATCTATGCTCTTTTGGCACCCACATTGTGAATTGTGGTAGGTCAGCACCTATCATTTGCGATTCTATATCTACCCATTTTCTGTCACCCGGGGGTGAGTGCCATATTGCTACTTGTGTTAATTGGGCTGCTCAATAGTAATAATATAGGCAGGAAAGCCCCAGTCCGCCCCTCGGTTTTTGTCTATAGAGAACCTGTCTAGATATCCTATGTCGTTTATTCTGCCAAATGAATGCACAGATAGCCGTAGAGGGATAAGTTGGGTCTTGTAAAGGCGTACGGGTAGTGCCTGAAACAGGAAGAGGATGCCCGGCAGAACGTTCATTTTTATGGAATGAATCCTTCCTATCCATGATATGGGTTTGTCCAGCCACTCATCCAAATCCTTCATTAGAGATTTCATTAGAGGGGCATAGTTATGCAGTAAGTTCTTCCCAGAATGTTTTGTAATACCCTCCATCAAAGCCATCCGGCCCAGGGGCTTTATTCCTTTTAAGCGCTGTGATGGCCCGATCTATCTCTATCTCTGTTTTTTTAGCTGCTAGGGTGGTTATAGCTTCTTGTGATAGTGTAGGCAAGCCTAGGTCTTTCAGGAAGCTCTGAATCTGTATCTCCTCTGTGTCTCTACCCCCCCTCCGCTCCTGGTGAGTGGTTATACAGCCTTTTATAGAATTCCGTGAAAACCGAGGCTATATCTGCCGGGGTGGTTTTGATAGTTCCGTCTGGATGTCAAATCAAAGTAATGTGTGTGCGTCTTTGTCTGGGGTTTAGGGTCCTGGCTAAGAATGTGTCCATCTTATTTGCATTTTCATAAAATGTTCATCTCGTGTATGTCATGGCCTTGACTGTGTAGTAGGGTTCGGATATTATGTCTCACCGCGTCTAAACGTTGGAAAAAAGTTTCCCTGTCCGGGTTGGATTGGTGTGTCTGCTCTAAAGTCCGCAACTCTGACAGGAGTCGTTCTAAGGTTTGGGATTTTAATTTTTTCTTTCTGGTCGCAAGGCGAATGAGTGCCCCCCTTATCACAGCCTTATGGGCCGTCCAAGTGGTGCTTGCTTTCAAATCTGGGCAACCATTAATAGTAAAATACTCTTGTATTTCTTTACTCATTTGTTTTATGATGTCTGCGTCTCTAAGTAAGGAAGTGTTCATTCTCCACGTACATGGGGTAGCAGTACAGAGGTTCCCTAGGGTCAATGTCACCTCAGCGTGGTCGGACCATGTTATCGAGCCCACCGATGATTTCGTAACCCGTGCCAGGCTACAGTCGTTAACTAGGAAAAGGTCAATCCTGGAGTACGTGTCGTGTGGTGCAGAGTAAAAGGTGTAGTCAACCTCGCCTGGATGGTGCGCCCTCCACACGTCTATCAGGCCCGCGTTAGATATGAACTCATGTAATAGTTTGCCCTGTCCCCCTCTCCCCTGGGATCTCAGGATTCCTCTGTGTGCACTCCTGACGATTGCGGGACACGGCGCCGCGTTGAAGTCTCCCCCCATTACCACCATGCCACACGGCAGAGACTGCAGCATGTTCTGTATCTTATCCCAGAATCTTTGTTCTGGTTGGTTAGGGGCGTATATGTTGATGAGGTGGACTGTGTGTGAAAATAGAGTGCCAGATAGGATAATGTACCGTCCTTCCGGGTCGGTTTCAGTTTTTGATACCTGAAGGGCAGCTATTGCGTATTAATATTTCTACCCGTTGCGCTTCCTGTGTGCCCTAGCGTCATATGTGGTGCCATATGTGTGGTCATGTAGTTTAAATTGTACGTGTTTAGGAAGGTGGGTCTCCTGCAAAAATGCTACCTCTGCTTTCATTCTTTTTAGTTCACGGAACAGTAGGCGCCACTTCCTAGGGGCATTCAAGCCCTTCACATTCAATGAAGTGAGATTTATAGCCATGTGTATGGTAGGGGGTTCCTGCCAGGCATCACGCCTACCTTTGCTATCTCCGCCCTTGCTGTGTAAAATCCAATAGTCAGTCGTCACGGAAAAGTCGCCCATCCCCCAACCCACCCCCCAGCAGCGTACCCCGGTCTCATAGCATAAGAGAAAAGGAAAGGGGGAAAAGAGAAGAGAGAGACATAGATCGTGCCATAAGCACGCCAAGAACGAAGTACACACTGTCTGGTCTTACCTGCTGCCAGACTTTGGTGGGGTACATGGAACGGCACCTCCACGGCATCCAGCGCTCGTGTGAGATGCGGGCCCATGAGCCATGACCATGTCACACTACATTGCTGGATACCATACTCACGGTAACTGCTGCACCTTGTGGGCACGCACAATGCGCGCGCCCCACGCGTCAGGGAAGCTAGGCAGCCAAGTTCGGAACCTTAGAACCCTAAACACATTACTATTCTCATATGGTGAAACATGCAACAATCTACATAACCTTGCAACCTCAGTCCGGTTTGGGGGCTGGGGACCGATAACCATTGTAAACACCAGGGCTCTGTGTAATCGCTATGTAGGGGGACAACACTATCAGTGGGATAATACACTCAGTGGGCAGGGGGCGCTAGAAAGCCTGGGGGGGGCAAGCGTCACCCCCGGACACTGGTATGGTACAATCTATGGTATGCCCTGGGCACTATGTGGTGTTGATTGTTTGCCGCTTGGCGACTTTATGCAATCTTATCATGTAGCTTAGTGGGTAGCTATTGCATGCTGTATGTGGGTAAGCAGCGTATAGCTTTCCTGGCACGTAGGTTAGCTTGCGATTGGTCACTCTGTTACTTATGCATTTTATTTTGCTCTGTGTGTTGTGGGTTGTGTGTGTATAGGTGCGTGCGGGATGTCGGTGGCGTGTGTGAGCAAGTGTTTGTAGTCTAGTGAATTGCTCGTAATAATGCATTATCAGGCAGTATTATGTGTTTGGTTGAGTGCCATTTTGAGATGTCATGGTCAGTCTGTCATGGCACATGCATATGCATTTGGCGTCCCTCTGGGGCATGGCTTTAGTGGTACCAAAACGAGCTAGTTCCACTCCGGTGGAGTCCGTGCCAAGGTGCCAAAGTCCCCTCAGCTCATCAGTATAAGTGCTCAGCGTCAAGCCAGGTGTCCTCCAAGGGCCCCAGGCGGACTTAGAGTCAGTGCCTGGGGAAGGACCTGGCGATCTCAGAAGTGGATGCCAGTGGGTTGGTAACGATCCAGATGCTCCCCTCCCCCACCCCAAGCATCGGTGGCCGTAGCGGCTCCCTCCCCAGACTCCGATTTGGTGGACGCCCCAAAAGCCAGCGTGTACGGTAGTTTAGCCAGCAATCATTGGGAGTCCCCCCCACCTGCTCAAACCCCCCCACCCCGCCCCAAGCATCCCGTTGCAACCCCCGATTATCGTCGGCTACCATGGACTGCTAGGTCTGCTTTTGTCGATTTCGGTTCCTTTTCATACGATACCCTTCATTGTTGCCACCGTCTCCCTTCTCCGACCTTCTGCCATTCTGTGGGAAGAGCTCTCAATCCCTCTGGTGTCGTGGGCACTGCGGGTAAGTTATCCGTAAGGCCTCGGATATGGGCTTCCATTCCCTGCGTTGCTGTAAGGTACTGGGCGCCAAGTCCTGGTATAGGAAGATCTCCGCTCCTCCATGCTTTATGGGGCCATCTCTACTCTTTCTTAGTAGGGCCTCCTTGGTTTGAAAGTGGAGGAAGCAGACAGCCACATCTCTCAGGAACGTTGCGTCCGGTCTCCGGGTGCGCAGGGCCCTGTGTGCCCTCTCTATTGTCCACTGCTCAGCCGGTATATAAGGCAGCAGGGGCTGTAGTACCTCCAGCACTAGGTCTTGGATGGGGCCCTCGTTATCTTTCTCAGGGAGGCCTCGCAGATGGAGATTATTGCGCCGCGATCTGTTGGCCATATCTTCCATCATCAGTTTGGCCTCTGCCATGCGGCTTGATAGGCTATTGACTTGGGTGACCATTGCATTTTGGGCTGCGGTGGTAGTTTCCAGCCTGGACTCCAGCCGGTGAGTCCGCACTCCCAACGCGTGTATCTCGGCCTGCAGGACCAAAGTAGATTTCTCTATTTCCCCCGGCTAGGTATGATCTCACCGCCGCCAGTTTAGACAGGATCTGGGTTGCTTCCCCTAAGGCTGGGTCTCCGGGTAGGGATGTACGCGGTGAGGGCGGCTGAGATGAAAGGCCCTCTCCGGCGCCATCTTGGGTCTCATGCTGCCCGGCTTTCTGAGCTGCGAAAAGGCCCATCACGGTGTTTCCACCTTCCTGACCTTTTTTGGCAGTATTCTTAGGGTTCCTTTTATCCATATTTCAATCTTTTCGCTTGTTGTTGGTGCTTTTGTAGGCTAATTGTAGTGTGAATGGAGCAGAGCTCTAGTCAGACATGTCCAGCTTCCTTCCTGGTCAGGCCACACCTTTTAATTTTTTTTTTTAAATGTCTTTTTTTTTTTAATGGCATGCAGCAATGATTCTTATAATACTTAAAAAAAAAAATTCTGGTGATCGTTATCCTTTCATTGGTTTGACAATGAGTAAATTAACATTGTGCACTGAACAAATGATTTGCCATATTAAAGCATAGAAAAAAAGAACATATTTTGTGTAATTATCATTTTGTCAGACTAATCAAAATAACAAGCACAATTTTAATATAATAAGCCATAAGTTATGATACAGTAAGTCAAAATACGCCAGATATACAATAAAGGGAAATCCTTTTTGTTGCAAGATAATTGTACCATAGTAATAAAATGTTCTTTTTCACATAATTTATATTAATGGATAACACAGGTCTTACAGATTTATAAAGAAACAGACAGACTGCAAGAATACCATAAGGTAAGGGGACTAGTACTGCATTCTTTTCATATGTGACACCCTAATTGTGGGTCTTGCTCTACTGAAATGGTCCAAACCAAGTAATACACAACGTTTATCATTGAAAGAGGTAGCTCACAAGTAGGCTGTGCGTAAAAGAGATACAGCAAACTAAGCTTAGTTTAGATGGAGAAACACACCAAGCTCTAAGAGTTGGGATATCCTATGTGCCACCAGTAATTCAGTAATATAAAACTGAATTTACATGTCAAAAGAAAAGTTATATTATTCTTTACTGAACGAATGTCTAGTGATAGGCATTGCTGATCTCCACACACTTACTTAAATAGATGTATGTACATGAACAAATACAATTTATCATCAGGAGCTTACACAAGCATTTGTAAATGGTTAATGCAGGGCATGAACCATCTATGGTCTGAAACATTGATATACATGCTACAGGATCTTTAAACATACAGTTATCCTAGAATGCAAATTGTGCCAACTCAGACACTCTTTCTGTCCAGAATGGCAGTGAGTATAATGTATCTACATGCAGAGAGCACATTAAACAGGCAGGATGAAAAATTAAGGGAATATTAATGTATACATTTGGCAAGTAAATACTGAGTTTTAATATTGACCTAAAGTGGACCGTCTTGCTATTTCAGTATTGGTGGATCACAGTTTCACTCTAAAATGAACTGTTGTGCAGCAAGTAGATCCTCAGCACTGGCAATTAATTGTGAGAGCTACCATGGATCTCCCTTGCTGTAGAGTAAGCCTAAAATGTTCTAAACTAACTCTAGAACCTTTACTGTTGTGTGTAAGCTAGATTACCCTTTATTGAGCTCTCGGTTTTCATCCACTTTAAACTGGATCAGACGATCTTTCAGGTTTTGGGCTCTGGCGCAGAGATCCTCATTCAGTCTTAATGCATCCAGACAAAACATGGCCAATGGAACGGTAATGTGCATGGAGGCAATCTCTCTCTGTAGCTGTTTTAGGTGATCAATTTTCTGTGGATATCAAGACCACCATTTAGTTGCAGCTATTTAAAATGATGTCAAACCACATCTGATCATACATAGAATATATAAGCTATTTGATTTTGTTTTTACAAACATCTAATTCTACTTAGTACAAGTGATATGGTTAGCAAGAGGATGATTTTGTGAAGAGGTAGAGCTGGATTTTAGGCTTGGAAGTGTAGTTTGGGGAAATCACCTCTTACCTGTGAAGTTTTCACATTGCTTTTGAGTTGAGACATTTGGGGGTGTCTGCATTTTCCAGGGTTAAGTGCTGACCAACCACGTTCAGTTTAGCTGTAAGGTCAAACTGAATTGGCCAGCGGCTGGGCTAGATGAGCACGGCACAAATTGCCTTAGTACGGTTGATAGGTATAAGGTGCATGTAACAAATTTAATAAATAAGCTTTTCACAACCAACCTGCTTTACAATGCATCAAGCTGGTAATTTTAATAATATGATATGGTCCAGGGATTAAAATGCTGTTGTTTATGGGTTGTTCATGTGAATCATAAACAGAATGTAAACACAATTAAGGTCAGAAAGACACTGTACGGTCCGTACTTGTAATCGCTGTTGATATCGTAATGATTTCTCGTTACCTTGGTAAATGCCTGCAGTGAATGTTCCTCCCGTAGAAACGTGTTAACATCCTGCTGAGCTTTCTTATTTAAAAGGTCATTGTATTTCTTGTAAACATTTAAATACCTGATAGAAAAGAGCACACATAACACACATAGCTTATTACTGTAGTAACATTGTTTTTTTTTTATTTTTATTTACAGAAACCATTTATACATTCTACTCAGAGACATTTGATAAATTCTGCTTATTCACGCAGTCAACAAATGGCAAAAATAAATAATACAAACATTATATCCACATCTAGGCCAGAATTATGCTGCATAAAAGAGCAGCATGATTATTTTAATGGATACACATTGTACTTCATACAATGTTGAATATTTAAAGTGTTCTGTATAGTGTTTTGAGTTGAAAGCCATCCTCTCACTCTTTTCATTTCAGAATGTGAGCATATCATTCTGTCCCACTGAGATTCATGCCATCAGCATAGATAGGTGCCCTTACAAATTTAATTCGGAATCCAGCCATTATAGGGAATTCTTTCACTGCCTGCTTACCATATATACACAAATACGTGGACTGAACACATTTTCCTCTGAAACCAGATTCAGTCTGATGAAGCCAACATGAATATGAATGTGTATGAGTGAGACTATGCTCATATCTTAAAATGTATTGGTATAAAATAAAATGGATTTGTCTCAGTGACCCAAGGTTTAAAGTCTCCTTAAATGGCCCCAGTTACTTTGAACAGTTTTATGACCTGAGGTATATCAAACCAAATTAGTGTTCCATTGATTGCCTAAAATATCCTTTTTAGTGTCCACCACTAAAACTTTGCACTCCCAAAATCTCAGATACTCACCTGAATGCCATCCCTGGCTCTATCTCAAGTCTAGGCTCCATCAAATAAAATTCTCAGATAGCAATCTGTCTCTCACTACTTGGGCAGCCACCTACACCTGAAAAGGTGTCTCAACAGTACCCATGTGAACAACAATTTAGAGATCGAGTAGTGCTTGCATCATGGGTGAGAAATTCCCTACTAGCTCTGTAAGCAAAATGGAGGACCCTTGTTCTCTTGCTTGCAAAGCATTCCTGGTTTAGGTAGTCTATACTTTAATATTACTGATGGACTTTGACCCCAGGCATTTCTCGCTATTAGCCTCTTCCCAGTCTGCTGATAGCTGTGACAAGGAAATCGCAGGTTTTAGGCCAAAATTGGTAATTTGCAAATAAACAAACGCCAAGTTGTTTTCACTGCTCAGCTATTTTGGCTTACAATTTGCAACTATCTTGTCAGTTCCGAACAAATCCCAGTTTTGAGAACAAACACCTGTAAAGACTCTACCAGCATCTGAAATCCTGCTTCAGCAACAAGACCAATTCCCCTGAATTAACTAGGCTAAGCCTGACAGATCTATTACCATTATATCTATTCACTGTATCGGGACACATGCATTTAACAATAATTAATTATGTCTGTTAAAATAGTATTTAAAAAAAAACGAAGAAATAAAAAAAATAAGAAAAAAACACAGTTTCACAAAGTAATTCAACAAATGTTTTTTTATCCTCTACTGCCAAAAAATAAAGCATTTTCTTGGTTTTTGTTCCCAAATTTTGATTAAAAGTAACAATTTATGTCAAGAAATCAAAACTTACTTCTGTGGCCCAACAAAGTTCTTGTTGAATATTTCCAGTGTTTGGCTGATAAATTCCGAAACTAAAGACTCCTCTTGTTTGACCGACCTAAGGTTTGTATTTTCCACTTGAAGTCCAGGAAAAAGGCTCCCTTCTACCTATGTTAAAGGGCAAGCAAGCTAATTAAATTGCATTTGAAATCTCATGAGGTCTATCCTAGACTCATACATATGGATACTTTTCAATTGCTTTTCTTTGTTGTAATATTTCTAGGAATTTAAGCTCTGTATTTAGTTTACAAGAATATAACAATGTTATACTGCCTAAATTATAATGTTGATTAGCAAGTGTTTTCAAGTTAATGGGGAAAAAAATATATATAAAATGTGAATTAATTGAACTATATTAAAGCATATAAAATTACTTTATTCCAAGCAAATCCATTATCTTGTATAAAACTATATGCAATTTGCATTATATATAAACTGTACCAAAATGGCTCACCAGCCCAAAATTATAATTAAAACCAATGCCAGCACAGTTAAAAGGGCATTTCTTTCTATTTTAATCAATTCATCCGTTCAACATTTAACTTTAATAACTCGTTAGAACTTACTTTTGGAATTCCTTCTGCACTCTGTATAATTTTGTAAAAACAGCGTTTTATTAGATTCCAACATTCCTCCAAAATTGGATCAAATGCAATTTTGGGTTCTTCGGTTTTTAGCTTGATTATAAGAACTTGAGGAATAAAAAATTTCATGTCATCATATATATCTCCAAAATCATTTCCATCCTGTACATTAAAAAAAAGAAAAACAATACACACAGTTCAAAATAAAATACAAATAAGCTTGAAATGTTAGACATCTATGATATTCTTTATGGACATGTTTTTCACTTTAAAGGGAAACTATAGTCACCAAAACAACTTTAGCTTAATGAAACTTCATGCCCCTGAAGTCACACAGCCTAATTCTCTGCCATACAGGTGTTAAATCTCTTTTGTTTCTGTTTATGCAGCCCTAGACACACCTTCCCTAGCTGTGACTCACACAGCCTGCATGATAAAATGGTTTCACGTTCCATCAGATATAACTTACTTTAATGTTTTTATATCTTTTGCTCTGTAAATTGAACTTTAATTTCACACAGGAGGCTCCCGCAGAGTCTAGAAAGTTATTAACAGAGCAGGAGATACGAAATTCTAAATTAAACAGAATTTACAATAAAGTGTAAACATTAGATGACTCGTTATAGGAACTGTTTAGGAAGGCTGTGTTAGTCACGTGCAGGGAGGTGTGCCTAGGGCTGTATAAACAAAGGGATCTAACTCCCAAATGGCAGAGAATTGAGCAGTGAGACTGCTGGGGCCTGAACTATACATGAAAACTGCTTCATTAAGATAAAGTTGTTTTGGTGACTATTGTGTCCCTTTAAGGGTTTTGTCTTCCCCTACCTAGGAGTGTGCCAAATTTGCCCAGGAATTCTTATGCAACCATTATCAAATCTCAAGTTGTGGTACCCCACCCTGTCCTTAGGCACACCATCAGTGTAGGGTTCAGATATTTCCCAGTTCTGTTTCAGCAGGGATACTGTCAAAACCTGGATCATTGGTGAGCCTTAAGAACTGGATTAGGAAATAGTGCTCTAGGGCACTGTTTGTCTCCTTAATGGTGTCACCAAAACATGTACTTCAGAAATTATATATTTATTTTGCAGCTCTGTGTATAAAACAGGGATGCTTTTTCCCCCCATAATATAAGTTAATTGAAGTCTCACTAAGTGTAATTACAAAACTGTGCATTTGATTGATATTTTGAAGAATGCTTCATTCTTTAGATGTTCGATTTTGGAGATTTTGTGAAGAGATCACCTGCGGGCAGCAGATTAGCTGTACAAAGCACTTGCAGATTGTAGTAATGAAAATGCCAGAATACTGATGTTCTTAAATTCAATCTTCCTCTACATTTATGTCGGAACCTACATTCTCTCTCCTGATCCCGAGGCTACTGTTTGTTTGATAGTCCATCTATTGTATATCACTGCAGAATTTGTTGTTGCTTTATATAATAAAATAATAATAATAGTAATGTACAATATTTCTGTTGTTTGTCCTCTAAAAACAAAATGTTATGTCATAAAAGATAACATTCAGGAGGAGAAGGAAATGGAGGAATCAGGAGAGAGGTGTAGTTAAGGTCTGCAACTTGAGCTAAACCTAGGGCATTGCTTTCTCATCTTTAAGGATATAAAACCACAAAGCACCACTGGGCATTACATCCTGGTACTGGGAGTAATGGGTTAGGATGGCATGGATGCATTGCACTATTTCTTTAGATGCTAATGAAAGGCAGTGATATAGAAAACCGGTGCACTCTGGATGCAAAACTAAATAGAAACTTTATTGACCTTGATAGTAACAGATACGGGCTCTGCTAGGCACTGCTAAAGATAAAGATCATGCGATAAGTTGTGACTGTAACCATCAGCGCAGGGTTTCCTGTACATATTCCAACTGAATGTGAGTGGGTGCTATATACCAATAAAATACCTTCATGAATACCATTATCAGGTGACAGTATGACTGTAACAGTCCGTATCTCAGAACACACCAGGCATTTCATGTTTAACATAAGAATGACTCATTTCATATGTGTGCAGTATTAAACACAGATCGTTATAGTACAGGGGTGGGGAACCTTCATCCCTCCAGATGTTTTGGACTACATCTCCCATAATGCTCTTACACCCATAATGCTGGCAAAGCACCAAGGGAGATGTAGTCCAAAACATCTGGAGGGCCAAAGGTTCCCCACCCCTGTTATAGTATAATATGCAAAACACAAATGTGTATACAGAGTACTTTAATTAGTGAGCTGAGATACATTCAAACTCAGATGAAGAATTATCAGGGAAAGCAAGACCTCTAGATTGTAAGCTCATTAGAACAGGGCCCTCATCAACCTATTGTTCCTGTCAAAATTTGTAATAGTTTGTCTAATTTTTTTGTTAACATTCCCCTTTATAATATTGTAAAGCACTGCAGAATAGTATGGCACTATATAAATGTCAGTAATAATAACATTAATAATAGCACTGACATGATGGATACATAAAGAGTGTCAGGATTATAGTTGATCCAGCACACAGAATAGTATCACACCTAGGACTAAGGATAACGTCTAACCGGACCTTAGAATGGCCGGACTTACTGTACTGCAGAATAGTCAAAATACTTGCCGAGGTCAGGGACATAGAATGAGACACAACAATGAGGGAAAACCTGAAGTCAAGGGTACCAAAAATCCGGGAAGTCAAAACGAAGCCAAAGTCAAATACCAGAAAAACGCAATCAGGAACACACTCTCAGATAACCAGCTAGTGGAAACCATGACAGGGCAGTGACACAAAGGTAATTTGGGTTTAAATAACCCTCCTTAGGCTGTAATTGGCTGTCTCTGACCTCTGACCCCAAAACATGCGTACGCATCTATGACATGACGCCGCATGTACGTCGGCGCCATCTTTGATGTGGGCGAAGGTAAGTTTCTTATAAAAGCCCGATCCTAGGAACGTCGCAGCCGCTGGGGATTGGAGAACAGAGGGAGACTGGGTAGCTGCCCGCCGAGCCCAAGGTAAGTTTGAAACATCTCTGACTTAGTTTGAGTGCAGCCACGCCGGCAGAGATGCCGGGAACCATGACAAAGAGAACCCCTGTCAAACATACATAATATTTAGGGACTGAGACTCTCTCAATCATAATATTATAGTAGTACATATATATTTACTACATAAAGGCATTTTCTAAGTCCCAAAGGGCTAGGGACTCAAGGCAATGCAATCTGCACAGATACTTTAATAGAAATATAGAACTGGACATAAATCTGTTCCATCATCCATTATAAAACCTATTTGATATTGTTGTCAAGCAATTAATTTGCTTATTCTATGCTTAGCTTAATCTATTGAATTTATTAATACAACTTTTTACAGGAGTTTAGCTAATATATAGAGTTGAGCGAACCCGAACTGAAAAGTTTGGCTTTGTACCAAACATTATGTTTTTTGGATCCCAGACCAGAACACTGATATATCACTGTATGTTCGGGTTGGAGTTCGGTGTTTGGCGATTTAATGACTCGTTTTGAAAGGCTGCAGGGCAGCCAATCAACAAGCGTTTGACTTGTGTGCCCTTAGAAGCCATCACAGCCATGCCTACTAATGTGACCCAGCTAGTAGGGGAATGTAAATAATTCCCCCCTCCTTTTAAACTAAAGGGGGGACCGATTGCCCCCCACGGCCCCACCCCTGAGTGGCGGGTGGGGGCCCTAAATAACAATAAGGGGGGGAGACCTACTGTCCTCCCCCCCGGTCCCCACCCCTGAGCGGTGGGTGAAGGCCATTAATAAAAAATTTGGGGGGGGGATCTAATGTCCTCCACCAAGCCCCCACCTGAGTGGTGAGTGGGGGCCATAATTAAGAATTTGGGGGGACGACCTACTGTCCTCCCCCCGGCTCCCACCCCTGAGCGGCGGGTGTGGGCCCTAAATAACAATAAGGGGGGGGACCTTCTGTCCTCCCCCCCCAGCCCCCACCCCTGAGTGGTGAGTGGGGGCCATAAATAAGAATTTGGGGGGGGAACCTACTGTCCTACCCCCCGGCCCCCACCCCTGCGCAACGGGTGGGGGCCCTAAATAACAATTAGGGGGGGACCTAATGTCCTCCCCCTGGCCCCCAAAGAACTTTCCCACGCTGTGTAAAATGACAGAGCACGCTGATTGGTGGATTTCAAGCCAACCAATCAGAGTGCTGTGACAGGTAAATGTAGACTTACCTGTCAGTCTCTTTATTTACCTGTCAGAGCACTCTGATTGGATGGCTTAAACCCACCAATCAGATTGCTCTGAGCCTAATTGCTGGGCGGGGCAAGGCTTTATAAGCCTTCCCCTGCCCTGCAGAGCTCAGTCTGCGCAGAGCCCTCAATGGGGGAAAATTGATTATTTTCTTTGGGCGCTCGTTTTTTTTTTTAAAGTGCGTCGGTTATTATGGATTTTTATTTGGCCTTTTTTGGGGCTGAAAAAAGAAGAGTTTAGAAGAAAGAAGACATCAAATGGCAAGTCTGGTTTTTTGTTGGTTTTTTTAAACAGGTATTTAGATAAGGTTCCTCCCTCATTATTTTTAGGATGAGGGGGGTAGGTAGGGGTAATTTATTTTTGGGGAGGGAGGTGACTAGGGGTTTGGGGACCGCTAGTCACCTGGGGGGATACAGTTTTATTTAGGGCCACCACCTGCCACTCAGGGGTGGGAGGACATTAGGTCCCCCCTTATTGTTATTTAGGGCCCCTACCCGCCATGCAGGGGAGGGGGCCGGGGGGAGGACAGCAGGTGTCCCCCCAAATTCTTATTTATGGCCCCCACTGCTTGGGGGGGGGGGTGGACAGTAGGTCGTCGTCCCCACTATTGTTATTTAGGGCCCCCACCCGCTGCGCAGGGGTGGGGGCTGGGGGGAGGACAGTAGGTCCCCCCCAAATTCTTATTTATGGCCCCAACCCACCGCTCAGGGGTGGGGGCCGGGGGGGAGGACAGTAGGTCCCCCCCCTTATTGTTATTTAGGGCCCCCACCCGCCTCTCAGGGGTGGGGACCAAGGGGAAGGACCGTAGGTCCCCCCCTCCACATTCTTATTTTGGGCCCCCACCTGTCGCACAGGGGTGGGGGCAATGTTTTTTTTGGGGTTTTGTTTTTTTACAGTGAGCAGCCACTGGCTGAGTAGGGGCTGAATTTACTAATACTAAGTAATCTTTACTTAGTATTAGTAAATGTGGCTGAAAGACCAATTTAGGTCTCTCAGCCTTTTGGTAGATAGCTTGCTAATACCGTGGGAATTGGGGAGTTATCTACTAATTGGCTGCTTATTTTATGTATTTTATGTTATTTTAAGTGATTTCCCTATCCACATTTGTTTGCATGGCACTTGTCCTACTCTTACCCCCATTTTACTTCTTTTTGCAGCCATCTAGCCCTTTCAAGGAGTTTTTTAGAGCAATTTTTGTGTCCAAAAGTTCAGGTCCCCATGGACTTCAATGGGGTTAGGGTTCAAGTTCGAGCCCGAACCTGGACTTTTTTTCAAGGTTCGGCCGAACCCAAACATCCAGGTGTCCGCTCTACTCTACTAATATACTTATACCCATACTTTTCGCTGAATGATACTTTGTCAGATCCCAAGTTTCATTAAATGTCACAGATACGTTTGCATTAAATACCTTTGCATTAAAACTGTAACAAATAGTGTTAATGAGAGCAAGAAGTTTGTACAATGATGCATTGATTTAAGACAGATCTCTGGCATTTCTTGATCTCTTAAACATAAAAACACAGGAGCTTTATATGCTAAACTACAACGCACTGTTTAGTAAAGAGGACCCTATATAAAAACTAGACATTCTTCCCAATTATTTTTGAGATTTCTTTAGAAACCAACCAAAAAACAGGCAATGTGCAGAAAATGTAAGAAGGCAATTAGTGGAGGCATTTTTCTGATGGACTCTGGAGGTGTAATCAAATGGTAAGAGAAAAAAAACCTATTTGGATTGTTGAGAAAAATATATATTCATTAACAGAACATTCACAGGGCTGGCTGTGTTATTCATTTGTCTGGAATGATTCTGTTGGTTATGTTTGTCCATAACAAGAACACTGAAACGGATCCTGTACTTAATGCATAGCCTGCAGTTTAATTACCTTGTGTATACTGAAAAAGGAAAGCATGTCTTGAAGAGAATTCATAACCATTTCACGTAGCTGTAAAGACATCAAGGACGAAACGCATGCAAAAAATTCTTCCACTCGGACCAGAGAATTGTTGTCATTCTGGGGAACTAAATGCATCCATCTATCCTTATGACTTATAAAGAGAGAGGCGCAAGCTGGTATCCACCTGCATTAAACAAAAATTAGATACAACAGACTAGCCATTTCCAGATTTTAAGCATCTCACACGATAAGACACATCATTCAATGAAATTTAATGACATCACTAGTCAACCCCTTCCTTCTCTTTGTTTGCCATGGTTGATTACACTTACTTTGATTCTAATAGAACATGACAATATAAGTAAGTATCTCTAGAACATGATAATGAAGATCACTTACTTTGCTTGTTTTAGGCAATATCACATTATATTTACTTGTCCATTACTCGTTTCTTTGAATAAGTGAATGATTAATGACTAGCCTTGGTACAGGGTGGGGAGGCTTACGTTCTAGGCAGCCATATAGACTGGAGACTTTTTTCCACCTTAAGCATTTTGGACAAAATTTTGCAATCCAAAGAAC
Source organism: Pelobates cultripes (assembly GCA_933207985.1). NCBI lineage: Eukaryota > Metazoa > Chordata > Amphibia > Anura > Pelobatidae > Pelobates > Pelobates cultripes. Next base: position 122,903,665 of record OW240918.1, on the reverse strand, counting down.
CAAAAAAGTGTGAGTCGCTTTAAATATATAAATACTGAAATCGCATTTGATATCGTTGTTAAGAGATTCCTTTGCTTATTCCATGCTTAGCTTGTTATATACAAAGAAGTTATATAAAGGTTTGTCAATCCATTAGACAAGCCCATGGCTTAAAGTTTAGTCAAGTATTTGCATTGTGTACATGTCTATGTGGTTACCTACAACAGTGCAACAGTGGTAATGTGTTGTTCAATCTCAAATATCCAACAGTGTTTGAAGGTTAATGTGATAGCCGTTCGGAAAACAATGACGTGTATCCCATTTCTAGCTAGCAATAGGATAAACGATCACAAATAATAGATGCCAATATTAGCGCACTTGTGTTGTATGTAATTGAAGGCTTTATCGGTGTCATTAGGCACATACATACAATGCTAATACAGCTCAATGAGGTATAAAATCAACATACTTATTTCGTAATGTGGTACGTGCTTCCAGACAATGGTTGTGAACCAGCTTTTCAAATTCAGCGGGAAGTAGAGGCAAATTGCCAGTGAGCAGATCCTTTGTTCGAACAAACCTCAAGCCAGCAAATCTACAAATTGAACAGAAATACAATAAAAACTAATTTTTCCCTAATATTGAAAGGTTGCTATGAATAATGCTGATGGCTGAGTCATTAAAAAAAAAAAAAGCCCAACAGGTAAACTTGTTTCACCAGATGAAAGATGTCCTGTCAACAGTTTCAATCCATTTAGCTCTCAGCAGTGGATACAGATAAAGGACTAAAGTGACAATGCATCTTACCTTTGGTTACTATATTATGAGCATAAAAGAAGACTTACCAGCCAGCAAAACAGAGTGATAGAAGCATTTCTTATTTATATTTTCTTCCAAATGCCTGGGTTGAAACAGTGTACCAGACTACAAATCATCTAATCTACTGGATATACCTTCTATCACATTGAAATTATTTGACACTCTGAGATGGTGGTGACACATAGGAATTTTAGTCTAACACAAAACAAATGAAACAGTTGGACACCTTGTTTGCAGGGTAAGCTGAGCAACCTTGGCCATTTAGCTGATGGTGGCTAAATGGCTCATCCATACACAGCAACCATCATGGACCTCATAAGGGCAAGCTCTGCAAAAATTCCATGCAGTTTATTTTTGCTCAGGGATAAACAGGGAACACCATGAAACATTTAAAAACTACGCTTTGTTTTGATTGGTTGTTGATTTTAGCCAATCAGAATATAGATTTAATTAAGACTCTAAGTGGCCAAAATAAACTAATGGTTGTCCCCAATGGTAGTTTTTTACTTTATCAAATTTATTTTATATAAATTGAACATAATTGTAAGCATTGTTGTTTCTTTTATGAAAGGTAAACCGGGGAATATAACAATTATTAACAAAAAGAACCCTTATAATTAATGGTTTAAAGTCCATGAACATGTTGGGAATACAGTACCCTCACAGATTTGAATAATACGTCAGACCTATACAATCAAAGGTTTCTAAACACTAAATCATCTTTTATTATTGATTTCCTTGAAAGCATTATCAAAGCTGGTTTCAAGAGAATAAATCTTTTTTTTTCCAGTATCGATCCACTCCAAATCGTTAGCAAAACACATGCCATCTTATGAACAACTGATGGGTTCCTATTAATTTTCACATCTCGTTATAAGAAAATGGAGGGATACAGAAACAGTATTTCTTCAGTGAAGACATAAGAAAAACATAAGAAAGAAAGAAAACAAACAAAAACCACAATTTCCACGAATGGTTGACAACCATTTGCTTTGTTGCTTGCTGACAAAGGTTCATGGGAATTGTAGTGCTTTAATATCTGGAGCTTGTTTAAATATACCAAACAAAACATAGTGTCTACCTATCGTGTGTACTTCATTACCTCCCTGTGTGTTACACAATGAAGAAAATCTAATAAGAGAGTACTCTTTAGTAGCATTTAACGCATATAAAATAAAATAACTGTACTCATTCAACTGTCTTGGACATAATTAAATAATCTATCAGCACTTTTTTAATATTTTCAGTTTATGTCTAAATACTTTTTTTAATAAACAAAGAGCAATAAAATCTGTGCTGTACACTGCGAGGCGTGTTTTATATAAACTATCTTTTAGTTATTATATTCAGCTGTCACTTTATTTTATCTATGATGTTTACATCTCAGCATTTGCAATAGTCTCTTACTGTTGGTGCCAGAGATCTTGCAGAGACAACATTATTGGATTCACCATGAAGAGGTGTTCTTCAGTCCAGCTTTTGGCATCTCTGCAGGATGTGTGCCAAGGGACTGGGGCACGGATTACTCGAATAGGGTAACTGGGAGGTGTGCTGGCAATAAACAGCCTTTCTTTCTCTTCTGGGTCTTTTAAAATATAATCAACTGAAAAACAAAGCATACATTGGAAATATTTTAAATTAGAATTACAATGAATAACTTAAGGCTACAAGTTTCACTTTCTTTGCAATTTAAAATCTGATCAATTAAAAAAATAAAAATTAAAAATAAAAAGTTCCCCTCTTAATAATTATATTTAGAATTTTTTGATCTCTGGCATAATGTGAACTATCAGCCACAATCATGTGTTAACTGCTGAACTTCATGGACTTTGGATGGAATGTTATTTTGTAAAATAGGTACGTTGATTGCTTATTTAATGAGGGTCTTTTATTTAAACAAACGTGTTTGTCAACCCCTCTTGACAGCGCATATCATAATTATTAGATACATTTTAACACATGTTCGTAACAACACTACTGTTAGAGGTGTAACTTCACCTCTGACATCATTATTAGAGAGTCATCAGCTTGCCCAGAACTTTTGTTGCACAGAATGACAGTCATTGGTTGAGTATGGTCAGCTGATGCTTGGGCTAATGAATGTTGATGGCCAAGGCTCTGCAGAAGCCAGGCATACATCACTGGACTACCCAAATAAAGTGCCAAATTGTTGCTAAACAGGTGGCGGAAATGACTATGTTTGAAGTAGCCCTTTACATTTAATTATTTTTTTTAAATGAAGAGTGAAATATTTATGACAGTTGTACTTTAAAATTATACATAAGAAAACTTGATGGAATGTGACTTGAGACTTCCATTTCATTTACTAAGTTTCTTTGACTAAAGAATCATGGGATTGGTGCACTAAAATGTTCCACTTCCTGTTCGCAATTAGATAAGTCAAATACTATAGTAATTCTATTATAACTATTACTTAGTTAACTATTAAATCTTACCAATATTTTTCCTGAGGCTGGAGTGGTAATCATGTTCAATCTCTTCTTTTATTCTTGTGAGCAAGTTATCCAAACCTGGATTATTCAAAAGTTGGCTGGGAACATTTGCCAAGATGTTGTCCATCTGTTTGCTCCCCTGAGGTGCTAGCATTTCTTTCTGAATTCCGTGGTTTATGTAGTAAAAATATCTCTAAAAACATTTCAAAAGGTGTTGGTTTGCATTCAACACAGCATTTAAAGTCATTAGAAATCTGATGTTTATGTAAGCACAGTCCCTACATAGCAATCTATGTGATTGTGGCCTGTTAAATGATGCTATTCCACATACTCTGCCGAACATAACACTTGTCTAGCTAAATATAGCATTAAGTTTATCATGCACTCTTTTTACGTTTGAATTTCCACTCTCAAGCTGGAAAAAAAATGAACTTTTCTTCAAACACACACTGTTTTGCCCACATATATTTTCTCCGGGGCAGATTAATTTATCCTGTAGGCATGTCAATCAAGGAGAGGTCATCGATAGGCTCAAAGGCTATGCTGCCATAGTGTCATAAATAAACAACTCATGTTAAAAACTACTTAAGGAAGTATAAAGGATAAGTCAAATTCATTTAAATTACCATAACCTGCTAGAGCATTCCATTTATATTTTATCTAGGCACACTGACATCTTTAAGAGAGAGGAGTTGAATTGGTACAATATGGTCCCACCCTCGAGAATTTCCAAAACATTTTATAGCGATTGTTTTTTTCTTAAAAACAGAACAATCTCTTCTTTCACAATTACAATGAATAACAAAACTAAAAGCACATGTGTTATAGGTCTTCCATGTGCTTCTCCAGTTTATTTTAGATGAATGCTATAGGTTTAGTAATTTACATCAAAATCCATTTCATGGGGCACATATTTCATTGGAGTGGGAACTCATAAATGGCCAAAGCGTTGTGTTCTGAAAAATAGTGCAGAGTACTGTGGGGAATTCACCATTGGAAACACTGGACCCAGCTGACACATTCCATTGACGACTCCTTCCATTTTAGTTTGCAGCATTTTTGTACCACTTTTGTTAAATCTCCTCCACAGTTTCTCTTCCTTCATGCTAGGCTTATTACAGCTTATAACAATAAATGCCAGTGAGTCAAGATAGAGGAGGTCAGTTCATGATAGCGCTACACACAGTTGTGTGAATTTCTATATATTTAATTTCAAACCTCCTAAACACACATCGGTAAAATATAGCAGATAATTAAACATTATATTAAAAATCCTGAGAAGTAATAGTTTCCCTGTGAGTCTCTACTGTAAAGCAGACAATATGAATAACATTTTATAGTTTTCCTGAATATTATTTCTTAATAAACAAAATATTTTTAAACAAAGTAGTTAACTCTTTCTGACACTTTCATTCATTAAGTTAAACTGTATGTATTTCTTTAGAAATACATATATACCTGGTAAATAACTGATTTTGGAAACTAATTTTGGAAACTAAAAACCCCTACTTTCACTTGGATCTGATTCCAAATAGGATAACATTTTAGAGACAAGGTCACTACTTTATATTTCTCCACCTGGATGGGACCTCTAATTCCTGCACTCGGACCTCTCATTCTCATTCATGGACTTTGCATTGCTTTGCATTACAAGACTAACGTAAGGTTGTGTATGTACTGTTTTGGGAGTGAAGGGGTTCAATCGCCCACAAGCCCTGAAACTAAAAACATGGATCTCTTTTTAATAAAGATTCTACATGTTAATTGTTTCTGAGCTTCCTGTGTATAAATATTTTATTTATTTTTTTAAATACCTCACAGTCTTAAATAATTAAATATTTCCTTGTTAGGAATGTTATATGCTGAAACGAGCCGGGGAAAGGATGTCATCTTATATCGGTCTATTATTTCTCTTATTTTCCTAATGCCTTTATTTTTCAAATTATTTTTGTCTATGGATGATTCTAAAATATTCAATGGAAGAGAGACAAAGATTTTATTATCTATGTGCAATTTCTTTCTAAATTCCAATCTTCTATCGTATTGTATAAGCATTTAATTTTCACTTGATTATTTTTATCCCCTGGTATCTTATGTCTCCAAAATAATAAAGATATATCTTTAATGTTAGAAAAAGCTTGTTCAATATAATACCATTTTCTAACTTTTTGAGATATCTTCTTGTGATATTAGCGCATGATATATAAATAATAATATTAATGATTGAGTCTACTTGCTAAGTAGTATTTAAAAACGTCTGGCATTCCCAAACTGCCATGTTTTATATTGAGCGTTAACATTCTCCTATTTATGTGAGATTTTTTCTCTTTCCAAATGAATTTGAGAAATGTAGAATGTATTATTTTCAGCTAATTATCAGGGCATTTAACTGTGATCAGTCTAAAGATATATGTCCATTTAGCAAGGCAAAACACTTGAGGATATTTATCTTATCCCAACAAGAAAAGTATGTTTATACCAAGATATGTAATGTGATCTTTAGCCCATATTAAGCAATATACATTTTACTTGGAACCACTTGCTACTAGTTGTCATATATATAGAGGTTTCCATTCATCCAGGCTGGTTCACTATATAAGTAAATGTGTAACATGCAGTTTCGGCTGCCTCTGATAACTTCCCAAGCAAAGATATGAAGTATCAGCTACAATCACCAATAATATGTCAAAATTCTCTATAGGATTTGAGATATATGCAGGGCAATATGCATGCCAATATTTGTGTTTATGACCCCTATTTTATGCAATAAAATATATTTCACTGTACATTAAATTTGCTGACAATCATGTCCTATGTGTAGTTTTTTGTAAACAAATGATAATTGTAAAAAAAACATATGACAACAACAACATTTTCTCTAAATAATATTCTCCTTTCTATTTTTCACTTTCACACTAACTTCTCTCATTACTAAAGAATCCCTATACTTCTGTTCACCTGTCCCTGGCAACACCATCTTCATTACTTTACTCCTCTCTTTATTCATCCCATGCACTCTACATAAACCTTTCCAGCCTATCTCCTCCAACTCCTCCAAAATTATCTATATACACACCTTCCTACAAATCCTATTCCCACCTTCACTTCCTTTCTATCCTTTTGCTCCTAGCAGCTGGCGATGTCTCTCCAAACACTGGTCCCATCTCGGCAAACCCACCATGTACTAACTCAAGAAACTACACCAATCTCATACCCATCTCATGTTACTCTTCCTCTAAATCCTCCTTCAATACTGCCCTCTGGAAGGCACGCTCTGTTTGCAATATTACAAAATCCACTGCTGTCCACGACCTCTTCATCTCTCCCCTAGATTTACTAGCCTTAACAGAAACATGGCTCTCCCCCTCTGTCACTGCTCTCCCTGCTTCTTGGTGGTCTTAAACTTACCCACAACCCAAGACATTCTGAATGTAAAGGTGGTGGTGTAGGGTTTCTCCTCTCACCTCACTGCTCCATCAAACCTCTGCCACCCCCCTTTCCTCTCTTTCCCATCATTTAAAATTAATTTAATTTGCCTTTTTTAAACCCTTCTCTGCTAACATTGCTGTTATTTATCACCCCCCTTCTTGCCCTCTTCTCTTGACTACTTTGCTCCCTGGCTACTCTACTTCCTCTCTTCCATTCCATCTCTAATTCTCAGAGACTTTGATATTCCAATTAACCCACCTCTGACCGCAGCAGCCTCTAAATTACTTTTCAGTTACTTCCTCCCTCGGGCTATTGCAATGGGCTAATTTTCCCACCCATGTAGCCGGCAATACCCTCTATCTCATTTTCTCTTATGCATGTATAGTATCTAATATCTGAAACACTCCATTTCCTCTCTGATCACCACCTCTTATCTTTTGCTCTCGACCCCCTCATCCAACAACCTCAGCCTAACCCCTTCCCCCCCCCCCAACTCAGGAGGAACCTTAATTCTATTGGCAGCAGCTGTCAGCTGATCTTGATTCACAACTGCTATCCATCCCTCTCTTGTCCCTCACTGGCCATCTCCACATATAACACTACCCTCGCATATTAAATCAACACGCTACCTGAAAAGATGCTCCCATTGTGCTGAATGCTCCTTGAGTTTCGCACCCAGTCAGACTTTCTCCATTACAGATTCATATTGTGTTCATACAGCGCTGCCCTTGCCCTTGCCCTCGCCAAACAGTCATACTTTTCCTTTCTCATTTGTTCATGCTCCCGCAATCCCAGGCATCTCCTTGACACCTTTAACTCTCTTCTTCGCCCTGCTGTGACCACCCCCCAAACTAACCGTACAGCTGATAGCTTTGCATGCTACTTTACCAACAAGATTGAACAGCTAAGGAAAGAATTATCCCCACTTTGCTGTTCTTTTTCCTAACCACACTTAGATCATGCCTTTCCTACCCTTCAGACTTTTTTTTATTGGCTACTGAACAAGAGGTGGCTGCACTTCTCATTTCCTCTTGCCCCACCCCTTGCCTGCATGATCCTGTCCCATCTCACCTTATCAGATCTCTCTCACCTTGTCTTGTGCCTTCCTTAACACACATCTTCAACTGGCATTGTCCTTGCTGACCTTAAACATGCAACTGTAGTACCTATCCTGAAAAAAACCATCTCTTGACCCATCCTCCCCCTATAACTATCATCCCATATGCCTGCTCCCTTTTTCCTCAAAGCTTCTGGAACGTGTCTTTACCCGTATGTCTCACTTCCTCAATTCCAACTCTCTCCTTGACCCTCTTCAATTTGGCTTCCACCCTCTCTACTCTACTGAGACTGCTCTTATCAAAGTTACCAACGACCTAATTACAGCTAAATCCAAAGGCCACTACTCCATACTAATTCCTCTTGACCCTTCTGCTTCCTTTGACACCGTTGATCATGCTCTCCTTCTTCAAACTCTTAAATCACTCTGTCTCTGTGACTGTCCTCTTGTGGTTTTCCTCTTATCTCTCCCAACACTCATTCAGTGTCTCCTTTTCTAATGATACCTCCTCCCCTCATCCTGTCTCGGTTTGAGTCCCCCAAGGCTCTGTCCTTGGTCCCCTTCTATTTTCTCTTTACACTGCCTCTCTTGGCAAACTTATTACCTCATTTGGATTTCACTACCACCTGTAAGCTGATGACACCCAGATATATCTTTCCTCCACAGACTTCTCCTCTGCCGTACTGCAACGTGTCACTGCTTGCCTTTCTTCCATCTCTGACTGGATGTCCTCCCATTTTCTGAAACTCAGTCTCTCTAAAACTGAGCTCCTTGTCTTTCCTCCTCCTAATACGGATCCTCCTCTTTCACTCTCCCTTCAAGTGAGTGGTACCCACATCAGTCTATCCTTGCAAGCGCACTGTCTTGGCGTTATACTTGATTCTGATCTCACATTTGGGCCTCACATCCAGTATGTTGCCAAATCCTGTAGATTCTATCTTAAAAACATAACCCGCATCCTCCCCTTTCTTACACAACATGCTACCAAAGGAGCTTGTCCATTCTCTAGTAATTTCCCACATGGATTATTGTAACCATCTCCTAAATTGGTCTTCCCAAAAGCCGTATTGTCCCGCTACTGTCTGTAATGAATGCTGCCAACAGACTGATTTTCCTCTCTAGTCGGTCCTCTCACACCTCGCCTCTGTCAGTCCTTACATTGGCTTCCTGTATCCTGTAGGAGTCAATTCAAAGTGCTAACCCATATCTATAAAGCACTGAACAACTATAGCCCCTATAATATCTCTTCACAGATCCATAGGTATGCCCCTTCTTGGTCTCTCCGCTCTGCCGTGACCTTCTCCTGTCCGCTGCTCGCACCAGTATGGCCAACTCACGCTTGCAGGACTTCTTGTGGGCGGCACACTTTCTATGGAATAGCCTGCCTACCATCATCAGTCTCTCCGCTAGTCTTCAATCGTTTAAGAAGTGCCTTAAAACCTCTTCTCTTTAGGAAAGCTTATTGCTTCCCGGAGTAACCTCTACCTCACATACCGGTCTCTTGCTCTTTCCTAAAGGGCAGCACTCTACCCTCTCCTCCATCTTATTTGATTGCCATTTCCTGTCCTAATGTGTTTTATACCCCACCTCCTGTAGACTGTAAGCTCATTTGAGCAGGGTCCTCTTCAACATATTGTTCCTGTAAGTTTTCTTTAATTGTCCTATTTATAGTTAAATCCCCCCTCTCATAATATTGTAAACAGTTATGGAATCTGCTGGCGCTATATAAATGGCAATAATAATAATAATAATAATGACTGCCAGGGGTAGAAGAATTTAACTGTGATATAATGGATATTCATACTTTCACAAAATCCCTCAAAGATGTGTCTACGGTATCATGTTCTTATGCTCCCTATTTATTTATTTATGACCTGTTATCATGTAATTTATTTTTTGTATCATTCCTAACTAAATAAAAGTATGTAGAAACTCTGCTCTCATCATAAGGTAAAGTGGGTGGATAATTCTTGCCAAAGTATTGCTGAGTGAAAGACATATCAAGCAATTCATGTTCTCACTGGTTGGGTTTGTAAGATTTATTCTCTCCTTGCTCGTGAGATGTTGATTTTGGTGGAACGTGACAGACAGAGAGGGCTAGAGTTTAGGTATGAGTTGAATAAGAAGATCAGAGGTCATGTTTAGTTTCTGCTTTCTGAATATGTATTTGAAGAGATAAATCAATATGGATTGTCTGTTATTGATTTTTTTTGTGAAGAGTGATTCTCATTATTCAGATCTCTCCTCTTGTGCAGGGCCATAATTATTCAGATTTGCCTCTTGCAGAGAGATGCTGTTTACTCATACAAATGTTGTCTCTGTGGAGAGCTATTCTAATTGAGTGAAGGTCCGTCCTGCAAGATGCCTACACATTCTGAAATTCTATGTGAACTCAATTAACTAAGTTGTTTATCTTTGGTTCTCCATTCTCATATTCAGCTTATTAATATGCCAGGCATGAATTGTGAGGTTGTTCTGGACAGCGGATTGAGAGGTGTTATTTAATTAGGGTGCTTTTTACCATTGCTTTTCTGTTCTACTATTGGTTTGTGAATACTGTGCTTTATAGCCATCTCTACTTTCATTAACAAAATCTAAAATTAATATCCATAGTGTCTTTCAGAGAATTTCAGAACTATATGCTAAACACTACGACTAAGGGTCAATGTCAGGGATACTTGGGTGGTGCACAACTCAAGTGAAGTCTTCTCATGGGTATAAATGTACTGCAAATTCATAACGCATTCGGTATCTTTAAGTCTAATGATGATAGTTCAACCTACGAGCTCCACTTTTAAACCTACGAGCTCGGGAGAAACTCACATCCAAGTTAGCAATGAGGGTCTTCAGCGCATTCAACGAAGCTACTCTGGACAGTCAAGGCCACTTCAACTAAAGTTTTCACAGGCCAGAAGCTTAATAAACATTGTGATATCAGCTCACAGTAGGGTTTATTGGAAAAACACAGGGGCTTGCACACAATGTTTTAGAGGATTTGTATGACTCATATAGCATCTCTACAAATTATCTGTGCCGGTTAGTGTGATCTTATCCATTACATGTGGCACCCTTAACATTCACACCATTTAAGCAGAATTTGAGAATGAGTTGTTTGCCAGAAGAAGGTTGGAGGAGATTTTAAACTAGTGGTAGAGGGGGAGGGTCAAAGCAATCTAGAAAATGGAGATAGGCTTTAGCTCGGAACAAAGGCGGTGGAGATGGGGGGAGGGGAAAGCTCAGAACCTCCTCTAATATTGATAATTCACAAAAAGTACAAAAGACTCATGATAATATTAAATGTATGCTTACTAATGCAAGGAGCCTATATAACAAAATGGGGGAACTAGCGGCAATAGCATACACTAAACAATATGATATAATAGGCATAACAGAAACATGGTGGGAGGAGACACATGACTAGGCAGTTAATTTAAATGGGTACACGTTATTTAGAAAGGATAGGAAAAACAAGAAGGGTGGTGGGGTATGTTTATATGTCAACCATGAGTTAAGGTCAAATCTTAGGCATGTGGAGTGTGACGAGGAAAATGTGGAGGCTTATGGGTAGATATCTGCTTGGGGCAAACAAAGGGAAATAAATTATTGGTTGGGATATGTTATAAACGACCTAATGTAAATATTATTGAGGAAGAACAGCTGTTAGAGCAAATTGAGAAAGCTGCAAATTGAGGTAACACGTTAATTATTGGAGATTTTAATTACCCAGACATAAATTGGGATAGAGGGACTAGTACTTCAGCAAGGGGAATCAGGTTTTTGAATGTGTTAAATGACACTTTTATGTCACAACTGGTACAAGCACCAACTAGAAAGGATGCTTGTCTGGATCTCGTCAAAACAAACAACGTTGATCTTTTAACCAACATTCAAGTAGGGGAGCATTTAGGAAATAGTAATCACAATATGGTAAATTTTGAAATAAACTCAAAAAAGCAAAAGCAAGTGGGGTATACTAAAACATATAATTTAAAAAAAGCCAATTTCAATAAGATTAGGGCAGCTCTACAACATATTGACTGGCATAAACTCCTTAGTGATAAAAACACTGAGGATAAATGGAAACTATTCAAACAAATATTAGAAAGGTACATTTCTCAGTATGTACCATTGGGTAATAAATATAAAAGAAACAAATTAAAACCAATGTGGCTTAGTAGAGAAGTAAAACAAGAGATTAAAAATAAGAAAAGGGCATTTAAAGCATTTAAATCAGACAAATCAGAGGCATCCTATTTAAGATATAAGGAAGCCAATAACGCTTGCAAAAAGGCAATTAAAGTGGCTAAACTAGAAAATGAGAAATTGATAGCTAAAGAATGCAAAACCAACCCCCAAATTTTTTTCAAGTACATCAATTCTAAAAAAATAAAAAAAATAAAAGTGTAGGTACACTGGAAACAGAGTTGGGTTTATTAGCTAAGGAAGACCAGGAAAAAGCAGAAATTTTAAATAACAGTTTTTCTTCTGTATATATTAATGAGGATCCTATGGTAAGAGATATGCAAATGATTGCTGCAAAAAACTTGCAAATAACTTGTGATTGGATAACTCGAGACAAGGTGCTAAAGCTATTAAAGAAAATTAATGTAAATAAAGCTCCGGGGCCTGACTGTATTCACCCATGAGTACTTAAGGAGCTAAGTGGGGAAATAAGTGAACCTCTGTATTTAATTTTTCAAGATTCTTTTGTTTCAGGTGTTGTACCAGAGGATTGGAGGAAGGCAGATGTTGTTCCTATATTTAAAAAGGGTTCAAAATCCTTGCCTGGAAATTATAGACCTGTGAGCTTAACTTCTGTAACTGGGAAAATATTTGAAGGGCTATTAAGGGATAATATTCAGGAATTCATTGGGAAGAACTTTGTTATTAGCAATAATCAGCATGGTTTTATGAAACATAGGTCATGTCCAGGGCTGGATTAACATAGGAGCTGATGGAGCTGCAGCTCCAGGCCCAGGCCCAGGCCCATTGATTTTTTTTTCCACACACTACTCTTAGGGATTCCACCTGGCTTTTATTTTATTGGCACAGCCAGTATTTGAGGCTGCCTGGCTGGTGCCAATATTGCAGTGATACTGGCAATACAAATGCTGGTATTTTTCTCAGTATAAACAAGAGATTACTCTGCAATACCAGCACTAGCCAGTAGGGGTCGCTGTATGTGGAGACAGACAGGGATAGGAAGTTCCAGCATATCCTTCCCTGCCTATCTATGCTCACTGATCTGCAGGGGTGCAGCTACAGAGAGTCTAGACAGCAACTCCCACCCTGCAGAGACAGCTTACAGCTCAGGGAAGTAAGGAATGGGGGGAAAGGCTGCAAGGAGACATATACTGAGACACTAAGGGACATTGGGAGACATTATGGCACAGACACATGGGGACACAGTGTCCCCATGTCTCCCAGCCAGTGTCCCTGGTGTCTCAGTGCCCCCTAGGCTCCCAGTGACCCCTAGTCTCCCAGTGACCCCAGTTTGCCAGTGTCTCACTGTCCCCATGTCTCCTAGTGCCTCCATGTCTCTCAGTGCCTCAAGTGTCACAATGTCCCCAAGCTAGTGTCCCTAGTGTCTGTGGCCCTGGTGTTTCATTGTCCCCATGTCTCCCAGTGCCCCCATGTCTCAATGTCCCCATGTCCCCCAGCCAGTGTCTCTAGTATCTTTGTCCCTCGTGTCTATGTCCCCATGTCTTCAAGTGTCCCCTATTTTCACATTGTCCCCATGTGTCCCAGCCAGAGTCCCCTAGACTCCCAGTGTCACTGGTATCTCCGTGTCCCTAGGTCTCCCCGTGTCCCCAGGTCTCCCTGTCTTCCTAGTGTCCTAGTGACATAGGGACCCTGGGATACATGGGGACACTGGGAGAGATGGGGCATTGAGACACTGATACATAGGATCACTGGGAGACCTGGGGACACGGCACTAAGGGACACTGGGAGACATGGGGCACTGAGACACTGATACATAGGAACACTGAGACCTGGAGTAATCAACACATGGGGGCACTGAGTCATGAGGGCACTGGGAGGAATCCATCTATACAGCAGATTTAAACTAAATAGTTTTTTGGTGATTTTACAGAATTTTCTCTTATGTCACTCCTTGTGATTTACATCATGTGATGTCATCCACACATATTTAATTATGCAAATTAGTAAGGCGGATATGTTTTTCCAAGAAAGTTGGCAACCCTAACTACTTTTCACATACTCTTACTTAAGTATGGAAACTTAAGAGGGATGTATTGGAACAAAACTTGTGTGGACTGGTTGACAATGAATATAGTTAAAGGAACACTATAGTCATCAGAAAAACTACAGCTTATTGAGTTTGTTCTGGTGAGTAGAATCATTACCATCAGGCTTTTTGCTGTAAGCACGGTCTTTTCAGATAAAATGCTGTGTTTACATTACATCCTAGTGATAACTTCACTGGCCACTCCTTAGATGACTGTTAGAGATCCTTCCTGGGTCATGGCTGCCTAAAATGCATCCAAACATTCAGTGTCTCCTCCCTCTGCATGCACACACTGAACTTTCCTCATAGAGATTCATTAATTAAATGCATCTATATAAGGAGATGCTGATTGGCCAGGGCTGTGTTTGAATCATGCTGGCTCTGACCCTGATCTGCCTCTTTGTCAGTCTCAGCCAATCCTATGGGGAAGCACTGTGATTGGATCAGGCCACCACTTCTAATGATGTCAGCAGACTGCTTGTTTTTATGAGTCTAACAGCATGCAGAGTTACAGCTTCAGGCTTGAATATAGTAGGATTTTGCTATATTTATGGAGGCATGAGGGGCCCAGATGATGGTGTTAACACTATAGGGTCAGGAATTCATGTTTGTGTTCCTGACCCTATAGTGATCCTTTAAGGTAATGCTGACTTTGGTCTCTCTAACACTGTGGCATGTTCCCTTTCTTCTACACTCACTACATACAGCTTTTCTCTGTCCCAGACCATATACCAGGAGCTTCTGCCTGCTAGTAAGGAGGTAAGGAGACAAGTGGACCAGCGAGTGCTAGGGGACAGTTCTTAGAAAGCGTTGAGTGAGCGCATCATTAGATGCATTTATGCCAAGCTCAGGGTGCTGTCTGCATAGTATGCCCTTAGTTGGCCAGCTGCATGATTGCCAGGCAGCCTGACATACATTCATGCCAGGCTGGCCTTCTAATTCTTTGAGCAGACATGTCCTCTTTTTGGGCATGTTCGCCCCTTTTGGCAGGTTATTTGATTTGTGTCAGTGGCACACCCTTTTACCATGCCCATTGACTTCCTGCTTGACTGGACACTGCTGTTAGGGGTTATGGATTTACTTGAAAGATGAAAACATAAATTAGAGAGAGATTAGCCTAGGGTATGTGTTTTCTTATAGCTGCTGTTTTCTTTCTCTCCAGCACCATCTCCATCAGATACATGATGCTTGGGAGTGTTTTACTGTTTTTGGTCGATATGGTTCTGTAATTAGGCCCATCATAATTGTCAGCACCAGGACCACTGGGCTCTTAATCTGGCCCTGGTCATGTCAAACTAACCTAATTGCATTCTACAAAGAAGGAGAAGTATAGATAAGGGTGTTGCAGTGGATGTGATCTACTTGGATTTTGCCAAGGCATTTGATATGGTTCCTCACAATAGGTTAGTCTTCAAACTAAAAGAAATTGGTCTAGATGAATATTCTTGTTCTTGGGTATAACATTGGCTTAAGGATAGAGTACAACGAGTTGTAATTAATGGTAAATTTTCAAGCTGGACAAAAGTGGTAAGTGATGTCCCTCAGGGTTCTGTTTTGGGACCGCTTCTATTTAACATATTTATAAATGATCTTGAAATAGCCATTAAAAGCCATGTATCAGTGTTTGCAGATGACACAAAACTTTGTAAAGTAATAAAATGTGAGCAGGATATTGCTTTGCTGCAGAGGGATTTGGATAGATTGAGGGAATGGGCACTAAAATGGCAGATGAAATTTAACATAGAGAAATGCAAAGTCGGGGTTAAGAATGCACAAGCAACTTACACACTAAATGGTAGTGAATTAGGGATAACCACACACGAGAAGGATTTGGGAATTGTTATAGACAGCAATATGCAATGTCAATCTGCAGTTGCTAAGGCCAGTAATGTTTTATCATGTATAAATAGGGGCATAAATTCTCTGGATGAAAATATAATTTTGCCTCTTTATAAATCGCTGGTAAGACCACACCTTGAATATGCTGTGCAATTTTGGGCGCCTGTTCTAATGAAAGATATCATGGCACTAGAAAAAGTCCAGAGACGAGCTACAAAATTTAAAAAAGGAATGGAGCATTTTAGTTATGAAGAAAGGTTAAAAAAATTAAATCTGTTTAGTTTGGAAAAACGGCGCCTGAGAGGGGATATGATAACTTTATACAAATATATTTGGGGCCAGTACAAACCTTTATCTGGAAATCTATTCATAAACAGGGCTATACATAGTACCCGAGGTCACACATTTAGGCTGGAAGAAAGGAGATTTCATCTAAGGCAAAGAAAAGGTTTTTATTTACAGTAAGAGCAATAAGGATATGGAATTCTCTGCCTGAAGAGGTGGTTTTGTCAGAGTCACTACAGATGTTTAAACTGTAATTGGATAAATACAAAAACATAACATACAGGGATATAATTTCTAATTAGTGGGGTAATACCTGCTTGATCCAAGGAGACATCTGACTGCTATTTTGGGGTCAAGAAGGAATTTTTTTCCTAGTTTGTGGCAAAATTGGAAGCGCTTCAGACTAGGTTTTTTGCCTTCTTTTGGATCAACAGCAACAACATATGTGAGGAAGGCTGAACTTGATGGACGCAAGTCTCTTTTCAGCTATGTAACTATGTAAATATGTAACATTGTATCCATAAGCTGAACAAGGCTGCATTCAAACATAAATTTTAAATAATTATGACATGTGCTGCACCATATTATTCATGTGCTAAAAAACATAAACAGGACAGCCCAAATGCCTCTTATACTGCTATAAAAAAAGTTTGGTGTGAACTTAATGCTATGCAAAAATTGCAAATGCAAGAATTTAAATTTTTATTTCCAATACCCCTAAAAGACAATCTATATTTGAAGATATAGTTTTAGCCTGTGTTTATATGCTTACTATAAATCCCACGTTCGAATTAAATGTTATTCTCATTTTTATTTAACAAAAGTAGCTTGATAGTGAAGGGTTAAACTAGTATTCACACAAGGAAACCATGTCTGCATTCTGCTAGGTGACTAAGTGAAAGGGTCTGATTGCTACATTAATGAAGTGCCCACTCTATTTACACGACTATAATGTCTGAAATGCTGAAATTCGTGAAATCCATCACACATTAATCTCTTGGGATCAAGTAATAAATTCCATTTACACACAAAATAAATCAAAATGATTAAAGTGGGTTTTCTAAGTAAACAGTCACGAAACTCCTCATTATTATTATTTAAAATAAATGATAACATGTAATGATGTATACTCTGTACACTATACTGTAACATATAAATAAATCGATCTATTAATTGGATTCCTGGTTGATCCTTTGTCTGATGGTGCATGTTCAAAGCCTCTTTAGCTAGAAGCACCACTTATCCGAACAAAGATCATGTAAGTAACCAAATGCGAGATCATTTTAATAAATTCTGGCATCAAACGCAAGTGCTGGGTATCTCGAACACATAATTTGACCTGGTTTTAGCCATTAAACACACATGGACTTGGGGTAGATAAGATGGGCTTTTGGCCAAAGAGATCAAAGATAGACAATCACTGAGCAAGGGTGAGTCACAAAATACAAAAAAAACAAACATGTTTTTAAATTTTTTATAAAAAGTATCACTGGTTTGAGTAGAAAATGGAAAATATGTATTGTATGATTAGTGGCAGACTGCAATAGGATACAAAGTGTTCCTTATATAGAATACAACACACAAAGTCTCAAGACCAACTCTTTCTTCAAGCTGAATAAGCAACATCATCAAAAAATAAACTGCATGGTGTTAGTTAAAATGACAACAGTGGAAACATTTTAATGCTAAAAGGGGAGATGGAAATGTACACTCTAACCACCTGTTTCTGTTTTTACTAGTTTGTAATAATTATTTCACGGTACACACCTCTAGGTCTCTTTCAGATGGAATCTTCCTTAGCTTATTCATTTCTTGCTCATGCTGTAACATAACTTCAAACTGCTCCTCTGGGGTCATGGATTGGATGTCTGGGTGGACCATACCATCTGTAGAGGAAGTGTCTAATTCTGAAAACAATGGTTCTAAGGTACTTTGTCTGGCTGTGGTTGACCTGATATAAAACAAAATACACATTTAGTGAAAAGCAGATAATGTTAATTAAAGTCAAATGGAAAATACAGAATATTTTTATTTTCATATGGAGACTGCGTCTTACATCTGTTTACTTTGGCACTGATATATTTGCAGTGATCCTTCTCCATTTTAAGTTGGTAAATCAACTGAATTGTTATTAACTTGATGTTAAAGGGGGTGTCTCCCTTCCAATTTCTTGCTATTACTATTTTACAAGCTATTAAACAATGAGTAATTAGAAATTGTTTTATTTTATTTAATTTTGGCCATTGGCAATGTAATAGCATTATTTCAGGTTTTAAAAATATTTTAACACCACACAATGTATGAATAATATACTGAGCCCACTGCCATACAACAATCACTTTTTTACATGACCACCACATATGGATGTAATTCCCTTTTTCCTCTATACATTTCAAACACTTAATATCCATAGCTGTATCAAATTTTGATATTTTAGTTGGCGTCATGTACCATTGATTAGCCATCTTGAAGTGTGTTTCTATAAATACAAAGGAGTGAACATATTTATTGATTTTTTGAAAAGGTAGATAACCATTCCGTTAATTCTATATTTATTTTTAAATCAGTATTCCATTTTTTAATAGCAATGGGAGGAACAGAACTATACAGTGGCTCCAACAATCTAACGTATCTAGAAAACAGCTGCTTTATTTTATTCTGATATAAGATTGATTTTAATGTATCATACATCTTACCCTCTGTAACCAATACGACCTTCTCCAAATAAAGTTTTACTCTAACATAGGTAAAAACATCTTTAGCAGAGATCTTGAACTCCTCTACCAGCGTTTTATAAGGCTTGATTTTACCATCTTTAATCGGATCTTTTAGTGTGTTCATTCGGTTTTCTCTCCATGATTTTAAGGAAATGTTATCCATATTTAGTTCTATTATATTTAAGTTTTGAAAATCAAATATTTTGTTGACCAAATCAATTTTTTTCCTTATTTTTTGCAATATTGGAATAATCTGTCCTAAAATATATGATCTAGATAAATTAAATTATTTTGTGTTCTAGATTAACTCTAGGGGATCTCTTAATTGGCTAGTTTCTAATTCTAACCACCACCCTACTTCTTCTTTATTTTGTTTTAGCTGACTAGCCATAACATGCGTAATGATCCCTGCTTTGTAATATTTTATTATGTTTGGGTAGCCTAAGCCTCCCTTCTTTATTCCTCTTGATAGTAATCCGTTTTTAATTCTAGATTTTTCCCCTCGCCATACGAAGTTAGAGAAGGCTGTGTTAATCATTGTCAGCCATGCTTTCGGTATTTCTAATGGTAGCATTCTAAACAGATAAATCCATTTTGGTAAATTTCAGAATATTTATTCTTCCTCCCCAGGATACGTCTAATTTTCTCCATTCTTGTCAATTTCTATTAGTTTCTTTTAAGAGATCCATAAAATTTATTCGCATAATGCTTTCAACGTTTTTGCAAATTTTGATTCCTAGGTATAAGAACTTTTGGCTTTAGTAAAGCTATATATTTCTTGATAGGAATCTATCTCTTGATTTGACATAATATAAATTGCAATTGATTTTGTTTTATTTAATTTGTAGTTTGATACTGCACTATATAGCTCAATTTCTGACATTGCACTTAATATTGAAGTTGACGGATTACTTAAAAATAAGATAGTATCATCAGCATAAAGAGATACTTTCAATTCTTTTTGTTTTGCTATGAATCCTTTAATATTTGCATTGTGTCTAATTCTATTAGCTAGAACCTCTAATATAAACAATAAAGGGGACAAAGGGCATCCTTGTCTGGTCCCATTATTCAATTTGAACCAGTCTGAGCATATGCCTGGGCCAATTGTTCTCGCCATTGGGTCTTTATATAAAGCTAAAATTGCGTTTAGCGACCATCCCTGTATACCTAGTTCTTCTAAGGTAAACTTCATGAAGTCCCAGCTTACCCTGTCAAAGGCTTTTTTAGCATCTAAAGACAGGATCAGCATGGGACTCTTTCCGTTGTGATATGTCTAATACATCTATCAAACGTCTGATATCATTGCTTGTCATTCTGCCAGTATCATCCAGCCTCCACGTTGTATTATTACTACTCTTTAATCTGTTGTTATGTAGTTCCAGGCACACACTATCATGATCTGACGAGATTACTGGTTTGGTTTCTATTTTATAGGTTATATCTATCAGTTTTGAGTCTCCAAAGATAAGATCTATTCTAGAAGTAAAATGTAAATTCTTTGACTGCAGGATTATTAAGTCTCCATATATCAAATAGTCCTTCTCTTTTCATCAAGTTATTAAAAGTCCTTGCATTTTTTAGAACTTGTTTGTCCCAGGGAACTTATCTATTAGGGGGTCTTGTGTGCAATTAAAATCCCCAGCATAGATCTTTATACCTACTCCTACTTTCTCAGCCCTATTTAATGCTTTTCTCAAAAGGCTTATGGGATTTTTGTTGGGCAAATAAATGTTAGAGTAAAAGGTTCATCATTAATTGTACAAACAAGAATGATAAATCCTCTTCTGAATCTATTTCCATGGGTTTTACATTTATTTTAGATCTTTTGCAAAGAATATTGCCACACCTCCCCTTTTACCCTCCTCCCTAGAAGCGCATATTTTTAAAGGAAAAGATCTACTGGCCCATCTTTTTTCATCCTGTTTACGCCAGTGTGTCTCTTGGACCATGGCAAGTTGAACAGTTTCTTTTTTCAGATAGTCTTGAAAAGCTTGTCTTTTTTGTGGGATATTTAAGCCTTGAATATTTACCGTTATTAATTTAACCATTGTCATATATTATTTTCTTGGGTAGTTTAGTGGACTCTCGTGAACAATCAAATAAACCAACATTACAATACATACATAAAACAATTTCAAGTACATTCACTAGTTGAAGTATACTTTCAATCAATCATTCTAAAGACTCTAAAGAGAGTCAAAAAGCACTCTCCTTGGTGCGTCTTAATGCCCACTTTTAACTATGGCAGGGGAGGCTATGTCTCGAACAAGAAAGAACCGACTCTAATTTTCCTTTTTTTTATGGACTTTATACTTCCAAACTTAGCCCCTCATATTCATCTAAAACTCAAATAAACTGACTTTATTTATAACACATTATTATACATTCTTATATTCTTTATGTATCTCTCTGGTCTCCTCCTTTCTTAAAAATTTGATCCCTTCAACAAATCTCAAATCCTCCTTAACCATTAATGTGCATAAAGAGAGAAGAGAAAAAAAATGAAATCGATATTATCACCTCATGGTGACATTACGGTTCTCTCCAGTTTTTCTTGATCATCTGTATCTTAATTTCCTTATATAAATAGAATTTCACCATTCCGCTCCTTGTGCCTTCTGTAACTAGGTGGCACAGCAAAATCATGGTGGCAGGTAGAGACAGATAAATGCTTTTGAAGGGGCGGTGAACCTGTGTGGAGGATTGTGCCCAGTTAAAAGCCACACCTGGAGATTCATTTAAGATGCTCACCAGAAACCAGATATTTTGGAGGTTTCTACAGGATGACTGAGTGAAAGAAGAGTGAAATTGGTAAACTATTTGGTAAAGTGTATTGAGTTATACAAGAGGAAGTAGGATGGGAGAGAAGTTGGCCATTTTATCTTTAATCACCTTCCCTTCTATCTAAGCATAGAACTCTAGCATGTCTAATAAGGTATTTTATGAAGTTCCACTGTTCTCTTTGGCATTTATTACTTCCCTCAATACCTTAAGGTACCTGCTACGTATCTTTGGAAACATTGAATGCCTTTATTAATGATACATATGTGTATTTAGCCATCAATTAAATCTGATAATTATAAGGATGGATGGATGGGTTAATTAAACACTACACAATATATTATCCTAGAATGTTGAGGTAAGATGTGAATCAAATCTACATAATTTGCTTGCCACTAATAAAGTTCTGTCATCCTAACTGAAATGTTGGCTCTGGTTTGAGAAAGGGACAGGCCCCCTTTAAGGGGCAAGGTTGAAAAAACTGAAATCACAAGAGAAGAGCAGATAACTACCGCACAAAGATATTCTGTAATTCCTGCATTATAATGCAACACGCTTGACTTATTTTCTGCCTGGCTACACTGATCCTTCCATTGTAAATGACATCCTTAGAATTCTCGTGTCAAAATAATGCCCATAAAAAAAGAGATAAAAGGTTTAAATTAATGTAACGCAAAACTATTTTTATGATAGAATAGATGGGATGTTCTCTAGGACATATTTATATGTGAAGCTCTCCTACGCACAAATGTAAAATTTAATATTAAAAATGTTATGATCAGTAATATGGAAAGTCATTGAAGAATATGCGTTACAGACATTATAAGGAAAGATATGGGGGAGTGTGTTAATGTGGGTGTCTTACAAGAATTATAACCAGAGATATGAGGAGTGAATGAATGTTGGTGCCTTACAAGTATTATAATCAGAGATATGAGAGGAGTGAATGAATGTGGGTGCGTTACAAGAATTATAATCAGAGATATGAGAGAAGTGAGTGAATGTGGGTGCGTTACAAGAATTATAATCAGAGATATGAGAGAAGTGAGTGAATGTGGGTGCCTTACAAAAATTATAACCAGTGATATGAGAGTAGTGAGGGAATGTGGGTGCGTTACAAGAATTATAATCAGACATATGAGAGGAGTGAGGGAATGTGGGTGCCTTACAAGTATTATAAATCAGAGATATGAGAGAAGTGAGTGAATGTGGGTGCCTTATAAGCAGTATAAATCAGAGACATTAGAGGAGTGAGGGAATGTGGGTGCCTTACAAGAATTATAGTCAGAGATATGAAAGGAGTGAGGGAATGTGGGTGCCTTACAAGAATTATAATCAGAGATATGAGGAGTGAATGAATGTGGGTGCCTTACAAGCATTATAATCAGAGATATGAGAGAAGTGAGTGAATGTGGGTGCCTTATGAGCAGTATAATGATAATCAGAGATATGAGAGGAGTGAATGAATGTGGATACCTTACAAACATTATAATGAGAGACATGAGAGGAGTGTGTGAATGTGGGTGCGTTACAAGCATTATAATCAGAGATATGAGAGGAGTGAATGAATGTGGATACCTTACAAACATTATAATCAGAGATATGAGAGGAGTGCGTGAATGTGGGTGCCTTACAAGCATTATAATCAGAGATATGAGAGGAGTGAGTAAATGTGGGTGCCTTACAAGCATTATAATCAGAGATATGAGAGGAGTGAATGAATGTGGATACCTTACAAACATTATAATCAGAGATATGAGAGGAGTGCGTGAATGTGGGTGCCTTACAAGCATTATAATCAGAGATATGAGAGGAGTGAGTAAATGTGGGTGCCTTACAAGCATTATAATCAGAGATATGAGAGGAGTGAATGAATGTGGATACCTTACAAACATTATAATCAGAGATATGAGAGGAGTGCGTGAATGTGGGTGCCTTACAAGCATTATAATCAGAGATATGAGAGGAGTGAGCGAATGTGGGTGTCTTACAAGCATTATAATAAGAGCTATGAGAGGAATGAGTGAGTGAATGTGTGTGCCTAACAGAGATATGAGCAGACATTTTCTATATATACAGTCATGCGGTCTTTCTTGCAACCAAATTCAGGATTACAAAACCACCTGATCCTGATGAAAGTCCTAGGTGGGACTGAAACATTGATCTTATGATCGAATTTTTAATGCATTTGAAATAAAGCTTGAACTTTTGAATTACTATGACTGTGAGTGCTGATCACTATTCCATATGTGTGTGTATATATATATATATATATATATATATATATATATATATATATATAAAAATGCAATCAAATAAAGAATTGTTGAGATAACGAATAGTACATATGTACTCCAATGGCCCATCTCTCTACTGTATTTCTTGGGAAAATGATCTATGTTTCTGTGATTCTAATGGGTCTTCAGAGTACATTTTACAGATTTAGCCTCTCTGTGAATGACAAGTTTTATTACCTATCAGAGATATATTTGCTTCTGGGAGACAGTTTTGGCTTTTTCTGTGCAGACATTTCTTCTTTAGAAGCTGAATCCATTAGTTAAGGAAACTGTCTGACAGCTTGTTACCACAAAGATACGTGTGTGAATAAGCAGAGGAGATATAAGTCATAAGAGCGGCCTGGTTCAAGAAATGGTTTAAACATTAAAAACACTAAATGTATCACTCAACTAATAAAATCATCCAGTCTAAATCAGCAGACAATTATTCTTGAGAATCTCTTTTACAACTCTGTGATTAGTAATTTGTTTTGAAAATAAATACAAACATACATAAAAAAACATGCAATGCAAAGTGTAAAAGGATTAGACAATAGCAAAGTCATTTAGGTTTACATTCTATGACAGATATATCAATTTTAGGAGCATCAACCAGTCTCATCCAATGAATTCGGTCCAAATGTAGAAATCGGAACTTCTGAATTAGCAATACCAGAAGGGAGGCCAGATTGGGAGGACCTATGTTTGTGGGAAGACAATTTCAAAAGGTTTGACTCTTATCCAGGGCATGGTGCCCCGAGACTCCTGACAACGTAACCATTATAGCGTGACCCTGTAACATAGGAAACAATTAATACATGCACAGACTGCTGTTCAAGGATTTCCAACAAACAATTTTAATTAATGTCACTACATATGTTCGTTAAAGTCTCCTATGATGCTCCTAACTCTCCATAACTTAAAGGGAAACGATCAATTCCCAGATTTTTTTATATTACATGAACATATACCTTTCATTTAACAAACCTGTATTTGTAAGATGTGAAAAATTAAATTGAAATGTAGGGATTAACACGTCTTCATACGGCAAGTGGGCACCTCCATCT
Organism: Pelobates cultripes; assembly: GCA_933207985.1. Taxonomy (NCBI): domain Eukaryota; kingdom Metazoa; phylum Chordata; class Amphibia; order Anura; family Pelobatidae; genus Pelobates; species Pelobates cultripes. Next base: position 122,878,710 of record OW240918.1, on the reverse strand, counting down.
TAGCTCCCTGTCAACCATTGTTTTAAGCTCTGTCCTTGCATTCGGCAAAGAGAAAGCATACAGACAATATAAATATATATCTATCGTAGCTGAGCATAAACTAAATTGAGATGCCATTTGCTAAATCTTTAAATCCAAAAGCAAATATATCACATTGAAAAAACATACAGCTATTGTTTAGTGTTTTATTCAATAGTGTAACTTCCAGAAAAATGATGGGTCCCTTTAAACAGGCATTCCAAATGTTTAGTGACATTTGTAGGATAGGTTATAGCTTATTGCTGGGTATATGGTTTTTTTTCTACCCTATCAATCTTTTTTTATTTTTATATTTATATATATATATATATTTTAAAAAGTTCAAAACAATTTAGATATGGCAAAACACCCCAATATTAAGATACAAAATATAACTTTTATTGTAACACTTAAAACTATCCAAAACAAGGATATATATATATATATATATATATATATATATATATATATATATATATATATATATATATATATATATATATATATATATATATATATATATATAACCCTCCCAATAATCTGGATGGTTAAAAACCCTATTGGGGGCGGAGCCTGACTGCCTAGCCAAACAGTCGCGTGCAGCCTCAGCTCCTGCACAAAATAGCTGAAAACTGCAGAATTAAGCCTAAATTCTGGGTTCAAAGACAAAATCAGAAGTACTCACACGCAGGGGGCTCCGGGCACACTAAACTACGCTCACCCTGATGATTAGCAACAATGAAAGTCCGAGAGCCTGGTGGAGGCCTACTGGGACCTGGACGGGGGAGAGGCGGCCAATCTCCCGGAGTCCGAGCCCTACACATGCACACGCCACACTCAGACCTCCCCCTCCCAGACCGGTGGGGGACATCCCGGTCCACTTACTGCAATGGAGAACCGGAGGGCAGGGGAACTGTAACGCATGCACCTCGTGGCGAGACCAAGATGGCCGCCATGCAGGAAAACCAGCAAAGCGACCCGAGGGCCCAGTTTGATGCCAGGTTCGATGACCTCTGCCAAAACATCTGGTACCTCATCGAACAAAGAGCAGCCACGACAACCCACATACCTACCGAGCAGGGGAAGCACCCAACCGACAATACCCCCACCCGGAAGGTAACCCACAATAATGTGAAGTGGAGAGTGAAGTGGATTCAGGGAGAGGTGCTCACAGATCCATCTTCCCTGCCACACAGCGGGACAACAGAGAGGCTCTGCTAGGGCCGACACACCTGGAGCCGCAACATAGGGCGCCTGACCGCACCTGCATCTCCCTCGGAGCGCAGCTCTGCGAGGGGACACCCACCTCTGTTCCCGCTGACCAATCTGCGGCCACCCGGAGCCATCCGACTGCTCATCACCGCAAGCATAAACGCCCCACACGTCTCCCGAAAGAGACCGCAAAGGAGAGGGAGCAACAAACGACACCGGCGGACAGCTCCACCTCGATCAAATGGGGGCCCCCACTACCACTCACCTCACCAACAAGAAGACCAGCTCCCTTGCCTTCAGCACAACAGGCCTGAGCGGAGGGTAAACTTTCTGACATGTCCTTCATTATAACTTTCTAAGCGAGAACATAAACTGTTATAATATTGACTTTATTAATATAAAAATGTGCCTAGCTAACTAATGCCATGACGAATAATGCAAATGTATTCCAGTCTACCCTGAAGACGCTGTTGTGGCGCACCAGGGCTACTTGTTCATTCTGTGCACAATAAAATAAAGAATAATAAAAAAAATAAAAATAAAATATTTCCAGTAAATTAGTATAAAGTCAAAAACGACTTCATCTATCACTTTGGCATAGTGATAGATTTACGATTCAATAATGAAAAAAACAAAGTAAGAAAAAGCAGGTCCGGATTAACATAGGGGCTGATGGAGCTGCAACTCCAAGCCTATGCCCATGGAATAGGCCCATTGTTAAAATACATGCTCGTGCTTAAAGGACCACACCACACTTAAAAAAAAAAAACCTTTAAAAACAAACAAAAAAAAAAAAACAGTTTAGTAGATATACCCCCAATGAATACATGCATGCATATTTGTATGCATGTATTCATTGGGAGTATTGTCTAAAATAGATTACAAAAGCTGCAGTTCTTATGACTGCAGCCTTTGTAGGTCCTTCCCTTTTTTTCCCCGGAAGACACTTTCAGTCTCATCACAGGGAAATAACCAATCAGATGCTTCTCTATAAGAAGCCAATGACTTGGTCCCCAAGCTGAGATGCTGGTCTAAGGCCTGTGAGGGAGGGGAGTCTAGCACATTCAAGTAGAGTGTGCCTGCTATATTTCATTAGCTCAGGGGAGCGAACGGAAGCAGGAAGGAATCACCTCCTGGCTGTTTGACAGCCAGAGGGGAATTCCATAGGTAAATTTAAGTTTTATAAACACTTTTATAAACTTGGGTTAAGTTAGGTACTCCTCACCCATAAAGCACTCCAGGGGTGTGGAGTGGTCCTTTAAGTATGAAAACCTAAGAGGGATGTAGGGGGAACAAAACCTGTGTGGTCTGGCTGTCAAATAAATTAGTTAAGGTGACGCTGACTTTGAGTACTATGTAAATGCTCTTGCTGCTTCAGTCTCTCTAACACTGTGACACGTTCTCTTTCTTCTACATTTACTGCATACACCTTTCCTCTGTCCCAGACTGTATAACATGAGCTTCTGCCTCCTAGTAAGAAGGTAAATAGAGTAGTGGGCAAGTGAGTGCTAGGGGACAGTTCTTAGAAAGCATGGAGTGAGCGCATCATTAGACGCATTTATGCCAAGCTCAGGGTGCTGTCTGCATGGTCTGCGTTTTGCTGGCCAGTCTGCATGATTGGCAGGCAGCCTGACATGCATTTACACCAGGCTTACCTTCCAATTCTTCAGGCAGACTCGGACCCTTTTCGGGCATGTTCGCCCCATTGAGCAGTTCTGGTTAAGTGGTTTGCGTCAGTGGCCCAGCCTTTTACTCTGCCCACTGACATCCTGCTTCACCGGACACTGCTCTTAGGGGGTATGGATTTACTTGAAAGGTGAAGTGAGAGATTAGCATAGGGTATGTTTTTCTAATAGCTATATCCTATGAGTTTCCCTCCAGCACCACCTCCACCAGATACATGATGATCGGGAGGTATGACTGTTTTAGCGTTTTCGGTCGATAAGATTCTATAATTAGGCCCATCATAATTGTCAGCTCCAGGTCCAATGGGCCCTGAGAAAAAGCATATGCACGTGTAGAATCTCATGCCTTATACTACATTACAATAAGTAATATAAAATGATAGTTATATTGAGATGAAGGAAAATTCACAGAAAATAATCTAGTATGTAATAAAAACAATATCTAAATATTATGCAAATTGGATCTCTGGACAGTCATGTTTTAACTAAAAAAGTAACTTATCACAAACTGCGCTAATTAAGGCTTAATTGCTCTTTATATGTAATGACTGCTACATCAGTTTCCCAATTACTGTATTATTTTATGTCATCTAGACTAACCCTCTGTAAAAATGCCAAGTTCGTTTTTGGTACATTATAGGCTGCCCAGTACATGTTCTGGCATTTTATAAATGTAAAGTCAAATACTCAAGAGGGTCTTGCGGTAAAACATTCTGCACTATAATACTAGCAGAATCCAGACTAGAGATAGCTCATGACATATTTAACACATTTTATATGTATTGTCTTTAATGACTTAACCATTGCACTACTGCAATGTATTTCACATATCAGAATATAGTTTTATATAGTCCTTCATAAGAAACATTCGGTGAATAATAACATTGTTAATATAATACATACTGAGACATTATAGTCTCTTGAATGTCTCCAGAGCCCATAGATAGCAATATTCTCTGCAATACACATTTCAGTCCTGTATTTTTTCTTAAATTAGGGTCAGGGCTAGGGTAGGGTTTGTTAATCTTATGGCGGCATCCAGGCACAGGTACCCTATTCTGCAGGTATTGATATTAGCTGTTCCACACAATTGCCATGATCTTGGATGATAAGTTTAAAACTGTAGATGGTTTTACTTGAGTGATATCCCTCAATGTATCACACTGTTTTGTCTAAAGTATTTCCATGCTATATTGGATGACCACATCCAATGGTCACATCAGACCTCTGAACTAAAACCAGTTCTGACCCATACATCTAGACATCTTAACAAATTTGTCTCATAATTGATACATTACAGTTAATCAATTTTTAAAAAAAATAGATACATTTTCTAAGAAAAATATATTATTAAATACAACTTAAACATTCTTGGCTTCTGCAATCAATATTGTTGTGTTGTGGTAAAATATCATAAGCTAATATTAAAGAACATTAAACTTTCACCAATCTATGGTGCTAGCAGATACGCTAGCTAAGGTATACATTCTAATTTAAAGTGACTGTCACAGCCATAACCACTTTTTTTAAGGTCCTTTTCTCTTAACTCTTTAATTTCTTAGTGTCCACCCAAAATTATTGCAATTCTTTCCCTGAATACAAAAAGCTCCTCCCACATCTTCTACATACTGTCAGTGATGTACGGTCACTTCCTTCGTCTGCCCAGAATATGCAACAGGATCTAATTCCCGCACATGTCTCCACTTTCTTATTTAACCTCAACCCAATGTCAAGATTTGTCAAGCAGAAGAATAAACATAAGTCAAAGTAGCCCCTATTTTGCCTTGTGTTTGTAAAGAGAAAAAGATCAGAAATTATGAAAAGAAGAACATATTTTCAAGAAGACAAACAATTGGAGAAAAGTATTTCTGCGTGAGTGTGGAGGAGTCTGCAAATTCACAATGACAACTGGTGCAATACTCTGTTACACACCATCTACAACAAGAACTAAATTCCCCCCTGGCCCCTATATTCTTCTCCTAGCCTCCACTACACTGAGGGCTCTAAAAACAGCACGTAAAACTGTTCCAGGAGACCGGGACTGCTGCAAACCTCAGCTGGACCCGAAGCTAATTTAATGGGACACAGAGTAGGCCTGATCCCATGTGGCTGCCCAGTAAAACTAACTCCATAAAATGAAGAGGTACAAGAGTGCTTTTTGGAGGGGAGGAAAAGGAGAGAGGCGCGCCCAGTCACTACCTAAGAGCCAGTCGCCCTTCTCCACGCCACAAACAGCTACGAAATCACCACAGGGTCCAGAAACCCTTATTGCGTCCATGGGCTTATGCACCAACAAAGAAGTTTCTGCTTTCCTTTATCTCTATAATCAGCTGCTGGGAATACTCAAAGGCGTCACACCACTCACATATAGTATCAATAAGCATTAAAAGGTTTTAATGCATAGTACATTGTATATATAAACCACAGTTTGTCTAGGGGTGTATACATCAACGGCAACATTAACCAATCATGGAAGTCTCAGAACCGAAAGGATAATTTTTCATATAACATTTTGTAATGCTGGTAGTCTCCTGTTCACTGATGCAAGTGACAGTATGATATTAGGCAATTAAGAATTGCAGGTTTCAGAAAGAATGATCTATTTTGCAAGTGCAGCATGTTACATAAAAGATATGTGTCAAGGTGGTGTGAGGGTGCAAGACCATCAGAACAGAAAAATATTGTATGTTTAAAAAATGAGTATCTTGTATTATAATCAGGCCTATTGACCATTTGGTCGTTAAAGCTATGTATACAGTAATACTTTAGCAACGTAATAAGAAATACAGAAGTAGCAAGCAGGACATGATACTAACGCCCTGTAATATAAAATGTATAACTATGTATGTCTTGGGGAATATTCACTAAACATTGCATAGGTCAAACTGTTTTTTTTCAACAGTCAGCCTGGAATTCAGCACCGGATCATGATGTACCCTCAGCCCGGTCAAACTTCCTTTGACTATATTTTAATTTAGGCATATCGGATCCAGGCTCTTTTTTTGACACTTTAATTGGATGAATGAGGCCTATCCAGGGATGTAGGATTTATATGTTTGTATATGGTTTTATTATTAACGTTCCGTAATAAGTTTATCTCCCAGACTCAGAGACTCCAGGGCGGTAACCCATTGTTTTTGTGTGTGACCCTCTGCTGATGTTGTGACTATATAAACCTGCCTTGGTGACAATAAAGAATGTTACTGTCCCATCCTCTAGTGGTTGGGGAGGTGGGCTATAATCACTACACAGGCTTTTCTTCTAGCCTGAAGAATTCTTTAGCGGAGATACTTGCCTGAGTATTAGAGCTCCGCTACAGTCACTAAGATGCTTTAAGGTAAGGTCACTTGCCTCTCACTCACTTCTTTTTACCTTGTTCAAAATGACTATTCCAGTAAACTCCCACACTAACTAAACAACACAGTCCGAGGGCTCCCACCTGTCCCGCTTTTGGCAGGACAGTCTCTATTTTAGGATCCCACCCCACACCTGGTAAAACCAGGGAACTGTCCACAGCATGCACAGAGCGAGTGTACCATTAGATCTTATTTACTCATCTGAGCACCTCGTAGCATGTAGCGGCCACTGAGTGCACAAGGAAGTCAACGGTTCAGTCATGTTATTGCTTAATAAGAGTTACTGAACTATTAAATGTAGAATTGAGGAAACTATAAAATGTTGGTTTTCTGATAAGACAATTCTAATAAGTCAAATGCATTGCTTTGCAGCAATAATTTCAGCATAGCACAACTTATTGGTAAATTACAAATTTATAAAGTTAAAGGGAACATTTGTGAACATTAAAATTGCTTTGATAAATGATTCCGGCATAGATAACAAAATGTAGCAGGATGAATTTCCTAGATGGGTTAAGAAAAAAAAAGATACAATTTTAAATCTCCGGAGATCAAATTTTGCAAGAAATATTACTCATAACATATTGTAGGTGCCTGTGGGAAAGATTCTAGCTTTGGGCTGACTTTTTATTTCCTCCAATTATTTCCATATCTGTAGACCAGTAAAACATGCATTTCAAAAGAGATACTTATAAACAAGTTAAAGCAATTTCCTGCCAAATAATTGCTTTTGACTGCACAGAAAGCATATTATAAAATAAATATTTTTTATTGTTCATTAATAATGAAACTTTGGATGCCCAGGCATGCTAGTTTCAGGACTGTTTGAATTAAATATTTGGCTACAGCGCCAAACCCATAGAGGTGCACTATGGGTCAGTTGGATGCATTACAAAATCTCCAGTGCATGACTTGCAGATGCCCTCCCACAAAACTGATGTTTTACATAAAAAAATAAAACATTCTGTGTCAATGCAAGTGGTTATTTCTAGACTTTGGCTCTGCTTATATTTTCATTTGTTCGAATGCATTCGGACAAAGAAAATGTAATTTTGGCTGAACAGAATTCTGTCCATTTGTTCATTAGTTTTCAGACAAATTAAATTACGATCTGTGCCACGACTGCATCTTGCAGCCATTTAGTAGATGATTCTCTAAATTGGTACTCTTGTGGGATTGCCATATTTAAGGTTACCATATTTGTGAGCTATTTAGTAGATAGCTCCTTTTTGATATGTTTATATCAATCCCACAAGGATTAGGGAGCTATCTAATAAGATGAAAAACCAAAGTTCTAAAAAAGCCCTTCCTATTTATAATTTTGGCCTTTCAGACAACTTTACTCATACTAATTAACAAATACATGTTGTCGCAAGTAGGGGCATGTCTACTAAACAGTTAGCCAGTGGCAGTCAGCTCCATAGCAGCTGTCATTACTGTGATTTCCAAAGATGGCTTGTTGTGCTAATTACAGACGGATATCACTTAAATACAAATCTGAAGTTACTTTCAAAAACTCTTTCAGTCCACTTGAGTAGAGGGATGCTGGGCCTAGTCCACCTGAATCAGGTGGGGCTTACACCTGGTAGAGAGGCAAGGGATAATATCATATAGGCTTTCAAAATCATGCATGCAGCTCAGAGAGCAGATAGATAACTCCTTCTCCTCTCTACCAATGCATAGAAGGCCTTGGCAGCGTGGATTGGCTATTCCTTACCTCAATCCTCCAGCATATGGGGATTGGGCCTCACATAGAAACGTAAATTGCTGCCCTCTACACAGTCCCAAATGCGCACATATAGAGTAATGGAGCACTCTCATAGCCATTTCAGATAAGGAACAGGACGAAGCAGGGGTGCCCACTGTCCCCTCTTGTGCTTGTCCTCACTCTAGAACCCTTTCTGGAGGCGGTCAGATAGGACAGGGGTTCTCCCAAGGTCATATAGAACACAGAGTAGCCAACTATGCAGGCAATAATCTTTTCTTCATGGAAAGTCCCTTAGTGACCCTTCAAAACCTTTTAGGCATTTTTACAGAATATGGGCACATCTCTAATCTAAAAACTTAACATGGACAAATCAGAGGTGCTTAAGGTATCATTATCAGAGGTGGCAGCTGACCATCTACGAGCACAATTTCCATTTTAGTGGTGTTCTGGGCATCTTAAGTACCTGGAGATTTAGTTAAACAAGGATCTGAGGCACTTATACCAAGACAAACTCTCACATATCTCAATGGTTCGGACAATGTGTTTCATGGCTTGGTAGGATTAACACCATCAACACGAACCTCCTGCCTCAGTTACTACATCTGTCCAGATGATCCCTATTTTGATCCATAGAGCTAATTTTAAATCACTTATTATCGTTTGGAAGAACAGAGCTGCTAGGGTAAAGCAAACACAATTTATTATTCCCAAGCACCTTCATGTTAACATACTACCAAGTGACTCACTTACTCTGAATTGCGGGCTAGCATGTACATAAGTCCCCCAAACTGTGTGTGAGCCTGTAGATATCACAGGCCGAGAGTAAACTCCACTCCTTACTGTGGCTTGATAGATCCACGGTGAGAAGTCTTATACACCCTGTTCCAAATTATTATGCAAATTCTATTTAAGTGTCACAAAGATTAAATATTTTTTTTTTCAGTTTAACTCATGGATGGCATTGTGTCTCAGGGCTCTTTTGATCACTGAAAACAATCTCGGACACCTGTGATAATTAGATTGCCAGGTGATCCCAATTTAAGGAAAAACTACTAAAGGAGGGTGTTCCACATTATTAAGCAGAGCACCATTTTCATGCAATATGGGGAAGAAAAAGGATCTTTCTGCTGCCGAAAAGAGTGAAATAGTTCAATGCCTTGGACGAGGTATGAAAACAGATATTTCACGAAAACTTAAGCGTGATCATTGCACTATTAAGAGATTTGTGGCTGATTCAGAGCACAGACGGGTTCTTGCAGATAAAGGCACATTGACGAAGATTTCTGCCAGATCCATGCATCGGATCAAGCGAGCAGCTGCTAAAATACCATTACTTAGCAGCAAACTAATATTTGAAGCTGCTGGTGCCGCTGGAGTCCCAAGGACATCAAGGTGTAGAGTCCTCCAGAGTCTTGCAACTGTGCATAAACCTTCTATTCGGCCACCACTAACCAATGCTCACAAGCAGAAAAGGCTGCATTGGGCAGAAAAATACATGAAGACTAATTTTCAAGCAGTCCTGTTCACTGATTAGTGTCGTGCAACCGTGGATGGTCCAGATGGATGGAGTAGTGGATGGTTGGTGGATGGCCACCCTGTTCCAAGGCTGTGACGTCAGCAAGGTGGTGGTGGTGGAGTCATGTTTTGGGCCGGAATCATGGGAAGAGAGCTGGTCGCCCCGTTTAGGGTCCCCGAAGGTGTAAAGATGACCTCTGCAAAGTATGTGGAGTTTCTGACTGACCACTTTCTTCCCTGGTACAGAAGGAAGAACAATGCTTTCCGTAATAAAATCATCTTCATGCATGACAATGCACCATCTCATGCTGCAAAGAATACCTCTGCATCAATGGCTGCTATGGGGATAAAAGGAGAGAAAGTCATGGTGTGGCCTCCATCCTCCACTGACCTCAATCCTATTGAGAACCTTTGGAGCATCCTCAAGCAAAAGATCTTGAGGGTGGGAGGCAGTTTACATCCAAACAGCAGCTCTGGGAGGCTATTCTGACATCTTGCAAACTCAAACTGACCAAAAACTCACAAGTTCAATGGATGCAAGACTTGTGAAGCTGCTATCAAATAAGAGGTCCTATGTTAAAATGTAATGTGACCTGTTAAAATGTTTAAAAAGTTAAAATGTTGCTGTAAGTTTGATTGAAATAGCTTTTGATTTCAGTAAATATGCTGCAAACACAACAAATGTCAGTTTTCAGTTCTTTACAACCTATAAAGTGTTTTCAAACTTACTGTGCGTATTAATCTGGAACAGTGCATTGTAAGTTTATGTTTAAAAAAATACTGTTATCAATAAAATTTGAATTGTACTCTTAATAGTTGATAACATGAGAATTATGCTGACTGTTATTTACATAAATTATTTAGGTAAATGAGAAAAATACAATTTGCATAATAATTTGGAACAGGGTCATGGTGTAGCTATACATCCATTCATGGGAGCTACTTTGAAGGTTTGGTACTTCACTCGAATTACATATTAGCTAACAACATCCCCTTGCCCACTTACCCCTTTCACACACAGCCTCGACCTTGCAGGAGGAATTCTCCCCTCGGAGCTTTGAGGTTTCAGAGTTATCGATTGGGCATACATGCAATAGTGGTGTAATTCGAGCACAGAAAAACCACTAGCAGAGATGGTCCTGGACCATGCATCCTCAGGTTTAAAAATACAGACCTACACACCGTATTCACAGGGAACTGACCCAGTTTGAGACTTTCTGCTCTTCACGAACTTATGAGACATGGGGTGTCTAAGTCCTTCATACTATGCTGCTGGCTGCTGTTCCCAGGGAGTCCCCTAGGTTTGTTTCTAGGTGGGAGGCAGAGCTATGAATTTCACTCACTGATCAACAATTGGAAAAAATATTCATACTCTCCCACAAGAGCTCAATCTGTTCCAACTTTCAGGAATTAAATTATAAGTTACTACAAATTGTTACAGAACTGCATGACTGTGGATGTCCCGGATATGTGTTGAAGATGTGGGAAGAACTTTGGCACTAGCTTCGGGTGATCCTGTTCTGTTATTACCTCTGTAAAGAGTTTAATTCGCTCCAATTAAACAGAAATAGTTAACATTGATCTTCCCTTCCAACCACTACCGATGTTATTACATCACATAAGGTCCCACTGTCAAGATACAGAAAGTTGCTTACATAGCTACATAGCTGTAAAGAGACTTGCGTCCATCAATTTCAGCCTTCCTCACATATGTTTTTGCTGTTGATCCAAAAGAAGGCAAAAAAACCTAGTCTAAAGCGCATCCAATTTTGCAACAAACTAGGAAAGAATTCCTTCTTGACCCCAAAATAGCAGTCAGATGTCTCCTTGGATCAAGCAGCTATTACTCTAATTAGAAATGATATCCCTGTTATGTTTTTGCAAGTATTTATCCAATTGCAGTTTAAACATCTGTATGGACTGATAAAAAGCACCTCTTCAGGCAGAGAATTCCATATCCTTATTGCTCTTACTGTAAAAACAAACTTTTCTTTGCCTTAGATGAAATCTCCTTTCTTCCAGCTTAAATGCGTGACCTTGTGTCCTATGTATAGATTTCCAGATAATGGTTTGTACTGGCCATGAATATATTTGTATAATGTTATCATATCGCCTCTGAGGTGCCATTTTTCCAAACTATAGATTTTTAAAATTTTTTAACCTTTCTTCGTAACTAAAATGCTTCATTCCTTTTATCAATTGTGTAGCTCATCTCTGCACTTTTTCTAGTGCCATGATATCCTTCTTTAGAACAGGTGCCCAAAATTGCACAGCATATTCAAGGTGTGGTCTTAACAGCGATTTATGAAGAGGCAAAATTATATTTTCATCCTTAGAATTTATGCCCCTATTTATGCATGACAAAATCTTACTGGCCTTAGCAACTGCAGATTGACATTGAATATTGCTGCCTAATTTGCGGTCTATAACAATTCCCAAATCCTTCTCGTGTGTGGTTATCCCTAATTCACTACCATTTAGTGTGTGAGTTGCTCGTGCATTCTTGACTGCATGTCTTAGAATCCTGAAACTTAGCATATTGGAAGGGAAGAAACAGAGGGAATACAGATTAGGTTTTTAGAGGGATAGCCAATAGCAAACCCTTTTTCATAAACCTATATATATATATATATATTTTTTTTTTTTTTTTTTCCTATTTCCTTCTCTCTTTCCTATCCCGCCCCTTCCCCTCTTTTCACCCATGTTTTACTCCCCTCTGAAAGAAAAACTGATACATGCTTGTGTGACATGCATGAAGATAAGAAAATAAGTTTAATTGTTTACATCCTCTAGCATCGAGTTTGACTATGTAACTTCCAAACTATGTCACAATTACGCTTTGAATTAGTCGTTTTTCAATCCTTCGATAGGTAACATATCAAGATAAAGATTGGCAATAAAAAAAAATTAATAAAATAAAGGCACAATTTTGCGGTGCACAATTAGAAAGATTTCAGGTGAGAGACATAAGCGGCTTGGAGAGAAGTGAGGGGGAGAACAAGAAGGGGGACAGTGGTGATGGTAACATAAGATGTGGAAATGAGTAGGAAAGATGTAAGTAGAGTAGAGATGGAGAGGGTGGCAAATGGGGCACAGGGAGAGGCATAAGTGAGGAGATATACCTGATATGAGAGAGGAATATACAATTTAGGTGGATGTGAAAATCCAAGAAAGACAAAAACTAATTAAGAATTACATACACCTACATTCACACACACTACACGCAATCCAATTTCCTTAACACATACAAATGAACATTATAGGTGGAATAAAACAGTTATTATATTGAAAATAATTATATAAAATATATCCCTTGTAATAAAAATGTTAATATCATAAAGGATACGCAATAGTGGTTTCGATCGAGATGAAATCTTGCCTGTACTTGCTCTGGGAGAAGACAGCTTTACAGAAAGTTTACTGAGTTTTAGATCCCGTGCGGTGGGCGTATAGTTATTTGCTATAGAGTTGCTAGGGTTGCGGTGATAACGTTGTTCTTTAAATGGAGCTGCCAGAGTCCATGATGTGCTTTGCATTAGTGGGGGATAGTGACTGTGCTTCAAGACCAGCTGGGGAAAAAAAATAAAATAAATGTCAACAACAAATAATTATATATTTTGCGCTGTAGATTTATTGTTACAGCTACCAGCAAATAAACAAATACATGTGACAGGCACTAAAATAACGTACGTTAGCTTGGCCATCCATTCTTCAAATGTGGTTTAATATATCATCATAGATTCTGCAAAACACCTTAACTATATTCTCCCCAGAGTCATGCAGGTCTCTAATGCAGAGCCCATTGAGTAAACAATGTAGCATTAGTCGGAGACCCGCCTAATATAATTAGGCCTGATCCAGTGTTTATAAAGCAATGAAACAAATACTACACATTGCTTCTCCATGTTAGATTATAGATAATGGTCACATTTTGTCAGTATTCTAAACAAACCAATGTGAGAATTATAGGCTCAAACTGACAATGTATGACAGCTATCTTGAACATTGGTGAATAGCTATTAAGGAATTCAGGCTACGTTGCTTGAAAAGAGGTGATCTATACCAAAGGAATATATCCATCAGGTGTGAATAAGTCGTTGAATATCACCCATACATTTTATTTCATGTGAGGCTCCATTATCTTTTAAAAATATTAACAAACAAATAGTGAGGGAGAATAATCAAAGTGTACTATTCTAAAATGTGCTGCAAAATTGTAAAGTGGAGGAGTCACCAATGGAATGGGCTGCTAATTTCCTGTTTCTATGGTAATCTCCACAATTTAGTACTTTAAAGCATTTTTTAGAACAACACTATTGATAAAATTTCCCCCATTCTTTCTTATTTTCGTCCTCTGTACTTTTGAAGGCTATCCAGTTTTGATATGTTTTGAGCTTGACAGACTATTTCAGGATCTTTTCCCAACGTCTTGAGTTTATTCCATGGTGTCCTGTTCTTCGAGACACTAAGGAACTGCCCCCTGGGAAACATAGCATGAGCACACTTAGGGCACTAGGACCATGCAGAGAGTACTGTAATAGCACTCTCTGCATGGTCAGTCCGTAGTGGGCTGGTCTTGCGTTCAACCAATTTCATCCAATTCCTTCAGGCTAGGTCTGCCACGTTGGCCAGCAACATTGACATGGTGTGTATTTCTAAATTTAATGTTAGTCTGTGTCCGATGCCACAAACCTTATTTTTAAACAAAGAAAATAATATTAAAAATAAAGGATGACGGTTTCACAAAAATAAATAAATAAATAAATAAATAAATCTCTTGAGAAAGAAGGGATTTCAGAGTATATTTAAGAAATCCAAACACATCCACTTAAAGATTTCAAATATGCAATTTCCTATACAAAATAGAACCAGTAGGAATGCAACGTATCTTTTTTATTGAACGTTATCTGTAACTACCTACTGCTCTCAAATCTGCGTACAATTTAAAATTTATTTCATATCTTTTAAAAAAATATTTAAAGCAGCAATATCACTGTCTAGGGACTTTGCCAAATTTCCAAGACCCCCGAAGATGACACACTCACTGGTGGTCCAGTGGCTGGGAGGGGTGGTAAATGTAAGATTTACTTACTTGAACCCGTCTCTCGTGGATGCAGAAAATCTTCCTTGGGCCAGTTTGCTTCAGCACCCCAGGAGCCAATGTCATTGCTGTACTCTGTCTCCACAGACAGAGCCAATTCCCTGCAGCCATCACTGATAGCTTTCAGGATTGACACTGTAACTCTGCCCAGTAAGTAAGAAAGTCAGGTACATGAAATATATTGAGACAAAGTAGTCTACTTTGTCTCTGTACCTCTCTTTACTGGGTTTGAATTTCATAGATCTCAAGATTCTGCTTAGACAGCAAAACTGAGTACCCGGACCTGTACTTCATTCCATAACAGCCAAGCCAGAAACCACAGGCAGATTGCTAGAAATATGTGTTTTTTTTATTTATTTCAGTGTGTGTCAGTTTGTCAGAATCACTGTCACTGAATGTATCTGTGTGTCAGTGTGTATGTGTATCTTTTTGCATGTATCCATGTGCATATTTGCCATAAAGTGGACATTTTATTTTTCAAATGTTGGCAACTAAGTTTTCACTATTTTTGTTACCTCTCTCTGTCAAACATTTCACTGCATTCCTGAACCTTAATCCCCTGCAAAAACAGAATATTCAAATTATATACATTTTTCAACTGTAGGGTAATAGCTTCTGAGATCCAAGGATAATTCTGACTGCCATTCTGGGGTCAAGAGGGAATTTATTTCCTAGTCTGTTGCAAAAGTGCTTTGAGCTGTTTTTTTTTTTACAATGAGTGTGTGTGTCTGTCTGTGAGTGTCTGTCTGAGTGTGTGTGTCTGTCAGTATGAGTGTGTGTCAGTGAGTGTGTGTGTGTTGGTCAGTGTTGCATTGGCTGCGACTGGACAGTGGAGTACCTGGAGGTGCATGGAGGCATGCAACGCCACGTCACATTCCGACGTGACATCGACATGCTCCACCTTCACAGGGTTTCAAGAAGTAGCGGGAGGATCAGATTTGGCACAGGGTGCAGACGGCGCCATTTGGGGACTCCAGAGTCACATTCTGGCAGCGTCCATGTGAGTGGAGTCTGCTTGTTTGCTAGAGCGGGGTGCAGGGATTTAGTATATGGGGGGGGGACTGGGATTTAGTAGAGGGGGGTGCTGTGGTTTAAAAGAGGGAGATGCTGGGGGTGGGGGTTTATACTGTACTTTTACAAAATAAAACCTACTTTTCTATGAAAATTTAAGGGGTTTTTTTTTGCGGCCCACATAAACTTAAACCTTGTTTATTTGGCCCGTGCTAGACTTTGAGTTTGACATGCTTGGTCTAGACCCTCAACATATTTTAACAGTCATTACTGATTTTGTAACAGCAATAATGTTCTTTGTCTTCTAAAACAGCCTTCTATAGACCACCAGACACCAATTTAGAGAAAATTGCTTTTTTCTAATTTTAGAATGCAGAATACAAAACATATCGCATATTTAACTTAATAAACATGCACATAATACAAAGCAAGTGTTCCTCTTTATACTAAAAGTAATTAGTGAACAGCAAAGCATCTTCACTTTGCAGTGTAAAAAAACCGAAAATGTAAACTAATAACATAATCCCTTCTTTGAAGCCACTGTACTAAATATGTCATATAAAGCTTCAAACCTTTAGACAGAAGCTTTGCGGGGAGGGGGGTGAAAAAAGAAAAAAGAAAAAAGAAAAAAAAAAAGACAAGACTTAAGAAGACTATAAATCACCATATTCTACTTGCTGTGATATGCTGAGAAATGTGCGTGGGATGTTTAAGCTGAGGAGTATGATAGTAAGTCAAAGATCCATTGAACTTTATATCAAGACATACAATCTTTCATCTGAATGTTACAGCAAGAGTTGCAAAGTATATGTACTGCTACAGCACACACCTCATGGGTGATTGCCTACTTTTATATTGTGACATTGTTATCTAAGCATTACAGCTTTTTTTTTTTTTTACTTTATGATTGGGGTAAGAGTACAAATCTCAGACTCACTTGATGTCAGGAAGGCTATACCCAACACGCAGGACGGAAGTGAACAAACAAATTAATATAATAAACCTGAATACTAAAATGTATCACCGGGCCTTAGAGTGGCCCTATTCTATTTATAATCTATAACATAAATAGAATAATAATAGACAGGTGGCCGAGATCAGGAAAACAGAGCATATGAAAATCAATAAGACAAGCCAAGGTTCAGGAAAAAGGAAAGAAAGGAGAATAGTCAATAAACAAGCCGAGGTCAAAATATTCAAGAAATAGCAATAGGAAACTCGGATAAACACTAGGGAAACCACAAAAGGGCACAGGAACAACCAAACGAGTTTATATAGCCTCGGCAGAGCCATAATTGATGAGTCCCTGTCACATGACGCCATAACGTGCATGTGCAATGGCTGTGCGTTGATGCACATATGTTCACATCAGTTATCAGACCCAGGAAGGCAAGGCCTTTTAGCAGCTGCTGGTGTCAGGCCAAATACCGGAAGAGACCGGGGACATAGGAGACAGAGGCATGAGCAGCACATACAGCAGGCGAGTCAGCCACCCAGGGACATGATGCACTGAGTCCACCTTGCAGGTGCTGCAACACCTGAAACCTTCTTCAATGACTATCTGTAATTTTAACACAACCATCTTAGCTTCCTAATTACTTAAGCTGATTGTAGAAAACTGATCTCCACTTATACTGATTTGTTGGAGGTTGGTACATTCTGGCAACTTCACAAGGATTAGTGAGAGGAAATAAATGGTGCTAAGGATAAACACATCAGAGGAACACTCCAAGCACCATAACTGCTGTAGTAGTTATGGTGCCAGGAGTGCCAACCCAATTTAAGTTGTCAAATCACTGTACATAGTCAAGTAAGTAATGAAACAAGGGGTCTACTGTGCACTGCTTCCTGTCTCCACCACATCCCACAGGAAAACTGGAAGCTCTCTGACAGAGCTAACTCAGGGGTGTGTAGGACTTAGCTCAGGAGAGCTAATGAGCTTCTGTCTCTTTTGGTGGCTGAGAGCATACCATAGTGTTTATGGTGTTTGGAGTATTCCTGTAATTAATATATAGTGTTGGCAAAACTTGACAAGAAGACAAAAAGCAAAGGTTTTCACAAAGGAAAACTACTGCATGTATCCAAAATTATTACACAGATATTCTCCCCACCTATACTAACCCTACCTAGCCATGTACTACACCATAAGCACCTGTGCCGTCTTTCCACATGGGCAGACTAGGCACTTGCATGGGAGCCCCACAAGTATAGGGTCCAGACAGCATTGCCCATGTGCACAGGCTGACAGGGGAAATCCTTTGATATCCCCTGCTGGCCCACATAGAGTCAGCTCTGCTCACTTGCTTTGGGCCCTCTCGGGTTGGTGAGGAGATCAAAGATCTCCCTCACTGGCCCAAAGGCCCTTCGTTAGTGAGAGGGAGGGAGGTAGGACCTGGGAGTCAGCGCTCTCCTCCTGTGCGCATGCTGATCCGACACAGCATTCTGCTTGTTGGAGGAGAGAAAGCAGCCCGTAGTCAGAGGAGCTGCAGGCTATAGCTCTATAGTACTCACAGCAGTGCCCCTCCTCCTTCACCAAAGGTAAGAAGAAGGAGTGGGGGACATTAAACTTTTTTTAACATTTAAGTAAAAATAAGAAAAAACAAAAAACCCTTATCTCTATGCATCCCCCACACACTGCACCGATCACATACACACACACAGCACCCCTCTCACACACTGCACCCCTACTGAACCACTCTCACACACACACACTAAACCCCTCACACACACTGAACCCCTCATACACACTGAACACCCCTCCACATACATACAGCACCCCCCACTGCTATCTGTGTGTATGTATTTAGCAGTCTGCATGTATTCAGCAGTCTGTGTGTGTGTGTGTGTGTATTAAACCGTTTGTATACATTTATCAGTCTGTGTGTGTGTATTCAGCAGCTTAGTTTTATCAATAATTTACATTTTTATTCCTGTAAGTGGCTGTGTAGGCAGGGCCTCGGTGCACTGCTTTGCCTGGGGACCCATAATGCTGTTTAGTGGCACTTATTAGCACTGGCATTCCTGGGAGACAACCAGCAGCCAACTCACCCCACTTCCCAAGTGCAGGACAATCTTCCCTCATGGATTCTCTCTACGCTAACCCCACTACTCCACCTTGACAGCATTCTACCCATAGCTCCTGTTTTTAATCATTCCAACTCTTCTCCATTTCTCCCTTCCTCGTATATCCCCCTGTCCCTCCAAAATTCACAAGTATTACCTTTTCCTGCCTGAAAATTGTAATTCTACCAAAACCAACACTTTTCACATGTATTTCTATGTGTTTTACAGAGAGGTGGTGGTTAACCTCAATACTAGCAGGTTAACTGTAATTGTTACGAACATTTACTGTAAAATGGAATATTGCTCTAACAAAAAAAAAAAAAATACAAAAACCTCCTTTACATAAAAATTTATTACGTTAAAGGTAAAAAAAACAAAACCAAGAGCGTAAAGAATCTTAAAAGTTATTACCATAAGGCAAAACACTATAAAATGATAGATCCTCTTAATGTTAGTGTTCTTTTTTCCTTAAGTGCTTATTTTCCACCAGAAACTGATATATATTGTGAGAGGAAGGTCTCCATCTTCAATGAGTTGAATCATCTAACACTTACAATTTTATTTTCTATATGTGGCAATGTTTTGTTTTAGGCTACATATATCTGGTAATTAAAAAAAATGTGTTTAAGTATAAAGACTGTAAAACATGCATTATGATCATCAATAGAGCTTAGCTGTCATTAATCAAACAGCAGTTTCTTCTAAACCTCATAATTTCAAGCGTTAATGTATGTAAAAATGCATAATTTCTCTTCTAATGACATTGTCAGAGATGTGGAGAAAAGAGAGAACAGTACTGTCCCCGTTCAATATCAGAAATGGTCTCAGAAATTAGTGGATTAAAAGGATCTTTTATTAATTGAATTCTCAACACACGCACTGATAACAGTAAAATCAGTGGTCATCGCTGCCCCAGTGATGGATAACTGAGGCAGAAACAAATGACTCAAACTAGTAAGTACTAAGTGAGGACTATATACAGACGGGAAGTGAAAAGGACAGAGAGTATATACAAAAAGAAAAGACTGGAGCACAGGTTACTGCGAACAGTGTAGTAGATAGCTCCCTAAGCAAGATTGCTATATGCACTATGTTATGAGTATAGACCTGAAAGTGACAGAGTAACTTATTGTCGGTTACTAGTGTTAAACATGATCTACACGCATTGATGCAATATGTGCAGCACACCTTGGAGTTTCAGAGGAGTGTCTGATGGTTAAATAGAGTGGCTAGTTTTTACACTGTATCTCTGCCGTCTCGTTCTATCTACGGTACTTGCACAAGACACCGAAAACCGGTGTAGTGAATGGGACCCAAGGCAAGGTTCACTTTGTAATCTGTATAGACCAGAGAGACACAGGGTAAATTATTGTCAGTTACCGGTGTTAGTCATGATCTAAGCGCCATGGTCCAATAAGTGCAACACACCATAGAATACAAAAGGGGTGGCTAAAATAGCTGATTAATGCAATAAATTAGTGCCGTGTCGTAATGTCAGCGACCCACCCGGACATTAAAAGTAACGAGTAGGGGTTTAATACGGCAGTCCGATACGTGCAGTCCACCAAAGTAATGCCCCAAAGAGAGGGGGGCTATTGTGGTCTGCTATTTAGTACCGGAGAGGTATATAAGAAAACAGATAGGTGCCCCATACAAACAAACAAATACATGTGAACAGACTAGTCAAAGCCTAGCAGAATCTCCCGGTTGGATGTGGGATGTCTGGATAGCACAATTACTACAATACAAAGGTAGTGTCCTTTGGTTAACAGGTATAAAGATAGTAAATGTAGACCCTAAGCTGTGCCTTCGAGGGCACCTATGTCTAGGAGCTCTAGACACTGATCCGATTAGGTGTGATCTGACGATATTTGGTGTGCTACCTTACCCTTAGCCGCCTCCGGTACACCTAGGATTCTTGGACCTATTAGACTGCAGCTGGATCATCAGACTACAGTCCATTAAAGATTTAGACTCTCTACAGACCTAGCCTAGCCTAGTACTATTAGCACTACCGACAGGTGCCCTTGAAGGCACAGATTAGGGCACTTTCTGCTCCGTTTATAGATAGTTATGAGATAGTTATTTTAGACCCTCTTATTAGACATAGGTGCCCTCGAAGGCACAGCTTAGGGTCTACATTTACTATCTTTATACCTGTTAACCAAAGGACACTACCTTTGTATTGTAGTAATTGTGCTATCCAGACATCCCACATCCAACCGGGAGATTCTGCTAGGCTTTGACTAGTCTGTTCACATGTATTTGTTTGTTTGTATGGGGCACCTATCTGTTTTCTTATAAACCTCTCCGGTACTAAATAGCAGACCACAATAGCCCCCCTCTCTTTGGGGCATTACTTTGGTGGACTGCACGTATCGGACTGCCGTATTAAACCCCTACTCGTTACTTTTAATGTCCGGGTGGGTCGCTGACATTACGACACGGTACTAATTTATTGCACTAATCAGCTATTTTAGCCACCCCTTTTGTATTCTATGGTGTGTTGCACTTATTGGACCATGGCGCTTAGATCATGACTAACACTGGTAACTGACAATAATTTACCCTGTGTCTCTCTGGTCTATACAGATTACAAAGTGAACCTTGCCTTGGGTCCCATTCACTACACCGGTTTTCGGTGTCTTGTGCAAGTACCGTAGATAGAACGAGACGGCAGAGATACAGTGTAAAAACTAGCCACTCTATTTAACCATCAGACACTCCTCTGAAACTCCAAGGTGTGCTGCACATATTGCATCAATGCGTGTAGATCATGTTTAACACTAGTAACCGACAATAAGTTACTCTGTCACTTTCAGGTCTATACTCATTACATAGTGCATATAGCAATCTTGCTTAGGGAGCTATCTACTACACTGTTCGCAGTAACCTGTGCTCCAGTCTTTTCTTTTTGTATATACTCTCTGTCCTTTTCACTTCCCGTCTATATATAGTCCTCACTTAGTACTTACTAGTTTGAGTCATTTGTTTCTGCCTCAGTTATCCATCACTGGGGCAGCGATGACCACTGATTTTACTGTTATCAGTGCGTGTGTTGAGAATTCAATTAATAAAAGATCCTTTTAATCCACTAATTTCTGAGACCATTTCTGATATTGAACGGGGACAGTACTGTTCTCTCTTTTCTCGGTATTTATCCATATAGGGTTATCCCCTTAACTGTCCCTTTGATTCATTTATTTATTCATTACCTATATAAGGCCCACCACTCTTATTATCTTGTCAGAGATGTGTGCTCCCCTGTGTATCTATTACATGATGCTGTCTTTGCCCTCAACCTCACGGATGAAGGAGAAACCCAACTTTGCCAGTCTAAATGTGCTACTGGCAAACTTATGATGCTCTGCATAGCTCGTTAATATTCAACAATTCATTCCACAAAGGGATAAGGAACCACCGCAGGTATAACAATGTTCTACTTTGATATATTCATCTGAATAAGTAAATTATGGAGATTCAATGAGCATTTGAGCTTATAACTGTAAAAGAAATGAGTTTATTTTCCTCATATATAATGTATATGTAAACGTGCAGGACCTATGCACCTCAAGTTTTCTGTGGGCAATTCTACTTTTGATAGATTAACTTCTTCATTTCCCTAAAGAAAGCAGTTTCTTAATTGTTTACCAGAGAACTGGATCAGACATTTAAAGGGATCCTACTGATCAACGAGATATCTTTTTTACTTTCATACCATGAGATGAAATCAGTTACCGCCTTTGCACAGGTGAGCAAAAAATATACTTTTATTGTCAACCTTTTTTGCCAGAAACAAGTAACAATACCAGGTATAGTTTTATTTTGGCATAAAAAGGGCATCTGTGTCAATCTAATTAAAACTAGATCTACTGCAGAGGCAATTGGTACAGAGCAGACTGGCTAATATCAAGATTAGTTGTGGATTCATCTCTTTAAATATAGAAGCCTGTAATGAGCCAGCTGCTCTAATTAACTTCACAATTAATACAACACGCCAGCTCCCAGCAGAGAACTGCTAATCCGTTTCTCAGCTATTAAGGGTTAGCTTTTAACTGTTGCATCTGGTGACATAGATACATAGTTTTGGCATAAACAATGAGTGTCAAGTGTGAGCCTGATACATCGCATTATGTGGATCATATGAAAGTTAGGCATGTTTATCCATGACATGATATACCAATTGTGTGCTTGACGTAGTTGTGGTGGTGAAACATAATAATATAACGTACTATTTTAACGCTGCATCACTAAGACAATTCATAAATGGGGTGACTTAGTCCCCCAGATAAACGTAATAATAAAAACCCTCCAAATATGACTTAGCACAATATCTAAGCAATTGCAAAAATACTAATTAGTTTCTTCAGGTAACGTGATTTTTAACCAGACAAAGGCAGAACTTAATAAGGAATATTTATTATAAGCAAAAAATAGTCAAAGTGCATACAAAAAAATTAGATGTTAAATTATTTACACCAACAACAGATAAAAACAAAAGAGATAAAATAACAGAAAGTCCTAATCACTTACTCAGGGGGGTCTATGGCAGGAAAGATGGTGACTCACTTAGAATTAGATTCTGCCCTTCACTTAAGTACCATGCACCCTTCAGGATCATTAGAGATATACCCTGTGGATTACCATGTCTTACCCAGAGGTGGAGTTAAGGTGTATCGATACTAAGTGACTACCCCCTTGTGTCCAGACCCACATCAATCTAAATGGAAACAATCTTCTCTTATGTACCTGCCACATAAATAATAATTGCATCTACTATTTTGTTATTATTTCCCATTCCATAGACATGTCATACTTCTTACTTGCGACCCAATATGGCGGACATCACAATTCCTTCCCCAATGGTTAAGTTATGCCACTCAAGTTTAGGCTTGTTTAGAAGATGGCACTTGTCACATTCCAAAAATAATAAAAATGAGGCTTAATTATTATCCTGTGGGTAAAAATAATGTTTTTTTTTCCTTTGGATATGATACTGGAACAAGGCTAATGGCCATTAACATATCAAAGATATTGACTCATCAATTAAGAAAAGCCAGTGTGGGCTGCTGCATCGGTCCAGATTATGGGAAAATGTTTTGAGATGTGGTGTATAAAAATAGCTTTATCATTCCAGTGGGACAGAAACCTGAGCCACGTGTTCAGATCAGCTATGGCATGTACGTCCAATGTTATGGTACTGTTATCAGGGGGAAGTTCAATGTACCAAATAAGTACTGAAGCTCAGACCTGGTACACTTGTTCTTGGCTAGAAACGATTCCAAGCTTGTTGTGTAACTGTATCCAGTTGAATCCCCAGGAAAACTAAATTGGTGGAAGGCCCTACAATTTTCTCCTGCGAGATCAGAACCATTATAGATGAGAAAAGTGCCATTTTTTGCGTGTTATGTGGGACTTTGATTCTGAGAAAGTCGTCTAAGTAGTAGATAACTGATGGGCATTCGCATATATTGAGTAGGAGCCAAGCTAGTGTGTCTGCAAACAAGTAAAAAAGATTGCCTGTGCCGCCTTATGGACACGCCGGCCCTGAGTGCACAGAACCTTTAACTGGAAACAGTAGGTCAGGTATCCACCCCACCTTGGGGGATCACCAGCTTGTGGTGAGCAGATAGTATATGTGAAATCAGAAATAAAATATATAGTGCTCACTGGTGTAATTAAATGTTCCCCACTTTTGGGGACACCAGGGAACTATCTCCTACAAGGGAAGCACAAGTTCATTGTTAGACCCGCTCGCTTTACGCTTAGGGCACTAGGACCCTGCAGAAAGCAATTAGACAGTTCTCCCTGCGTGTGGATTGGCCTGTGGGTTTAAGAGAAAGCCTGGTGTACATCTACATCTGGTTGGCCAATCAATTCTTTTCCTGACGGGTCCGCCCCCCTTTGCCCTTTCTACATGCGATTTCTGAAGTCCCTCTTGCAGAAACGAGGACGTTTGCTCTCCCTGACACTAAACTCCTTTATGACAAAGTTTACACAAGGCACCTTATATCATGACAGATGTCATCAGCTGTCATGACGTTGTTATTATTTGTATGCCGAATAGCAAATTAATAGCAATTCTGCATTTTTTACCATGTTATTAAGAGCATAATGAGTTACAGAAAAACACAAAATGAACCAACCATTGTTAATTCTTTATAACAAATACACAGGGAAATCTACAAACTGTAGAATTAATGCAGCTGCAGCTGCCTGCAATTGCATACATTATTTGTAATACATAAAAGCAAATCTAAATATATTTTTAGCTAGTGTACTTATTTTACAAGAATACAAATAGATTAGTTGATGATTTGGAAGTATGTAACCATGTGTATACATATATTAACATCTTAGAATATCCTATTTAACTCATTAATCATAATTGATTTTAAGTATTTATATATGCGTACTGCATCCACGTCTCAGCTACTGACGTCAAGTCAAGAGAGGGACCATTTCTCAGGAGTATATACAAAAACATAAATAATAGCATTTTAATAAAGAACCTTGAAGAACAGAACATGCAGGATCAAATTATTAACCGGGCGCCGTGTCAGATATAAAGTAGAATGTATTTCATCTTGTCATTTCAAATTCTCTACTTAACCATGCTCTCATCTACCCACTCTGTCACTCATTATGGCCTCGATTTAACCCCTTAGGGACGGAGGCAATTGTACAAGATCTGCACAAAACCAAATAAAACCTAGAATTTGAGCTGTATGTTGTTCAACCATAATTTACCTATTTTATATTAAGTGCACTCACACTTATTATATATAATTTTGTTTAGGAGAAATAAGGCTTTCATTTCACATAAAATATTTATATGTGAAAAATTGTTCAATATGTATAAGATCTAAAAGAGTAGCTATTTTCAAACTTCTGCACAGCATTTTAACTGTGAATGTCATAATATTCTTTTAATTCACATATTTGTATGATGTAATGTCCCACAAGGACAATGATGTCCCCCATGTACACGTTCCATGGGGTTTTGGAAGGTTACAGGGTCAAATAAAGAGCTTGCCTATTTACGTTTTTACACATTGAACTTTGCCAAATAGGTTTGCTGGAGCTATGTTGCCTTTGAAACCGTATGGCAGCCCAGGAATAAATATAAACCCCATCAAGGCATAACATTTGCAAAAGTAGACAACACAGGGTATTCAAAATGTGGTATGTACAGTGTTTTTAATAGCCATTTAGTCGCACACCTGGCCAAAGTCAGTGTTCATATTGGTTTGTTTTTTTGCAATTCACACAAAAAAAAAACAAAAAAAACTGACGTTTGAACGATGATATCATTGTCATTATATATTTTACAGCTCTAAAACACTCCTATTTGTGTTCAGTGATTTCTCACAAATACAACAGTTCCCCCATGTACAGGTTTTATGGAGTTTTGGAAAGTTACACAGGAAAATAAATGTTTGAAAATTAAATTATCTGGACTTGATACATACCAAGGGCCTCCCTTGCAACGAGGGACCGCCCCCACTTTGGCAACAATGATAATGCAGATAATATAAAATGTATGCATTATCATTGTCAATTTCATAAAATATGAACAGCAGTGAGTAGTTGAGAGTACTAGGGGTGTCTTAGCCAAGCACTTTCAACCAACCGATGTCTAGTTTGCACAAAATTGACACAGATAATATTGTAAAGCACTGCTGAATTAGTTGGCGCTATATAAATACCAATAATAATAATAATAATAATAGTAGTATTTATTTGTAGTGTCCCTCCTGTCCAGCATCGTCATTATGCCATTGAAGCCACCGTTTCTGCATCATGTTTGGGGACATGTCCCCAAACAGTGGAACTTAAAGAAGAGGGCAGGTGGAGTGCGGATAGACTGGAACTGGGTATTAAAATACTGCAGCACCCACATGGAAAAAAAGATGTAAGCACTGGTTTAGAGGTTAGGTAAGTCTATGTTTTAACATTTTCTGTTAAATAAATACAGTACATGAATTATGTATACATCTTTCATACCTGCAGTAAAATTGTTTTTAGGTATGGCTGCTCGCCTTCAGAGATATGGTGGTGTCTTTAGTGCATCAGACCAGGGCTGGCACTTCCCAAGGGGCGCCGCCAGGAGCGCCGACCCCCCTCATGCTGCAGCCGCCCGAGCGCTCTGTAGAGAGCCTCAGGCGGCTGCAGCTTTGCCTGGGCTCGTGTGTCCATGAGGGCGCACCGCCCGGGCGCAGCATGAGGAGAGGGGCTGACAGGAGGGCAGCGCTCAGCGCTCCCTCCTGTCACTCCCTCACTGTAGCGTGGCCGAGCCCTGTATGGTCCGCGGGTACAGGGAGCATCTGTCTCCTGTACCCGGCCGGACTAACACGGAGTGTGCACTTCCTTTTAGTCCGGCCGGGTACAGGAAACAAAAGCTCCCTGTACCCGCGGACCATACAGGGCTCGGCCACGCTACAACAGAGGTAGGGGAGGGAGAAATAAATTGACAGGGAGGGGTGGAATAAATTGACAAGGGGGAGAGAAAGAAATTGACAGGGAGGGGGGAGAAAAAAATTGACAGGGAGGGGGGGAATGCATCCCTTACACACACAGAAACACACAATGCACCCCTTACACACACTCAATACAGACGCACACACTGCATCCCGTACATACACAGAAACACACCTTGCAGCCCTTACACATACAAACACAGATTCACACAATGCATTCCTTACACACATATCAGGACATCCCCTACACACTCCACCCCCTGTGAACAAACTCATTGGTGGAACATGAAGGTGGACCCTGGGACCCAGACCTTGAGCTGTGTAAAGAGCCCCCCCAAAAAATGGAGCTGCTTCCCGTTCTCCCAGAACATTGATTTTTGTGACCACAGTTACAAACCGCCTCCAGAGAGCCTGTTCTACACCAGACCAGTGGAGCCAGACTGCAGCTAAAGCCCATCATCATCCTCATCTAGTTGTAAGTAGGCAATCTAGTATATTATTCGTGGCACTAAGCTCTAATTTACCTCACATTAAAGAAACACTATAGTCCCCAGAACCACTGCAGCTTAATGTAGCGGCTCTGGTGTCTATAGCCTGTCCCTGCAGGCCTTTTAATGTAAACACGGCGGCACTGCAGCACTGGCGTTAGTTAACATGGCAGATCATATGGGTGGGGCATTGTGATGTCACATGGGGGGGCGGTAAACTTTACATTTGCTTAGGGCGGCAAAAATCCTTGCACCAGCCCTGCATCAGACCATACTGAACAGCCATCACTTATGTTCACAGTGGACATCTGTTTGTAGCTCAGCCTTGGAGACCACATACAGGGTTATTGGCTAAAGTAAGAATTTAAGGTAAATTTCAAATGTAAAGATAAAATAGACAGAGTGGAAAAAGATTTCTCACTCAGCTACACTTTTAATTCAGTTATTTTTTCCTTAAATTTGAAGTTAACTTTGAATTCTCACTCTAGTAAATAACCATGTAATTCTTCCAGCTTAGTACATATCTACTGCCAAAACACATTATCTCTACAGTTTAAACTGTATGTTATTTTCTAACTGGTTCTGCAGTATGCTGTATATTTTACTTACAAAGTATTATTTTCCTGTTGTGTGTGCTACAAATTTATTATCTGATTTTTAGCTTGCATTGTGACTAACACAAAAAACAATGGTTTTCATAATGTGTTTCATAGAAAATATGTTGTAACCTATTTAAACTCTTCCTTTTACACAACAATAAAATAAAGGTGGAAAGAATGCGCTTGCTACTTAACAACGGTTATCTAGTGTTTAATAGGTACTGCTAACTATTTGCCTTGTGCAAAGACCAGAGCAGTCTTTAATATTGATTTAACCCTGGGCAAGCGTTTGTTTGGGTCCCCTAGACCCCTCCCGCCCCCATAACGCAAGAGTGGTGAAAAGATAGATCCCCATCTGTCGTACAACACCCATGATGCTATGCAAGTTGGGGATATACCATTTGGCAATCCTTGCAGGGTTGGGTTTGTTAGCAGTGTTTGTGCGTTTGAATGTCAGCCTGTTTTTGTATAGAGTAGGTGTGTGCATGTAGAGGTATATTTGTAGGT
The DNA here is from genome assembly GCA_933207985.1 of Pelobates cultripes. Taxonomy (NCBI): domain Eukaryota; kingdom Metazoa; phylum Chordata; class Amphibia; order Anura; family Pelobatidae; genus Pelobates; species Pelobates cultripes. Next base: position 122,849,967 of record OW240918.1, on the reverse strand, counting down.
TACCATTGAAATGCAGTGGAGTACTTGTATGTAGTGTTGACTTTTAAATGCTAGTGTATATGCGTGAGTAGACTTGGTGTTTGCATATAATGTTAGCGTTTTAATTAGGGATGTGCATGGGCAAAAAAATTTGGTTCGGTTCGGCACTTCGGAATTCGGAACTTCAGCAGTTTGGGACTTCGGCAATTCAGTTCGGTACTTCCAAAATTCGGCACTTTGGGAATTCCCTAACCCTACCCCTACCCTTACTCCTAACCTAACTAGGGTTAGGGGTAGGGTTAGGTTAGGGTTAGAGGTAGGGTTAGATTCCTGTCATAATTACCTTCATTTTCCCTCCATCTCCTGTTTTGCCACTTTTCAGAAATCCATGCACTTTGGCACTTCGGCAACTGGGTTCGGTTCGGGACTTCCGAAATTCGGCACTTCGGGAATTCCCTAACCCTACTAGGGCAAAGGGTAGGGTTAGAGTTGGGGATGGGGGCTAGGCGGGGGGTAGGGTTAAGAGTAGGGTTAGGGCTAGATTCCAGTCATCATTCCCTTAATTTTCCTTCCCTCTCCTGTTTTGCCACTTTTCAGAAATCCAGAGCACTTCGGCAGTTTGTCACTTCGGCAATTCGGTTCGGCACTTCTGAAATTCAGCAATTCGGAAGCATCCCAATGTCCAAATTGCCAGAACAAATTGCACATGTCTAGTTTTAATACAAGGGTGGTGTTTGTATATAATATTTTCATTCAGGGTGTGTTTGGATGTAGTGTGTTTTAAATGTGGATGTACATTTGTGTATTATATTGGTGTTTGAGTGAAGGGGTGTGTATGTATGTGTGTATATATATATATAATTTTGGAGTTTGAAATCACGGATGTGTTTGCAAGTTTTTAGTTGCTGGGATGTATGCACATATATACTAACACAGATATACATACACATTAACACATATATAAACACAGTGACACATACACACACCTTGACACACAGATACACACACACACACACACACTGACATAAATAGACACATACATGTGATATTTTTATGTTTGCAGCAGGGCAGAAGTAGAGAAAGGGTGGAGGTGCAGAGCAGAAGAAGAGTGAGGGGATCTTAGGGCCGAAATGAGTGGGGGGGGAAGGACAGGGCAGAAACAGAGTGGGGGACAACTCAGCGTTTCCCCCTCCCTGCATGGAGGCATTGAACGTTCCTCATAGAGATGCATTGATTCAATGCATCTCTATGAGGAAACCCTGTTTGGTGCAGAGCATCATCTTGCCGTGCATGTGCAATAGCCTGGATTGGCTGAGATAATTAATACTGATGCTCTCAGCCAAGGAGGTGGAGCATGGGTACGGCCAGCTGTGGGGAGACTGACTCAACGTGTGAAAAAGGGGGGTAAACAGGTGGCAAATGTGTTATCATACCTGTAGTGTCAGAAATACACACTATAGTGTTCCTTTAAGTAATTAGGCATGTAGAATCCTGCAGAATATATATTATACATACTGAAGGTCATACTTTTCATGTGTTTTCATAAATATGACAAAATTATAGGTGTACCTGAAAACATGGAGCAGGTAATAACCCTACCTTTAACCTCAAAAAAATGTCCATGAGATGTTATGTTGCCTCCATGTTAGGCGTTACAAGTCAACAATACTGACTTGTCATACTCTTATATGAATGAAGAGTTAGCTATGGCCATGGTTTGAGAAACACATGTGGGTATTTGCACCCGTTGATAATCTATAGTTTGATGTTTTTTGTATACTTTATTTTACTGAGGCTTTTGAGTATTATACAACATAAAATCGCATTAGGAGCTGTTGGCACATGAACAATTAATGCAATCAAGTAGGCTCCAAGGAAAAATTGCCTCTTTTTTTTGTTCATCTCAAGTAGTTAATAACAATGCCTGTTTGGTACATGAATCTGTGAGAACTTAGGAGAAACAGAAGCTCTAATATGGGATGAGATTGAGTAATAATTAAAAATAATAAAAATAGTTGAGAAGCACAGTGCATGTGTAATACATTAAAATATGGAAATATAGGATGGTCGGGTGTGCTTAGATTGACTGTGCATATACCTTTTATCAATTCTTTACGTTTGTGTACTCAGAAAGTATTTTATAAAGCAGCTCAACATATCACAACAGGAGGTGTTTGCTTTACGGTAAATATATCGTAGCTTTTCAGCACGGGTGTCAGTGCACATTTTTCTAATAAGTGGGGTGATCGTGTAGGTGTGTGTAGTCGGCTGCGTCAACCCCGGAGTGATAGCATTTCACTGAGGTGACCTGGGTTGTTTTTGTGCAGGTACTTGGCTGGTGTCAAAATAAAATTTAAACTTATTAACTACAAAGAAATTAAAACCATTACTGCATAAACCTGTAGGGGAGAGAGGATTAGCCGGGCTTGACGGGTGCTACCTCTGGGTGGGACGTCAAGAGAGGGTTTTATGAGCCATTGCTAGGCTAAGCTGTTGTGCTGCAGTTGTATGTGCCTGGATTACCCTGAGGCGCAGAGGGGGAGGGGGGTATTGGTCAGCTGGCTGTCGGGTAGGTCTGTGCCATGTCAGTGGCTTGGTCTGATGTGTAAAACATAAAAAAAACAAAAAGTAAAGTCTCAACATTCTAGCAGAATTTGTAAAATTAGCTGTATATGGTGGGAGAGTGTCCTGTTAAATATGCTGTGGAGTTCAGCTCTGGTTCAGGTGGTGGCTGCTGCATAGGTTTCTGCGGGAGGCCGTCGCGGAACGAACTCTGGAGTGCTGGCTGTGTCCCTTCTGACGTGGCGTGTGGGCCCTGCTGGTGGCACTGGTGGATTGATGGAGTTCAGGGGGAGGTCCAGTAGGCCCAGAGCCCCCGTGGCCTTCTGCATGTCATGTATAAGACAATAAGCAGTATTGTATGTTTGTGTATCCTCAGTAAACCAATGAAAGTATTATATTTACTATCCTAGCTGTTTTTTTTCCCTATTTACTCAGTTTAGTTTATTTATGCTCTTCCCATGACAGTATCTGCAATTCTTCTCACTCTCTTCACGCATCTAACTTTGCAGATGATCCTTCTCTCCAAAGAATTGTTTGTGTGGTGTAGTGCAAACGTGAGATCATCTCTGACAGCAGCCTTACTAAGCCCCCTCCACTGCCAGCAGCGTCTGCAATGCATTAATAATGAAACTACATTTGAGCTGCTACCCCAAGCACTGCAGTTCTTGTGAACAATAGCTTGCCAATTCCATTTACTAGGCGAACTAAACATCAAGTTGGTCTCAATGAATAATTTACTAAAACACTATTTCCTTCATTCAATGAAGAGATGAGTTTTAATCCATTGATATACAGATGAATTCCATAGCTGTACTCAGATTATTCTATTTAACCCCTTAAGGACTGAGGCAGTTGTAATCAAAACAAAACGTAAAACAAAACCTTGAATTTGCGCTATATGTCTGTTCAACCATAATTCACCTCTTTCATATTATGTGCACCCACACTTATTATATATATCATTTTGTTCAGGAGAAACAGAGATTTCATGTTACATCAAATATTTGTATATGAAACATAATTTAATATGAAAAAAATATAATTTGTTTTTAGAAATTAAGACATTTTTATTATTTTATTATTTTTTTTGTTCTACATGGCATTTTAACCGTGATAATGTCATAATACTGTTAGCTATAACTGCAATAAAGTACACATATTTGTATTCAGCGATGTTTCACAGGTAAAACAGCACCCCCAATGTACAGGTTTTATTGTGTTTTGGAAAGTTAGAGGATCAAATATAGCACATTACATTTTTCGGTTCATACACATTGAAATTTGCCAGACTAGTTATGTTGCCTTTGAAATTGTACGGTAGCCCAGGAATGAAAATGGCATTCCATTTGCAAAAGTAGACAACCCAGGGTATGTCCAGTGTTTTTTAGTAGCCACTTAGTCACAAACACTGGCCAAAGTTAGCGGTCAATTTAGTTTTTGCATTTTTCACGTACAAACAAATATGAACGCTAACTTTGGCCAGTGTTTCTGACTAGGTGGCTACTAGAAAAGACTGGACATACCCCATTTGTAATACCTTGGGTTGTCTACTATTGCAAATGGTATGCCATCATGGGGGTAATTTTCATTCCTGGGCTACCATTTGGTCTCAAAGGCAACATAACTAGTCTGGCAAATTTCAACGTGTATAAACTGAAAAATGTAATGTGCTATATTTGAACGCTAATTTTTGCCAGTGTTTGTGACTAAGTGGCTACTAAAAAAAACTAGACATACCCCATTTGCAATACCTTGGGTTGTCTACTTTTGCAAATAGTATGCCATTATGGGGGTAATTCTCATTACTGGGCTACTATACGGTCTCAAAGGCAACATAATTAAATCGGGCAAATTTCAATGTTAAAAAAAGGAAATTCAAGCCTTACATTTGACTCAGTAACTTTTGAAAACACCATAAAACCTGTACATTGGGGTACTGTTATACTCAGGAGACTTTGCTGAACACAAATATTAGTGTTTCAAAACAGTAAAACGTATCACATCTTTGATATTGTCCGTGAAAGTACAGTTTGGATGTGAAAAATGCAAAACACTGCATTTCACTAACAATATCATCGTTGTGATATGTTTTGCTGTTTTTAAACACTAATATTTGTGTTCAGCGAAGTCTTCCGAGTAAAACAGTACCCCCCATGTACAGGTTTTATGGTGTCCTGGGAAGTTACAAGGTTAACTATAGGGCTTGCGATCCAAATTCTCTGGACTTTCTGCCTGGGCTGTTGGGCAGGTCCCTCAGATTGTAATTAAAAAATGACTTAACTATGTAAAAATATTATATAAATATATTAGTAGAATTTAAATATATACACACACACACACACGTGATATATATATGTATATATATACATACATACATACATACACACACACACACACAATTTTTAAAGAACATCATTCTAAATTTATTTTGAATTTAATATACAAGAACAAATTAAAACTGGTATATCATTTTTTTTATTTTTTTCTTCAAATTTATTGAATATATATATATATATATTTAACGTCATTCTAAGTGTATTTTAATATTAATATATATATTACACATATATATTATATACCCCTCTGTTCCTGTACGTCCAGTGGTCTGATCTCAATTATGTGTCTGTTAGTCCAGTGTTTCCCAACCCAGTACTCAAGGCACACCTACCAGTCCAGGATTTAGGGATTACATAGTAGTGGCTAAGGAGTTTTTAGAAAAAACACCTTAGACACAACTGGGTCACCCCTAAATCCTGGACTGGTAGGTGTGTCTTGAGGACTGGGTTTGGAAACACTGTGTTAGTCCACCCATTGTACAGCGCTATGGAATTTGTTGGCGCTATATAAATAAAATAAGTAAGTCCTCTGGACGGCGGGGACGTTCTATGCCGCCCTCCGGCGTTTAGAGCCACCACTTTAAACTGCTCTTTCATGTTGTTTCTATTACAGCAAACAAACTAATCAACCAGGGCTGGTATAAAGGTTTCTGGTGCCCTATGAGAATTAGGTGCCTGGTGCCCCCTGCCCACCTGCATAATATAACATGATCTCCATTTGGGCTTCTTAGATCCATCTTTAACCCCTTAAGGACCAAACTTCTGGAATAAAAGAGAATGACATGTCACACATGTCATGTGTCCTTAAGGGGTTAAATGGACTCCACTTCTCAAATAGAAAAATAGTAAAAAACTAATTTTACATCACCATTTAGTACATATACTCCTAATAAAAACCATGTATGCATTTTATTATGCTTTTTTTCTTTAAATGTTTATCTTAAAACAACTTGCAAAAACTACAGATCTCTTGCCTGCTGACTTTTAGTTATCCTGGCCCCCAGTAACTTTCCATCCACCTTAGCTAGGCCAGTCTTCAACATCAGTAAACTGCTTCTTTTTTCAAATTCAAACTTAAAAGAATAATTCTGTTTAATAAACTTTTTAATAAATGTAATACAGCTTACAAATTATGCTGAATTACATAATAGCTGAATTTCTTTCAAGTGTCTGGCAACTACCAGGCCTAGCTGTATCTAATCACTGAGTCAGAAGTCATATTTTCAAGAAAATCTCTGAGGAGTAGTCCCCTGTATTGGAAATTAAAAGCTCTCTAGATCAGCCTGTGTAAACTAAATTAAAATCTAAAAGTCTGCAACATAAGGGATTAGGAAATACACCTTTCATTAGTCTATCCTCCCTTGTCCACCTATCTGCAACAGACTAGGCAGAATAGGTATGAATCCCTGAGAGATTTGGGGTCCAGAGTTGTGGTCTGTTTGTGCAGTGGAAAATATTACTATTTTGACTCCTCCAAACATCACAGGTCATGCATTAAACTGAACAGCACTCAACATTCCACTCAAGTTTAACAATTTTAGAAAGGTATACCTTTTTTGCTCCACGGTTAATACAATGAGATGATATTCTGGGTATTAGGGAAGCATGTGCTCCCATTGTGATGTTCTACAAATTTGAAAATGGCACAAAATCCTATGACTGCATTCACTTATACAGCACAAAAGGGAAGGGATAAGTGGATAAAATTATTCTAGATCAATTTTTCCGAACCAAGTCCTCAAATACCCCCTACCAGTCCAGGATTTAGGGATTACCCTGTTTCTTTTATTTCTTCTAAAAACACCTTAGACAAAACTGGATAATCCCTAAATCCTGGACTGTTAGGGGGTACTTGAGGACTGGATTGGGAACCACTGCTCTAGATAACCAGTACAGCCATAATTGAAAGGGCATGGCTGCCGAGTCCTTGTGATTCAGGCCACTTTGTTTCTCTAGATTCTTGCCCTTAGTAATTTTCCAATTTTCCTATTTATGATTATATTTTTCCTGATAGCACAGTTTTGACAGCCTTGCCGCTTCCCAGAACATTAAATGCCTGATTTCTATAACCTTAGGGAGAAAAGTATTTGATCCCCTGCTGATTTTGAACATTTGCCCATTGACAAAAGAAATGATCAGTCTATGATTTTAAGGGTGGGTGTATTTTAACAGTGAGAGACAGAAGAACAAAAAAAAAAAAAATCCAGAAAAACGCATGTCAAAAAAGTTCTAAATTGATTTCCATGTCAATGAGTGAAATAAGTATTTGACCCCTTCAAAATTAGTACTTGGTGGCAAAACCCTTGTTGGCAGTCACAGAAGTCAGACGTTTCTTGTAGCTGGCCACCAGGTTTGCACACATCTAAGGAGTGATTTTGTACCACCACTTTTTGAAGATCCTCTCCAAGTTATTAAAGTTTTGAGGCTGACGTTTGGCAACTCAAACCTTCAGATCCCCATAGATTTTCTATGGGATTAAGGTCTGAAGACTGGCTAGGCCACTCCAGGACCTTAATGTGCTACTTGAGCCACTCCTTTGTTGCCTTTGCTGTGTGTTTTGGGTAATTGTCATGCTGGAATACCCATCCACAACCCATTTTCAATGCCCTAGCAGAGGGAAGGAGGTTCTCATCCAAGATTTGACAGTACATGGCCTAGTCCATTGTCCCTTTGATGTGGTGCAGTTGTCCTTTCCTCTTAGCAGAAAAACATCCCCAAAGCATAATGTTTCCACCTCCATGTCTGACAGTGGGTATAGTGTTCTTGGGGTCATAGGCAGCATTCCTCCTCCTTCAAACAAGGCGAGTTGAGGCCAAAGAGCTCGATTTTGGTCTCATCTGACCACAACACTTTCACCTAGTTCTCCTCTGAATCATTCAGATGTTCACTGGCAAACTTCAGACGGGCCTGTACATGTGCTTTCTTGAGCAGGGGGACCTTGTGGGTGCTGCAGGATTTCAGTCCATCATGGCGTAGCATGTTACCACTTGTTTTCTTGGGGACTATGGTCCCAGCTGCCTTGAGGTCATTAACAAGATCCTCCCGTGTAGTTCTGGGCTGATTCCTTAACGTTCTCATGATCACTGAAACTCCACAAGGTGAGATCTTGCATGGAGCACCAGACCGAGGGAGACTGACAGTTATTTTGTGTTTCTTGTAGCCCATTCCGACATATGTCTACAATATTGTCCCTGACATCCTTGGACACCTCTTTGGTCTTCTTCATGCTGGAGTTTGGAATCTGATTGATTGCTTCTGTGGACAGGTGTCTTTTATACAGGTAATAGGCTGAGATTAGGAACATTCCCTTTAAGAGAGTGCTTCTTATCTCAGCTCGTTACCTGTATAAAAGACAGCTGGGAGCCAGAAATCTTGCTGATTGATCAAATACTTATTTCACTCATTGACATGCAAATCAATTTATAACTTCTTGACATGCGTTTTTCTGGATTTTTTTGTTGTTAGTCTGTCTCTCACTGTTAAAATACACCTACCATTAAAATTATAGACTGATCATTTCTTTGTCAGTGGGCAAACTCAGAAGGGGATCAAATATTTTTCCCCTCACTGCATACATTACACAGTGCCTGCGTTATTGGATTGTACGTTCTTGGGGGTTTTTTTTCCGTCTTGCAAACAGCACATGTTAAAGGTACAGTTGATCGGACTAGAAAGAACCTCAAATTCCCATGCAAAGTAAAATCTAGACTTCTATACTGAAAGACTGGTGGCTGCTGACCTGTATAGCTATATACATAGTGTAGGCATTGTAAGAGTCCATGTGTTGGTTTGCAGTGAAAGCAACTACGTCCTACCATATATGCAAAGGGCTAATGTTTAAATATTGCCACTCTGATCCGCAGCCTCATAAAAACAAGTGTGATTTTTGGCCAGTATTTCATAAACCAATCACTCCTTTTTTAAAACAAGACAACTAAGTTGTGTATTTATTTCAGCACCGCTGACAATAAAAAACATATTTTGATGTGAAATAAACTAAAATGTTAATAGGCTGAACCTTATACTATTTACTTTGAAGCAAAGGAGCCAGCAGTACTAATGTTCCATAGAGGATACTATGCACACAAATAAAGATAAGCAGGTATAAGAAAAGAAATATTAAAGAATAAAAAGATTCTACTAACACTGGCTCTGATAAAACCCAGTACTTTGATAATTTCAAATTAGACCTTTTTTCTACCTATTTTCAAAGTCACAGCTCACTTCACCTTCGCTATGCTTTAAAATCTTCTCAAGTGGCTGCTTCTCGTATATCTGGCTAATTCGGAGAAAATTACATCCAAAAGTTTCATTTCATCCTTAGTCAATAAAATTCAGCTCTCGGGGGACAGAGAACAAATGTATCTGCTTTCCTTCTTTCGAGTTTTATTTTTTAAGGGAATTTAGAGATAACTACAAATATGAGATTTCTTCAAGTTAGATAAACAAACTTGAATACCTATAGAGTGCGGAACAGGGTATTTCATACAACAGTGCATGCCAGTAAGAGATATAGAGATATATATAAATAAATAATCAAAACTAAACAGGCATTACATTTACATGTATTAAAATCCAACTCAGAGACACATAGATTTTTGTGATTTCATTGAAAATGGATAAATCTCTAATACGACTTTCACTACTCAATGTTTAAAAAAAATATAAACATTTTTAAAGTGAGTATGTATAACCCGCAGCAGCAGAATTCTCAGTAATATAATAGGAGCATCGGTAGATATATCCCCTATATATAGATACTGCTTATTTCAGATGTTCAGTAAGGACATGCCGTGGGCTATTCCTCGTCAGTCAATTACAACATGAATGAGGTTATCTCGCTGATGCAGTGTCGCCATTTGAGATTAATAGTTCCCATAATGAAAATCAAAGAAAAATGCAATACAGTTGATGGAAGTTTCACTATTTTATAGATGGATCTTCGGGGAGTGTGTACGTAAGCAGGTTTGCTATAAAACCCCAGCAGCTGGGAAATACACCTTCTATAATTTACATTTGCTGCTTAGCTGGGGAAGTTCTAATGCACAGGAAGCACTGTTGGGAACTAAATTCCCTCATCAGATCTTGAGATTAGCTTGAGTTCCTTTACAAGCAGGGACGTCGGGCATTGATTTGCAATTCTGAAAAGTCTGCATCAAGCACGCACACCCGGGAGTGATGGCCATGTGCGTTTGATCAGGGGATTGTGAGCCAGTAGAAAAAAAATAAATAAATTAGATTTTATTTATTGAAAAGCTAATGTTGCTGTAATGAAACTCCGAGTTCTAAAATAACTGAAAAGGAAACAAAATCCTTTAAAGAGACAGTCACTCTAAGCACCATAGCCAGTGCATCTCTTTCTTATTATGGTGCCAAGAGACAATGGTCGTCACGATCTCGGGTTTGTGCTAAATAGTTTTGAATGGCTTTAAACAAAACTAACCGGGGGCTAAGACGCACACAGAGCTCTCAGCCAGTCGTTACCACCCGAGGTTAAATGGATTTGCTGATTATGGCTCCTGAGGATAACCCTATTTTCTTGTAAAATCACTCTAAACCAGCTTGACGGAGGAGTGGGGGATGGGAATCCTAGCATTAGAATTACTATAATGAACTGAATTTTTATTGAAATTTTTTTGATCATGGGTAAAGAAAACTTTGCAACCTGCCCTATATAATATAATGGTGTAGCCTAGCATCAAATTGAAGCACTGCAGTCAGCCATGGCTGTGACAGGTGCTACTGTCAGTCAGATCGAACCGCAACATTCTCACACTGCAACACCAGAACTTTTCTCGGTATGCAACAAAAACACTGAGAGTAGCAATGGGTGACTGCCAGCAAGACACAGCCTGAATGCTTCACTAGATTATTAATGTTGGCTTTCATGCATCTATACAATGGCAAGGTACAATGCCATTTTAATCTCATAATAGTGATTTATTTTTACTTTTTATTTTGCTTCAATCAAAAAGTAAATAGGAAAATAAAAAATAATAATCTCTTTAATAAGGCAAAATGTGAAATTCAAATAACTAAATCAATGTTTGAATAAGAATAGCAATTATCAAACTTTGACATGTTCACACAATGTGCATGTGATGAATCGCACAGATTTGAACAAAAATTGCATTTTATTATTCAGCAGGTGTGTAGAAAAATAATCAAGGTTTATTTGAGCCAAACAGCTAATTTCTTTACCATTGATAAACCCCTGTTTGCATTTGAAAAGGTGTTATTTTGGTTGGCACCTCTCAGCGATTATCACCTTGGAAACACAGATATTGAAGTATGTATTGTAAACGGCCACTTTCAGCTTAATACCCATACCTTATACAAGTCTGATGGCTCTTTAGCAGATGCTTTAGGCCATGGCGGAAGCCCAGGTAGACCTCTCGAATGGCTCATATTGTGCACAGAATCCACCTGTGACAAGAGAGAATTAAAAAGATTGAATGACGGTAGGTAAGTAGTGTATATTCAAGCAGTCTAAAAGAGGTATGAAAACGCCGCCATATTTATACAGTGACAACAGGCTATAGAGTTCTAAAAGAGTATTGCAAACAAAACAGGGCTGACATAAAAGTGATACACAGAAGAGGCTGGGATTGGTTTTTATCATTACCATAGTATGCAGTCTTTTTAAACAAGGAAATAGTGGAAACACAGATTTTAATGTAACTGTGGCTACCATAACTTGACAAAGGTCATATTGGCAATTGCCAGTACAAAACTCATCTAGGGACAGTCATTAAGAGTACTCATCATTGATGTATAAAATATAGGCATTAGAGTATGGATTTTAAAGAGTTGCTAAACTATGGCTCACAAGTCACCTTACCAATCCACTCATTGTGTACCTTCTCTCACCTCTCACTGAATTTGCTCACTGTGTTCCCTCTTCTACCCCAGTGAATCTGCTCACAGTTTTGGAATTTAATTTATATATTTACAACATTTTTCTTTTAGCATATTCTATAGATTTCTTCTTTTCTAAACATTCAACAATTTCCTATTATACTTTGTAGAATTGCAGTTAAACATATAACAAGTTCTACAGTTACTCTCGAAATACAATACCAAGTTCTACATTCAAACTTACGATTGTTTTAATAACCATATTTAATATTATTCCAAACTTTGGCAAGTTCTTGTATCTAGGTGACCAAGCAGCAGGAAAAGCTACAGGGAATGGTGGCATTCTGTGTATTGCCTTGAAGCATTACAACCCCCGAAGTTCCTGTACCACTTGTGCAAAGGGAACCTCCATTTTGGATCTGGATTGCACTTATTGGCATTATCAGCCTGATATGCAAATAGTATAGGTTCTCGCTAATGGCGCAAGTGAGCTAAATCTTTTGACACTTGAGCACAGACTAATTAAGAGGCAAGCTATTAAGGTTTCTCTGATCTTTTTCTTATTCTCAGACTACTTTAATTCTCTGTTTTTGATGCTTGGGGCTATTGGTGATAAAATGATAGATCACAAGCACTCTAACGCATATGTTTACATGCATGTATCTGCTTTCTAAATCACACAATGCCCCCAAATATTAGATTTTTAAAATACTGAGACCATGAAGAAGAAATTATAAATAGAAGGAAGATTCATTACTGGGAGACTTTGGCAAACCCTATAAAAAGTCAGCTTCTGTCTAGCAAGACCATGACGTCTAAGCGAGGTGGTGTATCGTGACAGGAGGGTCTCATTCAGAAAAAGAATGCTAATATTTGGGAAGAGGAAATCAATACTGTCTCATTACAACCTTGTGGGATGTCAAAACAACCTTTGGTGTCTTAGCATCAATAGCCTGGTTTAATGTAAAAACAAGGTTTTTATGGCAAACATAAAAATTAAAAATGATAAATGTGAAATCTGAGTAACATGCGTTCTAAAGGAAAACTATTTTTTTTATATTAGTTAAAAATAAAAGACTACTTAAACTATTAAAACATCTGTGTATATTAATTTTATTGTGTATATTTTCATTAACACTGCTTTTAAATTGACCTCCTAGCTTACCTTTTACTCAGTGAAGACAGTAATCTAAGGGACATTCTTCATCTGAATGAAGTGGTTTTGCTGCCTGAATGCTGTCCCTCTTTTCTGCCAATGTAACACACTGCCATTTTAAAGAAAAGCAATATTTATATTTGGCCCTATACTGACTCTTTTGTCAGAAAACCATTAGAGGTACTTCTTCATGCTTAAACTCCTTTACTGTGTTAACCTCCACCACTTCAGCTGGAAGGCTATTCCATGCATCCACTATCCTCTCAGTAATGGATGTAGTGTTTGTGTGTATTAGATACTGTTTGTGCAGTGAATGCAGCGTGTGTTTGTGTAGCAGATGCAGTGTGTATAGTGAACACAGAGTGTGTTTCATCTAGTACACACAAACACTGTTTGAGTAGTGGATGTAGTGTTTGTGTGTACTAGATGAAATGTGTTTAGTGGATGCAGTGTCTTTAGTGGATGTAGTGTGTGTATTAGACGCAGTGTCTGTAGTGTCTATAGTGAATGCAGAGTGTTTCAATTTGAGTACTGTGAATACAGGATGTTAGTATAGTGAATTCAGAGTGTGTGTTAGTGTGTAATGAATGCAGAGTGTGTGTTAGTGTTTAGTGAATGCAGAGTGTGTGTAAATGTGTAGTAAATGCAGAGAGTGTGTTAGTGTAGTGAATGCAGAGAGTGTGTTAGTGTAGTGAATGCAGAGTGTGTGTAAGTGTAGTGGATTCAGTGAATGTGTTAGTGTAGTGAATGCAGAGTGTGTGTCAGGGTAGTGTATGCAGTGTGTGTTTCAGGGTAGTGTATGCAGTGTGTGTCAGGGTAGTATATGCAGTGTGTGTGTTGTGTTCGTGTATGCAGTGTGTGTTGTATTAGTGTATGCAGTCAGGGCCAGATTAACATAGGGGCTGATGGAGCTGCAGCTCCAGGCCCAGGCCTATGGAATAGGCCCATTAAAAAAAAAAAAAAACTATTATTTTTTTTATTTTTTTTAACACGCTACTCTTAGGTTTGCCACCTGACTGGTATTTTAAGGCACAGCTGGTATTTGAGGCTGCCTGGCCATGACGGTATTGCAGTAATACCGGCAATACAAATGGAAATATTTTTCTCAGTATAAACGGAGATTACTCTGCAATACCAGCACCAGCCAGTAGAGATCACTGTGTATGGAGAGAGGCAGGGATAGGAAGTTACAGCATCTCCCTGACTCTCTCTACTCACTGATCTGCTGGGGAGCAGCTACACAGCACAGACAGTCCAGAAAGCAGCTCCCAACCTGCAGTGACAGACTACAGCTCAGGTATGTGAAGGATGGGGGGGAAGGAAGCAGGGAGACATGGGGACACTGGGGACACAGACACTAGGGGACACTGGGAGACGTAGGGGACACTGAGAAACATGGGGACACAGACAAACTAGGAACACAGTGTCCCCGTGTCATCCAGTGTCCCAAAAATGTCTGTGTCGCCATGTCTCCCAGCCAGTGTCTCAGTGTCCCCATGTCTCCCAGCCAGTGTCCCTAGTGTCAGTGTCCCCATGTCTCCCAGTGTCTGTGTCCCCATGCCTCTCAGCCAGTGTCCCTAGTGTCTCAGTGTCCCAATGTATCCCAGTGTCCCCTAGTCTCCCAGTGTCTGTGTCCCCATGTCTGTGTCCCTAGTGTCTGTGACCCCATTTCTCCCAGTGTCCCCAAATGTCTGTGTCCCCATGTGTGTATCCACAAGTGCCCCCATGTCTCCCAGTGTCGACATGTGTCTCAGTGCCCCCATGTCTTCCAGTATCCCCGGGTCTCTCAGTGTCCCCTAGTATCCTAGTGACACAGGACACACTGAGACATGGGGACACTGGGAGACTAGGCGACATGGGGATACTGAGACACTGATGCCAGGCTGGCCTTTCAATTCTTTGGACAGACATGACCCCTTTTTGGGCATGTTCGCCTCTTTTGGCAGTTCTGGTCTCATGACTCACGTCAGTGGTCCACCCTTTTACCCTGCCCATTGACGTCTTGCTTCACTGAACACTGCTGGATTTACTTGAAAGGTGAAAGTATAAATTAGATAAAGAGATTAGCATAGAGTATGAGTTTTCTTATAGCTGCATTCTTTTAGTTTCCCTCCAACATCAACTCCATCAGATACAGGACGCTTGAGAGGCATGACTGTTTTAGTGTTTTTGGTCGATAAGATTCTGTAATTAGGCCCATTCATAATTGTCAGCACCAGGCCCACAGGGCTCTTAATCTGGCCCTGTATGCAGTGTGTGTGTAAATGTGCAATCTAGGGGGGAGGGAGGGGGAGAGAAGAAGGGGCATTTTCACATTAATTTTATATCAAATTAAATATTATTCCTCCCTCCCTGCTTCTTACCTGTGTCCAGGGAGGGGGGAGATTCCATCCCTGGTGGTCCGGTGGCATGGGGGGCCCCCCGGCTCCCTGTTACCGCAGAGGGGGCCCAGCACACTGCCTCTACTCTTCTCTTCTCTTCTAATAACTCTTGCAAGAGTTATTAGAAGAGAGGAGAAGAGAAGAGTAGAGGTGGTGTGCTGGGCCCCCACTGCGGTAACAGGAAGCCGGGGGCCTGCAGCTGCACACATAGATAGTGATATTCGCTAACTATGTGTGCAGAGAGGGAAAGTGGGTCCCGGGAGTGCCAGAGCAGTCAAGGCCCCCCCAGGACCGCCGGACCTGTGACAACCATCATGGTTGTCACCCCTGATGGCGGCCCTGCCTACATATACACAGTTCCTACATATACACTGTTCCTGTCAGCCCCAACTGAACTGCTACTTTCTTACTCTGCTACCTCAACGACAGAACGGTGTTTGGTAGGAAACAAAAACACTATCGGAGAGTAGCAATGGGTGACTGCCATTAATGCGATTAGCCTCCACTAGATCATTCATGTTGGCTTCCATTCATCTCTGCAATAACAAGGTACAATGCCATTTTATTCTTATACTAAAGGGCATTTTTTAATTTTATTTTGCTTCAATCAAGAACTAAATGGGAAAAAAAGATTTACATCTTA
Source organism: Pelobates cultripes (assembly GCA_933207985.1). Lineage (NCBI taxonomy): Eukaryota > Metazoa > Chordata > Amphibia > Anura > Pelobatidae > Pelobates > Pelobates cultripes. Next base: position 122,834,052 of record OW240918.1, on the reverse strand, counting down.
TTAATAAGGCGAAATATGAAATTCAAAAAACATCGACGCTTGAATAAGAATAACAATTATCAAATTTTGAAATGTTCATACAATGTGCATGCGATGAATTGCACCGATTGGAACAAAAATCACCTTTTATTATTCAGTGTGTTGACAAAATAATTAAGGTTGATTTGAGCCAAACAGCCAGTTTCTTTTCCATTGCTAAACCTATGTTTGCATTTAAAAAGGTGTTATTTGGACATACGGAGGGACATATAAAGCACGCTGTGTCAACGGCAGGCAGGGCAAGGGGAAGACTGTTTTTTTTCTCCCCTTCCCAAAACAAGTATCAATCGATACAAGAGAGAATGGACGAATCCCCCTAAGAGCTGTGGGTCTAAAGAAAGCTTAATTCAAGTCCAAGCAAGTGTAACAGAAGAAACGCTGTCTAATTACTTGGACAAATTCACAGACAAAATTAGAGAAGACATTGCAGCCAGTATGACAGAAATAAAACAAGAATCAAAAAACATACGTGAAAAATTAACCGCTATGGAACTTAATTTTGCTAAGATGGAGATGCAATATACTCACCTGCAGGAAATGAACACAATGATGGAAAAGAAAATAATCTCTCTTAAACCAAAATAAATGATTTGGAAGATCGCTCTAGAACACAGGTTCTCAACCCAGTCCTCAAGGACCCCCTACCAGTCCAGGATTTATGGATTACCTGGGTATGGCTAAGGTGTTTAGAGAAATTTTAAAATATTCTTATATTTCAAGACCTTTCAAATATATAACCAGAAATTGGCAAAGAGGATTTATCTCCACATTAGCCATGCTGAGACAAAATAATATTATCTATAGATGGGGATATCCCAAACTGCTAAAGGTCACATGGAATGACAGGACGGAAATTTTTGATACTCCAGAAAAACTCTTAAATTGGGCAAAAAAAAAATCTTAATATTACATGATCGTCAGAATGAAGAGGGGAGTGACAAGGAGAAAAAGAGGAGTATAAGGCTCCTTCTCATTGTTTTTTGTTCTCTGTGCTATATATTAGATAATTATTGTGACCAGGGTCATGTAAGAATCACCATAACTCAGTAATGTGTTCACTAATTCACTTTAATAAGATATTGAACTATAGGTGTTATATATGGATATAAAGGGCTAAGGTATAAACAGTACATAATCACTTAGGAGTACAGTCAACTCAGTAAATCTTCAGGTTCCTTTATAGATAATAGCCAGGTAAATAGGGAGCAAAAGATTCCTAAGCGCACAAAATTATGAGAATGGTATTACGGGGATAAAACGGATGTCTTAGATCTAAGTACTAAAATTAATACCTCACAGATTGTTAAAATGAATTGAGTGCACCACTCAACTCTTGAATTATTTTTTGTTTTTCTACACTTTTTATATCACAGTCCTGATAGAAAATAGTAGACCTATTAAAGTTAGGATAGGTGGTACAGAAGGGCTAAAGGTGAATAGTAAAGTTTTTACTGATAGGCCGTATTAAATAAATAAGTACGCAATAATCACAGAGAGAAAATATACACAGATTCATAGGAGTTATATATAAAAGTGGACCCCTGCAGTTGGAATAGTAGTCAACAGAAGAGAGGTTTTAGGTATATGGTGTAAATGATATAAACAGTACTGATCACTATGGTAATTATATTAGAAAAAGGTGGGAATAGATATGGATATGGATAAAGCTCATTTGACAATTGTATCATTCTCAGTAGTTATGTAACAATTAGAGAAGCTGGTACTGTTTATTTCCCTTTAGTTTTTTTTTTTTTTTATTGTTTTGTTTGGGGGTTTTTTTTGGGGGGGGGGTTTAAGAGAATTATTATGACTCAGGTGAATGGAAGAATGATTCTTATTTAGTAATTTGTTTAATAATCTAGATAACAAGTTATTAAATTAAGAATGGTGAATAAGGATTTATAGAATTATATAGGAGTACAGTCAACTTATTAAATTCGTGTTTTTGTTTATATAATAGAAACGAAAACAGTGTGCAATAGGTACTTACGAGTATAAATATTAGGATAATGGTATTACAGATGAGACAATGGAAATAATGGATCTTTGTTTGAAAATAAATATTTTTTCGTACAGTTATTACTGACTTATTAATATAGGAATATGAACCCATAAGAGTCACATATATTTGGATTATAGTAGGTAAGTGGCAGTTACGGGTAGAGAGGTATCAGGTATATGATAGAAATATTATTAACTGTACTGTGTAACAGGGAATGTATCTGTAAATATGGAGGTAACAGACATGGAAGAGAATGAAGAATAGCTGGGGTATATAAAAATGTCATTTGAAAACTTTTAGAAGATGATACAGATGTTTAAACAGCAATTGGATAAATACTTGCAAAAACACAACATACAGGGATATAATTTCTAATTAGTGGGGTAATAGCTGCTTGATCCAAGTAGATATCTGACTGCTATTTTGGGGTCAAGAAGGAATTTTTCCCTAGTTTGTTGCAAAATTGGAAACTCTTCAGACTAGGTGTTTTGCCTTCTTTTGGATCAACAGCAAAAACATATGTGAGGAAGGCTGAACTTGATGGCCGCAAGTTTTTTTTCAGCTTTGTAACTATGTATACTGACAATTTCTTAGAGGGAGTTTTTTTTGTTCTTTTGTCCCTCTTTTTCATACGTATATTATGAAAAGAAGGAAAATATAGAGTGCGGTAGGTAAGAAATTCCTCTTGACTTAATGTAATTACGAATAAATCCCATAAAATGACTTAGTGTCCCTGCCATACAGGAACCCTCTCTTTTCCCCACCTAGTGTCCAGTAGTGAGACACAAAAACCGAAGGTATACTCAAATTTTTATACTCCAATTTCGTAAAATGACTCCGACCAACCATAACGTTGGAGGGAGGTCATTTCAGGCCAAGTTGGTCGAGCTGATCAATTGGCTATGTTTTATGGTCAATGTATTTGTATTAAATTTTATATAAGCACATCGATTTGGTTCTTGGGGGCTGTTCGCCTGAAAATAAAATGGTTAGAATGATAACAGTGAATACTCAGGGCCTTAACTCGACAGCAAAAAGATCATTGGTCTAAAATCTTTTGAATAGGGAAAAAAAAATACACATAGGTTTCTTGCAAGAGACGCATTGGAGCACTAATAAGAATATTAAGTGGGAAGGAGTTGGAATTCCAACTCTAATTTACGCGTCTATTAAAGATTTAAAAAAAAAAAAAGCGGTGGGTAGCAATTATTTTTTCTGGAGCTTATTTATAAATATGCAGATCCAGAGGGAAGATACCTTATCATAGTATGTAAAATCAATTAAAGTAAATACACATTGGTTAACGTGTATCTGCCAAATTTGTCTCCAGTGGTCACACTGAAAAAAATTCTGGAACAAGTGGAATAAACCGGCATTTGCCTCATTGCAGGGGATTTTAATTGTGTACTAGACTCGAATAATGACAAGAAGTTAGCTAAAAATATAAGATAATTAATGAAAATCTTATAAAAATGTCTAAATCTCTTACTAGTACTATACAGAAGTTTGACTATTTTAACTGTTGGAGATCATTAATCCCTTTCCCCTTGACTGTTCCACAGGGTGGGACATTTAAATTTTCTCATTCCGATTGTATTTCCCACCTGGTGGGACATATGAGTAGCATACAAGTTTGACGATCGTACGGCTCACCCAGAGGGACATAACTTGGTGAGCGACACTGACATTTTATCTGAGTGGAAAGGGTTAAATCCTGGCATACAAGAATTTACGTATTTTTCAAGAGTCCAATGTTCACATTCAAGAATTGATATGTTTGGGGTAATGCCTTAGCGGTAAATAATCTACAAAATATCAAAATAATCGTAAATACATGGTCAGATCACAATATGGTTAAGTGTTCGATGAAAGACAAATGGTCAATTAATAACAATAATACCTGGAAGATTAATGATTCCCTATTATTTAATTCTAAATATCTAGAGGTACTTAAAAATCAAATCAACTATTTTTCAAGGAGAACAAGGCCAAGGACACTTCTCCGTCTAATAATTGGTGTGCTTTTAAATCTACTGAGAAGGAATTTGATTAATCTAAACTCACAGTATAAAAAAAAAAAACACGTTAGACTTAGTGTCATTAAATGCTGAATTAGGCAAAGCTGCATCTAAGAATAAATCTTCCCCCTCAAAGGCGAATTCAGACCATCTGAGAAATATTCAAAATCTTATAAATCAGAAAATCTTAGAAAACAATGTCAAATAAATTGATAAATTAAAGATGAAATATTACAGTAAGGGTAATAGGGCAGATAGGATACTAACTCAGAGACTAAGGGAAAAAGTAGCAGACAATAAAATTATGAAAATTAGAAACGATACTGACGAGTTTTATACTTCAAAATCGATAGGCAAATGCTTTAATTCATTTTATAGTCAGTTATATGATCTGCCGTCTAACAGTCAAAAGGACTCAAATTAAATTTCCGTACAATATCGGACAATCAAAGAAAACAGCTACAGGGCTACTAAACTGGTTCATGGATTGCGGTATAAAACTTACCAGGAAAGGTTAAAGGATCTTAACATGTATAGCTTGGAGGAAAGACGAGACAGCTGGGATATGATAGAAACATTTAAATATATAAAGGGAATCAACACAGTAAAGGAGGAGACTATATTTAAAAGAAGAAAAACTACCACAACAAGAGGACATAGTCTTAAATTAGAGGGACAAAGGTTTAAAAATAATATCAGGAAGTATTACTTTACTGAGAGGGTAGTGGATGCATGGAATAGCCTTCCAGCTGAAGTGGTAGAGGTTAACACAGTAAAGGAGTTTAAGCATGCATGGGATAGGCATAAGGCTATCCTAACTATAAGATAAGGCCAGGGACTAATGAAAGTCTTTAGAAAATTGGGCAGACTAGATGGGCCGAATGGTTCTTATCTGCTGTCACATTCTATGTTTAATGATCCAATTTCGTCCCAGGAGGTACCAGAGGGGATATTAAATTAAAAAAAAAAAAAACCTCTGGGTCGAGATGGTTTTTCAAATCTATTTTATAAAATATTTGCGGAAAATATTGTGGAACATTTGGCAGATACCTTTAATCATATTGTATTATCAAGTTGTTTTCCTTCTGAAATGCTTAGAGCAAATATTTTACTGACTGTAAAGCATGACAAAGACCCTACTAGGGTAGAAAATTACAGACCTATTTCATTGATAAACGGGGTTGTAAAGGTTTTCTCTGCGATATTGGCGAAGAGATTGAAGGAAATTCTAAGAACTATAATTGATAGAGATCAAATACGCTTTGTGCGGGTAGAATGGCCTCAAATAATATCAGAAGAATTAATGACACAGTGGACCATGTGAATAGGAAAAAAATAGGTGTATATATTACAAATGCCCACTTTCACTATAACATCCATACCTTATACAGGTCTGATGGCTCTTTGTCAGATGTTGTAGGCCATGGTGGGAGCCCAGGTAGACCTCGTGAATGACTCATATTGTGCACAGAGTTCACCTGTAAATAAAGAAAATAGAAAAGACTGAATAAGGGTAGATAAGTAATGTACACTTAAGCAGTCAAAAAGAGGGTCTCAAAATATCATCATTTTTTTCACAGTGCCAACAAGTTCTGTAGTTCTGAAAGAGTATTACAAACAAAGCATAGAACTGGCATATAACTGATACCTGGAAGAGGCTGGGTTTGGCTTCCACCATTACCATATTACTCATTGCGTAACTTTCCCTCACCTTACTGAGTATGCTAAATGCATACCTTGCTCCACTTTGTTGAATCTACTTATTGCATACATTCCCCCACTTTACTAAATGCGTTAATTGTGTGCCTTACTTCATCTTACTGAATCCGCTCATTGTGTACCTTACCTCACTTTACTGAATCCGCTCATTATATGCCTTCCATCACCTTACCGAATCAGCTAATTGTGTACCTTACCCCACCTTACTGAATCCGCTCATTGTATGCCTTCCATCACATTACTGAATCAGCTCATGGTGTTCCTTCTACCATCTTACTAAATACACTCACTGCATATTACCTTCCTTCATATTACAGAATCCACTCATTGTTGCATATCTTCCTTTATCTAACAAAGTCACATAAAGACACTATAGTCCTCAAAACAACTTTAGCTTAATTAAGCAGTTTTTGGTGTGTAGATCATGCCTCTGAAATTTCACTGCTCAATTCTCTGCCATTATGAGTTAAAATAACTTTTGGTTTTATTTATGCAACCCTAGCCACATCTCCCCTGGCTGTGATGGACACAGCCTGCATGGAAACAAAATGGTTTAATTTTCAACCAGATGTTACTTACTTTACAAGTTTTTATCTCATGCTCTGTAAATTGAACTTTAATTACATACAGAAGGTCCCTGCGATGTTTAACAAGCTATTAACAGAGCAGGAGATAAGAAATTCTAAATTAAACAGAATTTGCAATAAAGGAAGTGTAAGCATTAGATGACTCTTTACAGGAAGTATTTAGGAAGGCTGTGTGGCAGGGAGGTGTGACTGGGGCTGTATAAACAAAGTGTCTCTACTAACTATATAGCTTAATAAAGATTATGGTGTTTGTAAAGACTCAGGAAATTGGAATTACTTTTTATAAATCTCTCTCTCTCTCTTTTTTTTTAATCTAGTAGCGGAGACACTTAACACAAATTGCTGTTCAGTGCATCAATAATTCCTCTTTTAGAGAGAGGCTGCTCCAATTATAAAAGATACAGGTTTATAGACTCAGCGTTCAACAAGAAGAAAGACTAGAAAAGGCTGCAAATTCTTTTTGCATGGTTATACAAAAATACTAAGTACAGCATATGACTCCTATGTAATTTCTTATAAGGGATCACAGAAAGCTTTTTTGTAAAAACTGTAGTTATTATAACTGACGTTGAATGTATCTTCGACGAAGCGTAACGAGTATAAGTTTCTGCTATCCAGAGCAGATTAAAGAAATGTGCGTCGCCTGCGGCAACATTTTAACAATTAGTCTTAATTTAGTCAAATACAAATAGAAATTTGAACAGTGAAATACCATGGAACCTTTATACACTCACCCTAAATATATATTACTATAATAAAAAAAGGCTAAATATTTAAAATTGTGAAGCACTCCGCAATATGTTTTTTCTGCATAACTGTAATAATAATACAAATTACCAATTATAATGGCAATAAGTAAATAGTGTGTTGTACGCACTCCAAATAAAATTTTACATTTTGGTGCTGGTGTTAAAAAGTGGGATCACTGTTCACCTGGATCCACAGTAATTAGCAAACAAAAAAAAAAATAAAAGTTCTCAGTGCTCAGCAAAGAATTCAGGTGGTTTATTCAGCAACCAAAGTGAAATGGCAACGTTTCGGCAAGTATGTTTTTCCTCAAACCTTGCGAAAGCAAAACGTTGCCCTTTTACTTTGATGGTTGAACAAACCACCTGAATTTATTGCTGAGTGCTGAAGACCTATAGTTTGTTTGCTCATTCACAATGGCATACAGGATAAAAAAAAAGTATTGGTGCATAGTTATTAAAAATGACATTTCAGTGAACCAAAAACCAGATTGCAAAATGTAGTCTAAAATAGCTTAGTTTCGCTCTAGTAACAACTAGGCTACTTTAGCTTGAATTCTGCAATTTCTTTGTCAGTTCTGTATAACTTGGTACATAGTGAATAAATCCCAGAATGTACAGAAAACCACACGTAATGAGTGTGATCTTTAGCACTCCATAGAATATCTATAATTTACTTTAGAAATTATTTTGCAAAATGTTCCTTTGTAATCCATATTTGCATTTACATAAAATGCTCACTCCTATCTCAATGTGAATCACACTTCTTGCCCGAAAAACAGTAACACCAGTGAGGAACGCACTACAAGAGGGATTTTAAAATAAAAATTACCCCTTTACTCTTTTCAGTGTAGATATATCAAAGACTCCTCTTAGTCTTCATAAAACATAGAATACACATCAATATCTACAATAAAAATACACTAAAAATAGTGTAATACAGTAAGTTGTCAGCTTCAGGATAAAACTTTATATTACACTAACAAACATTCTTCTTTTTTCTCACATCCAAAACATATATATGGGGAGAGAGATAAGTGGACACAGAGTAGATCTTCATTAAAAGACTACATTTATTGGTCACACTTACAAGATATAAAAACAGAATAGGCATATCACCATATCCACTGGAACTCCACTTGCAAAGATTCTCAGGGTGTTGGAGCAGACATTAAACAGTAAAACACTTAAAAAAATAGCCCTATGTATTTCTTCCACCTACATGGACTTCCTCAGGGAAAATAATAAATAAATCAGTGTGCAGTCATCAGCCACAAAACCTACAGTATACAGCTACAGTTTTAATATCCCGGTTAAATCCTCCCTCTGGGTGCCATCAGCCAATCCCAGAGCGAGTTCAGCTTCAACTCTGCTGTTCCTCATTATGCATTCCTGTCAGGATTAAAATTGATCGAGCATGCAGAATAGTATCACACCTTGGACTAAAGGTAACATCTAATCGGACTTAACATACCAGAGAATAGTTAATATACTTGCCGAGGTAAGGGACACAGAATGAAACACAGCGATAAGGAAAGCCAATAGTCAAGGATACCAGAAGTCAGGGAAGTCAAAATGAAGCCAAAGTCAAAAACCAGAAACACACGATCAGGAGCACACTCTCGGATAACAAGGGAAACCACGACAGGGCAATGAACCGAAGGAATAAGTGAGTTTCCTCTTGTAGGTCTGATTTGACCCCAAAAGGCGCGTGTGCGTCTTTTGCGTGACGTCACCCGCACATCGATGTCTTCTTTAACATGGACGTACGTAGGGCTATATAATAGAGTGAATCTGCAGCGGCCAGCATCGACCAACATGTCGCAAATGCCAGGCATCATGGCAAAGGGCGGCTGAGTGGCACTCCTCTTAATACTAGAGGGGTAATTATCTCCGTGTTTGTGACATGGAGATGAAGGGTACATGACAGTTCCAAGCCTCAGTCTAATTTTCTTTCCAGTTTGTGTATTTCCCCTCAGTCCGTCTATCGATGATGCGTGCGTTCCAACTTCACGTCATGCGTTCCACTTGAGCCAATAGTATTTCCTGTCTCTAGGTTCCTCTTGTTTGGTAAAATAACAACAGTTCTGGCCACAAGTTCATAATCATGAAGGACAATAAAACAAGAACCAAAAAAATAGATTTGGATCAATAACAGTTGAACAAGTCCTAATAACAAAGGGGGGAACAAACTCAATGTAGTAAAAAAATAAAATAAAAAAAAAAGAAGAACGGAAATCAGAAGTTGGGGGAGGTAAATCATGATAAAGGTCTCAGAGCTCCTGGATCAAGAACCCAATGGATATAAATAAATTAATAGAAAAAGTTATAAGAAGAAAATAAAGAAAACTAAATATTAATAATAAAAATAATATAAAATAAAAATTAAAGTATTAAATCAAATTATTAGTATGTTAGTACACACTTCTACATAAAGTTATTATTAATATATGCAAAGAAAAATAAAAAATAAAATAAGATAATTATATTAATACAAAAAAGAATAAGAATATAAAGATAAAAATAAAATTAAAAAAATAATCTGGTTCTATACTCCAATCTCACCTGATAGGACAGCTAAACCAAGACAAAGCCTATGAAGAAGACCCTATCTATTTTTTTCCCCATGCAGTCTTATATTAACTAAAGTGAGAATTCAAAGTAAATGTCAAATTTAAAGTGATTCTGTCACCATATAATTACCTTACTTCAATCTGTTACTCGTCTGTTCCTTGCTCCTAATCTGTTCTTATTTTTCAAATCTATTCCTCCTAAAATGCATATGGCAAAGTATGGACTATGTTGCCTTATGTATTTTTCCTCTGCTTGACAAAACTTGAGAAAAAAAAAAAAAGGAAAAGGCTGGGCTACTTTTGTTACATTTTGACACTTCCCTAAGCCATCGCTAGTGATGGCTGTGGGAATAAGGTATTATTTAACTCATTGCAAAACAATATCTTTGGAGGCTCCCTTGGGTACCTCCATAGACCTTATTGCTGTACTCTTGCTCATTCACCAAAGTACTGTACTGATGTTGTCTCTTGACAGATGAAGGGCCATTAGCTAAAGAGGATCCACTGTATACTGATGGTGGTGGCCTTGAGAGACAGCTTCAGGTAAGTAAAACGTGCTTTCCCCTGCACCACAAAGCCACCATCAAATTATGCAAAGAACCCAGAAGGTGACAGAGGCGCTTTAAGATCAAAGTGCAAAGGAGATTTTTTCCAGTTCGGCTATTTTTACATTAAATTTGAAAATCACTTTGATTGCACTTTAGTAAATAAACCCTCTGTTGTTTTAGCCAATCTCCAAGTACTCTCTTTTTATGTTCCACATAGCAGGCAGAGTTATTTATTCAGAGTAGAGTGCAGTGTGCAATCTTTATGGCTTGGTAACCTAACATGCTCACCAGCCTCCCATCACATTTTTGGGTTTGGCGTTTTGTTTATTGCAAAAGACTAATTTCCAGGTGTGATCATATTTATATTCCTCTCTTTGTTGAGTAAGTGTAAATGATAGATAAACCCCAGAGTGACGTGGTCCTTATCATAATACTAAATGAAATGGTCTAAGGATCATCGGATTAAAAATAAATATATAAATAAATCACATATCAATGAATTTTAGAGTGGTAAAAAACAAATTTGACATTTTTAAAGTAAACATTTTATTTGCAACTACGATAACTATACTTAAGAGATAATATTGCCAGAGAAGTTCAGTTACCATGACTACTTGATCATTTTGTGAATGTTTAATAACTGCTGTTTGGTGCTTACTGTGATTTTAATACTTTTTTTTTATTAATGCTGTACTCTCGTTAAAATGAATTTTTTTAATTCTCTGATAAAATCTTTTATAGTTTCCTCTTCCCGATTTCTTATAAATACATTTTATTTATTTTTTAAAAGGTAACATGTATAATAGTCTTCATTATTAAATATGATATATAGCATTCATGTTTGAATTTCATACTATTCTTCCTTTGTTAATATTCATGCCATTCAAAAAAGGTCTACCCAACAAATGTTGAATAGGTGGGCTACTGATGTTGACCTCCCGTAAGGACATCATAAGCAATTGCCTAAACAACAACTTTTAAGTGGCATCATGTGAGGAAAGCAACTCTGTCTCTGCCCACTCGGATCCACATATTTCATTATCTATTGTAACACACCTCCTCTTTTCCAGGTAGGATTTTGTCACAGATCTTGTAACCACAGCCTTCTAGGGTAATGAAAGTCCAGGACACATCCAGCTCAGTTTTTCAGATTTATTTGGTGAAATATATGTTCAGATGTTTCAAAAATGAAAAATAAACAAAACAAAATTCCTTGCTCCTGCTTGAGCACTTACTACACACAGCAAATCCCTATCTGGAATTGGGTGGCTTTCCCACTTGCCAATTTACAAAAAGTATAACTGCAAGACACCATTCCTCTGGCTTTTCCTCCTCACTCTGCAGCATGCTGATCCCTTCTTTTTAAAAGCCTGTTAGCTAATTGATCAGATACAGGTGAGGTGCAATTAGACATAAGTGAAACTACTAAGCAAAATAAAAGTTCTGGTCCGACTGTTACTTAGCAGCTGGTGCTATTGGAGCACTGGCCCACCCTGCTCTCCAAGTGCTCAGCCCCAGGGACCCATACCGTGGTTTGCAGAGTACCAGTGATGCATCTTGCAAACCTAACATCTCTCCCTGGGACATTTAACTCTCAAACCTCAGGCTGCTGTTCAGTAAATCAGGCCTAATATATTTGCCATCAACTACCAAACCACATTTTCTCTCACACTATATTAGCTGCTCCCACTAGCACTCATAGTCCCACTTGTTTTGTGAATTTGCTATCCACTCAACATGCCCTGAACACTTGCACCACTTTAGGTCGGTATACAAGTTCATAATTATCTAGACATTATATATAAATTACATTACAAAAACCAGACAGAGAGATCAATTAACAGGTAGATAGAGATCGAAAAATATGACAACATGCAATTTAAATAAAAAGCAAAGGTAAAAAAAAAAAATGAATGGAATACAGAAGCAAGGTACTAAGTATGGTTTATGGTTTAACATTAACATTCTAAGACTATACAGCATATACACAGGCTGTGTGCCTTGAATATACGTTAGATTGACAATGGTAACATAAAAGTGTTCATTCCGCCCTGACAACCAAGAAAAGTTTCAATTTGTATAAAACTTCATAAATGGAGGACAGTGTCAAGTCACTCTAGCTATACTAACAACTATAGTGGTTATATTACTTAGAATGTCTTTAACATTTGTTCTGTGGGATATTTCACCTTAAAATAAACTCAAAAATCGTACCCTCTTGGTCCACACACCTCCACATTCTTTCAAATACGTGACCCAGTGGGAAAATGAGCAATGGCTTCAATCATTAAATGCTCTTAAAGGCCTTACATCTTGCTTTTCACATATAGAAGCTCATAAAAAAGTAGTCTGCAGATGGTACCTCACCCCACAAAGGCTCCATCAGGTATACCCTGCAGTCAATCCAAGCTGCTGGAGATGCAGCTTAGTAGAAGGCAATTTGACCATATTTGGTGGGAGTGTGGTGTGATTAAACCACTATGGTCACACGTCCAACAGATCTTTAAAAACAAAAAAAACAATAGGATACTCACTACTTCTCACATCATCGGTGGTACTTCTGTTGCTTTTCCCCAACTATGTGGAAGAAAGAGGTTAGGAAATTGGCTTCTTTGGTTATATTAGTAGCAAGGAATCTCCTCGCCCAACACTGGAAAAGCATATATTATAGATATGAGATACTTTCCTCAGACTGCCACGAAAGAACGAACAGAACAAACATGGAATAAATGGCTCAACCTAATGGGCCACCCACAGTCCTTGGACCCACCTAAGTCCTCATTGTAACGGTTGAAACCCGAGAGACCAATACGATCTGATGGAGGTACACCACACTCCCCACCAAGGAAGACACACACAAGATACACATCATGAGCCAATTAGGACCACTATAGAATGGATACAGGGGGGCAATTCTCAATTATTAGCATATTGTGATAAATCAATGCTATAAATCAATGAGTAGATGGATATGTATTCAACGTTGTAATTTGTTCTTTGTATTGTGAAGCACACAGAAGTTTTGGTCATGTCGTTCCCCCACCCCTTTTTTCCTTCTGTACCCCATTTCACTTTTCTGAAAATAAAAAAAAAAAAACTTTAAATTTAAAAAAAATAAATAAACTCAAAATCAGTCGTAGGGTAAAACTGGTTTTATGAATATAATATCTTTAAGAAAGAAAAACAGCCATATTCTGATTTTCAGAGGAAAATAATTGTCAGGTGGTGGCTCTGGTGGACAATAAAGGCCATAAAACATCTACAGATGATAGAAGCAACATGAACAGCAACAGGCTGTGCAAAGTAAAGTCCATCCCTCAAGAATTAATTTTTCCAAAGAACTTGGAAGAGAAGATACAGGGAGACCAGTAATCTCTGTGAAGAATCTACAGAGGCTAATGACAGAGTAAAGCTATGGAGCTATCAAGGGCTCTACATAACACTATATGGGAAAGAAGCAAGACGAGATATTTTATTCAAAAAGTAATTATCATCCATGAGAATATCACAGGTAAGCCCACAAGGATTGTAAGTGATCCAATTGTCAATGTGGGGAAAAGATTTTTTACCAATAGAAGTGTAATGCAAAACTAGCATTGGCCATGTCTCAAGACACATCCCTGAGTGGGTATGAGTTTAACTTTTTTTTTTTTAAATATACTTCATAAAAAAATCTATTTCCAATACTTGATAAAAGATTATTATATAAAAAAATAGTTTTGAGGTAACAATTGTCCTCATGTTCTTGCCCTCAAATTTTTGTGCCCATACAATACGCAGAGCTGCTTACAATACAGAGTTAGATAGCTTCCAATTCCGACATCCTAAGAATAGGATGTCGTCACTAGCTCCCCAAACTTACCAGAAGGGAGATGGTTCAACCTTGTGTAAATGCATGCCAGGCTGCCTGACCAGTGTTTCAGTGCTCCCTGCAGAGTCCTACTGAAAAACTAAACATAGCGCAAGTGTGTCTTGGCTAAATGTTAGGGCCAGATCCTTGGAGTCCCCAAAAGAGGAGAATCAGTAGCGTACTAATGGGGGAGAGCACGGGGCTTACATATTTAAAGATACCAAATTAGGGTGCTGTTTAGCAGATAGCTCCCTTATTTAGGGTCCTTAAACATGGCAATCCCAAATAAGGGTAGCAAATAGGGGAGTTATCTGATAAACAAAGATCGATGTTAAGAGATGTCAGCCAGTCCACAACAAGAAATCGGGGCGGCTAATGTGAATTATATGCAAATTGTTGACTGATGCCAACGTGCATTGCATGCTGGCATCAGGCAGCACATTACTCCATCCCATAGGGAAAGGTTTTAGTGCCCCCATCCAGTTTTGTAGTGCCCCCCTACATATTGTTCCTAGAGTCACCACTGTGTCTGCATGTGTATCTGGGTGTGACTGTGTGTATTTATCTGCATGTGTGTCAGTGTTTATATATGTGCATACATCTCAGAATCTTGCTAAAACTACACACAAATACACCCCTGCATTTCAACGACACACTACATACAAACCCCACCATTATATGTAACTACACCACTGCATTAAAAAACCCACACCACATAAAAATGCATGCCTGCATTCAAATGCCAACACCACATACAAACACACCCCCTACATTCACTTATACATACTCCCTACAAAAACATGCTTACACTCACAAACACAAAACACTGCTTAGTGCTAAATAAAAAAAATTAAAAAATAAAATAAAATTGTGTTTGTTTTACATTTTACAGCTGGTGGGGGGAGGTACAGAGTTACCCATACAATATTCAGACCTTTAATATAAAGATATCCATGCAATACTCAAAGCTAGGTACAATACACAGAATGAGTACAATACAGATATATCCATACAATACAAAGAATCCAATACAATAAGGAAATACCAGTTTGGTACAGAGAGCCAATCATAATACAGATATACCCATACAATACAAAGAATCCAGTACAATAAGGAAATAACAGTACAATAAAGAGAGCCAATCACAATACAGATATATCCATACAATACAAAAAATCCTGTGCAATAAGGAAATACCAATATAATACAGAGAGCTGAGCATAATACAGAGCTACCCATATAATTCAAAGAGCTAAATAGACTATCAAGGTACAATATAATACAGGCAGAAATACTACAAACAGAGCTGGGCAAAATACGGAGATATCTGTAACTTTCAAACACAGGCAAGGTCACGGAGATAGATTACACAGAGCTGCAATACACAGATACCCACACAGTACAATATCTCTGTAAAAAGCCCTCGTACTCTCTGTGTAACTAGCACTCGAGCTGTCTCGGAGTCTCTAGCTCTCCATTTTCTGACCTCATCTTACGTGGCATCCCTGCTATGACAATGTTAGATTTCTAGTAAATATTGCTGCTGCTGCTGTTACTATGAAACATGTCAGCTGCTATTAACTCTAACCACACAGGGTGCATAGGGTTAAAGGACAACTGTCAAATTTTCATTTTTCAAAAGTTTACGTTTATCGATAACAATATTTTATTTATTTTTTAACTGATGAATGTTGATTTTTGTTTGCATAAAACGTAACTTTGTATCAAGCTGAGCAGCCACGCCCCGGTCAGACTCTACGGTTATCTGACCAACTGCCATTGAGCTCACCATTCGTGCTGCTGTAATTTCTCTAACCGGTGAGAAACGGACGCCGCAGCCGGCAAAATACATTGAGCAGCAGTTGCTCAGTTGACAGTTTTTGAGCCTACACTGTGCCTGGGCTTTCCTGGTTTTATATAAATATTTTAAATTGGATATTTTAAATATATAATCAATAATTAAGTAATAAAAAATAATTATTGAATTAAATAATAACATAAATTCCCTTGCTTAATCAGACCTGAGGCAGGCACCGAGGCTGTTGGGGGGGGGGAAATATATTTATACACGTGTAGCAAGTCCTCAATCATGCTACTTCCAAGAAGACTGCTTGGTCCTCTGTCCTGTGGGCACTGTAACTCCGCCCCCCCCGATGCTATCAGCCAATGATAGCCCTTGAATAGAGAGGCCAATAGAATGCATCTACTCATGGTGCAGCTGGCTCTTAATGGCAACTCAATAGGAGGCCTTTGGATGAACAAGAAGCTGGGTGAATAGGAAGATAACTTCACTAGCCCAGCCATTCTTAGGACTAGTAATAGACAGCTTTTCCTTTTATGCTATTAGGATAGCATGCAAGTTCTGAATGTTGGGTCATACCCTTCATCTTGATACCCAGTTTCCATTAAGCTGTAGCTCTCAGATGGATCGTCTCACTTACAATTTGCCAATATATTCAATACACTTTTAAGAGTGCAATTGATCAATGCTCTTTTAAGTAGTGCAAGCTGTATGAATCCGGTCATTCTATGATGGACTCATGGACACAGATATTAACCAATGCCAGAAGACTGACTGAAGACTATATGAAAATGACTTACACCTTGTGGTAAGACTTCTCCCAGGGGCATGCTGGCAGGGGGGGCATTTTCCCCTGGGCCACTTGCATGCAGATGTTATGGGCTGCAATCTTACACCATTCTTCTACAGATTAACACAGGCGGAAGGCAGGACTTGTGCAAGGCCTTTGCTAGTATGAGTGTCTACATGACCTGTAGGCCTATAATCTTAGTGTCCTCCAGACCTGTACTGGTTCGTTCACTAGGATATTACCCAGTGGGCCGCAGTTTCCATTGGTAGCAATGGAGCCCTGGGCAACAGAATTGGTGGTTGCTAGCATTGCACAGATCTGAGAATGCTCCATAAGGTTATACAGGTAATACAAAAGGAGGTTTCAGAGATATCTGTCAAATCCATATTTTGCATGTGCTGCATGAGAAGGAACACTAAACTGAGCTCTATGTGCTTTCTGCACATTTTCTGTGGGGCGGAGCCAAGCTACTGAACTGAATGGCAGCATGACGTCCGAGCTCCGTGCTAAAAAAACAAACTCATCCACAAATTATTACAGGGGTTTAAATCACTCCAAAAAAACTGCAAACTAACCCAGCAACTGACACTCACAATATGGGGAGGAAGAACAAAAAAAAAAAAAGTTCCGACAAGCCGAGCATGGGCATGAATATCGGCAATTTATGGCGCCAGGCCCGGAGTGAGGTAGAGCCTCAGATTTTTACTGGGAACGGCAGAAGGACACAATGGAGCGGACGGCTCCCAAACCTACTGCCTTTCACCAAGACTTGTCCCCGGTGACGACGGCGAACATGAAAGAGCTGCTCGTGGATCTCCAACATACCATCCAAGCTGATATGGCCCAGCTCCAACAAAAACTGCACGGCCTAACGAGCCGCATGGGGGCTTTAGAAAACGACACCCACCAAAACACCCAGCCCAACATCAAAAGGCAGTGCAAGAGCTGCAGGTCCAACAGGCAAAAACAGATCAGAGGTTTGCAGTGCTTGAGGACCAGAGGCGCAGACTGAACCTCAAGATGAGGTATTTTGGAGGAGACTCCGGAGACAGAGCAACCACACCTGTTGCGGAGACTTCTCACAGCACGGCTACCCCCCAAGCAAGCAAAACAGGTGGGCCTGGAGGGGATGTTCTGCCTGCAAAAACCAGCAAAAGCACCGACCTCAGCACCGAGAGACCAGTGCGATTCCAAAGCAGCAAGGATAAAGCAGCTATCATGAGCGCAGTCCAGAACCATTCACCGTACACCTTTGAAGGAATGCAGCGCTCTTTCTATGTGGACCTGTCCGGGAACACTTTGGCGTGGAGAAGATCACTCCAGACCTTCATGTCCCTGGTTCGGTCTAAAGGCATCACGTACAGATGAAAACTGCAACTAATGCCGGAGGTTCAACACTGCACCGCAACATACTCTCTCTGGGATCTCTGGGAAGCAAAAGGTCTGCTACCAATACTGGGACTGCCAATAGATACCCTGGTCACAGTACAACCAAACAATACCACCTCCCCAACCCATAAATGGAATCCTGCAGCAGTGCTACTCTTTGTACCCCAGGGGACACAACCAGATGCATATGTGGTTGTTACCACTTTAATGGCTCCTGTATGCCTGCAGAGACAGGCTTGTACTATCCCTCCACAAACGTTTCACATATTTTCTGTTGACGTTAAGATGTTATAATTTTTTGTCATTCTCATAGGGAATGATTAGTATAGGTATTAGAAGTCTGGACATGGACACAGAGGGCAGGGCACAACAACCACATTCCTACTCCTGCATAGCACCATGCTGACGCATGACAACCCCTGTGACACCTAGGGTTAGGGGACGATGCTCTACCCTATGTACTACCTAGAAGGGACAAGACTCTCACAACCCCACAGCGCACGTGGAGAGGCATTACCCCGCCAGGGCCACACACACAACCCCGACTGTCACAGAGTAGAATCTCTGCTGACACAGGCTCAGACGTTAATCCTAATATCGGTACAACCACATGATACACCGCGACCAACCCTATGCACACATGGACAACAATGTTTCTCAACATCCACCCACAGCTCTACCCACACACTGACTATGGCATTGACACCCCCCCATAACAAGCACTCGGACCACTAGTCCTCACCTGCGTTTAAGTAACCCAAGCTATGTACCGTTCCACTGTTCCACTGGCATTGTATGTTACTGCATTATTCTTCACACAAAAAATAAAAAAAAATATAAATATGTATTTTCCGTTTTAAAGCCCCAAGACCGGGGGGGCGGAGCTTGACCGCCATGCGGAGCAGTCGCAAGCATCCAGAGCTCCCACCAAACAGCCGACTTTAAGCCCCCCTTACCCCGACCCAGGCAAGCTAAATGGGTCCCACGCTTACTTACTCCACAGAGCTACTGGTGGGAATGGGACAGAGGCATCACAGGCTCCCAGGAGACACTAGCCAAGGCAGGTCCGACTTGCGGCCTAGCGGTTGATGCGGGGCTGGGGACGCAGCCGGTCCTCCAGTCCCGAAGTCCTGCAGACGCAGAATCTCTCCCCCCCCCCTTGGACCGCTGGGGGTCATCACGGTCCACCATGGCACCCCTACAAGCCCAAACACCTGCAAACAAGCCCTGCCAGACGGGAGCGGGCGGGAGGAAGCAGCAGCACTCCGCTCACTTAAAATGGCGGCGGGCAGAACCGGGAAGTCCCCTATCGGCAACGCAGCCTTAAACTACACAAGAGCAAGCTGCTAGGAGGCAGAGGCAGACATCGGAGAACCGGTAGCTGGAAAGGTCAGTGGCACCATCCCACAGCCACAACCCTGATGCAGACAGGGCAGGGGAGACAACCACATGACAAGCCGACGCAAAGTATGCCAAGGCAGCCAAGATACCTGGCGACACCCTGCTCCGGCCCCATTCTAGCCCACACCGGGACTCAAAGACCCTGCCTCACATGACCTACCTGGCAAGAACCGACCCTGGGACTAAACACAGCCCGGAGAGCACCCACCACTCTTTACCCAGCTGCAACCCCCACGCCATTTATCACCTCTACCTGCGCTGACGGGGCCCACCTGGCGTGTAGCCAACCCAGACCAACGGTGCTATGGTTACCATACACAAGCAGGACTCTAACTATACACAACTCTTATCACTCATAATTATCAAGCATGTTTATAGAGAAGCCTAATTATCTGTGTAGCAAGCCTGTTTCTATATAAAATGTGTGTCAAGCGATAATAATCCAAAAATGTGCAAAGTTTTTCAAGCATACTTCGAGATCCACTAATCTTTAGTAATCTAAGGCAACGCAGTTAGAAATTATCTATGTTCAACCTGTTCTTAGTAAGCCTGTTTATGTACAATATGTATGTCAAGCGATAATAATCTAAAACAAAAAAGTGCAAAGTTTTTTTCCCCTGCCTACCTAATGCAAATCTTTGTTTGACTCTGCATGCCCTGGCTGTTGTGGCTTGGTGTGCTATATGTGATTTTTCATGCACAAATAAAATAAAGAATTATAAAAAAAAACCTATAAAGTGTGAAACCTGGAAATCAGTGTATCAGTGTGGGCCTTGAGCAGCTATTTAACCCCTTAAGGACCAAACTTCTGTAATAAAAGGGAATCATGACATGTCACACATGTCATGTGTCCTTAAGGGGTTAAAGGGATACTGTAGTGCCGGGAATACAAAGCTGTATTCCTGGCACTACTGATCCCTCTGTCTCCACCCTCTCTTCCGTCCCTCCTACCCGGAAAATAAAGGGTTAAAAACCCTTAAAAAAAAAAAAAAAGCCCCAAGACCTAGAGTTGACACCCCTCCCCTGGATTTTAGCCTTCAAAGAACTTCATTGAAATGAGTTTGTTTTAAGGGCGAGAGTCCCTTTAACTGGAGAAAGAAGTGCCTTAGAGAATCTCTGGAAGAGGTTTATAAAACCATCTACATAAGCCTTTAGCATGCATGCCATTACCCAAGTGAAAACTATATAGTTTCAAAAAACTAATATCAAGTTTAAAAATATTTCCAGGCTTATTTTATTTTGCAGTACTGAAATGTTTGATTTCATTAAGCTCCAGGGGTAATTCTGCACTATTAACATTCTAAATTTATCGTGTCTCAAAACATAAAACACATTCTTTAATTTAAGCTGTGTCTTAAGAGAAGAATTAAACAGGGTTGTATTGTCTGTTGGGAGTTTGAAAATTATGGCAAAGCAGTTCGAACCATAAAGAGTTAACAACAAACTTTGTTTAAATTATTTATTTACTTATATTAGGTTATTGGCATTGTCTTTAGCATGCAAAATTAAGTCATTTATATGTTAATGAAATCTTTGGAAACTAGGCATGGCAGAGTTCTGTTTTCTGGCACTCTGTTTCAAACTGTCCATAAAAAAAGAATTTAGTTAGAATGAAACTGGAAACAGAACAGCTCTATATGTAAATATATAAACTTTAACTACTATAATGGATAATGTCATATAACAAAGCTTATTGCTTAAAGGAACACTCCAAGAACGATAACCCATTTAACAGTTTAACAATTTATCTTCAGCTTACTGCTGCATCCGCTGGTATGGAAAGATCATGTAGCAAGCTTCCATTTGCTCCGTTAGGGTCTGGGTCATTTACTGAGAGTGTCAACTAATAGCTCTCAGCCAATGAAGGTGGCCGTCTATGGCCTGGCTTGGATCGGTAGCAGAGCTTCAGGCAACATGGAAGACGGACAATGAGTGCTCGGAGAGCCTCAGGTGAGTTGTCTTACTTGAAAAAGATAACAATTTTAAAGACACACCTAAGTTTATTTTAAGCCTTACTAGAGAAATATATGTACACTTCTAGCTTTAATCAACTAATTACAACATATTACAGCCCTAAACTTAATGTGTGAATGGCTCAAAACCGGACCCTATAGTGTTTAAACCATATGGATCTCTTGCCCCCCCCCTTTTAAAACGCACCTTATTTCCAGCCATTTGGAAAGTATTAGGTTGGCTGAGGCGGGGAGGCGGGGCAAACAGCAGCTTGGCCAATCAGCATCTCCTTATAGAATGCATTGAAGACACTGAACTGCCCCAGGAAACGACTCCAGTGGCCATCTGAGGAGTGGCCACTGGAGGTGTCCCTCGGCTTTAATCTAAACACTGCCTTTTCTCTGAAAAGACAGGGTTTACTACAAAAAGCCTTCAGGAACAGACTATACTCATCAGAGCAACTACATGAAGCTGTAGTTGTTCTGGTGACTTTAGTATCCCTTTAAGAAGTCCCTCAAAACCCATCTGTTCAGAAATGCTTATGGCCTCCCAGAGTAACTTATGTATCACATATCTCTCACTTGCTCTCTCCTAAAGAGTCACACCTTGTTTGTTTACTGTCCCCTTTGTTGACCTTCCTACTGTGTCTTTATACTCCACTCTTCTACACTGTAAGCTTTTTTGAGCAGGGCCCTCATCTACATATTGTTCCTAACAACCCACAGGGGGTTAATTCATAAGCGTGACAGCCCAACAGTATACCACTCATAGGCTCTTTGCCCATTTTCACATGTATTTTACCTAATTTCTCTTGTTTATCTTACACGTTTTACCGTATAACCAGATGCCCAAGATACACCGTACATCTGATGTTCCTGTTTACTCCTGTGCCTGGACATGTAAGCTTAACTTGTTCATCTTACCATAAAATTAGGCAGTTTGTGTTTATTAGCATGTTAAGTAGAACTCATACTTCACAACTCTATGTATAACTGGTTTTACTAGGCATCAAGCCCAAATTAAGTTGCGTATCTAGTAAAATATAAAATGCGGGCTAGCGTCTCAACGCCCTCTTTTATCAGATCTAGACGTGATAGATTAGCCTGAACGATCTTAATCTCATAAAAATTAGCAATTTTACTAAAAGCCATGTTGTTGACTTAAGATGTGTTACTATATATACTTGTATCAGCTGTCATGGCTGTACCAGCCGGTTTGTAATTTTACGCACAACAAAAATAAAGAATTAAAAAATAAAAACATAGGAAAGCATCGATTCAATGCTTTCCTATAGGGGGGTGGTGGGGAAGCGTTTGACAGCGCATTGCATGACCATTAGCCCCTCTTACTTTGTAGGAGATGTCAGCACAAGAGTTGGAATCGGGTGAGTAAATAAAGTTTTTTTTAACCCTTTATTGGCCAGGAGGGCTGCGAGGGAGGGGGGAGTCAGAGGGTTCTATAGTGTTAGGAATACAGATTTGGATTCCTTACACTACAGAATCCCTTTACGTCTACATCTTTTTTTCCAGTAAATCTCCTGTCTTGACCCAGCTTAATACATTTACCAACCCAATTTGATGTGTTTAGAATGATGCAAAGAATCTATGTAGAAGTTCAATTATTCATCAGCTTGGTACAGAAGACCAGAAACTAACCAAAAAGTACTTTTAAAAAGATTCCATGATCTTTGTATATCATTTTAGTTTGAATACATTTAAGTCTACGCCTCATTTCAGTGTATCTCCTATATCACCCTTTCTCGAGCTCCTCCTAGGTCAAATGCAGTTTTCCTAAGTCATAGTCATGCAAAATCAGAACAAATGAAACTGTCTCAGAACATGGTTTTGAGATACCAAGTACTTGCACAAGGCACGAGGATTCATGGTAGTCAAATACTTGATCTTTGGAAGGATAAGCAGTGCTTTTGACCACAGAAGGGTTAAAAAAGGCCGCATCACGGATGAAAGGGTAACCCAAGCGAAGCACTTCAAAAGATATCTACTGATATGTTGCATAACAAAATAATACACACAGAGGCGTCACATGCATTTTTATATTCCCGTAATAAAATGTCAATTTTCCTTTAAATAAACAACTTCATATCTATACATTTGCAAGCCATTTGTCTAATAAAGTGAAGAGATTAAATTCAATAGTGTTAAAACCAAACCATCATATTTTGCGTGGCAGAATTTACTTGGCTCTTAGTTCGTTTTATTTCTTTTGATCTGTCTAATCATTTGCATAAAGTGAGATTATTGGTTTTTATTTCCTATGAGATTCTTGAACTTAATTCTCATTGGTATAAAAAAATATAAAGAGAATTTTAAATGTTATTGTGTCTTCCATATACTCAATCAACTAAACACAAGTGACTCTCAGAGACCGTCTTTCAATATTCTGCTTTTGAAGACTATGTAATGAAATTAGATTAGCGGCAGAAAACAAAATGAATACGTGTATGTGAAACGTGCCTTTATAATTAAGATTCAAATCTGATTTACATTCGCACCTCGTTGTTTCTGCATTAATGGCTTGATGAGCAGAGCTTTTTCTATATTATTATCATCATCACACACAATATGTAATATTGTTCAACTAATTTAGCTCGTCAAAAATTGGAATTAACATTTGAGTCTTTTCGGTGTTATGTTGTCAGGCAATTATGTTATTGTTGTGACTATGATAGGAGAATACACAGAGACCGTATGACAGTCCTGGAGAAGGTATTACAAAAAATAGAAAATTAAAAGTATAAAGGGTTGAACATGCTTGCTGCACACAGCAATGGCAGAAAGTTTCCCTGGGGTAAGCAGAAAATATAATTGTTTCTTGATTTCTATTGAATTGCAGATTGAACAGAGATATTGCTTTAACTAGTCTGATTTAACTTGATAGTCATCTCATCAAGGTGGGCCATCGTTGAATGAATTTTGAGCTGCATCTGATGCAGGAGTAGAAGTGAAAACATGATAGCGTAACTAAACTATGAAGAGTGGTGAATTAAAATCCAAATGGCACGTATCTCTTATACCCTACTCAAATTGTTTTTTGCTTTACGTGACATTACAGAGTGAATCCTTACAATTTGGATATCAGTTTGACTTCATACTTTAGGTGATCTGAAATTTTGTTAGATTCCCTCTGCCTGAGCAACACAGCAACTCCAGATGATTGTTTCAACATCCATTGGGCCTCGAGAGCGGATACACCTCTATGCACAAGGAACAAGGTATCGACATCTGGATTACCATTCAACTTTAGACTGTAAGCACGTTTGAGCAGGGCCTTCTTCAAACTATCGTTCCTGTAAGTTTTCTTGTAATTGTCCTCTTTATAATTAAATAATAATTGTACAGTGCTACAGAATCTGTTGGCGCTATATAAATGGCGATAATAATAAATAATAACTTAAAGAGATTCTAAGCAAATGCATACAAGTAAAATAAAAGAAAAAAGAGAAACTTGATAGCTTACACTTAAGTAAGTCCTCACTCAGATCTCAAACAAGTTCTAGCACATCTTTGGGTGAACATATACATACATGCCTAGTGTCCCTATTTTGGGCCCAAGTCCCTCTGTCCCACTTTTCTATCCTAATGTCCTTCACATCTAGGAACTCCATATTGTTGAGGGTATAACAGAGCTCCACAGTAATGATACTCAAAGTAATGTGCTTTTAAACTGCAATAAATGTGTTAAAATATCAGTCTATTTAAATAAGATACATTGTTACATATTTTAAATATACACACACATATGTACATACATACAAACATATAGATACATACACGCACAATGCAGATCAAGGAACAGTGCATACAACAAAACAATTTTACAAGACTACTTCAAATCACACCTTAGCAAACAAATATGAAGCTTCAGTTACACCATTTGACCATATTGTGTTCAGCCCACTGCTACGTCATACTACCCCAATATCGGTGGTTCCTGCTGTCCTAATCTGTATTTTGTATTGATGTTGGTCATGATGCTGAATGACAATCGTCACGAATGCACACTACAGTACAATCACACATACACACACACACACACACACACAAACACTGGGACACTGTTCACAGTCACCCGTGTGTTCACACTCACTCCATTGAAATCTAGCCTGGGCAGCTAGGGGTGGGGGCACCAAATTTTGCTTTGGGCTCAAGCCCCAGGCATTTTTCAAACTCAGCAACACCCCTGGCTAAAAGTATATTTACATATACCTTGTATAAATCTACTGCACTTTTATTGTAGACGTGGTTTGTTTTATCTCTATATCCCTGGGCCCTTGACATTTTTAAAACTCCCATGGGTCTCATAAGTATTCTTTAAACATTACAGTGCTTCATTTTTTAATTATCATCAACTAATCATTTTATTACTGCGGTAATTAAATGCCACTCTGCACAATTAAAACTAAAGAATTCCACATTAGGGTAAACATCTCATAAATTTTAAATCTAATAAAGCTTAAATTATGTAAATGTGTAAGCAAGTATCTATTTTTATTCTTGTGAAAAAAAACTATAAATTTCTATCCTGAAAATTCTCATATGACCAGACATTTGGCAACAGTTTGGTTTTTGCCCAACACAGACACACGTTTTGGGCTCCTGTCCCAATTTATGATAACAGGCATGCAATGGAGTTTTAGATTGGTACTATAAAGAAACACCTATCACAGAGTTGATTGCTGGGCTTATTTCAGTGCTAATATATCACTTAATTACTGTATTACTGGTCACACAATTTGTGTCACCAACATGACCTTGAGCTGGCCCCGTCCCATTCCCTCCTTTCCAAACTTCATACTTTCCTAATTTACAACGTGATGTTCTTGTATCCATGTTTGCCACAATATAGCATATTAAGCCATGTTAACAATATTGATGTACAGTATTGTAACATTGCAAGTATACATAAAATCAGTTTACCTCTGCTATCAGAATCAGGGAATTGCTTTAAACTTCCATAATTCCCTTAACATCACCTGACGTTGGGGGACATAAAGTACACCTAGCATACCAATCATGATTTGATATCAATTCATAGTGAATAAAATTGAATGTACAAATTTGTGAGAGATTTCTCAAAGTGTCGCCGACAGTATTGCGTCTTTTTTTGTGTATGTGTGTTTTTTGACACAATTTTTCAAATCTGTCAATTTTTTTCATGTAATCGCTACTTTTGCGCCTGTCGTTTTTGACTGTATGCTGGTTTTGTGACGACACAATGGGTCTGTCAATCTTTCCATTACATTTTTAACCAGAAAAGTGTTCTTTCACTCTTTGTTTTTCTACTACTCTAAATTTGCCTGTCTTTTGTAAAACGGCTATTTGTGTGAAAAATGGCAGAATTTAGTAAGCGAAACACTGACACTTTTTAGATCATTTTAATAAATCTTAGCAGATTATAAACCAAAAATAAAAGACACTTTTCAGAACACCTTGATAAACCAAATTGCAAGTAACTGTACAGGAGAAAACAAATTTTCATCTAAATATTTTTAATGAATACTAAGAGTGGGTGTCAATTATTTTATAATGACAGATTTACATTAAAACAAAAATTAAAAAAAAATGCAGCAAGGGAAAAATGAAGGTGTTTTGTGTAACATGCCCTGTGTGTTCCTTTTTTAGAAGGCAGTTGTAACAGCTTAGTGCAGTTATATTGTTAAATCAATTGTAAAGAAAGTATATATGCAATAAATGTCTCCACAAAATGTTCAACAATTTATTGTAGAATCCTTTCATACAACACACAATCAGACAGGTGAACAAATAATAATAATAATAATAATAATAATAATAATAAAAAAATCCCTACTCATAATTTAAAAAAACCCAAAAGTTTTCAAACAACAGATACCCTAGGGGGATCAGTCATTCAACAGTGAATTACAATAAACAGAAATGTAAATTTCAAAATCAGGCCAAAGTAGTTGATACAGAACAATTCTCCAACTTAGCTACATTCACAGCTTTTCTACTATAGCCTGAATTGTAATTTTGTTTTCAATTCACTGTTAAGAGAATAAACCCTTAAGTGTTTAACAATTCATTCCAAAATATTGCCAAGTTTTGTTTAAAAAAAAAATAAAAAAATAGCAAATACAATTTTCTTGATTGGAAGCAAAAAAAAGTAAAACAGGCTACATTACCTTTAGTTGCCTTTGAGCCAGTGAAGATTTCATTGTGGCTGGTTAATAGACTCTCTCTCTATCTCTGGAATCAATTATGAATGTCTTTAAATCAGCAGTTTTTAAATGTAATCCTCAGATATAGCCCATCTCTAGCCTGCCCTTTTATTATTTTATAGACAGTTTGTAAAGTTGTACAGCCTGCTGCAATCAGACAGCCTGTGCTGAATTATAGATAATACAAAGTATCAGATCAAACTTTGGTAACTAAGTAACATGCTAGGTGAGGGACAGCACAAGGTGTGTTTGTGTTGGTTTTCCCTGTCCTGTAATTAGCTCTGTCAATCTCAGTGGCTGTCTGCTTTTAATCCTCTTAGTAAAATCAATTCCACAATGCTGTTAAAATATTACATTACTGCACTTTGCAAGCAGTAAACAAGGGGCAAGAGAAACCCCCTTCTTTAAAATAGTATTATTTATATGGGTGACTATGTTTTTATAACGTCACCAGAGACCCCCTCAGCACTTCTCTAAAACTGTGTGGAGTGCCTCTGTAACCATGGTAACCCCTAACGTTAAACATGGCCCTACCCCTTGTCTGTTCACTTCCTATGACTGAATTAAACGCCTTTCAGCTCAGGCTGTCCTGCAATGTCTTTCTTTGTCTTGTTGCTTTGTGAAGCTCAGTCTTGAAGGACAGAGTTTCTCTTTAAAATAGGGGGTTGTAGCAGGAGCTGCTGCAGAACCTCTTGTTGTTTCACTCCTGCATATTTAGGCTATAAAAAAATAATAATAAAGTTTTAAAGTCAGCAATTGTTGCTTGCCTTAAAGGGAACTATTCACTTAACCCAGAACTGTGGTGAATTCAAAGCTGCACTGCAAAATGTAGGCAAAAATAACCATGTTTTGGCTATGGCTGAGTTGTATGTTGTTTTTCCAAAACGTCTGTATCAGCCTATATTTTGCTTATAAGCATGTGAATTTTGAACTATAACTCCTTCCTTGATAAACCCTGTCAGAGTTTTCCTTTGCTTACAATGGTTAAAGGAACATTCACAGCAGGATGTAGTGGTTATGGTGACAGGAGAACCCTGGCATCCTCCCAGATTAAAAGACCACTATAGTGCCAGGAAAACATACTCGTTTTCCTGGCACTATAGTGCCCTGAGGGTGCCCCCACCCTCAGGGTCCCCCTCCCGCCCGGCTCTGGAAGGGGGAAAGGGATAAAAACTTACCTTTTTCCAGTGCTGGGCGGGGAGCTCTCCTCCTCCGATCCTCCTCCGTTCCTCCCCGTCGGCTGAATGCGCGGCAGCAAGAGCTGCGCGCGCATTCAGCCAGTCACATAGGAAAGCATTCACAATGCTTTCCTATGGACGCTGGCGTGCTCTCACTGTGAAAATCACAGTGAGAAGCACGCAAGCGCCTCTAGTGCTGTCAATGAGACAGCCACTAGAGGCTTTGGGGGAAGGCTTAACCTATTAATAAACATAGCAGTTTCTCTGAAACTGCTATGTTTATTAAAAAATGGGTTAACCCTAGCTGGACCTGGCACCCAGACCACTTCATTAAGCTGAAGTGGTCTGGGTGCCTAGAGTGGTCCTTTAAGGTGTCAGACCGTTTAAGATTAGTTTGA
The DNA here is from genome assembly GCA_933207985.1 of Pelobates cultripes. Taxonomy (NCBI): domain Eukaryota; kingdom Metazoa; phylum Chordata; class Amphibia; order Anura; family Pelobatidae; genus Pelobates; species Pelobates cultripes. The sequence continues at coordinate 122,804,861 of OW240918.1, read as the reverse complement.
CAATTTACCTGGGTCATGCTGCAGTAAACTCAAGTACTTTTTTTTTTTATTTCATGTTAGATAAAAATAGCCAAACTGAAAACTTAGCATTTTCCATTGTGGCTATTATAGTCTAAAATTTGGAATTTAGTGACTTACCATGAGGGCATTAGCTTTGGAAACAATGGAAATTGGGGCGAGGACAGCTTTTTGTATAATAATCCCAGCTCCATTTAGGGAGCATACATAAATCAATGCAGTTTCTCAGTCAATAGTCTATATTATCACAAAGTATATATTAGAAGAAAGGGATAGCCAACTCTTGTAATGTTTTTATTTTTGGGGGGGCTGGGGAGGTGTGAGAGGGGAGTGTGGCTGTTGTTGGTTTTTTCTTTCTTTCTCAAACAGTGAAACAAACAATAAAAAAAAAAAATAGCAAAAGCTATATCAGATTTTCTTGGGGGTATGTGACCTCCCATCACCCCTTGTTCTTAAAGTCTCCGGAGGGTAAATTGCTAAAGTGTGAATTATTAGGAATTCAATACAAATGTGAAATTTTTGTGGAGTGTATTGGAATTACAAAATTAAGCCTTAAAAACCGCCAAAATGTTACTTGAGCTGAAGATATTTTTTTCCTTAAGCAGGTATTATCCATCTCCTATCCAAGAATGATTTTATTACAAAATATTCTGAAATGATAACCCAGATGATAATAATAGAAATCATTTCAAATAGCAACCGTGTAAGAACAATGCCCTGCTATGACTCATTTTGAAAACAACCCACTGTCTGTTTGTTTTCTTCATACTTTTTTTCGTGTGTGTTGTATTCTCAACAACTACGTAATACCTAATAATAATCTAGGCTCATCTGAGAATGTCACTTAATTTAAAGGGACACTATGTCACTAGAACAACTACAGCTTATGGTATTTGTTCTGTGAGTAGAATCATTATCTTCAGGCTTTTTGCTGTAAACACTGTCTTTTCAGAGAAAATGCAATGTTCACATTACAGCCTAGTGATAACTTCACTGGCCACTACTTAGATGGTTGCTGAAGCTGCTTCCTTGGGCAGTGCTGCAGAGTAAGCAGCACTGGCATTCAGTGTCTCCACCCTCTACATGCAGACACTGAACTTTCCTCATAGAGATGCATTGATTCAATTCATCTCTATGAGGAGATGCTGATTGGCCAGGGCTGTGTTTGAATCATGCTGGCTCTGCCCCTGATCTGCCTCCTTAACAGTCTCAGCCGATTCATATAGGGAAGCATTGTGATTGGATCAGACCACCACTTCTGCTGATGTCAGCAGACAGGGGCAGGTCAGAGGCAGACAGGGACAGAGCCAGCAGCTACTGACTTAAATACAAGTAAGATTCTACTATATTTAAAGAGCTAAGAGGGGGACAGGGGTGCTAGATGGTGGTTTTAACACTGTAGGTTCAGGAATACATGTTTGTGTTCCTGACCCTATAGTACTTCTCTAAAGTATGCAGGGTCAATATAATGTACATATACCATACTGAATTTCAGATTAGTCCCTATGCCAATAAACATATACATGGCTATTCATTATGGCTCTATTCACTAAATACTGGTTTATTCACCAGGCCCAAAGGTCCCAATTTCTGCAGGACTGTCCTGATTTCGGGGTCCTGTCCTCGAAGTACTATTCCATATGATATGCTGATCAAGACTGTTGGAATTTCATTAAAATTCCAATGCAATCTACAGATACCATCAACACAATCCACAGATACCATAAGACAAAGTAAGGACTACTTTGTCTTATGGTGAAACATGAGGTCAACAAAAGACAGGGCTCCACAGTCAACTTTTGTCCAATCCCAGCAGCCATCACAAATGATGACAGTTTGATTTAGGCTCAGTCTACGGAGGATTGCGAGATAAGAATAGGGACAGGAGTGGGTGGAGCTAAAGAGCTGTGTCAGTGATGTCACTAGGGACTTGCAAAATGGGTGTTCCTGTATTTGAACAAGGGCAGGTAGGCAGTTCAGAAATTGGAAACCTGTGTAAGCCTTCGCATCAGGCCCCATATGATCAGCCTTCCTACCATTAGGCTTCAATCATTTGAGAGTGTATTGAGAGCAAGAAATACATAGCGTAATTTACTAAAGTAAGAATTCAAAGTTAATTCAAAGATAATTTTAAATTTAAGGTCAAAATAGCCGAACTGGAAAATTTCTCTAAGTCAGCTATGCATTCAAATTTGCCCTTAAATTTGAAATACAAGAATATAAAATATGAAAAAATAGACTAGTGAAAAACTATACTAAAAATAAAAAACTGAAGGCTTTGTGCATATTGAGCAGTAAGCCCAGGGCCTTATTTACCAGAAGGCCTCCGAGGTGGTGACTTTGTAGCAGCAGGTATTAGAGAGGTAGCATGACCGGTGAGGAAATCAAAGATCTCATGCTGGCCGCTGTGGCAGTATGTGCAGCACCCAGCCTGCGCTAAAAGGAGACTACAAACCTGCTTCTCTTCCTTTTCGGTGGTCTGCTGTGCTGCACCATCACTGCCATAACCCCCTCGTGACTTCAGCATCCTAGCATGTAAGGGAGGTAGAAGGGGCCAAAACAGATAGCCAGCAAAGAAGGGAGCATGCAATGCAATCAAGAGCACTGCCCTCCACTCCCCTCCATTATTATACACTGCCCTTCTCACCCTCCATTCCTGCTAGGGGCAAGTGCCAGACACCAGCCAACCCAGGAAGGGACCTACCAGGTCAGCAGCAGCCTGCTTTGCCCAGCCCAATGGTCAGCCTTCCAGTGTGTGTCTGCATGAGTCAGTGTGTGTATGTGTGTGTCTGTATGGATCAGCGTGTGTGCATGGGTCAGTGTGAGTGTCTGCATTGGTAATTGTGTATATGTGAGTGTGCATGAATCTTCACAAAGGTCAAAGTTTTCATAAAAAATATCAATACTTTTAAATTGTGGGAGAGTATCATGTATGCAGGAGTACGGGAGAGTATCATGTATATTAGAACGATATATGCGTATTATGTTGATATTAATATGTATTGTGTATATATAGATTTAATGAGCAGAATATAAAATTACTATAACACACATTCATTAATATACATATATGAATGAAGGGATTACGGGCATAATGTATTGAGGAAACTGGCCTTGGAGCAGCAAGTAGGATAACTCCGGCCCTGAGCAAGCCTCAAGCCTTTCACCGGATTAACCCCTTAAGGACACGTCATGATTCCCTTTTATTTCAGAAGTTGTGTCCTTAAGGGTTTAAGAGTCCATCCGCAGGCAGTTCGTAAATAACCCAGATAGTGTTTGAGAGAGAGAGAGAGAAAGTGTGTGTGTGTAGGCAGTGTACCTAATTAATCAAATATATAAGGTATTTGTGGCTTAGCTTTATCATTTGACATGCTCTAATTACAGTCTGACAAATATTACTATTTATAGTTAATATACCGTACATTCACATTACATAATGTGTTCTGGAGCCAGAAACTGGACACTAAATAATTTGCCTCGGTACTGGTTTGCTGGCTGAGAAATACACATCACAAGCATCTCCTCTTTAAATTGCCCAGTGTAAAGGGAAGCAGATTTGTATTGCGATTAGTTCTCTAGATTCTATCCTGGTATAGAGAATGACAATCAGCAACAGAGTATTCAGCCACTTGCTGTAAGTCTGTGTGCAGTGCCTATTGTCAGAGACAGGGGGAGTCAGTGCGCAGGCGCGGTAAGGAGCAGCAGACTTCCTTCTAAGAATTCTAGTGATGTGTTGATCATCATCAGTTTAGGGCGGAGAGTGTGTTAGGGAACACAAGCCCTGTCTGCCGTGTGAATGGTTATGGAAGGCATTTAGCAGACAGCACTGAGAGGTAAGAGCAGTCTATAGACTCTGCTGTGTTCCTAACACACAGTCTTCTGTGCAATCTGTATATTAGACACATGGCTCCCTGCTAATCACTGACAGCTATCAGCAGGGCTTCTATGAACCTAGTATGACTTTCAAGATGAGATCACCTATATATCTTTATATTTCTGACTGCTACAGAGTGTCTGTGAACATAGCTTGTGAAAAGGCTGTTCTGTAAAGCTACAAAGTTTGTAAACAACAGGTAGTTCAGACTCTAGTGTATGGGATTGTGTCTGTAAAATAACACTTGAAGATTCATGCAGAAGTAATTAAATAATAATCACAGGCCTTACAGGATAAACTGGATAAGTATCTAGCTACAGTATTAATTGCATTATGAGTAGCTTAACTTGTTTACACTTCTATGAACAAATATATACATACAGCATATGTAGATTAGCGTAAAGGTTTTTGTAATCTAAGTTTGGGTCCATATGAAAAAGGGGGTAAATAACACTACATAGTCTGATTGTAAGCAGGGCTGCTCCCAGATATTTTGATACCTCTTTAACCCCTTAAGGACACATGACATATGTGACATGTCATGATTCCCTTTTATTCCAGAAGTTTGGTCCTTAAGGGGGTTAAAATATAAAGGATATAAAAAAATAAATAATGTATTATGAGAGAGTGATGCCAACGCTGCATTCTGGAGAAACAACTTACCAATGGTTATACATACATCATCACCCTGTTTAGTATAATGTTACACACCTTGTGCCCATGTATGTATTATACTGTATATAAACCTGATACTCATTTTCCCAGCGGTACCCTTAATCCTCTTCCGTCTCTGGGCCAGGAGCTTACATTTCCTCTATTCGTATATGAATTTTTGTTACCAAGATAGTTGTCTAAAGCTGTCACAAGCGGACTCTTTCTTTTTTCCTTATTGGTTTTCTAGTAATAAGAAACAATTTTATTTGCGTAGATTCAGAATAATATTGAATTTGTATTTTGAATAACTTTATTTACTGTTACTTGATATGCACTGCTAGTCTCTCCTCTGATGTGTTCTCTGAAGGTCCTCTGTCTGCTTCAAACACTTATGTAGATTGTTGTTGGCTTCAAACTGTGGATGAACTTGTGTAGGCTTTTTATATTCTCTTTCTCTAATTTCCCCACTTTCTTCTACTTCTGTTCCGACCTATACTTTCCTCCTTAGATTCTGCCAATGCAACTCTCAGTTCGTTCTCTGGTTGCTGTAGCTCCAGGACCCTGGTTGTACTTTGGAGTCACATTCCCCCTCCTTGTCGTCCCCACAATCAGAGCCTTTAAAAAATTAAATAAAAATATTTTTGCTCCATTTCCCATTAACTTGGCACTTTCATCCAAAGTTATGTCACCTTAAGCCTCCAGCTTCACTCATTGTCACTATATGTACAAACCCCCTTGACTTTAACATCTGTCACTTGCCTATTCTAATATCTAATGATATCACGTTGAAATGGGTGGATTCTATTCAGATCTAGAGCTGTAGAACTGCTCTCTCTGGAGCAGCACTTGTTATGTTAGCAAGTCATACGGATCCATGTTTAATGCTCTTCGGTGCCATTAAAAATGCTTCCTTCACTTGCAATCCAGCTACTGCCCTTGTACCAAAGCTGAATGGAGCAAACCTGGGCGAGATAAACAGGGCCGGTGCAAGCATTTTTGGAGCCCTAGGCGGAAACAAATGTGCCGCCCCATTTGCTTCACCCAATCATGCAGACTAACACACGCTGACTCAAACAGACACACACTGACCATGCAAACTGACACACATGCACTAACCCATGTAGACTGATGCACACAGACTCATATACACACACTTACAGACACACTGACCGATGCAGACACACACACACACACACACATAGACACAGTGGCCCATACAGACAGACACACTGACATACATAAACATACTGACTCAAGCAGACTAACACACATTCTCTGGAATACCTTACCTTCATTGCTGTTCATTGCCTGCGCCTGGCTCACGTCCTTTCTCTGCACATTTCCTGTTATGCTCCCGCCCACTTCTCCCCACGTACAGGGAAAGGGGCGGGAGCAATGCATGTTTGGTGGGGGGGGCCTGGCTTAGCCTGCTGTGGTGGATGCCGCCGGACCTGTGTTCTACCGAGCGCTAGTGAGCAACAATGTAAGTGCTTCCGAGCACCCGGTAAAATGGCCGGCGGCATACTCAAAATAATCTAATTTGATGGAGGGGCGGCCGCGATACAAACATAAAGCCAGGGCCTGCGTCCCCCCCTTAAGCAGCGCCCTAGGCTGACTCCTAGTTTGCCTATAGAGAGCGCCAGCCCTGGAGATAAATATCTACAAACAATCACCAGTGGATTCTCTGGGGTAATCAAGCCTTCCCACGGAATTTCACAGTAAAGTTGAAAAAAATAGTAACTCTAAATCCAGAAAGATATATAAAAGTGTCCAAAAAAATATCAATCAACATTATTATTATTATTATTATTAACATTTTTATAGCGTCAACTTAATTCGCATTGCTTTAAAATATTATTAAGGGGAACATTTTAGCAATAAATGAGACAATTACAAAATGTTACAGGGACAATAGGTTGAGGAGATTCATGATCAAAACACAATAGGAAAGGCTGCGTCATGGTGGGAAAGTAGCAGAACTGGAGGTGAGAGTAGAGTGTGGCTCTTTAAGAGAAAGTGTGAGATTTGTGAAATGATTTACTCTGGGAGGCCACAGGTATTCTGAAGGACTACTTAAATGATTAAAGGCTGTGGAGAATCTGATGGGAGATGATTAATGCAGCGTTGTGTTTTGGCGCATGTGCATAAGCTTCCCAATACTTTACTATTGAATTAGTTGAGATAGTTAATTCTGATTATCTCAGCCACTATGGTAGCGGTCAGCCAAGGGCCCCTGCGGCACTGGGGAAAAAGGTTTTTACCTTATTTAAGGGAAGCAAGGGGGGCAAGTGACCTAAATAGTGTTTTAACACTATAGGGCAAGGAATACAGTTTTGTTTTACTGACCCTATAGTGTTCCTTTAAGTGCATTTGAGTGCCTCCAGTTATTAAATGTGCATAGGGATTTGGGACAGTTCGCAAGTAACTTTTCTTTGTGTATTGGGGCTCATGTGTACTATAATCATTGCTGCTATCCAGCAGTAGTGGGAGTTTGAGTGCAGGGCTTAATTTTGTATGTTTGTAAGAAACACACATACACAAGATAACAGTGCCGATAGATGCACAAATACAACTCTATAATCCAGCCGCAGCAACCAAATATAGCACAAACAGAATATGGCAACATGCACACACTTTAATTTAAAAAAAATAAAAATAATAGGACCGGTACACCTAGGAACCTCACGTTATTGTTTTGGAACAGTGCTGCTAAAATGTTGCCTACCTCTGGGATTGGCCATCACTTGTTTTGGATATAATCAAATCAAATAAAATGTGGCATTCTTTGCAAAGCAGAATTAATTTAGAAACATCCCTGCAGGGGGTTAAAGAATATGCTTGTAAACAGTTAGACCAAATTCCTTATGAATGTGCAACCCCTTTGTGCTTTCGTAAATTCACCTAGCTGTATCTGTATGCTCTAGACGTTTTGTACCAAATGTACTTCATCAAAACCTATTGATCGAATGAAGAATTTTACTTTGCTTTGTGGTGAATGACTCATTTTGATTTAATTTGATCTTTCTGTAATAGCTCGAAAGAGTCAAAAACTATAATTTAAAGTGTATCTGCAAGAAATACATTTAGCTAAAATCACCAGTATAGAAAATTGTGTTTGCAGAATTGCTAACAAATTTATTTATTTTTTTTTGTTTCTGAAAAATCTATGAAAGGGTAAGTTTCTTCCTGTCACATGTCCTTTAAAGGATCACTATAGGGTCAGGAACACAAACATGTATTCCTGACCCTATAGTGTTAACACCACCATCTAGCACCCCTGGGCCCCTTCATGCCTCCATAAATATAGTAAAAATCTTACTGTGTTCAAGCCAGAAGTTGTAAATCTGCATGCTGTTAGACTCAGAAAAACAAGCAGTCTGCTGACATGTGGTAGCCTGATCCAATCACAGTGCTTCACCATAGGATTGGTTGAGATTGACAAGGAGGCAGATCGGGGCAGAGCCAGCATGATTCAAACACAGCCCTGGCCAATCAGCATCTCCTCATAGAGATGAATTGAATCAATGAATCTCTATGAGGAAAGTTCAGTGTCTGCATGCAGAGGGAGGAGATACTGGATCACAGGATGCTGTGCACAGTGCTGCCCTGTGCTCTGCTGACAGCAGATCTGAGTGGATGGCAACTCCGAAGTCCCTCTGGTTCATTCTGAGTGACTGCAACTGGAGGTGTTCCTAGCTTTCAATGTAAACACTGTATTTTCTCAGAAAATACAGTGTTTACATGAGAGGCTGCAGGGAGCTCTAGTTCTCACCTGAACAACCTCATTAAGCTGAAGTTGTTCAGGTGACTTCTCCTACATGTATTACCTCAATGCTTAGTTACAGGAAAGAGCAGTTAAAGTTATATTTCAAGGCACCTGTGAAGAACTCACTCATAAAAGACTATGATCCACTGAGCTCTTACCTCCCTGTCCAGTTGCCTACCCTTTTCTCCCCTCACTGAGACCCGAAGTGTCCAGACGCTATTAGCGGGACCAGCCTGATGCCACAATGGAACTCCGGCTCGGCTACTCAAGATTTCCCAGTCACCTTGGACCTCCATTTTCCTCCCTTTCCCAGCAACGCAGAAGAGGGCTTTTTGGAGGGAAGATTATGTTCATGGAAGGGAATAATTGCTCCCTTAAACCATCAGGGAGCTCCAGATCACCGAGGATTTAACCGGACCGCATGGAACTCTTTTCGGCCAGGACGGTGGTAGCGGTTGGGCAAAACTTTGACTGTGTGGGATTTTAGACAGTTATGCATGGATCAGAGTGCTATTTTCTCAGAATGGGCGCTCTTATTTCCCCTTTAAAATGATGTATAATATGTGGGGATACATTATTGCTTAAGAGATGTTTCTGGGGTCTTTCTGTGTTGTGCTCTCTGTATTCGGGAGATAATTAGTTTACCGGTTATCAACTCAATTATCTCCCAGACACAGAGACGCTTTGGCGGGCTTAGGGAGTTCTGAATAGAGACCCCATGCTGAGGGTCTGTGTATAAAATGTGTGTGCTTTGGCCTAATAAAAGCAGTTCTTGTACCCTTCCTCAAGTCTTGACTGATGTTTGGGTATGCCGGAAGTTGTAATCACTGCTTCACTAAAGGACCTGGGAGAATCTACAGCGGAGGTACCATTCTGAGTACGGAGCCCCGTTACAGCACCTATCACTGATTGCTCATTTAGCATATGCCTCTCATACTTTGCTAGAGGACTACAGAAAGAGTAACATCTTGAGTGCCAGAGGTTGCCTACCTCTGTTATAGTGCTAGTGCTGCCCTTCGTCTAAAGACACCTCCTAAATGCCTCCATTAACCTAAAACCGCTCTATCACCAACCGATACACTTTACCCTCACTAAACATTGCCCCTACTCTAACTTGCATTGCAGGTTCAAGAATTTAAGGTTTTATATTTATATTTAATATATTTTTCAAATTTTGCATATACATCTAAACGTGTTGCTGTGTGTATTGCATAATACGCTGTTAAGATTGTATAGGGGTTAATTAGACATTTTCTGTATAAACACATATGTGTTCCTTGCAAACAAAGTGCATTTTATAAATTCACTTACTTTTCCCACTATAGATTTTGGATGGATTTATGGTTACCAGCACAGCACGTCAACCACCCAGACTAGTCACTTTGTTTTTTCTACTGGATTATTTGACATTGATTTGGTATGTTCAAATTCTCTTTGTATTTGTTTTTCTTTTGTGTGTGTATGTGTGTGTTACAAAATAACAATTAAGGTGAACAATGGCACGAAATTCTGTGTAGCAAATTAACTTTTTATAGTGATATAATTAAACTTAAATATTATTTCAGTGCAGCAACCACTCCGATATTGACATATATCCAGTTTAGAAAACTTAATAAAAACGATGGCGTGTATATTTAAATTTCACAGTGTTGTGCTTTCTCAATAGAAGTTCATGCAATGGCATTGATATGTCGAGATTATTTTAAATTACGTGTTTTAAGAGTACTACAGTTTTTTTTTTTGTTTTTTTTTTTTAAGCTTAAATTTATTCAAGTTTTTTTTGCGGTGGAGTTTGGGGATGAGCAAGAGGATGGAGATTTAGAAAGGGGTCACTAAATAATTTTTGCTCCAAGCCACCAGTGTCATGTATTTTCTACAGGTAATGACTATAGAGAGCCAAAGATACTACTTTAATATAAAATCTATATCTATTTATGCTTACGCCTAGCTAAATGTTACAGTTTCTATTTAATAGGATCTGTCACAGCCCAGACTTTATACTTCTTTGTTGAACAGAAAATGTGTGCTTTTCTTTCTGACTTTTGTGCTTGAGAAATGTCAAATCTGAGAGCAGAAACATGCAGTTTGGGCCTACCCAGCATAAATCAATTTAACATTTCTGCGTTAGGAATTTCAGGCATATTTCTCTTGATGTCGTATGATAGTCACATGTGAAGTCACCAGTCAGTTGGTGTAAATGGGAGCTTCTTCTATCGGTGATACTGCTGTTCTCACCAGCCTTTCATTTTTAGAATTTAAGACAAAAGTATGAGTTGGTGCTTAAACTTTGACATTCCAAATGAAGTGGCTTGTTTCCTGTGATTCTAAGCAAGAGGAGAGGTGAGGTGGCAGAGAATCCGGTGTGCCAAATGTCACAGATAAATGTAAATCAGATTTTTTTTTATTACTTCTCTATACACCAGTAAAATGTTATATGTTGATAGGCCTTACGTTTACCCTTAATACCTCCCCCTCCCCCCAAAAAATAGACTGGTGGAACATATATTTCTTGCATCTTTCCCTAACAGTGTATGTAAATAGAAAATAATTTTTTGATTGTTATTGGTGGTGTTATGTATTAGGGGATAGAGATACTTAATGCATTAGACTTGGCAAAGGCTCGGGTAAGAGCTGAAACATCGTCCGCATATTTTGTTCCTTAATAAAGACTGCCTCTTTAAGAAACCATTGGTTTGTGTCTGGACTTTTGTGTATATTTCCAGTGAAAGCTTTGTCCACTTTTTGGTACAATGATCACTGGCTGGTGACCCATCATGCTTATCCTTTATAGAGAGACAACAGATTCTTCAGTGTTTTGCAATTATAGAACAGAGATATCTGAGAAGTAATTCATACAAAATAATGACCGAGATGAAAGGTAAAGAAGGCCCTGATCAAACAAACTTGCCATCTTCGAGGAAGGGATAAAAAAACACCAGAATAAGAACTCCATGTCAGAGGTGACAATAGATTGAGGGATAAGGATGCCTGTGTTGAAATAAATAATTAATTATTATTGCTACTACTGGTATTTATGTAGCGGCAGCATATTCCGTAGTGCTTTACAATATTATCAAAGGGGGAGATTTAACAATAAATGAGACAATTACAGAAACGTACAGGAACAATATATTCAAGAGGGCCCTGCTCAAACGAGCTTACAGTCTATAGGAAGTGGGGTATAAAACACAACAGGACAGGATGTAGCAATCAAACAAGGTTGAGTGAAGCCGAACTGGAGGAGAGAGTAGAGTGCTGCCCTTTAGGAGAGAGCAAGGGACAGGTATGTGAGGTAGAGATTACTCTGTGAGGCCAAAAGCTTTCCTAAAGAGATGGGTTTTGAGGCACTTTTTAAATGATTGAAGACTAGGGGAGAGCTTGATGGTCGTAGGCAGGCTATTCCAAAGGAAAGGAGCTGCCCCTAGAGAAGCACTGCATGCGTGAGTTGGCCGTACAGATGCGAGCAGCGGACAGGAGAAGTTCATGGGCAGAGCGGAGAGACCGAGAAGGGGCAAACCTATGGATCAGTGAAGAGATATAGGAAGGGCTAGAATTGGTCAGTACTTCATAGGTGTGGATTAGTACCTTGACTTGACTCCTATAGAATACAGGAAGCCAATGTAAAGACTGACCAAGGGGTGAGGTGTGAGAGGACCGACAGGAGAGGAAAATCAGTCTAGCTGCAGTATTCATTACAGACTGTAGAGGGGCAATTCGACTTGTCGGAAGACCTATTATAACCTTTACATGTTACTTTGTGCACACACTGGAACTCTACAAAAACACACACTAGCACTCCAAATTCTCACACTAGCACTCACAACACGCTCATCAGTCCCTTACACACACTAACACTCAACACAAATATGCTCCTTCATTCACAGTAATAGTCACATGTTGCCATTCAGCCACTCAATTAGGCACATACTCCAAACTGGTCATATTCCCCTGAGAATGATGCAATTGAAGAAAAAAATTAAAACAAGCTGAAATAAATGTACTTGTTCTACTTCTAAAACATTATTTTGATGGAATTAGAAGGAAGTTTTAAAACTACTTGTACAATAGCACAACCTGCCTCTCTCTTATGCTGGAACAGAACGGCAAACTAGTAAATACACATGTCCTTATCAGAATAGTGTGCGTGTATATGTATTGATCCTCTAGGTACTTCTCATTCATGAAAAACACAGTTCTTCATATCTGTTACTATGGACCACATGCAACTCTACCCCAAGTGCATATGTCTCTCTCCTTGAAAATGTGCAATTCTGTATGGACCCACACAGCGTTCTCTACAGTTATTATAGCTGGATATGATGCTGCGCAACAGTGGTTTGACATACTAAAGTATTCCCATTAAAATAAGATGGTAGGGGGCAGGATTGTCTGAGAAGTCCTGTGCGTGCTGCCAGATGCATTCATTCTAGGAAGGTTAAATTAACTTTTTTAGTAAATGACATAGCCTTTTCTCTGCAAGACACATTAAGTGACAACTGGTTTGTTCTGCCTTAGCTTTACTTTTTGTCCAATGTGAACTTGCAAATTTTTTTATTAACTTTATGTAACAGAACATGAAATATATCTCTTTATGAGATGCAGGTATGTTCTGGTGTGCCCAATACAACTCAGATCTCATTCACTGTCTTTATACAACAGCTTAAAAATATAGAATGGGCAGATACAAAGTGAATGATAAAAATTCACATAACTCCGCAATACAGTATTATTAGATTAAGTTGCAGTATTGTTATTAAAGTGGCTCTGTCACACACAAAAAAAATCAAATTTACATTACTTGCTTCTATATCGCTCCATGCATCTGAATCTTTTTGTATGTTTGTTGTTTTCCTAAGTGTTTTAGTTTTCATTAAATACATATATAGAAGTAGTAGACTACTTTTCTTCATATATAGAAGTTAGAGTGACATAACTTGACAATGGGTGCAACTTAAAGCAAGGTTCTGTTTTAGTTACCAATCAAATTTATCCACAATCCAGCAGTAGAATTAATCTCACAGAACAGAAACTGCAGACATCATGGCAGAAGGAGAGCAAAATGGCTGCTACCAGGTATTGAAATATGGCACAAGCAAACAAAGATTATACCTATAAATAAAGTCAAGTGGCAAGGGAGGCAGTATACTCATGAAAATACAGGGACATAAGAAAAGAAAAATACAAAAAAAATAAATGAATGACTGGGCCCCTTAAAATAATTATTACATTCTTCACTATGTACCTGCCAGAGTCATGAATCCTATATTTCACATGTGGAGCTCCGCACAAATAAACTGGACATTTTGTTATTCATAACACTGTGAAGGCGAGGTACACCTCGTGCTGTTATAATGTAGATTCTCGTCACAGTTAATCTGTTTTCACAGCGAGCTGTCAAGTCATGTACTGCTAATAATGTAGAAAGATTTTTTTTTTATTTTCTCCCGTTTTCTTACTTTCATCATATTGGGTACTTTTTCTAGAATTTCGTTAATATCGTGGGTAGTTTAGAATGCACTTCTAAAAATTGGCAATGAAGATTTAAAGAGGTCTTTGGATAGATTTAAATTCCTGTGAGAAAATGTCAAAAAGATTACAAAATGCAGTTAAAATGAGAATCACTTTCAATAGGCAGCATTTTACTTTTATTGACCGTATAATTGAAAACTACATAGCTAACAGTGTGTGATGGGATATAATAGCCTGCCGTATTGTGTGGTGTGTACTCTCCCAGATACAGTCATATGTCACACTGATAGCTCAGGGATACTGTAACCTGCCACGCAGAGCTTGGGTCAAAATAGAGAATACAGTACAGGGCCTACTACCAGTCCTTAGAGTGGCTGGGCTAGTAAAATCATGTTTTTACCTAGAGTACATGTAGCATAGTATTATAAAGCTAGATACATACCTATCAGTTGACAAAGGTAGAAACTTTACATTTTAGTAGTGTAAATGGGGATGTGACCAAAGGTGCGGCTGTTCTGAGAAATTATAACAATTTATGCAACTAAAATGTAATTTAGAACATGAACTGATTTCACTGATTTCTAAACACATTTTATTGTAATTTAAAAGACACATTACTGGGAGTATTATTGATGTGGAGCTCTGTACATTCAACACACCAACAATATGGAACTCCTAGAAAAGAGTTACATTGGGATTGAAAAGAGGGATTTGAGCCCAAAATAGGGACTGTCCCTCCTAAATAGGGATACTTCAGAGGTATGGAAACAAGGCAAGGTCACTGACAAGTACCAGAAGTCAGAATGAAAATCTTTAGTAAAAGGCAAAAGATTTTACTCTGGTTTCTCTTCAGACTGAATAAATCTTTTGCCTTTTACTACAGATTTCCGTGGAGAGGAACGGCCACGCGTTTCACTGGTCTTGTTCTATTCACATGAACTACACACAACTGGTGTACAATAAATGAATTTTTTCCTTGCATACCTATATTCTTGATATATGCATGTGAGTGCGGTATTAAGATTTATGTTTTTTGTATATTTTACGAGGTTTGATTGGGGATGAACCTCTAATACCTGCACCACTGCGTGACAGAGTGCCAGCACTACCTATATTTGTTTGTAAATAGATAGTTAAGTCTAATGGTCACCAACTATTGTGGTAACATGAATCATTGCTATAACCCTCAAAAAAATCAATACATATTGAAATACATGTTAACAATATTGTGTAGAAAACCGGTATAAGATAAATAGATGGTTTAGGCTAATGGTCACCAGCTCGTGTGGTTATATGGTACATTGCTATAACTATCAGAAAAAGTTGATATATAGCAAACTAACTGTTTGGGGATCACAGTGTAAGATTAGTCCCAAAAAATATATCCATGCACACGTACTGTGCCAAGAGATATATATATATATATATATATATATATATATATATATAATATGTGTGTGCATATTAACCAAAGTTGGTATGGACCTAACTGAGTAATAAATAATAGTGTATACTGTACCAGGGAATAGAGAAATAAGGAGGGAGGAGGGGGGTGTGAAACAAACAGTTATTCAGAACAAAGGTAATCTTTAAGAAATTTATTCTGAACCATATATATGAAACTAAGTAACTATCTGACTAAATTAAAGAAATCCCCTGTGCCTTCATGGGCACCTGAACTTATTCCCTATACTAAATAACGTGCCTTGGCAGTCCAAATGTTAAATAATGATTTGGTAGGACTAAGATGACAGAGGAGTAGATTCTACAATAAGTCAAGTGAGGTCTGTACTCCAAGAAAATGCTATACTAATCTCACTGCAACTTCCCTGCACCTACTGCTATTCCCACAATCGACTAATAACACATGGTGCCTAAGAAAAAGAGGATAATCGTTCAGTGCATGGGTGAATTAAAAAATTAGCATGGTAGCAAGTCCGTCTGTTGTAATCAGATCAAACAACACAGCACTAACAGCTTGTTTGATCTGATGACAGCACACGGACTTGCTACCATGCTAATTTTTTAATTCACCCATTTTTTTATTCACCCATTCTCTCCCCCCCCTTCTTCCCCCTTTACTTCTCTATTTCCTGGTATATCATACACTATTATATATTACTCCGTTATGTCCATACCAACTTTGGTTATTATTTATATATATATATATATATATATCTTGGCACAGACGTGTGCGTGGATAGATTTTTTACTAAAGGACCACTATAGGCACCCAGACCACTTCAGGTTAATGAAGTGGTCTGGATGCCAGGTCCCTCTAGTTTTAACCCTGCAGCTGAAAACATGGTAGTTTCAAAGAAACTGCTATGTTAACACTGAGGGTTAATCCAGCCTCCAGTGGCTGTCTCATTGACAGCCGCTAGAGGCGCTTCCGCGATTTCTTGTTGTGAAAATCACAGTGAGAAGACGCTGGATGTCCATAGGAAAGCATAGAGCAATGCTTTACTATGGGTGGTTTGAATGTGCGCGCGGCTCTTGCCGTGCATGCACATTTGGAGCTGATGTCGGCAGGAGGAAGACAGTTCCCCAGCGCTGGGCTTTTAACCCCTTCAGCCCAGCGGGAAGAGGGCCATGAGGGTGGGGGGAGGGGGACCTAAGGACTACATAGTGCCAGGAAAACAAGTTTATATAGTGCTCCTTAACTTTGGAGTAATCTTACACTATGATCCCCTAACAGGTAGTTTGAAATAGATAATTTTTTTCTGATAGTTATAGTAATGCACCATATAACCACACGAGCTGGTGACCATTAGGCCAAACCATCTATCTATTTATCTTGTACCTGTAATCTACACACTATTGTTAACACTATTGTTCGATATGTATTGATTTTAATTTTTTAATTTAATTTTTTTGGATGGGTATAGCAATGAATCATGTTACTACATGAGTTGATGACCATTAGACTTAACTATCTATTTACTCATCTTATAACTGTTTTCTCACACACTATTGTACACGAGCATCACTTTATATAAGCGTTTTCTCACATTAGGTCATTTTTAACAATTTTCAATAAAATGTATTTATTTTCTCTATTTGGTTCTTCTGAGTCTGAAAGGCAGCTGACACCCTTTGCAGACTATATTCTATCTCAGTCCCCTTTGGTACCCTATTCTCTGTCTATTTATACAGAGATTCAAACTGAAACGCTACGCATACAGACTCAGAACACCATTACCACTTCAAAACACTACCAGTCATGGTACTTGGAGTAACTCAAATGGCCCTTTAATGCATTAATCTTTGTTTACTGCTATGAACCAAAGCAAGGATGATGGAGTATTGCTTCTACACGCACATGTTGGACCAGTGTGGGATCGTGATACTGTAACAAGCCTAATTGTGGAATCTCAAAGTTTCAGGTGCTGGGTGCTGGTCTCGTTAAGTTAAAATTCTAGATAACTTTATATTTATAGAATCACACGATCTTACAGTACTGAGCTGCTACTCTTTGTAAAAATGAGTCAAGGCAACCGTTTAGATGGATTTTTCGTATTCAATTAGTCAAGTGCAAAGCAAAACATTGAAAGACATTGAATGCAGGCAGAGATTTTGAAGTTGTTTATTCCAATCTCAAGTTGAGTCTGTAATGGGCTTCGGTATAATGCCTTCTGTCATCCAGCATTATAACTCTGCAGGCCACCTGTGGCATTGCACATTTCGATAAAAGTGGTAAAAATGTTAGCATTCTTCCTGAATAAAGCGTACTTTGACTAACAGCTTGGTTTGAGAATTTTAAGTAAACCTCTTTAAATTCTTCAATTTTGGCATAAAGAGCTGTGAATGCATTATGACAAAAGCACTTGTAATGTAAAATACCTGCTTTTGAGTCTATTATGTCGGGTTTTTGTTGGAACCTTTGCAAATGAACTTGTTGATGGAGTTGCACTTTAGCAAGCCCATCACAAGCAAACACTTCTACTAAAATGTTATGTATGTGGTTCTAGACTGCTTAGGTTAGTCTCTGTATGAATTGTTATACATTTAAAGTAGTTTTGAGGCCTAAATAGCTGAACAGCTTGGATAGTTTTGTGGCCCTTCCAGGGGCGGAACTAATGTAAAGAGGGCCTGGTTCAAGAAAAACCTATTTGGCCCCTCTCTAGTGTAAGAGTGGTGAAAAGGTAGATCCCCCATCTGTTGTACAACTCCTACCATGCTATGCCAGCTTAGGATCTACCATTTGTCCATCCTTGCAGGGTTGTATTTGTGAGAAGTGTTTGTGCTTTTGAATGTAAGCATGTTTTTGCATAGGGTATGTGTGTGAAAGTAGAGATGTATTTGTATGTACTGTTACCATTGGAATGCGTAGGTGTGTTTGTGTGTAGTTCTGGCTTTTAAATGCAGGTGTGCTTTTATATGTAGAGTTGTTTTTTGTACATAATTTTAGCGTTTCATTACAGTGGATATACATTTGTGTTGTATTGGTGTTTGAGTGAAAGTGTGTATTTGTATAGCATTGTGGAGTTTGAACTCAGAGGTGTATTTGTATGTTGTGCTGGTGTTTGATTACTGGGGTGTATGTACATACATATACATTAACACACCGATATAAACATACTGACACACAAATATACACACTGACACATGCACACACCTTACAACATATACACACTGGCACATACATAACTTTGCCATTAGCAATAATCAGCATGGTTTTATGAAACATCGGTCATGTCAAACTAACCTAATTGCATTCTACGAAGAAGTAAGTAGAAGTATAGATCACGGTGTTGCAGTGGATGTGATCTACTTGGATTTTTCCAAGGCATTTGATACGGTTCCTCACAATAGGTTAGTCTTCACACTAAAATAAATTGATCTAGATGAATATTCTTGTTCTTGGGTAGACCATTGGCTTAAGGATAGAGTACAATGAGTTGTCATTAATGGTAAATTTTCAGTCTGGATAAAAGTGGTAAGTGGTGTCCCTCAGGGTTCTGTTTTGGGACTGCTTCTATTTAACATATTTATAAATGATCTTAAAATAGGCATTGAAAGCTATGTATCAATGTTTTGCAGATGACACAAAACTTTGTAAAGTAATACAATGTGAGCAGGATATTGCTTAGCTGCAGAGAGATTTAGATAGATTAGAGGACTGGGCACTAAAATGGCAGATGAAATTTAATGTAGAGAAATGCAAAGTTATGCACTTCGGGGTCAGGAATGCACAAGCAATTTATACCCTAGATGGTAGTGAATTAGGGGTAACCACACACACAGGAAGGATTTGGGAATTGTTATAGACAACAAATTAGGCAGCAATATGCAATTTCAATCTGCAGTTGCTAAAGCCAGTAAGATTTTGTCATGTATAAATAGGGGCATACATTTTTGGGATTAAAATATAATTTTGCCTCTTTATAAATCGCTGTTAAGACCACACCTTGAAAATGCTGTGTAATTTTGGGCACCTGTGTAGGATATCATGGCACTAAAAAAAGTGCAAAGACTAGCAAAATTGATAAAAGGAATATGGAGCATTTTAGTTACGAAGAAAGGTTAAAAAATGTAAATCTCTTTAGTTTGGAAACAAACGGCGCCTCAGAGGGAATATGATAACATTAAATAAATATATTTGGGGCCAGTACAAACCATTATCTGGAAATCTATTTATAAACAGGGCTATACATAGGACATGAGGTCACACATTTAGGCTGGAAGAAAGGAGATTTAACCTAAGGCAAAGAAAAGTTTGTGGGTTTTTTTTTTTTTTACGGTAAGAACTATAAGGATATGGAATTCTCTGCCTGAAGAGGTGGTTTTATCAGAGTCCATACAGATGTTTAAACGGCAATTGGATAAATACTTCCTAAAACATAACATACAGGCATATCATTTCTAATTAGTGGGGTAATGGCTGCTTGATCCATTTTGAGGGCAAGTAGGAATATTTTTCCTAGTTTGTTGCAAAATTGGAAGCGCTTCGGACTAGGGTTTTGCCTTCTTTTGGATCAACCGCAAAAACATATGTGAGGAAGGCTGAACTTGATGGACGCAAGACACACACACACACGCTCTCTTTTGTCACACGCTCTCTTTTGTCACACGCTCTCTTTTGTCACACTCTCTCTTTTTTGTCACTCTCACCCCCAGCCCGTCTGTCTTTTTCCTCTTCTCCAGCACCTCTGTGTCTTTCACCCCCAGGCCCTTCTGTGTGTCTTTCTCCACACTCAGGCCCCCCTGTGTGCCACTCTCCCCTCCTCTTCCTGTCCATTAGTGGTCCCCTTCTCTGCCTCTTAGTGTTTTTCTCCCCTCCTTCCCTTCCCTCCCTCCCCTGTCCCTTAGTGTTCCTTTCCCTTACCTCCCCTGTCCCTTAGTGTTCCTCTCCTTTCCCTTCCCTCCCCTGTCCCTTAGTGCTCCTCTCATTTCCCTTCCCTCTCATGTCCCTTAGTGATCCTCTCCCCTCCTTACCTGTCTCTTAGTGCCCCCATCTCTTAGTGTTCTTCTCCTCTCCCCCTTATTATTCTTTTTCACTCTAATTAAGTGCCACCCCGGGCCTGTGCGCCCTAAGGCAGCCGCTTGTGCTGCATTATGGACGCGCCGGCCCTGGATACACAGACTGAAACACAGATAAACAAACTGACATATACACACAGACACTGGCACACATACTGATACACATGTTGTAATTTTTATATGCACGCAGTGACACATACACATCTTGACACACAGATACACATACTGACACACAGATACACATACTGACATAAACACACACGTTGGAATTTTTATATTTGCAGCCACCCTCCTGTTAGCATACCTTTTGTATGCAGAAGGGTGACCATCTTGGTGATATGTGTTGAGGGTGTGCAGCAGCTCATTCACCCCCTGCTGCTTGTGCTTCTTTCCCTCCCCTGCAGTGCTCTTTGAGTCTGGAAGGAAGTGACCCGTTATTAATTGTCAAAGTCAGTATTTAACCTCTAAGGGATATCTGCAGAATATAAAAAGGTCTGGGAAGAAAAAATAAATAATTACTGATAGGGAACTGCCATCTGTGAAGACAAAAGATTTAGCCACCCCTCTAACGGAATGAGCTCCAGAAGATGTATTAATGCCAGGGAAGAAGCCGTTTAATTTGACTTGCAACAGGTTTGTGGGGATGTACGTAATAGATGAAAAGGGGGTCCGAATTGGAAGAGCGAAGATGGGCTGTAACAGACATGTAAAGATGAACACAACAAGCCACGCAAAGTTTGGGTATGTGTGTAAAGTAGGGATAGTATATGGAGGATGAGTCTGTTTTCATACGATGGATAATTGTAAAACACACACCCTCAGGGAAAAAAACTATGGCATGGACATCAAAGGCATAGATATCTGAAACTCTCCTGAAAGAGATTAAGCAGAGAACAAGGCCAAATTGGCTGAAAGTGGTCGGAGAGAGAAGGCCAAATTGGACACAATTCCAGCGATGCAAAAACTTGTGCAATGTCCCAAAATAGAGAATATTTTGCTACAGGTTGTCTGGCGTGTCCTATACCATGTGATAGTCTCCAGATGAATGAGTATTTACCAATAGAGGAGCCGTCCACAGTGACATTTGCTGTGGAAATAGTGAAATGAAAGATTTTAATCGTTCTGTAAGACTAACCTTTTTCATAAATAAATATTTAAAACATTTAGATAACTGACAATAGAAGTTGAAAAAGGATCAATATCCCTTTCCACACATCAGCTATCTCAGAATCACCAAGCGGAGAGATAGGTCTGTCTGGTTCCTGGTGCCCACTAGTCCTAGAGTAAATCTCGAGCAGTATCCGATAATCCTGAACCATTGCAGGATCCCCTGAAATGGTCCAGGCCACAAGACAAAGATAACCTGGGAGGGCGAGAGAATAAAAGTTGCCTTCTGGATCCTGAAGCAGATCGCAGGCTTGGGGTAAGAGTAGTGGGTAATCCACCAACCGTTTTAGTAACGTGGGATTACCAATGTTGGTCATGCCAGAAAGAAACTATGAAGACTAGCTTGACTCAGAGGAATTTGAGGTGGTGTAGAGTATGTTAAATCATGGAAAAAGGAGGAAAAGTGTAGGCTCCCTCGGTTGGCCATGATTGTAGGAAGGCATCGACTGCCAAGCTGAGAGTCCAGAAGCCTGCTGAAGAAAAGGTCATTCTGGAGACTCAGCTGAGATGCAAAGAGGTCCAAAGTTAGAGGACCGTGAAGTTGATTCAGGTGATGAAACACATGAGGACTGAGTTGCCGATCACTCAAGTCTCTCTGGTGATGGGAGAACCAATCTGCCACTAGATTGTACCTGGCAGATATTCCACCCAAAGTAAGAGGTTCCTGTCCATGCAAAAGTGAGATCCAATAATAATTTGGACGATGCACATACCGCATAGCGGAAACGTGGTCCATCCAAATGACAATGGAACAGTTGTAACTTTCATCAGTAGCAAAAATAAAAAAGGGTAAGGTGCTAAAGTGTACTGACCATACATGGTAATTAGCTGCTCCCTTTTATTCCAGGAAGAAATTGTATATTACATCCTTGTAGGACTCAAAAACATGTTCCGATTATCCTGTCTATTATGAGGACAGGATAGTAAAAGACAGAATTAAAGTGGTTAGTTCATAAGTGCAACATGTGCATAGTGTTTTAACAAAGCATAGAGAGTCTGGAGCGCGTTTAGGTGCAGGAATACTGCACCTTTGTCAGAGGAAAAATTAACACTGGCAGTCTGTAAATAGAGTATCCCCTCTTAGACATCCCTAGATGCTGGCCAACCATTGTTTAGAATTTTGGGATGTGTGTAACTAATTATCCTCTTGTTTAAAAAGGGTGTGCCTGTGGCCAAGTATAGCTGGAGGGAAGGTGCTTGTATGGCGGTACGGACTGCCCCCTGGGTGTATGATGTACCACATGTCTCAAAACTCGACCATGATAAATAGGCCAAAATGTCCAATATAAAAAAAATTTAAAAATAGATAAATAATAAAAAATAAATAAATAAATATAAATATATATATATATATATATATATATATATATATACACACACACATCCCTCTCTCTCCCTCTCTCCCTCTCTCCCTCTCTCTCCCTCTTTCCCTCTCTCTCCCTCTTTCCCTCTCTCTCCCTCTCTCCCTCTTTCCCTCTCTCTCCCTCTCTCTCCCTCTCTCCCTCTCTCTCTCTCCCTCTCTCCCTCTCTCCTCTCCCTCTCTCTCCCTCTCTCTCCCTCTCTCTCTCTCTCTCCCCTCTCTCTCCTCTCTCTCTCCTCTCTCTCCCTCTCTCTCCCTCTCTCTCCCTCTCTCTCCCTCTTTCCTCCCCAGTAAACACGTTAGGAGATGTACATCCAGGAAGAAGATGCTCTGTGCATACATGTTTAAGGTCCAGTAGGGGCACATCCACTAAACTCCAATTTTGTAATTCCATTAAAATGGTAGAAACTGAAATATTACTAATAAAAGAGACTGCTGTATCCTTAAAGCTATATACATCAGATCTGGAAGAAATACTGTGATTACTGGGATGGACAGAAAATCAAATCCCTAGAGAAGAGATACATCAAGTTTTTTTTTTTTTGTTTGTTTTTTTTAGTGAGGGAAGAGTCAAAGGTATTGATCTAAATGACACAGCCTTATTATCAAGAGTGTTAAATTAAGTTCAGTACATCTAGTGATACCCGACAGCAGTTTTAAAACCATAAAGCTTCACTGTTTAGAAATCACAGGGACTAAGTTGACTTTTTCAAAAAGCGTAGATCATTTTAAATGTTGCTCTTTAAAAGATATCGTATATGAACAGGTTGCCATGGTTATCTGCAGCTTATTCTTGTTGTCCCCGTGTGTATACTCTTTGCTTGGCTTCATAACCCGGTACATATTATGACTGTTTTAAAATCTTGTGGTAATATTCCAGATCGATTTACGGTTTACACTGTGCTATCCCCTCTATTATCTTTTGAGAGATTTGAGTGATATGTTTTATTAAATGGTCTGCCATGGTGACCCACGGTTTATTTTTTTCTGTCCCTGTGCCATAACTATTTGTTTACCTTTATTAACAGGGCATAACTGATTTAAACCTTATGGCACTGTTTAAAATTGAATTATAACTTGGGGTTGAGCCAATGGTTCCCTCTCAGGTGGATTACATATAGTAATTCTGTACCCTATGTTCGATGAAAGAATTAACACACAAATTTGTAATCTGGTTTGGTTGGATATAATGACACTTTTTTATATTGTAAATCTGTTCTGTAGTATAGTGATTATATGTAACTTTCCTGCAAAACAATGTTGCAGTCAGCAAATATTATGAAATGTAGTTATAAATGAAAGTAGTTTTGTAACTGGAGCATATCGAAGAAAGAAAAAAATTGAAGAATGTGTATATGTCTTATCATTCTAAAAACTATTTATTAACTATTAAATATGTATTAATCCTTCAAATAAATTGTATAATTGAAGTGCAGTCTTTTTCTTTCTACTGTTTAGCTTAATTAAGTGGTTTTGGTGTATAGATCATGCCCCTGCAGTCTCAATTCTCTCTCTGCCATTTAGGAGTTAAATTACTTTGTAGTACCTCCCCTGGCTGTGACATACACAGTCTCCCTAAACACTTCCTGTAAAGATAGATCTAATGTTTATACGTCCTTTATTGCACAGTGTATTAATTTAGATTTTCTTATCTCCTGCACTGTTAATA
Organism: Pelobates cultripes; assembly: GCA_933207985.1. NCBI lineage: Eukaryota > Metazoa > Chordata > Amphibia > Anura > Pelobatidae > Pelobates > Pelobates cultripes. The sequence continues at coordinate 122,780,401 of OW240918.1, read as the reverse complement.
GTCCACTACAACATGCTTTGTGTGATTAAAGTTAAATTAACAGAGCAGGCGATAAAGACCAATTGAAAATGAAAGCATTTTTGTCATGCAGGCTGTGTCAATCACAGCCAGGGGAGGTGTGGCTAGGGCTGTAACTCCTAAATTAAGCAGTGAGACCATAGGGGCATGATATATACACTAAAACTGCTTCATTTAGCGAACGTTTTGGTGCCTAAAGTATCCTTTTCATATATACTCTTAACGATGAAGGTGGGATTTAGTAGTAATAAGTTGTCAACCCCATCCATTTTTTAACGTGGGCCTTACTACACCAGTGCTGCTAATTGTATATTGTTTTCCGATTCTGTGACTGTGTTTTTATTTCATTATCCATTATATTACTTTTTTTTTAAAAGTTTTAAATAAACCACGAACGAGCAATTGTGAATGATCCAAGAGCTTGAATCATTTATTATTTGGCTAGTTTACAATGGCATTCTCTGAATTTAATATTGTGGGTTGCTTCAATGCCGGTCTGTATTTCAGTCTGTAAGGATTGCATTCTCTTTAAATGAATGGGGAAAACACATTTTATTTATAAGGGGCATCGAATGATGAAAATGAGTCCATTTGTAACAGTTTCTTATCTAGAATGTTAAGTGTTCTAAGGCTGCAACAAGCTTTAGTTTTTCAAAGCACGAATGCCTTTTGTCATTAAGAATAGTGCCTTCTTTTGCTCTCTCTTGCTTTTCACCTTTTTTACTATGTGTAAATATATTTTTCTGTTTGCTTGATTTACTGATCGCACCTTTTTCCATTTTGCCATGTTTGTTTTAAATTGAACATCTGCCATGTCTAGCGGCTATCCTTATTTATAATTTGTTTAGCTTTTTCTTTTAAAGGACATATGTATCGGCAAGAGCAAATAAGAATGTCAACTCCTGAAAGTTTGTACCGAGAAAAAATGCAAGAATTGCAGAAACAACTGAACTCTGTCATGCAGAGCATCAATAACAACTCCAAGGTTAGATTTTTCAATCTAAATTCCCCATATTTGTTGTAGCTAAATAAAATTGTTCCGACATCTGTTGCTATACTTGTACTGCATTTATTCTGTTTTCAAACAATGGTCTGATTAATCTGATGGTGCTATACTGTATTATAATATGCTGCTGTTCTAGACGTGCGGATTGCACAGGTTCTCTGGCATTGAAATCTTGTGTTGTGTTTTTTTGTTGTTTTGTTTTGTTTTTTAAATAAATACTAATTTTCTTCTAACCACTAATCCCTTTGGAAACCATGGCTGTTCCTGGTCAGAGTTTTGAGCTGTTTGCTAAATTTGCATAGACTGGTAATGACGTTGCATTAAAGACAATTAAAGCACATTCGAAACATCTGCTTCTTTTAGAGAGGCATAAGGTATTTCTTCTAACTGGTTTGGAATTCTAAAAAAATGCCATGTATTTTTATTTATTTAATTTTGTTAAAAGAACGGACGGAGGTGTTTTCTTAATGCAAAAACAAGTGATATTCTGAAGCTAAGTGGTAAATAAGAAGCAATCACAATGAAAATCAATGAAACACAAACATTTAGCACTTTAACCACTTCACCCAGAATAGCACCCGTTTTGCCGTGATAAATCTCCCATGGTATTTTCTCTGCCTGCTAAGCTTACGACTGATCACATAAAAATTCTGCACAAACAATGTTCGTGTGACTTTAGCAAAGCAACTGAGGTATGTCATGCCTCCCAACCATCTTGATTTGGGCTCAACAGTTCTGATTTGTGGGTCCTGACAAATTGTCCTAGCCTAGATCCCTGGTGTCCTGCTTTTAAATGAGTTAATTTCAAACAGCCCATTATATTAGTCAAGGGTTTCTTCCAATCCTTATGATACTGTGTTTCAGTCATGTCAAGGGTTACTCCAACCTCCAGGACCACTTCTGCTTTTAGAAGTGTTCAAGGAGCAAGAAATCTGTATGTGCAAGAAATCTGCTTGTCGCTGCCAAGGTCTGGTTGCACCCACGGCACGTGTGACTTAGTTAATTTTAATTTGGCACATAAATTACGTCCGTCATCAGTATGTATTGCGTGCTGCCAACAGATGTAATAACCTCTTTAGAAAAGAAAAACAAAAAACAGCAACAGCGCCGCCTGTAAGTATAGCCCTTCTCTGCTTAGTCTGTATGCAAGCACTGTGAGCCTGTGAAATCAGTCCAATCAAATGCTTCTCTTTGAGAAGCATTCGATTTGACTTTTGAGCAGTAAACCGCGATGAGGAACGATGACGGACGCAGTGTGGAAAGCCTTGAGGAGCGCTTTACCTGGTACTGAATTCAAGGTAATTTAATTCTTATTTTACAGATTTTTCTACTAAAATAAGCTAGGGGGTAATTGCTAACTTAGTTAACTAGTGTATTATAAATTAAAAAAGGAATAGTGAAAAAGGATTGCAGTAACCTTGTAAGGATATACTGGTGAAATGAGCTTTAGCATATGTGGGCATGAAGAAATCTGAGCGTCCTGGGATGCAATTACTGGGAAGCTAATGCTTCTCTCCAAACATGTATTAAACAGAACAATTTAGATAAGGAAGAGTATATCCCAATTCCAGTCAACAGATAGCAGATGTCTTGAGAGAGAATCCCATCCATCACTTCATTTATCTCTTCTACCTCTTTAACCTTTTCCCTCCATCAGTGTCTCCTACCTTCCAAGTCCATCACATGAATACAATGTATAACACAAGACACTGTATGTTAGCAATATTTTTATATTTAACAGTTCTTATTTAGCACTCATCCATGAAACTACATCAGGTTTGAAATGTTTCTACATATATTGATATCTGGCTCTGTCCTAATATAATGTTTCAGGACTTCCTCCTCGTTCTATTTTACCATATGAAAACCCACGTTAAAGAGCAAGAATAAAAGATATGGATGCTGAGGATGGTGATAAAAATATTGTAGAGTAGTTATCTGTGGTTTCCACTTGGACTGTAAATGCCAGTAATATGTTAATATGTTGTTATCTAGCAGTAAGAGGTCCACATATTTTCTGCCTCTTGCTCTGTAGGAACGTTACCAAATGTTAGTGATAGAACATATACTGACCGGAAACATTCTGCTCTAACAAGGTTCCTGGTCTTCTCCACAGGTGGTCTCCTTTATAAACTCGCCTGTGGGACAGTACTTGGATGAGCACCCCTACATCTCACTCTCACTCTTAATATTTGTTGCACTGTCTGCTATTCCTGTTGGCCTATTTCTATCGCTTGTTGCTGGGACAGCAATTGCCGCGTGTCTAGGGGTCATCGTTCTAGAAGGTAACATTTATACTTGTGGGGAAATGGGGCTGCCTGTAGCCGAAAACAACAAAACTTTTGCATGATCAACACACCTATATTTAAGTGCTTATATCTAAGAGAAATTACTTTGATTTTATTTTAAGACATTAAATTGTCTATTTTAATGAAGTGTTATTTTGATTATAAATAGCATTGCATTTGCACCTATTCCATTTAAATGCATGTAATTGCATTTACAGAGATTGCTATAACCATGACTTATTTCTATTACAAAATAAATATACATCAATGCAGTATAAATAGCATCCATGTATAATGTGCTAGTGTGCTTTAGCACATATTTAATCCATCATGAGAAGGGGTAGGTATTGTAAAGGTGTGTTTCTTCAATAAAATACTGTGTGTGCGTATGTATATTACCCTTGGATGGGGGGCATTGAAAATCAGGGATAGGCTGTGAAAAAACAAGCGGCCAGTTGCATTATAATAAAAAAAATGTTGCATGCATTATTTTGACCTCACTAAATGAAGGGTAAAAACAAAAAGTACAACAACCTGGGTTATTCCCAGGCACCCATAGGCCACGCCCTCCCTTATCAGCCTCATGTAAATGTGGAAAGTACTCTTCAACACTATACTATACTTCAATACAAATATTTCCTAGCTTTGGAAGCCTGTAATAGACCCAGTTCCTATTACTGCCATCCATTTGGGATGATTCACAGTTTACAATGTGGAAGGATAGGTTCTGCATTATCACAGCTCAAGGATGACAAGCTATGTGTGCCAAGGAGAAGCCCAATCAGGAGACCCAGGAGACAAGGTAGTAAATGACAGAGCAGACGATTTTCACACATTTTGCATAAAATCACATTTTATATAATGGTTAAAGGGACACTATAGTCACCAAAACAACTTCAGCTTAATGAAGCAGTTTTGGTGTATTGATACATTGGTATGTCTAATACAAATTCACATTTACTGCTTTTTCAGAATGATCTGGAATCCTTTGTGTTTGTATTGAGTTCTCATGGAACGTTGTAATTATTTATATCAATATTCCAAGCACCAATAAAATGATGCTTTTAGGACAAACAGAAAAGAATGCCCAAATGGAACAAAAGTAAATCCATATTAACAAAACCCATGTCACAAAACGTTTTGCATGATAGCACTCAATTGGTGAATGTGAGTTGCTTCAGAATCCCTGCTATCAGTCAGTGCAACAATTGCTTCTCCCCCTGTTATCTAAAGTAATGTCAATTTTAAGTGCAGGTAATTGGAAACTTATTTTTAACAAAAAGCAAAGCGATTTGAGATAGACATTAATCTGTCTAATAGAATTCATTTAAAGGTTAAAAAAAAAACCCTAGATAAATCGTATATTCTGCAGCAGAAGTTTTTGTGCATTAGTGTGTTTTAACGTCACTCTCCAGGCTTGATAGGTATTATTTAGATAATGTAATTTTGGGACATTTTTAATGCATTAACATAAAAACCTCACCTTTCCTACCGCTGCTATAGGTACACAGGGAAGATGGGCAGCCGTTAGCTCTGTTCAAACCAAGAGGCTCTGCCAATCGGGAGCTTTGAATTATGGTCTATTGATTTTGCTTTTATTCCATAAACCTCTTGTCTGTTAAGGGTTCATTGGATATGTAGTTCAACCTTGACAGCAGTTATGTTTACCACTTAGGATGAGTGCAATTGCTGAATAAGCTGAAAGCAGACATTCCTGAAGAGCTATAAGTTGTATAGCTCCGTTCAGTTTTGTAAACTGAACTGTGCACAGGGCTTGCTTGAGCCACCTTGTGTAGCTCCAGATAAAACTGTTAAGGTGGCTTGGGGACTTGAGCTTGTAGCTTTGACATATATGAGAAAATGGTCAGGCTTTTTATAGCTTAATGTTCTTGGCAGAAATGTTAGCACCTGTTTGATTAACACATTAGGTCTGCTCTGCCCCACACTGATCTTTTGTCAACCAATCTAAACATAAGAAAACATTGCAATCTAAAAGTAAAGGGTGCTTGTTTAGATAGTGATGAATTTGCCTGGGATATTTTTGATGAAATGAAACAGTAAATGGAATATTACACCTTGGGTAATATAAATTAGAAAATGTGCCATGTACATTATAAAAGGCTCTGTCTTTTAAATGTATCTAAAACAGTACCTCTAACACAGTGCTTCCAGGGGCTGAAGCCCGAAGCTTTTGGGGGCCCGTCCGCTGTGCAGGACAGTAACAGCTGGGCTGGGGAGTTAAACATCTCCCAGACCAGCCCGCAGTCAGTCAGGGGCCCGCATGGCACTCCGCTGGCCCCTGTTACAAGTTAATTTCCTCCTTTTTTGGCCGGGCACAGTGAGAGACCGCTAATGGGCCATCCTAAAGACCCACTAGGCTGCCTCTCAGTGTGCCTGAAAGGAGAGCTGTCTATAACAGATCAGGCAGCTTATTGCAGCTCCTTATGCAGGAAATGACGTGTCAAAAGTTCAGTGAGACATGCGGAGCTGCCTGATCTGTGTTACAGCGAGCAAGCAGAGTCCGCAACTGCATGACACAGGCAAGTCTACAATCAAATACACGGTTCATCTACACCAGCATATATATTGTTCTCAGGGGGCCCGGTCCTAATTTGTCTCAGGGGCCCAGGCCACTGTCAGTCAGTTCCCAACCCAGTCCTCAAGTACCTCCTACCAGTCTTGGACTGGGTTGGGAACCCCTGCTCAAACACATTACTCTAAACTTATGACTTTAAGTCCCATTTGAAGGTGGGGCTATGACCCCTCTGAGGATTTGAAGTGGTGATGATACTTGGAATCTGTAGTTTGAAACACTACACATACAGAGAGAATGTACTAAGCTGCTGGAGGTGGAGTTTTGAAAAAAACCCAAAGTTGGTGAGATTTATATGACGCTCGTCAACCGATCAGAAGAATCCGCATATTTGTAATGTGTATATCAAGCACATGCTGCATCCTGCAGAAATATTGATAAGCAAAACATGTAAATAACTGATGGCAATATTAATCAAGACCAAGCACAGTTCCTGCTCAAATTAGCTTTTACAGTTTAATTAAGCTGATTAGTTCCCAGCATTCCACTGTACAGCGAAGAGAAAAGGCTTGTGTGAACTGACCGATGTTTAATGCAGTCCTGTCAACCTTAGATTGATTGTTTTTTTTGTTTTTTTTTTAAAACATTTTTATTAAAATATGTTCAAGATACAGAAATAAGTGTGTGGGTGGGGAGGGGAGCAATAAAGCACAACAAAATGAAAATTGAGAACATTAGCTTACTGTACGCATTGTAGCATTTACATTTTATTTAATATGAGATACCATTCCTATAAAGTGACATTGGATGGGCAAGAAAAACGTCCTACATGTACATAGTCATCACAACAACCCAATGAAGAAACATCTCTTTTAGGGTTGATGCTTTTTGAAGGAGACCCGTGATGTAATTTTGCGGATGTCCAGTGCATCTGTAGCTGCTCGTACACATTGTGCTGAATACGAATAAGCTATTCCTCCTGTATAGAAGAGGTAGATGACTTCCAGTATGAAGTCCATAAACTCCGAACTGCTAAATAATGTGTGTAGCAAGGGTTTTTGACCGAAAGGAAACATCTGTTAGGAAAGACAAACACAAAAAGGTTAGAGGGTCGTTGGTGACCAAGGTACCGCAAACTTGGGTCAGTAATATATAAACTGTCGCCCAGAAAGATGCCAGTCACCATACATGATAACGGGTAGCCACACATTTACCACACCTCCAGCATAGGGGAGAATGCCTAGGATATATTTTATGGAGCCTCTCTGGTGTAAGTTACCAACGGTACATAAACTTCTTGTATGCCTCCACCACGTAACACCTTGTAGACCATTATATACCTTTAACCATTGGTCATAAGTAAAATCTGCACAAAAATCTGTTTCCTATTTTAACATACAACAAATATTGTCATTTGGTAGGACATAATGTAATAATAAAGCGCAACAAAATGATAATGATTTAGCTATTGTTGGAGTTTTACAACAGCTAGCAATTACCATTGACATTAAGCTTTGTGAAGAAGGCTGTGGGACACAGTCTAATTATTTTTAAGAAAGGATTTTCTGAAAAGGGACTGTATAGGCACCCAGACCACTTAATCTCATTTGAGTTGTCTGGTTGCAGTGTCCCGGTTCCCTTAACCCTGCATTGTAAAACTTTGCTGTTTCTGAGAAAATTAAATGTTTATATTGTAGGGCTAAGACAGCCTCTAATGGCTGTCTTCCAGACCGCTACTAGAGGCTCTTCCAGCATTTTCACAGTTACCGTTGCATGAGGGCATCCAGCGTCTTCAAAATCCCCATAGTAAAACATTGATTCAATGCTTTCATATGGGGAAGTTCTAATGTGTGTGTGCGTGGCGCTCTCGAACTATGTCCTCCATCGGCGTGACACCAGTCAGCGCTGGAATTAAAGGGACACTCCAGGCACCCAGACCACTTCTGCCCATTGGAGTGGTCTGGGTGCCAACTCCCACTACCCTTAACACTGCAAGTGTAAAACTGCAATATTTACATTGCAGGGTTAAGTCCTCCTCTAGTGGCTGTCTACTAGATGCCACTAGAGGAGACTTCCGTGTTCATAGAACACGAAAAGTGGTTTAAAACGACACTGGACATCCTCACGCTATGTGAGGACCTCCAGCGTCGCCAAAATTCCCATAGGAAAGCATTAGGTGTCCCCTGCCGGCTGACGGCAGGGTAGGAGCGTAGGCAGAGCCTGACCCAACGCCGAGGGACATCAGCACTGGACTCCAGTAAGTCTTAAGGCGGGGGTAAGTGTTAACCCCTTCAGCAACTTGGGATGGGGGGTGGGAGGGAGAGGGGCACTAGAGGGTCCTGCAGTGCCAGGAAAATGAATGTTTTCTAGGCACTGGAGAATCCCTTTAAGGTAAGTATTAGAAGTGTTTTTAACCCTTTAAACATAGTGGGGAGACAGAAAGAGAGTCATCCTCTCCTGGATTGCTGTGTATACTTTAGTTAATTTAGTTACCTTCATTCACTGATTCTCACCATTCAAATTAACCACCTCATTGAAGAGATTCCCAGACTACCTCTGGTAAGACCTAGTGCAGGTCCCTCTTTATCTCGATTACATCTTATTGAAACTTTTAGAACTCTGCACTCACCCTCAGAGGTCTCTACTATAGTTAATTAGTATATTTTTAACCCAACTTGCTGGTTGTTACTACTTCTCCAGATTCTTAGCAAACTTTGTAGAACAGGCAGACAATGCATCACAGCCCATAAAAAGTTTCCCTCTTTTAATGAAGTACATGAAATACTGCAAGTATTCTGATTGTTGCCTTTTAGCTGTGCATGGTGACCATAATGTAATCAAATACTTGACAAAGTATGTGGGTTTACTCTCCCATGATCCACCAAAACCTACCTCCTAAAGTCCATGGATAGCAGACATGTGCAAAGTACTTTTTAAGCCATTCAGCTGAATAAAATTCTTGGTGATAATCAAACAAATCAATTCTGATCTTTCCAGATTTCAAGAAAACTCCAAATCGCTGCTCGTCCTTTGTTGAAACCACAAGGTTCTTAGACTGCTTGTAACTTGTTAGAGCTGAAAGGCAGCCTTAACTGAGGACTCTACTTTGTGATTTATCATTCACATAGTAGTGACATAAACACTGAAGTTGGGAATCTCAGAGGAGCCGACATCACTGCTGTACTCTCATTCATTCAGGAGATCTATGGAGGATCTTGCAAGACCGTGGGATCCTTTATAGACAGAGCCAATTCCCTATAGTTGCCACTGGTGACAACTGGGGGATTGGCCCTTCTTGACATCAGTAGCTCTGCCTAGTGTCAAGAAAAATTAAGCAGAGGTAAAATATTGAGACGAAGTAGTCCATACTTTGTCTCAGTATATCTTTTGATGGGTTGGAATCTCAGTGAAATCCCAACACAGTCAGTATGAGTATTTCATAATGATTATACCTTTATGAAATACTTGATCTCAATTTGCAAGGTGGGGGTGTGGGACAGTGTCTCTAAGTTTAAAAGAAAATGGATCGTCTCATGGGAAAAAAGGTTAACACAAGTTATTTAAAAAATCTATGTTTTACTTAATGGCATGGTTTCCAGAGAATAGTTAACAACTTACTCTTTTTTTCATTAACTGATCTATTGCATCTGTGGCCATTTTTTAAAACCGCTCTGCTTCCTGATTTCACAGAATAGAGTTATAAAATGATGCGTCTCCACAAATTGGATATCGACGTGTTTTGTGCAAAAGAATGAAACTTGCTGTGTCTACTAAATCATATTGAGCTATCCTTCTAATGGATCTTATGATCTTAAAGCGGCACTGTCATGCCGAATCCCGTTTTCTTTTTTAACCCCTCTCCCGCCTCCACTACATCCAATAGACCCACTAGTCACCCCCAAATGCCCCTAAGCCCCCCCCACATTACCTATTTTTAAATCCTTATTTTCTGCCCCGATCTTGATTCAGGGCGCCGCCATCTTTGTGTGGGTAGGTGAAGTCCCTCAGGGACACGTCATCAGCCCACACTAGTCAGACTGTGAGATTCCCGCACATGCCCAGTGAAACACCTGGACATGCGAACGGGAATTTCAGCTATTCATTCATTCATCAGACAGACGAATGAGTGAATAGGTATATCAGACGAACAAACGAACAAACAAACAAACACAACGTATCAGTGTATGTTTGTTCGTTTAGTTTATTACAAGGAGGGAGCTACCGGCATGCAGCTCCCTCCTTGTAATATGTAACTATTGAAGCGGCAGGGAGCAGTGCTCCCCACCACTTCATAAGCCCCCCAGTACCCCCTCTCACTCTATGGGGGTCAATATGACCCCCATAATAGCACAAGGGAGATTAAAATCTCCCAAATGCCCCTACTCGCTATACCGCGAGTAGGGGCATGTCTACTAAACAGTGAGCAGCCTATGGCTGCTCACTGTTGAAAAAAAAGACATAAATTACAATAAGGGGGGGCGGACCTATTGTCCTCCCCCCCTCCCCCACCCTGAGCGGCGGGTGGGGGCCATGAAGACAATAAGGGGGGGGACCTACTGTCCTCCCCCCCGGCCCCCACCCCTGAGCGGTGGGTGGGGGCCCTAATAAAACAATAAGGGGGGGACCTACTGTCCTCCCCCCCTGGCCCCCACCCCTGCGCGGTGGGTGGGGCCCCAGTAAAACAATAAGGGGGGGGTCCTCCCCTGGCCCCCACCCTGAGCGGTGGGTGGGGGCCCTAATAAAACAATAAGGGGGGGGACCTACTGTCCTCCCCCCCTGGCCCTCACCCCTGAGCGGTGGGTGGGGGCCCTAATAAAACAATAAGGGGGGGGACACCTACTGTCCTCCCCCCGGCCCCCACCCCTACGCGGTGGGTGGGGGCCCTAATAAAACAATAAGGGGGGGGGACCTACTGTCCTCCCCCCCCGGCCCCCACCCCTGAGCGGTGGGTGGGGGCCCTAAATTAAATACCCCCCCCTCCAATCAAGGTGACTAGGGGTCCCAAGCCCCTAGTCACCACCCCCCCCACCCAAAAAAACCTATCCCCTACCTACCCCCCTCACCCTACAAATAGTGAGGGGGGGAATAAAATAACTAACCTGTAAA